>CAWUFW010005113.1:700930-1401861 GCA_963921515.1 Calotriton arnoldi
CTTTCTGATTGGTTGTACAACTTTTCTTTCTCTTTTCCACATTTTGAAAATTCATTACATTCTTTAAAAGTCTTTTAACAAATTCTTTATTTCTCTTACCAGAAGTCTTTTTCTTCAATGTCACATTCTATTTTTCTCTCTCCTTTAAATAGTACTGTTTTTTTTCTTGTCTTTTCTTTTGATCTTTTCTTGCCATACTCAATCTTTCTTACTAATAATGGTGAATATCTGAAAAAAATGAAAAGTTTAAATAGTTTCTAAAAATAATTTTATATTATTAAAATAATTATATACAAATATTCTCATCTATAAATAAAGAAATACTTTTAATTGCATTGCAAAGCTATGTCAGACACTACACAATTTCTTCATTTAGAAGACATCACAACCTCCGCAACAGAATGACAGAGCAGAACTAAAGGATTTCTCTACTACTACCCAAATCAAATGTAAAGTGCAGCCTATCAAGTTTTAAGGTCTGCATGGTCTTGTGATTGAGGTATGTCTCTACTTGCACATGTATTCTCATATGTGTCATGCATTTGAAGAGGCTTTACATATAAAACACAAGTATACATCAATTTGTATGCTTCTTTTATATATGGTGCACTAGCAAAAGGTACAGACACATGCATGCATGGTTTCAAGAAGATGGTGAGACTTACAGCAGAGACATGTGAAGGGTTGCTGCTTTGTTTTTGGCTATGCTCAATACCTAACTAGTAGTAAAATGGTAACGCAGCAGCACCAGAAAAGTAATGTTTAAGATATGTTGGGTGAGGAATTAGTGATTATGGTACCTTGTAAGAGTCTCTGGAAAAGTTCACTTGAAGTGCGCTGAATAAATCTAGGTGTCTCTTTGAAATATGTTGTGCAGTCTCTCAAGTTTTAAGGTCTTCTGATTGAGGTATGTATGAATTTGCGCATGTATTGTGATATGTCTTATGTATCTGAAGATGCTAGACATATAAAACACAGGTATACATCTATTTGGATGTTTCTTTGATATATGATGCTACTAACAAAAGGTACAGACATATGCATGCATGCTTTCAGGAAGATGGTGAGACTTACAGCAGAGACATGTGAAGGATTGCTGCTTTATATTTGGCTAGGCCCAACACCCTATGTAGTCGTAGAATGGTGAAGCAGCAGCACAAAAGTGAGGTTTAAGGCATGTTAGGAGATGGATTAGCTATTACGCTAATTTGTATGAGTCTGTGGAAAGCTACACTTCAAATATACTGCATAATTTTCATTATCTGCTTCAAATGTGAAGTGCAGTCTGTCAAGTTTTAAGGTCTGCATGGTGTTGTGACTAAGGTATGTCTCTACTTGCACATGCATTCTGATATGTATTATGCATCTGAAGATGCTAGACATATAAAACACAAGTATACATCTATTTGGATATTTCTTTAATATATATGATGCTGCTAGCAAAAGGTACAGACATATGCATGGATGATTGGAGAACTGCATGGGTAGTGCTTGAGTGCATGTATGAGTGCATGGGTAGTGCCTGAGTGATTGCATGAGTGCATGGGTAGTGCCTGGTTGATTGGAGGAGTGCATGGGTAGTGCCTGGGTTATTGCATGAGTGCATAGGTAGTGCCTGGGTGATTGCATGAGTGCAGGGGTAGTGCCTGGGTGATTGGAGGAGTGCATAGGTAGTGCCTGGGTGATTTATTTTATAACTGCATGGGTAGTGGCTGGGTGATTGGAGGAGTGCATGGATAGTGCCTGGGTGATTGGAGTAGTGCAAGGGTAGTGCCTGGGTTATTGCATGAGTGCATAGGTAGTGCCTGGGTGATTGCATGAGTGCAGGGGTAGTGCCTGCGTGATTGGAGGAGTGCATAGGTAGTGCTGGGGTGACTTTATAACTGCATGGGTAGTGGCTGGGTGATTGGAGGAATGCATGGGTAGTGCCTGGATGATTGCATGAGTGCATGGGTAGTGCCTGGTTGATTGGAGGAGTGCATGGGTAGTGCCTGGGTTATTGCATGAGTGCATAGGTAGTGCCTGGGTGATTGCATGAGTGCAGGGGTAGTGCCTGGGTGATTGGAGGAGTTAATAGGTAGTGCCTGGGTGATTGGAGGAGTGCATAGGTAGTGCCTAGGTGATTTTATAACTGCATGGGTAGTGGCTGGGTGATTGGAGGAGTGCATGGATAGTGCCTGGGTGATTGGAGTAGTGACAGGGTAGTGCCTGGGTTATTGCATGAGTGCATAGGTAGTGCCTGGGTTTTTGCATGAGTGCAGGGGTAGTGCCTGCGTGATTGGAGGAGTGCATAGGTAGTGCCTGGGTGACTTTATAACTGCATAGGTAGTGGCTGGGTGATTGGAGGAGTGCATGGGTAGTGCCTGGGCGATTACATGAGTGCAGGGGTAGTGTCTGGGTTATTGAAGGAGTGCATGCGTAATGCATGAGTGATTGCATGAGTTCAAGGGTAGTGCCTGGCTGATTGAAGGAGTGCATACATAGTGCCTCAGTGCATGGATGAGTGCATGGGTAGTGCCTGGGTGATTGGAGACTTACAGCTGAGACATGTGCTGGGTTGCTGCTTTATATTTGACTAGACCCAACATCATGAGTAGTCGCAGAATAGTGAAATTGCAACACAAAAGTGAGAATTATGACATGGTGTACACTTTTGTACTACAGCTTCACCATTCTGTAACTACTCAGGGTGTTGGGCCTACCCAAACATAAAGCATCAAACCTATACATGAGTCTGTTATAAATTTCACCATATTCCTGAAGGCATGTATGCATGTGTCTGTACCTTTTACTAGTACTATCATATATAAAAGAAACATACAAATAGAGCTATATCTGTGTTTTATACGTCTAGCATCTTCAGGTGCATAACACATATGAGAATACATATGCAAGTAGAGACATACACCAATCACAAAACCATCCAGACCTTAGAACTTGAGAGACTGCACTTCACATTTCAAACAGACACCTACATTTATGCGTCATACTTTAAATATACCTTTTCACACACTCATACAAACTAGCCTAATCACTAATCCATTCCCTAACATGTCTTAAAACAAAACTCACTTTTGTGCTGCAGCTTCACCATTCTGCAACTACTTAGGGTGTTGGGCCTAGCCAAATATAAAGCAGCAGTCTATTACATGACTCAACTGTAAGTCTCACCATATGCCTGAAAGCATGCATTCATATGCCTCTACCTTTTGAAATCATCATAATATATAAAAGAAATATACAAATATTTTATACGTCTAGCATATTCAGATGCATAGCACATATGAGAATACATGTGCAAGTACAGACATACATCGATCACAAGACCATGCAGACCTTAAACCTAAAACTCTGACAGACTGCACTTTACATTTGAAAGAGACACCTACATTTCTGTGGTGTACTTCAAGTGTACATTTCCCCAGACTCATAGAAAGTAGCCTAATCACTAATCCCTCTGCCAGCATGTCTTAAAACTCACTTTGTGCTGCAGCTTCACCATTCTCACGAATACTCAGAATGTTGGGCCTAACCAAATATAAAGCAGCAACCTACTCACATGTCTCTGCCATAAGTCTCACCATATTCCTAAAAGTATGCATGCTTGTATCTGTACTCTATTGCCAAAAGCATAACACATATCAGAATACATGTGCAAGTAGAGACATACCTCACTCACAAGACCATAAAGGCCTTAAAACTTGACAGACTACACTTAACATTTCAAAAACACACCTAGATTTATGCAGCATACTTCAAATGAAGTTTTACACAGACTCATAAAGTACCATTATCTCTAATTCCTCACCCAACACATCTTAAACATCACTTTTCTACTGCTGCTGCTTCACTATTCTACTACTAATCAGGTATTGAGCATAGCTAAGAGCAAAGCAATAACCCTTCACATATCTCTGTTGTACGTCTCACTATATTCCTGAAAGCATGCATGCATATGTCTGTACCTTTTGCTAGCAGCATGATATATAAAAGAAATATACAGATAGATGTATGCATGTGTTTTATACATCTATCATCTTCAGACGCATAACACGTACCATAATACATGTGCAAGTAGAGACATACCTCATCACAACACCATCCACATCTTAAAATTTCACAGACTACACTTCAAATTTCAAACAGACACTGAAAATTATGCGGTATATTTGAAGTGTAGCTTTCCACAGACTCATACAAATTTGCCTAATAACTAATTTCTCTGCAAACATGTCTTAAATCTCACTTTTGTGCTGCAGCTTTACCATTCTACAACGACTTACAGTGTTACACCTAGACAAATGTAAAGCAGCAACCCTTCACATGTCTCAGCTGTAAGTCTCACCATATTCCTGAAAGTATGCATGCATATGTCTGTACCTTTTGCTAGCAGCATCATATATAAAAGAAATATACAGATAGATATATACCTGTATTTTATACATCTATCATCTTCAGACGCATAACACGTACCATAATACATGTGCAAGTAGAGACATACCTCAGTCACAACACCATCCACATCTTAAAACTTCACAGACTACACCTCAAATTTCAGACAGACGCTGAAATTATGCGGTATATTTGAAGCGTAGCTTTCCACAGACTCATACAAATTAGCCTAATAACTAATCTCTCTGCAAACATGTCTTAAACCTCACTTTTGTGCTGCAGCTTTACCATTCTACAACGACTTACAGTGTTACACCTAGACAAATGTAAAGCAGCAACCCTTCACATGTCTCAGCTGTAAGTCTCACCATATTCCTGAAAGCATGCATGCATATGGCTCTACCTTTTGCTAGCAGCATCATATATAAAAGAAATATACAAATAGATGCATACATGTGTTTTATACATGTAGCATTTTCAGATACATAACACATCAGAATAGATCTCCTAGTAGAGACTTTCTTCAATCACAACACTATGCACACCTGAAAAATTCACAGAACACACTTCCCATTTCAAGCAAACTCCAAAAATTATGCAGCATATTTCTACTGTACCTCTCTAGAGACTTATAAAAAGTAGCCTAATCACCAATACCTTATGTCAACATGTTTTAAACAAACACAAGGAGATGATGGACGGAGTGCTGAAACTTTTCAGACACTCACCCCCAGTCACAGATCTGGGTTGAATCCATCATCATTCTTTAGCTCACTTTGCCACCCCAGTTCAGACATAGCTATATGCAAATCAGTCTTGACCCTGTGCCTCATGGGAACAGTCCAGCCCGAACTGCCAAGCCATGTCTTCCCTGGACCGGAAACAAGCATCCTAGGAGCGGTTTTGGGCTAACAGCCCTCATCAGCCAGGCTAGCTTGAATCCAGTGGCAAAGTGAGCAAGGGACCCACGTCAGGGCATACCCTGCCAACTTAGGGCGAACAAAGCAAACACAAGGAGATGATGGACGGAGTGCTGAAACTTTTCAGACACTCACCCTAGTCACAGATCTGGGTTGAATCCATCATCATTCTTTAGCTCACTTTGCCACCCCAGTTCAGACATAGCTATATTCAAATCAGTCTTGACCCTGTGCCTCATGGGAACAGTCCAGCCCGAACTGCCAAGCCATGTCTTCCCTGGACTGGAAACAAGCATCCTAGGACCGGTTTCGGGCTAACAGCCCTCATCAGCCAGACTAGCTTGAATCCAGTGGCAAAGTGAGCAAGGGACCCACGTCTGGGCATACCCTGCCAACTTAGGGCGAACAAAGCAAACACAAGGAGATGATGGACGGAGTGCTGAAACATTTCAGACTTCCTTTTTGTGCTTGTCTTGCTACATTGCGCCCTGAAGAAGGTGAGACCCACATCTGGGTCACACACCGAAACGCGCGTCAGCACTGGAAGTCCTATGTTTACTTGGTTTCCCCCCTTTCATGTCAAGGAGAATCTGATTCTATCATTTGATGACGTATGTCAACTATGGCCCTTTAATTATGAAATAATATTGAACTGATTATTTTCTCCACTTATTTGATCTTTGTGGATTTATACAGTGTCATTAACTGTTTAGGATCAAAAGGGGTCGTTGATTCTTTGTATATACATTAGTATGTAGAATGTTGTGAATCCTTAGTTTTTAGGACGTCTGTGTATGTATGGGTATGCACTGGTCTGTTTGAACGATAGTGAGTGTGAGTTGTTGGGTTGCGCTTGGGTTATTTTGTGTTCAGCATAATTGTATTTTCAAATATTTGTATCCTTTGTAATATATTTAATAAATGGAAACATTTTTTTTTACTGAATCCATTTGTGTACTGTATTGTAGTAGGCCAGTTTTCATGTGCATGTACATACATACCTGCATTAGTGACGATTAGCACTCTTAGGGGCCGATTCCGATCTCGGCCGGTAGGGCTCCGAATCGGACTCGGCATTACCGGATCCTATTCGGAGCCCTGTTTCCCGACCGATTCGTACGTGCGTCCGGGCGAGCGAGTACGATGCGAACGTACGCGAAATCGCCGACCGACTCGTTCGCGGGACCCAACCGCTCCGACCGACTCGCACGGACACGACTCGCACCGCACAATGGAGACGTTCCCCGGCCGGGTAAGTACGATGCGCGCCGCGAGCAGTCCGACCGACTCGCGCCGTCCGGCTCGAAAGAGCAGTCGGAGCCGCACTTTGGGGGTCCGTGTCGGACCCCCTGTATGCCTAGCCGCACGAGTCGCACACAGGGGGGGCCCATGGGTCCCCCTACCTGTGCATGTACGGCGCGACCCGCTCGACGCGTGCACCCGCTGTAGGGGGCGCCCTTGTTCGCCTCGCACCCATTGAGTCAATGGGAGCCCTCGTACGCGTTGTACGACCGGCTCCCATTGACTTCAATGGGAGTCCGACCGAATCGAGTCCGATAGCATGCGAACGCATCGTACTCGTTCGGTCGGACTGCTAGGGTCCGATTCGGTCGGAAATCTCTCCGGGTCCGGCTCGGTCGGAGAGATTTCCGGCCTGAATCGGAATCGGCCCCATAGTATATTGTTCAGGCAGAGAAATTTTGTTTTGATTGCATTTCTCAGTTTCCCCTGTTTTTTCTGCCTATGCATTTTGCCTCAGGGTGTGAGTGGATATGGCCCCAGGTTCCCCATCCCCCGGGGCCTGGCCTTACGTTGGGGACCGCGGGGGCCCCAATGCCCCAATGCCCCTGCGGTCCCAACCGGCTCCCTGCCTTCTGCGGGAGCCGGCATTGCTTTTGGACAAGTGGAGCTGCTGACATGCAGCTCCCCTTGTCCAAAAGCAATTCTGGAGGGCTCCTGGAGGGGGGCCACGCAGCCCCCCTCCCAACATATGCAAAGCCCCGGTGGTGGTGGTCCCCGGGGCCGTGGCTCCGCAACGGACCCCCAACTTCT
Organism: Calotriton arnoldi; assembly: GCA_963921515.1. Taxonomy (NCBI): domain Eukaryota; kingdom Metazoa; phylum Chordata; class Amphibia; order Caudata; family Salamandridae; genus Calotriton; species Calotriton arnoldi. The sequence goes on from CAWUFW010005113.1 coordinate 708,295, forward strand.
TTAAATTAGTGCCCTGGGGGTGATGGTCCCTGGGGCGTGTGGGGAGGGCTCAAGCCCCCCACACTACTTTAATTTAAGCAGAGCCCCAGGTAGGTGGCGGTCCCCGGGGCTGCGGGGGGCCACGTGCCCCCGCATTTCTTAACAACATCCCCAATGTTCTCACAATGTTTACAGCCCTCCAGTGGGCCTCGAGAAACATTGTGAGAACATTGGGGATGTTGTAACTTTGGACAAATACATGGACCCTACTGAGGGAAATATCGGCACTGCAACACCCAGCATGCTATTCACTGGAGAGTGCATGCTAATGGAACAAAATGTTTGCAGTGTGTTCTCCATGGTTTGTTTTTGCCACGCCCTATGATTAAGGTGAAGTGTCACCGAAACGCGTCAGGGACTGTTAAATTAATTGAGAAAGGGTGCGCAGTTTTTTGAATAAAAAGTTCTGTTGAACTCTCTTCTGCAGGAGTGGCGTCCTAGAGCTCTGGGGCAACTTTGGAGGATATATATATATATATATATATATATATATATATATATATATATATATATATATATATATATATATATGTGTAATTCCATAGATAGCTTACTGACAGATCCAGAGCACCTTGTTTTGACTGCAAACCATATGCCATATAGTTTAATTCAGCTACAAGCTAATGTAGGTCACTCAGGTGCTGAGAGACCGAAGGACATTGTGGTAGATTTAACATTAGCTGGGCTGCCATATTTTGCATGTTATGAGGTTTTCATATTGAATATTTTGGGAGTCCAATATACAGTTCATTACACCAATCTATGCAAGTTCCTATAATTGCTGTTCAATGGGGAGAAGCAGAAGTAACTTTCTTTAAATACGCAAATATGAAAAGCATGACGATGTTAACTTTGTCGAATATAAACCTACATTGTGAAATAAATCAGCCAGAGTAGGGTTATGCCCTGTCTCAGAAGGCCACCATGGTTGGGTCCAGATTGAATGAGCACCTTGCAGGATGAGAACCTCTGTTTTTTCTGAATTTAAGCTTTAAACATTCCTGATCCATCCACCTGTCTGCTTCCTTTTATAGAGTCAATGACATTAGACTGTGTAAGGGTGGACTCGCCACTCATCATCATATTCAGAATCATTTCTTTATCATCTGCCTAAGTCATAAGATCCAACCTGAAACATCTGATTAAGCGGGCAAGAGGGGCCACAGAGATATTAAACAGATTTGAACTTAGTGAAGACTCCACACTCTGTTCTGTGATAAGGAGACGTGTATGTGGGTAACATGGCTGCTCGAACATGATTCCTTAGGATGGATGAAAGCCATCTGTTGGAGATGGCCCTTTTTGCAAGGTTATCCCCAAACTTTTTGCTTCTTCCTCCTATTTTTTCCTGACCTGTCTTTGTTGGTTTTAGGACTCTGGGCACTTTTCCACTGCTGATCAGTGCTAAAGTGCATATGCTCTCTGTGTAAATTGTGTTATGGATTGGTGATTCCATGATTGGTTATTTGATTTACTAGTCAGTCCCTAGTACAGTGCACTGTATGTGCCCAGGGCCTGTAAATCGAATGCTGCTTGTGGGCTTGCAGCACTGGTTGTGCCACCCACACAAGCAGCCCTTCAAAGGTAACTCAGACCTGCCACTGCAGTGTCTGTGTGTAGTCTAGTACTGCCATGTCGACTTGGCAAGTGCACCCACTTGCAGGCCCTAACCTTCCCTTTTCTTACATGTGAGTCACCCCTAAGGTAGGCCCAACTTACCGCTTTGGGCAGGGTGCAGTGTAAAGGTAGGACATGCCCTGATGTGTGTGGCATGTCCTGATAGTGAAATACTGCCAATTTCGTTTTTCACTATTGAACGGCTATCTGGCCCATGGGAGTTAATTTATAACATCTTATAAATATAACTTCCCAATGGAACCAAATAGGAAAATAAAGATTAGTATGCCTGAACTCAGAATCTAAAGATGCATCTTTTAGTAAAGGTGATTTTTACATTCTGTGTTTGAAAATACCACTTTTAGAAAAGTAGATATTTTCTTGCTTAGCCATCCTGTGTGCCTCTGCTAGGATGTGTATTGACTGTCTGGCTTTGGAGTGACAGGGCCTGGGGATGTGCAGTGGCTCCAGAGAGTCTTGATGAGTCAGGGCTGGGCTGAATAGACCTAGGCTGCATTCAGAGTAGTGCGAGAAGTTTTCACTAGCACCTGAAGAGGCCCGGTCTGCATTTAGAGTAGTGGGAGGAGATTACCTTGCACCTGAATGGGCCTGGTCTGCTGTAGACAATGCTGTCTCCGCCTCCTGCTGGGAACTGGTTTGGACTAAGTACAGACACTCTCTGCCTGAGAGGACAAAGGAAATTGGAGTATAGATATTGGGGCCCAGACCCCAGAACTTTAGAACTCTTTTGGAACCAAAAAGAATGCCAAGAAGAAGAGCTGGAGAAGCTGTGAGGAGAGACTACCACTTTGCTGTGTGCGTTGCTGTGTTGGCCTGCAGTGGCTGCTTCTATATTGGGCAGTGAAAGGACTGGACTGAACTTTCAGCAACTTCCTTTCTGTGAGTTTCTCCAAGGGCTTGAGGTAGAGCTTGCCCCCTGTTCAAGAAGTCTCGGGAACAGCAAAGACTTTAAGTTCATCTGTTACCAGCATTGGGGACTGTGTGTTTTGTGCTGCAACAGAAGAAAAGCAACCTGACGCCATCAACGATGCCGCTGCCGACTCCATGTTCTGAAGGCACCACAGAGGGCACTGCCACACTTTTCACCGCAACCCTGGTCTCACCGACGCTGCCACCTGACACCGCCACCGAGCCGCTGCTTGTACCGTGACCTGTGGGCACCGCACTCCGCACCGCCTCGCTTCATGCCGTTGCACTGGTATCCCAATGATGCCGCTCCACGCCAACATCGACGCCGCTGCTTGCACCGTGGTTCGAGGGCACCGCTCGTAAGTTACACGACGCACCCTCCTCATCCCGCACCGCAGCCTTGGCCTACCGACACCAGCGCTATCAACTCCAGTTCATCAGCTGACGACAGCACTTCAGCAACGACAACGCCGCTGCTTGCACCGTGAACTGCCAGCACTGCGACGAGTGATAGAGCGAAATGTTCTTGTGAATTGTAGGGGTGCATCATAATCACTGATAGGCCGCACCCACATGTATTCAGACATATATTCGTTTATATCCATTGTATACTCATGCATGTTTAGCAAAGAATGAATAGTTCACTGAGACGAAGTGAACTCAGCAGTATAATGGTGTTAGGATAATGATGTAATGTAATGCTTTTTGAATTGTGTGAACATAATGCATAGAGGAATTAGTTTGTGTATGTAATGTAATTGCAGTAGTTTAAACGTGCACCATATTAAAGTTGCACATGTAATTCATTGTTTGCATAAAGAATCGTAATGAATATGCTTATAGGGAAAAGTAAGATGTGTGTTTAAAAGTTATATGTAAGGGCCTGACTACATATATGCTTAAGGAAGGCCTGGTATATTCTTATGTTAGCTTATAATGTAGGCCGAAAAGGGTTTCTCTTGGAAAGGCTCTCTGGGCACAAACGGTAGATTTAATTAGCACAGTAGAAGGTTTCTGTTGAACGTATCTTTTGTTGCAGGTGCAAGGACACATGTCTCGTTAGTAAAGACTAACTCTTTGTTTTCAAAAGTTAGAAAGATGGGAGGCATGGTACGGGGAGTGCAATGGAATTTAGGGATGATACTTTCAGCGGAGAAGGCGCCTGGGACTCAAGGTCAACGAAACTGTCCAGGATGAAGTCACCGTTTCTATGGAAAAGCACAAGAAAGAAGACCTGGCCAAGAGGGCGTAAACAAGGCGTGTACCTTTGTAGTATGGTTTTGTATTAGGGATAGTGCCCCGAGGGAGGAAGCCAGAGAAGCGGTAGGGGAGACCTGAGAGAAGGACAGAGTTGAGCTTAGGTATATGGTGATTGCACTTCTTAGGAAGTCTTCACAGCTGACACCTTTTATTCTTTCTTGCTTGGGAAAATCGTTATGCAGGGATGTCACTTAGCGTTAGTGTAGGGACAGCAATTGATTTTAAGCTTGTTTAGGTCCATGAAGAGCAACTTAGAAATAGGAGCAATCATAGTTTGGTTGGTCCTCCTAGAACTTTCTATTCTTCTTATCCTGAGTCGGATGAGATTCCTGCGTAGAGTATATTTTGTATTAGTGCCCATTTATTTCTTTAACCTCGTGTTGAGGTGCTTGCACGTTCAGTTATTTTTGGCGATAATAAATTCTCAAACTTGAATTCGGAGTCAGTGGTCCTTTATAACAAAATGAATGCTGTTATATAACCAGATGAGATTCTCTCCTTTACACTATTCAACAGGTAAAAAGATCTTGGCGACCAGAAGGTTCTTATAGATAATTAGATAAGAATCGGCGTAATCAGTTGGTAGCAGAGTAGGATGGTTACCTTTGATGGTAAGGGGAGATCTAGAGCAAGATAAGAGATTAGGTTGCCCCATAGAGCCCGAGTGACGCAGATCCAGAGAACCACGAGAGACGGATGTCGGAGGGTATGGAAAACTGACGGAGAGTGACGGTGCGGCGGAAGTAGCAGTTCGTAGTAGAGTGAGTATGAAAAGAGTGATGTTTGGTAGATTGCGGTGTTATATTGTTGTGTGATGTCTTGCGGAGTTGGAACGAAAGTTGTGTGATTGAGAAACGGACCGTGAGCGCGCGCGGGACCGGGAGATTTATTGTGGTGTAGAATACACCCAGAGTTGAGAACGTTGACCAGAGTTGTGGGGGTCACGAGACGTCATTGACAGACCCACAGAAGATAGGGACACATGTGTGAGTGTGTGAATAACCAACGCAGGTCGTAGGTTATTGTGTGCAGAACATCGAGTGATTGAATCCTATCGAGTGTATTAGAGGCGATTGTCCGGTCGTTCGTGGACAGACGGTTGCCAGATTGAGGTCAACAAGCTCAAGAGACTGATCGGTCATTGGTAAGACTGACGGTCAGAGAGGAAATTGTTCGGTAGGACGAACATTATTTCAGAGTATAATTGGGACGGATGCGAGTGAGAACAAGTGAATTAGAAAGGAGGGGAACTGCTGCGAGCGGAGGAAACGTGACGTCAGACTAGTGCCGCGCTGCGATAGGCCGGTTGGTGTGAACCGCGCTGGGATTGGTGGATTGGAATCAGGAAGTAAAAGCGGACATTTTGAGTGCAAATACAAAGTTGATTCATCATGAAATGTTTTAAAGCTTTAAGGGAACTTTGTAGAGGTGATAGACATGTGGTTGTTCGGGAGGGAGAGGAAGCTCCTCCTGAGGACACACCAGCACATTATATGGCAAAGAATGTAGGATTGCATACCATAATTTGGCTTGAGAATTGGCATAAAATGACAGAAACAGAAGGAGATTTGTCGTTCCCTCGATATGGTACTTTCAGGTTAGAGGTGCTGTACCAGCTCAAGAGTGTAATGGCTTCAATACGACCACTACCTAGACCGACACAGTTTGAGGCACTACATGCGTGGATAAGAGCAGCGTATGATAGAAAAAAGGAAAGGTGTCAAGAAAGGGTGAAGAAATCGGTCAGGGCATTCCAAGATGCAAGGTGGGATGCATTGGAGAAAAAGTGGAGAGCGGATACGATAGACGGAGATAAGTTATACCCACTGCTGATACAAAATGGAAAGATTACAAGAATCGATGAGGACGACAGTGATTTAGATGACAGTCTGTTGGATAGGATGTTGGCGGAGAGGCCACCACCATTTAATCCAGATTCAGAAGAGGGAAAGACAACCCCAGCAGTGGCAATAGTTGATGAGAGCCAGAACCAGACCAGCATGAGAGTAGTGGGAAAAATTTCCACAGGAACGGAGGGGGCTACGGCGTCTATGATAACACAGCCTCCTGCGGGGAACACAAGATTACCGGACTCCTTGACAGTACCGGTTACCATTGGCCCTATAGTACCGGTATATGACCCAGACCGAGTGAGAGAAGGGAGCTCCGTGCCGATGAGAAGGGAAGAAGGAAACAGTGAGAGTGGGAATGGGTTTGGAGTAAGGGTGGTTCATTTCCCAAGACCAATAGAGACAAGTACGCCGTTACCGGCTACTGCGGACTCTTCATGTGGACAAGAAGAGGAGAGACCGGAAAGACCGAGGTCTTTACGGGAATCTAAGTCAGCTTTGAGGGAGTGGACACCAACAGTAACGAACCAAGAGGATAGGATGCAAAGAGATAGGGCACAAAATGTCTCGGAAGACAGACCAGGTTCCAGGAATATGGAAGGGAATAGGTCACAAGGACAGAATAGTGATTGTGATGAGCGGGACGGCTCAGGTTGTCGAGAAGTACTGAGGAGTGCAGTACAGGCAAGGTTGCTAGACGTAGTGAGGCTGAAAGCAGAGGTAGACGAAATGATCAGTGGGGGTCTGCCTTTGGAAAGGATAGAAATTTATGGATCAGATGAGCTGCTGTTTGTAGCAAAAGATGTGACTCGAAAAGCTAGAATGGCACATGATAGATTGAAGGAATTGGCCAAAAGATATGAGGTGGACCTGAACAAAACTAAAGCGTTACAGGGACCACATAGATTGCATTACAGTGATCAGGAGTTGGAGGAGAAAAGAATCACAGGATTAAAGACGCACACCAGAGACCTGATCATAGGAATGAGAATATGGATTTTGTTGGACAAATGGGAAGAAAGGTGGTCCAAAAAGAAACCAGTAAAAAGAGCAGAAGGGGAAACGCCGCCGCCAGGAGGGGGGCGACGGGTGTTGGAAATTTTCCTTTACGGGAAGTACAGAATGGAGGGTACGTGCATGTACCGTGGAATAGAGGTGATTTGGCTGCATTTACAAATGATTTTCCTCGGCTGAGGGAAAAACCGGTGGAGTGGTACAAGCAGGTTGAGCGGTTTGTGAAGATTTCAAAAGTATTGTGGATTGATTTGAACACCTTGTTTGACATAGTGGTACCAGGAGATTTGTGGACAGCATGTAAAGTCGCTATTGAGTGGCCGACTTCGGAACCAAAAAGAGAGGCGGTTACAAATGGTCCATCACCTGATGTCATGAAAAAATATGAGCAGGTGATTACATGGTTGAAGTCGAAGATTTCACCTCAGGATATAGATTGGGTTAAGATAGATCGGACTGTACAGGAACCCAAGGAAACGGTGCATGAGTATTACGAAAGACTTCTGCAAGTTTTTAAACAGTATAGTGGGTTGGATGTTTTGGACCCTAAGGATATGGGACAGTTTGTCTCAAAGTTTGTAACAGGTCTGAGAGGGGAAATCAGCCTCATGATACAGCACCATTTGATCTGCTGGCAGAACAAGCCACTAGATGAAATTTTGCGGTACGCGAGGTACTGTAGTGATGAGGTGGATTCAAAACATCGAAAGCTAAAAGACAAATTGATGCTTGTCCAGATGCAGACAGCACAGAATCAGCCTAGTGGAGGGACCTTGGGGAGAAAGCAAGGAAATTTCCAGGGAAACCAGAATGGGCAGGTACAGGGAAAGGGAAAACCAGTAGACCCCAAGACAGGAGTGGACGTGGCCACACTAAAGAAGACCACTGCGTGTCATCTTTGTCGCCAGGTCGGACATTGGAAACGCGAGTGTCCTTTGAACCCAGCTAATCAGGTACAGGAAGAGGAAGAGGGGCTCAGGCACCCGCGCAAGAGGTGGTTAACACAATAACGAGACCTAGAACGATGAAAGGGGGGTTTACAATTCTCAAGCTCAGATTCCCCAAGCTCCAAGGTTTTCACAAGGAACACGAACATATCAACAGATGCCCCTGTTCGAACGATATGCTGAGGATAGCTTAGACCCTTTATCCTGACGGTGCCTGAGGGGGAGGAAGACTGCACACTTGGAGCGGTCTTGGAGGTAGACCAGAGAGGACCTTTTGTAGAGGCAGAGATTGAGGGCAATCCTGCAACACTTTTGGTTGATACTGGAGCTACCCGGTCTACTGTAAGATCTGCAGTAGTCCCTAACCTACCCCTCTCGGGACAATCAATCCAGGTTGTCGGAGTAGCGAACAAGAAGATGAGCAGCCCATTGACAGAACCGATCTTAGTAAAGATAGGTACTTTCCAAACTAGACATCAGTTTGTAGTATGTGACACGAGTCCAGTTTGTCTTTTGGGAAGAGATCTGTTGTGCAAATTGAACTGCACGATTTATTGTACACCACGAGGAGTGGAGGTCCAGACGAGAGATGATGATGCTGACTTTAAGATGGCCAATCAGCATCTGTGTATAGATCTGTACCCAATGGTGACTGTGGAAGAACTTCCACATGATCTGAGAGACGCAGTGTCGCCTGTGGTGTGGGATTTCGCAGGAGACGAAATAGGTTTAATCAGAGGGGTTGAACCAGTGCGGATTGAGGTGAAACAGAATGTTGATTTCCCAAGAACACCTCAATACAATTTATCGATAGAAACAATTGCAGGAATAAAACCTGTGATCGAGACTTTCATTGAGAAGGGTATTTTGAAGGAGATCAGAGGTAGTCCCTGTAATTCACCCATAATGGGAATACAGAAACCGAGCGGGAAATACAGGATCGTGCAAGACCTGCGAAAGGTCAACATGATAGTTGTCCCTTGTTGTCCAGTGGTACCAAATCCTTCAGTAATACTGTTCCAGATCCCATGTGAAGCCGAGTGGTTTACGGTTATCGATTTGTGTCAAGCCTTCTTTTCGATACCGCTCCACGAGGAAAGCCAATTTCTTTTTGCATTTAGGCTAGAGAATCGCGTGTTAACATGGTGTCGTATCCCTCAAGGGTATACGGAAAGTCCATCGATCTTTAACCAGATCCTGAAGAAGAACCTTGAGAGTCTTGTGTTGCCGCAGAACTCAGTTCTCGTGCAGTACATAGATGACTTGCTCATTGCCTCAGAAACAGAAGATGCTTGCAGAATTGACACAGTAGCCTTGTTGAACCACTTAGCAGAGAATGGACATAAGGTGTCCCCGAACAAGCTGCAGTACTGTTTGAATGAGGTACAGTACTTGGGACACAGATTAGAAAAAGGCAAGAGGAAGGTGTCACCAGATCGAATTGAGGCAATAATGAGCATGGCGGTACCCACTACACAGAGGGAAGTTAGGATGTTTCTGGGAATGGTTGGCTATTGTCGACAGTGGATTCCTAGTTTCTCCTTGAGAGCAAAGCCTCTGCAGAGGCTTACGCACAAGGATGTGAGTGATCCGGTACCATGGGACGAGGAGTGCTTGATGTCATTCCTGCAGTTGAGAGATGATTTGTGCAGGGCTCCCGCACTGGGAATGCCTGATTACAACAAGGCCTTTTCATTGTTTTGTTACGAGAGAGGAGGATGTGCATTAGCAGTGTTAGCTCAGAACCATGGAGGTGTCCGTAGACCAGTTGCTTATTTTTCAGCTACTTTAGATCCAGTAGCTTCTGCGTTGCCCGGATGTCTAAGATCCGTTGCTGCAACAGGTGTCAGCATTGAAAGATGTGAAAGCATTGTAATGGGACATCCATTGACTGTACATGTACCACATTCGGTTGAGTTATTAATGACCAGGACCAAGACCCAGCACCTAACGAACAATAGGTTAACAAGGTACGAGCAAGTCATACTTGCCGCAGAGAATGTGACTCTGAAAAGGTGCTCCATCTTGAACCCTGCGACATTGATGCCTATACCGAACACAGATGATGAAGATTGTGAGGACCATGATTGTCTCGATGTGACCGAACTTTGCACCAAACCGAGACCTGACATTGTCGATGAGCCATTGGATGACCCAGATGAAATTTTCTTTGTCGATGGTTCATGCTTAAGAGACAGTGTGGGGCAATTGAGAGCAGCGTTTGCTGTATGTACTATTTCAGGAGTGGTCGACGCCGCTTGCATAGAAGGAGTACGCTCCGCGCAGGTAGCTGAGATCATTGCCTTGACCCGTGCCTGTTTGGCCGCTGATCGAATTCGAATCACGATTTACACAGATAGCCAATACGGCTTTGGCGTGGTGCATGACTTCGGGCAGTTATGGTCTCAGAGGGGATTTTTGACATCATCTGGCTCACCCATTCGAAATGGAGAATATGTAAGACAATTGTTAGAAGCGTTACAGCATCCGAAAGAAATTGCTGTTGTAAAGTGTTCAGCCCATGGGAAGGGGGAGGACTTTGTATCCTTGGGTAATAACTACGCAGATGAGGTAGCCCGCTTCTGCGCCGAACAAGGATGCATATACACAGGCAGGGAGATAGAAGAGAGCCAAGAGGGAACCGATCTCAGCATAATGTTGACCATGGCAGACACTTGGGAAGAGCTTAAGAGATTGCAAGATGAAGTCTCAACCAAGGAAAGAGAGGGCTGGATCAAAGCTGGCTGTGTGAAAGGAGACGTGGATGTGTGGGTATCAAACGATGGGAGAGCTGTGTTGCCGGAAGAATTGCTGAGTCCGATGGCAAGATTGATACATGGACAGGCACACCTGGGTAGAGACGCAATGATGAGGGTGTTCAGACAGACGTGGTATAACCCACGGTTCCGAGCAATGGCTGAGACGGTATGTCAGAGGTGTGTTACATGTCAACAGATGAATGCTGGAAAGAAAACTGTAGTTACACTGAGTCATATTGGAAGGTCAGGAGGGCCCTTCAATAGATTACAGCTGGATTTCGTGGAGATGCCTAGGTGCAATAGATTGAGGTACATTCTAGTGATAGTATGTGTATTCTCACGGTGGGTGGAGGCTTACCCCACACGCAGGTGTGACACTCTGACAGTGGCTAAATTATTGTTGAGGGAGCTTATCCCTAGATTCGGGATTCCGACCTCTTTGGAATCAGATAGAGGTGGGCACTTCCATAGCGAAATCATGAAGTTACTTTGTGCAGCATTGAACATTGACCAGAGACTCCACTGTAGCTACAGACCAGAGGCTTCTGGGATGGTGGAACAAGTTAATGGAACGTTGAAAGCCCGGATGGCAAAAATGTGTTCTTCAACATCCCTGAAATGGCCCGACGCCTTGCCACTGGTGCTCATGAGCATGCGAAGTGTCCCAGACAGAAGGACCGGGTTGTCCCCCATGAAATAATAATGGGGAGGGCAATGAGACTGCCAGCAGTACCAACTACAGCCTTGATAAACATCACTGATGATTTGATTCTCGATTATTGTAAAGGACTCTCTGATGTGGTCCGTTCTGTATCCCAGCAGGTGCAAGCAGCTGTGGTTCCAGCCTCGAGTGATCTGTGCCACGACTTGTGTCCCGGTGACTGGGTGCTCGTCCGGAAGCACGTGAGGAAGAGTTGCTTGGATGCCCGTTGGCGTGGCCCGTATCAGGTGATACTTATCACGAACACAGCAGTAAAGTGTGGAGGATTGCCGAACTGGGTGCATGCTTCCCATACCCGCAGAGTTCCAGCACCCTTGGAGGAAACAGCTCCTCTCGTAAATGAAAACCCAGCTGAAGTGGTAGGGCCACATGAGAGGACAAGTCAAGCTGTAAGGGTCGCTGACACAGCTGGTGGTGCACTAGAGCAAGCTGAAGGGGGTTTCCACAGTTCGAACCCTGATTCAGGCACTGAAGAAAGAGAAGGTGCAGTGGGCGGAGAAGAGTCAAAAGCAGCAGAAAGAGGAAATAGTGCACTGGGTATAGAAGGGGAAGGCAGACGAAAGAACAGAAGTGCTGAAGGTTGGCCTGAAAGACAGAGGCGACTGAACCTGAGGTTAGCACCTGAGAGAGACCTTGCTCCAGTGTCCGAAGTATCTGAAACCGAAGCAAGCGACGAAGACCAAGCACAAGACAGTCGGCGAAGGTCTAAGAGAACAAGAGTGCCTTGTCACAGATACTCTACCCCTGAGTGGACTTACACTGTGTTTGATGCAGGGGGTGGTGAATACAGGGAGACTGAAGTCAGTGGAGGTGTTCAGTCGGAGCCCGAGACTGGTGGTGAAGGTGGTGCTGCGGATGCCAGGGTTCGAGATAGACGGAACACTGACACTCACGATTCCGAATCCCCCACTTCTGAGTGAAGTCCGAAAATTGCTTTTGCATCGGGTCGAGTTCCCGCCTTTCGGAGCTGAGCCGTTTTCACACGAAGTGCTGCTTTTGCGTCTTGAACTTTTGTATCACGTTCTGGTCGTGCTTAATGAGGATCTCATTATGGATCAGTAATGAACTGTAAATAAAAGTCTAAAAGAAGAAGATAACCTAGGTCCGAGTGGAAGAAGAATAAACTTAGGGACTTTCCACAAGAAGAGGAACGAAAACTAGGGAAGTCTTTTTCTGGACTGTGTAAATAAGTTGTGATCGGAAAGGGAAAGCCCGGAGATTTCATGGTTGCTCGAGCTGGTTAAGCAAGTCATAAATAAAGGACAGAGACTTTTCTGAGTTCTTTGCGATAACCAAGACTTTTTGAGAACTTTCGAAATCATGGAGCCGGGAAATCCCAATCGTAGAGCAAAATGGATTATAGGCATTCTTATAAGTAGTGTGATAATTTCTATAATCATAGTAGTTGTAGTCTCATATACTGGTTCGCACGAGCCAGAAGTAGAGGCAGTGACAGGGACACCCACACCTATCACACCTAGTCAGAAGGGGGTAGACAGGGCAGCTGATAGAGCTATGATTTTAGAAGAAAGTCGTAGATTACATGTAGATTTGTCTAAGGGTGATTTTAAGCTTAATGCGTATGCTAAGTTGTTGTATGAGTATGTTGACGTGATGGATGCGAAAGATTGTTATGTGTGTATGCAGTTGCCTACTTCGGTGGATGAGGGTATTAGGTATCATCATCTTCCACTGACTTATGGTATTTCATGTAGTCTTTTGCTTAGTTTGTTTTATGAGAGAGATCAGTTCGAGTATTTCTTTTCCAACTTCGACGCAGTGCTTCCTGAAGTCCCAGCTTACAAGCATTTGAATAAGTATGATTATTACAAAACCGAGGACAGACTGAGGAAGTACTTCATACCGAGTTTGGAATTGGATACAGCATTCGCACACAGACACAATCTGACTTGCTTGATGTCGGATGTAGAGAGAAAGTTTGTAGATCAGGTTGAAGATAGGTATAGAAAGCTGACTGAATCCCGAGATTTAGGGCATCACAGGACAGATTGGACAGAGGAGGAACGGTTGCATAAGACCAAGGGAAGCTATGGTCCTATAGCGTTAGATAAGGAGCAGAGGGGTAAGTTGTGTATAAGGCGTTATCAGACTTACTACGAAAAGGTTCCAGTGGGACAGAGTACTTGTGATCACGTTTTCACCATGGCAGATGAGGCAAAAGATTTTCTCCAAGGTCCTGTACAAGTGATACCTACGGTGTATTACGTATGTGGGAAGAATGCTTACGTGAGGTTGCCTGCAAATTGGTATGGAACATGTTATTTGTCAATAATATTTCCAAAGATTTACCATACAGAAGACTTAAATCTTCTGGAAGGTGGAGAGCATTCAAGAGCGAGAAGAGCTGCAAGTGCAGGAATCGTTGTGGGGGATATCTTTGGAGCTATGATACCTAGTCTAGGAGTAGTCTTGAATGATGTGAAGATCCGGAGGTTAGCGACTGTGGTGGATGAATTTTCGATGAACACAGCAAAATCGTTGGTGTTGGTGGAAGGAGAGATGTTGTCGATAAGGGGAATGGTTTTGCAGAATCGCCTTGCTTTGGATGTCCTATTGGCAAAAGAGGGCGGAGTCTGTAAAATGCTGAAGGTTCAAGAGTGCTGCACTTATATACCAGACCGTAGCAAGGATCTGGAGAAATATATAAGTAACATCACTATGATCCACACAAAGATAGCGGATTTGACCGAAGAAGGGGCCTGGGAAAAGGTCGGAAAGGGTTTTGGTCAAGTGGGAGGTTGGTTTGCAAACCTAGGAAAGGGATTCCTTGGGTACTTCCTGAGACCACTCCTTATCTTGGTGGTTTGTGTGGCTGGCTTGTGGATTATGATCAAGGCCTACAAATGGTATCGAGCAGGCCGAGTCAAGAGAGCTTTGAGGGAAAATGACATGAGATTGGCAAGATTGCAGGACAATCAGTATCAAAGGCTCAAGAGCATGGAGAATTTCAGATCAGGGAAGATGGGAACAAGTTCTGTTTAGGTCGGTTCCTTCTCCGAGGGAGTAGAATGGGATGTGATGACAGGAGTCATCAAAGGGGGGAACTGATAGAGCGAAATGTTCTTGTGAATTGTAGGGGTGCATCATAATCACTGATAGGCCGCACCCACATGTATTCAGACATATATTCGTTTATATCCATTGTATACTCATGCATGTTTAGCAAAGAATGAATAGTTCACTGAGACGAAGTGAACTCAGCAGTATAATGGTGTTAGGATAATGATGTAATGTAATGCTTTTTGAATTGTGTGAACATAATGCATAGAGGAATTAGTTTGTGTATGTAATGTAATTGCAGTAGTTTAAACGTGCACCATATTAAAGTTGCACATGTAATTCATTGTTTGCATAAAGAATCGTAATGAATATGCTTATAGGGAAAAGTAAGATGTGTGTTTAAAAGTTATATGTAAGGGCCTGACTACATATATGCTTAAGGAAGGCCTGGTATATTCTTATGTTAGCTTATAATGTAGGCCGAAAAGGGTTTCTCTTGGAAAGGCTCTCTGGGCACAAACGGTAGATTTAATTAGCACAGTAGAAGGTTTCTGTTGAACGTATCTTTTGTTGCAGGTGCAAGGACACATGTCTCGTTAGTAAAGACTAACTCTTTGTTTTCAAAAGTTAGAAAGATGGGAGGCATGGTACGGGGAGTGCAATGGAATTTAGGGATGATACTTTCAGCGGAGAAGGCGCCTGGGACTCAAGGTCAACGAAACTGTCCAGGATGAAGTCACCGTTTCTATGGAAAAGCACAAGAAAGAAGACCTGGCCAAGAGGGCGTAAACAAGGCGTGTACCTTTGTAGTATGGTTTTGTATTAGGGATAGTGCCCCGAGGGAGGAAGCCAGAGAAGCGGTAGGGGAGACCTGAGAGAAGGACAGAGTTGAGCTTAGGTATATGGTGATTGCACTTCTTAGGAAGTCTTCACAGCTGACACCTTTTATTCTTTCTTGCTTGGGAAAATCGTTATGCAGGGATGTCACTTAGCGTTAGTGTAGGGACAGCAATTGATTTTAAGCTTGTTTAGGTCCATGAAGAGCAACTTAGAAATAGGAGCAATCATAGTTTGGTTGGTCCTCCTAGAACTTTCTATTCTTCTTATCCTGAGTCGGATGAGATTCCTGCGTAGAGTATATTTTGTATTAGTGCCCATTTATTTCTTTAACCTCGTGTTGAGGTGCTTGCACGTTCAGTTATTTTTGGCGATAATAAATTCTCAAACTTGAATTCGGAGTCAGTGGTCCTTTATAACAAAATGAATGCTGTTATATAACCAGATGAGATTCTCTCCTTTACACTATTCAACAGGTAAAAAGATCTTGGCGACCAGAAGGTTCTTATAGATAATTAGATAAGAATCGGCGTAATCACGAGCACCGCATCACTTCGCACCACAGCCCTGTTCTCACTGGCGCTGCTGGATGACCGTCACCAAGCCGCTGCCTGCACCGCAACCTGAGGGCACCGCATGCCGCACCGCTGCACTTCGCACCGCATCACCCGATGCCTGCCGACGCCAGCGCTCCCGACTTCAACTGCGAGGAGTTCGATCTGCAACGCGTGTGACTTCAAGGGCCCAACGACCCCTTAACTGACTTTCTGAACCAACGCCTGCGGATGCCGGCCCTTCGGGGCTCATCGAGAGGTTGGCGACGCCCTACATTTCTAACAATACTGTTTTGCGGGTCTTCCCGACACCGTAGCTGGCCCGCGACGCCACGGTCAGCCAGAACTGTTTAGATTTGTTGTTCACGACACCGTGATAGCCCCAGACGGAGCTATCGGCTTCAAGGAACTGTATTTCAAGTCTATTTTGATTACTGAAGATTTCGGAGAACTGTATGGTGGATTTTAATCGTTTTTGGTCTTGTTTTGGATATGTAAAAATATTGGATATTTTTCTAAACTGGTGTGGTGTCCTTTTGTAGTGTCTTCACTGTATTTCTGTTGGTTATGTGCAAATGCTTTACACACTGCCTCTAAGATAAGCCTGACTGCTCGTGCCAAGCTACCAAGAGGGTGAGCAGGGGTTATTTGAGGAGTGTAACTCCCTTATCCTGACTAGAAGGAAGGGTCCCTACTTGGACAAAGGTGCAAACCCTTGCCAACTAGAGACCCCCATTTCTAATACCATCACAAGGCATGCTGTTATGCCTATCTTATCAAGCCGGGAAAGAAGTGTATCATGTGAGATGGTGTCAGAAGCTGCAAATAGATTCAGCAAGATGAGACCTGTAACTCCACCCTTGATTTGGATCATCAACAGCTTGTCCATCATAGCCAGCGGCGCTACCTCTGTTCCATGATGGGCCCAAAATCCTGAATGAAAGCCATCCTGAACTGTATTTTGATATATAAACTGATTGGGCTGGTTGGTAATAAGCTTTTATACAATTTTAACATGAAAGACAACGGCGACATTATGTTGAAAGTTGCTCAGGATTTATATTTTTTCAATGAAGGTTAATAATTGTTTCTTTCCAAATCTCTGGCGACCACCGAACTCATAATAGACAGGTTGAGTACTTAAGTTAGCACAGGGGCAATTGTATGCATTGCTAGATGGTTGATTTTCATGACACTGGGATCTAGTGGAAAGTCCTATTTTAATTTCAGGGATTCCTGTTCCATTTTTTCCTGAAGTTGTCAAAAATTCATCCAGTTTAGTATTTGTATATGCTGCGTAAGTGCAAATACTGTGGTCAGACAACTGGTTATTAATTAGTAGATTAGTGAAATACTCATATATTGTTCAAATTTTAATGGAAAAATACTGAGATAGTGGCACACATAAGGCAGGACCTGCTTGCACCTGAAGTATATAGTAATTAGAAGATAGCTCTTTCACAATATTAAAAAAACCTGCTTGACTCCTTCATTTACTAATGTGCCAAGGTCTGTAATACAATTGCTCTGAAAACTGGGCCAGGTACAACCACTTCAGCACTTCTCTCTTATTGGATGTGATGGAAAGCAGTCACAGGCTTCTCAGGGAGATATTGTTCAAGCGCACGACTTTACAGAGACACATTAGTGTAATGAATGCTTGTCCACCGAAGTGCTTTGCTTTGAAGACAATAATACTTTAATGCTCCACTAGATATAGATACTACACATACAATATGAACAAGATGCAACTTAGTGTTCTGGTTGCTTAAGGATGTGTGTTGTTCCTGCCATTTGCCCCGGTCCACTGTATAATCCACATTGTTCTCATCCCAGATGAGAGTTGTGTGTGACTAGGCTGAAGTGCAGGATAACTGCATACTTTATCAATGTGCACAACCTCTCTCATAGTTTAACTTATCTCACCAAGCAGGGTTTCTCAGTCTGTTTTCCCGTTGGCACACTCGGGCTACCAACAATCTTCTCCTGTGCTCTCCTACATCTACGTGAGCCGGCATTTCTTTTCAGGACCTCTTCGGGTGGTCACGTCTCAAATGAGGCAGTTTCTCCACACTCTCCTATGATGGGGTTGACTCCTCACAGGTAGCGACGGATGTTCCAGAAGGCTCTGGATTATGGGCTGGGTATGCTGGTGCTTGCAGATCCCTATAGCCCTACATGCATCAATTGGATTCAGGATGGGTTGGCCACTCCCAGACTGGCCTCTGGATGGGTCAACCATGCACAGGGGGCTCTCTTTTCAATGGCAAGGCCCAGGATAGGTCTCACTCTCTGGAAAAAGCAACTCAGGTTACTCCCTAGTTTCATCTTTGAACACATCAGAGCCGTTCATGCCACACTTCTTGTTTGGTACAGTAGCTCAAGACACTCAGCACCTTCTTTTCTGGCACAGCCGCTAAGGTCACACCGCAGAGGATCACAGCCCTGACTAGGCTCTGGAGATCTTCGGTCATTCTCCACAGCTGCCATCAGGAATCGCAAGTGGAGAGAATGTTGCCCGTTGACACCGGGCCTCCCAGAGCACTCTCTAAGTCTTGTTCTTCTGGTAGACCTCTCCACAGTGACGTCATGCTGCACCTCACCTGTTCTGGACAGTCACTCTTCCTACAGGGTGGCAGGCTCTTTCCCTCTCTCAGCCGGCTGGCTCCTGGGTACTTCAGGACAGGTGAACAGCTGTTGCAGCAAGGGATAGAATGAGTGATGCACTCCTGTCTCAGGTTTTCAAGCAGATACATCAGAGTACTTTGTGGAGCACTCTCTCGATTTGGCATAGAGTACTTGGAACTGGAGAAACAAATGGGTCACTGGGTCCCACTTTTATACAGTCAAAGCAGAAAGTATATGGGGATCAGCTGTATGCATTTTCAGAAAAACCTTGAGTTGACTCTACTTTCAAGTTTCCTTTCAAGTCTGCTATCCAGACACAGCCTTTGAGAAGAGTGATGTGCAACAGGTTGCCTCCAGCCTGGAACACCAATAACAGAGACACAAAGAGGTGTGATATTCTGCACTTGGCTGTCATCAGCCAAACTCAAGAGTGTGATGAAGAAAAGACAAAAAGATGGGACTTAACTATGAGTTCCACTTCACCTTGCACAACAGAGTCTTGAATCCTATCCTTCACTCCCACCATCTGCCAAATGGCAATGCTGCAGGAAGAGTAATCAGCCACTCCTTGCTCAGCAAAAGGCCAAATGAAATTTCTAAATAAGTCTTGTCTCCTCTTTCTTCACTCCAGGGTCTATGTCTCCTCTCTCCAGCTTCAGGAATGTCAGCAATACACTTCCACTGTCTGGGAAAACAGCCATACCTTCATCTTGCACAGCAAGGCAGGAGTGAGGCATCCAATATGGATAGACCAGTTCTTTACTCTGGCTCACTTACACACACACTATGTATAAACCAAGCGGGTGACATAAACAAAACATGCACACATACACTTAAAATGTTAGGTATATGATCTGAGTAAGCGTATAGAAGCAGAACTTTACAAGAGTGGTCCAGGATGCCTTCACTCTAGTGACACAGATAAAAAGATATTGTCACAACTATGAATTTACAAAATACTGCTCTTAGTGCTAAACCCATGATAGGGGCAATAGTAAGCTATTGGTTCAATTAGGGCATACTTAGTGCATCCCTCCAGGTCAAAGGTCAGGTCCAGGACTTCAATAATTTCAAAGGAAAGGACTAGGCCTCTGGGAACACACTGGATTAATGTGAGGTTAGTGCCAAAATCAAAAAGTAAGGTACCCGATACTGATACACGCAGTTGAGCATTCATGGGAGATGAACATGACTGTACACCATGCTAGAGACATTCCTGTCCCAACAACCACTCACGCAAAATGCAAAACAGTATCATTGAAATCGACCAGCAAATAGAGAAAAATAGGGTAAAAAAGAGAAAATATTTTTATATTAATTTTTTCTAAATGTAAACTAAAATATATATTTTTTAAATGGAAACATGTGTACATGCCAGCAAGTATAGCAAGAATTAGGAGAGAACACATATATGAACAAATCTTCCTCCACATTCAAAATCCCTGTTAATTTAAAGGAGTAGGGGATTCAATTCTGCCACCATACCCATCAAAATGTGAAAATCACCATATCGGGATATGACCAAACAAGATGGCTCAAAATACACTTTAATCAGGCGTACCTGGAGCCCCCTAATACCCTGAAGCATCCTGTAGTCTCCTGTGAACCAAAGCACTCTAGAACCCAGAAATGTCAGGTGAAGATGGCAGAAAAGCAGGCAAGGGGATCACGGTCCCATGACCAGCTGTGAAACTATGTATGCTCCATTTATGTCAAGAGCCCAAACTAGGTCTGTGAGTTAAGTTGGCAACTGGGCTGTGCTGGTGATCTTAGGAAGCTGTCACAGCAGATAAGGAGTGGACATTGAAGACCAGCTGCTGATGGCAACAAAACCCTTCTTGGTGATTGCCACAACAGTTGGCAGGAGGAGGAAGCCTGAGACCTGTTTTGCCCCTTGCATGGCGTTAAGGCTGGCAGAGGCAGTTGCCTGCCACCAAGTGGAGAGGCAGGTAGCCTGCAGAAGCACCTGGACTTTGGGAGGTACACATCTGAGGATTAAGCGGGCTTGAGATCTTGTGCAGACTGTAGAGTGTTGCCCCCCTGCCATCCCTTGAGAGAATGTCAAGAAGCAAGTAGGAAAATACAAGACAATTGGCAAAGAAGAGGGAGGACCTTGATGCTAGGTGGACACAAGGGGAAACAACAACAGATGAGGTGGGAAAAGGCCCCAGCAGGTATGTTGCTCCCACTCAAAGAATGAGTAGCTCACTGTCCAAGAGATTCGGTGCAAAGGCAGGTGAGACCACCAAGGGGTCATCCTGGATCAGAAGAAGAAACATCTTTTGTGTCCTCTCCATCATTAAGGCCTGAAGCTATTCATTCCACCATTCAAGAGGCTCCCACATCTCTGGGGGCTTTCAGTTGCACCGGCTGTTGCCCCTCCTCCTTCTACAAGCAACCAAGGGTTACATTCGCTCCAACAATTCTGAACCCTTAGGTCTTACTCCATCGTACCCTTCAGTATGTTGCTTAGGCAGCATTTCAGTAGGCTATGATTGCTAGTCTCTAGTGGCCTTCAAGAGGTGGTATGGGCAGTGAAGGTCCAGCAAGGTTCACAGACTGAACAGCAAAGATAACGCTGCTGCCTCCTGTCCTCGCTCTTGGACTGCATGTATTTTGTCTCATCCTGAGACCCATCTCTCTCTACCTCCTCTTTTTGTGTCTTTCAACATGTCTTCCCACTCTGACCCTACAAATACCTCAATGTATCTTCAAACTCAGTAGGTTTCAGTTCCTGCCCTAAAATGCCAAATGCCTCAACAGTTGATGCAGGCGGTCTTCATATCAGAACAAGAGGATGGAACAAATGTTCTTAACTCAAAGCAGCCTTTCCAACAGAATATTTTGGATGGGGGACTGACTTTATCTTTGTGTTTGACTTTGCGCTTTTAATTTGGATTTAACCTTTCCTATGGAACTTTAGAACATTCCTTTGCACTACGTTTTCACTTTTCTTTTTGTTTCATTTTTGGTCTATTATCCCCAATGGACCATGTAAATAGGCTTTACAAGCATTAAAAATTAAATCCCATGTTGCGGCCTTTACTTATTTGCACTGTCTGGGAAACAAAACAGTTATACATGATGTTTTAAATTACATGTTAAGTGCCATAAAGGTACAATATTATTATTGAATGACTCTTTTATGGTATAGATGTCTTTTAATACCTGTTTTTAGTATAGTTACCAAGTGTTTCCCTCAATCATATTAATTTTAGTACTGTGTATGGTTTTCCTTTATTTGCTATCCCTTTTATGGCTCAATTGAGCCTACTAAAGTATTTTGAATGACTTGTCATCTAACATTCTCAAAGTGTTTTTTCCTTTGCCTATAAGTTGACACTTTTTTCTGGTTCTTACTCCCTTTTCCAAGGACAGTCCAATTAACATCGCAAATGCCAATGTAGCATCCATGCATCTTATCTTGGTCAGAGTATATTGTCATATTTGTAGACAGATGTAATTGTGTTGATTTAAGAGTAAATGTTAAATGATCCAGACTCAAGCATAATCTATGACATTATTTGCATACTCTGGCCTTTATTTATACACCAAACATTGTGGTCCTAATAGAAATTGCAAAAGCCATGTATTCTCAAGTAGACTACTAAAGCTGACCCACTTTTTGATAAATTTGATTACGCTGTATGGGCCGTGTCTTTTGGTTTGTGATACACTCATATTGTATATTACACTTTAGTATCACACTTTTGCTTGAGCACCGAGGGCGTTTGATCACCTCACTTCAGTGTTCCTCTTTATTGGTGGTTAATATTTATTGATTAATTTAATAGATTATTAAATGCAGACATATTTAATTGAGAATACATGGCCTTTCAATTTCAATTAGAGACCACTGTGCTTTATGTATAATTGATTTCTCTAGTCCCTAGTGATTTGTGGGTAACCCTTGTGCTATATAACATACTCCCACCTTCATGGCAAAGCACACCTGAGATGGAACACATCATCCAGGTCCCCTACAAAGCAATACTGGGATCTCATTGGGTTGAGGATCTGGCTGTGTATGTGTGTAGGTAGACTGGTGGAATGCTTTGTGGGTGAGGTGGGCCATGCAGGTTGTTGTTGAGCCTCAGTTGCCGGAAGTGCCTGACTTAGCCCTGCAGCTTTAGACAGGTCCCTGTCTGAGAGGGCCTGTATAAGCTGGATTACCAAGGGCTGAAGCCTTATGTCCTCCTTTCTCAACACACAGAGATCTTTCTGGTTCAAATTCACTATGTCCAGATGACATTTCACTACATTCTCTAAGACAAGAGTCTGTTTATCCATCAACCTTGGGAGCTGAACTAAGTGAGAAGACATATTGCTTAAGGTCACGCATTTTCATAATTATTTCCTTCATGTACGATTGCTAAAAAAAAATATATCCTCCCAGAGGATAGGATTTGACCTTGTCAATCCCCCAAAAAATGTTGTCATCTTGCACAACCAGCTAGTTGCCCTTCATGTACAGGGTTGACATGTAGCGTTTAGTGGCTGGGAGATAGCTTAATGAGAGATAAGTAATTGCCTCTGTTGGGAAGTGGATTATTAGTAGTGGTAAATATGCATCTACCACTGGCAATAATGCCACTAGCACAATATGGGGCTCAGAACAGGTCTCAGAAAATTATTCCCATGCTCAAACTTTGGTAGCTTGGCTGCGAGCAGGCAGGCTTAACTTGAAAGACAGGTATGTAAAGCATTTAAAAACACCAATTCAGTAAATAATTAAGGCACAACACACAATAAAAATCCAACACCAATTTATAAACATAGGAAATATTTTTATCTTTAAAATGAAACCAAAACAAAAAATATCCAATGTAGGGAACAGGAGATATGAATTTGTAAAGATTTAGCACTATATAGCACATAGAAACATATAGCGCCTATTGGGACATCTGGTCGCGTTAGACCGGGACAAAGTCAATGTTTCAGGCCTACCGCAATGGAGCCCTGTGCAGCTACCCATTACGTTAGGCCTTGGTCAAAGTTTTTACTTTCTGACTTAGAATCTTTTCTGGAGCTTTTCTTCCTGGGGTTCCTCAAAGCTCTCAGCCAGTCCAGATGCGGTAAGGGTTCACCGGCATGCCTTGCGACGAGCTCCCAGTCAAACTTATGGAAGTCAGACCTCCAGACATTTCCAGCAGAATGAACCAGAGATCCAGGCCGGCTCGCGGTTGAAGATGAGCGGCTTGACTCTCGCGGTTGGTCCCGGTTACCTTTTTTACATTAGGACTTAGACTTTTTTATGGTGCTTTTCCTCCCGGGCTCCGGCCTCGATGTTCTTCACCAGGCCGGATTCGGTGAGGGTTCGCCGTCTTGGGTTTCGACCAGCTCCCGGTCAAATTCTAGAAGTCAGACCTCCTGAGCTTTTCAGCGGGACAAACTTGGAGGGCAGGCCGGCTCGCGGTTGAGGGTCACCGTCTTGGCTGGCCAGGTTGAATTGGTCAACTTATGCAGCTTTTTTTCCAAAGTTACTCCAAACTTCTACAAACTTCTGGAACTTCTTCCTGAAGTTCCTTCAAGGGTCCCAAAGCATCTAAAACGTACTCCAAGGGTCTGAAAACTCCAAGATGGTCCTTGAAAGTTTGGGACTTCAAATCCCACAATCCACTTGGACAAAATCCTTACAAATCCGCTGGTAGTACTCCAGGCTGGGTATTCTCGGTGATGATGGTCCAGTGAGCGCTGTTAATCTGTAGCTTGCAAGGAGTCCACTCTTTAGTCCTTTTAAAGCAGGTTTGATCCACTGGGCTGTAGTTCCATATTGTGCAGCAGGCGCAGTCAGTCAGAGTGGTTTTGGCTAATCAAACTTCCAGCATGGACCCTTCTTTCTTTAGTTTCAAGCAGCAGATCTGAGAGGCACTGCCACTCTCAGATACTTATTCAGTGGTCTCTGGGGTCACAGAGGAGGACACTCCTGTCCAATGAGGTGCAGGCCAACACCCCAGAGCATGACCATTTCCTCCAAAGTGTGGCACAATGGTCTCACAGAAAGCACTATTTCTCCAAAATTCAATATGGCTGAAGTCTCAGCAGAGAGGCCAGAGCTGGCTAAACCAACCTCCAGGATGGCTCATCTCCATAGACTCCCTCCCCCTGGCATCTGCACATTCCTTCCTTAAGCCTTCCATCCAGCTGGGTTCAGAGAGTAAGGGCGCAAATTAAACTGGTTTCCTCTGCCTGGCTCCTCCTTCATTTTGAAGATCATTGTTTATGACCCACCCCCCTTGCTCTGGTATTCCTATGCAGCAGAATCCTCTCCTCCCAGAATGGCTCTTTTACCCCAGGGGCTACTTATCACCTCATCAAAGCAGCCTGGCTAATCCACTTAACTCTGACCAATCAGGGCAGATACTGGAAAACTGGATTTTGGTTTACAGACAAGAAAGTCTTATAACTTATAGCATATTGTTGGATTTATCTATACCATTCTAGTGAGTCGGGTTTTCCTTGCAGAAATTATTCACTAATAACTTCTTGCCATGTTAACCTATGTGGCTGGGGATCTGCAATGGGGAAAATGAGCTGGACAATTTCTCCAACACCAGGGCTTACAAAACAGGACTCTGCATTTATCTACAGGACTCCTCACCCCTGGAACACCTAGGGGAGACTTTAAGGGTTCTAAATATGTCCAAATATTGCAGATCCTCACTCCACAGTGCTCCTAGCACAAAAGCCGATTTTGGGAAGCACTTTACTACAATGTGGGAAGTGAAATGTGCAATTTCACTAAACCCAAGGCATATAAAACCTATTTTATAAGGGTCCTCCTTATAAGTACCTGACCCTCCACTACTGAGACTCCTAGGGAAGACCCTGGGGGTAGCTAATATGCCAAAATAGTGCAGCTTATTAATTTTTAAGTGCCCCAAACACCTAAGTCGAGTTTGGGCACATTTTACATTTTAAAAGCAGTCCTGCAACACAGGGCTGCTTTTAAACTGACTGCAGGCCTCAGCAGTGCACACATGCAAGTGCAAAAAGGGCTGATGGGCTCTTAACTACCATGCCCTATTATATATACTAGCGACCTAAAGGTAGTTTTGATCCACTTGCTCTATCATGTACTCGGAACTTATACGGGGAGGCCATGCCAATCATAGGGGTACGCTAAGCCATTGTGTACGGAGGTGTTTTCACTGTATTCTAAGTTTGTTTTCAGCATAGCACTGACCCTGGTTAGGCAGATCCCAGGGACAGTCAGAGTCAGTTACCACCAGTACCAGTCAGCAAAACATGAGGGTGCCCATGGGAACAGGAGGACGTTGCAACACCCTCCAATGGTTTTCCCTGCCTCTGAAGGTGGACAGATGGTGGGAGCTGCATATGGGTTGGGGGGTAGAGCAGGAGCACTAGATGTATCTGTAGGCTGAGACATAATTGGAGGTGTGTTCAGTTTAGCCAGGACTAGCAAAAGTTTCTTTGTTATTGGTTCAGATCGACCTGCAATCCATGGAAGATCCCTAGGTGGGAGACTGCTGGCCAGAGTAGCCTTTTTCTATGTCCTACTGCATGGAGCCAATAATCTCCTTTTCACTCTTAAGAGCAGAGGCCACAGAGATGCAGCTTGCAGGAGGATAAGATTATCAACCTGGATAGCAAGTCTTCCTCTGCTCGTGAATTGTATGGCATCAATGTCGGGATCATTTTAGCCAGGTGCTGCAAGGGAATGGAAATCTAATTTGTTACATAGATATTAAAGAGGTTGTAGACTTCAAGTCCAGATGTCTTGTACATTAGCTTTGAGGAACACATACAAATTTTGCAAAAATAATTGGAGCTTTAGATTAGCATGATCACTGAAACAATATTGGAACCAAAAGTATTGTGTGGACCGAATACCATGTCAAAAACACCAAGGACCAAAATATTGAGATGGTAAGTGCAAATGGGTAAGTATAGATTTACCATTCTAAACTCCACAGCTATGTACCTTGAAGATATATATATATTGTCAAAGTTCATATATGTGGAGTTCTATATAGTAAAACTTTGCTTACCTATAGAAACTTACCTTTGCAATATTTTTGTCCTCGATATTCTTGACACAATATTTTGTCCACACGATTGTGTTTTCTGATATTTTGTCAGAACACCAAATTGGCATGTTATATTTTTTTGCTTTGCTTAATATGTGCCTTTCACAAACAAGATATAATAGCACCTTGCTTGCAGCTGCCTTGACTGTTTTGTTTGTGGATGTACTCATTGATGTCATCTGATAAACAAGTGTCCTAGTAGACGACTGTGAAAGTATGTCCCTTAATCCAGCAGCTGCTGGTAAACCATAATAAAAACTTTAAAATAGGACACTATGACTGAGGGGAATTGGCAGCGTCTTTGGGTCAGTAACTTTTCAATGGTTTGTTACTTTGATTGCGGTTGCAAATCATTCATGCATACAATTCAGAATCTCACTGAGAAGTGGACACCCATTTCCCTTGCCCTATTAAATGCGATTCGAAATGATTCACTAAACCCCTTTTGCAAGTCAGAACTGATAAGGCCCTTGTAAAGGTACTGTGCCGGTGCTCTGATACAATATTTCCCGTATTGGTCGATGTTCATAGCAAGGGGAGAGCTATATCTGTGGTAGTAGGTTAGTAGGAGGGAGAGTGATTAGAACACTGACATTGTGGAGGGGGTTCTGAGATCACCAGGAAACATGTTCAATGTAGGGGACAAGTAGGTGGAGTATGCATTGTCTTTCTCTGCTTCACATGTGTATTACCAATACTAGCAATTTAGCTGCAAAACCCTCTTTGTTGATAAGTGTCATGTTACAGATTATAAAGCAAAACAGAGCTTTGCTACTTTTATGTACATTTTTTCACTATCACATATGTTATTGATTTATTAAACAATTATCTCATCTTGATCTCAATTCCAAAGATCAAAGAACTTAACATATTGAAAATAGCCAACTGATCACAAAAGGAAATGGCATGGACAAAGGCAGATATTGCTAATTATAATGCTACTTTTTCTGTCACTGGTTTTGCGGGGATTAATAGCTTGACTGTAATGATCTGCTCTTGCTTCTTAGTGCCCCTTCAAACATTTGTCTTCATAAATGTACCAGTTATTGTTTGACTGGGGTTCTACTACTTCGAATCCTGAACTATATGTGCGAAAAACAGCATTGTTTTTGCATTTCCTTGCTTAAACCAAATTCATGAATGGCACTTAATCTTCTCATGCTCCTTATGTAGGCATGCACTCTATGAGGGCTTGTAGCAATTCCAATAACAAATTGTTCCAGAACCTTTCTTTATATTGACTTTCCAAGTAAATTATCTTTCGTCATTCCACTTAATTTTATTGATTTCTATTTATGAGAAATGCTATGTCACTGAAATACCCACTGCTAGAGAGAAGAAGATCTCTATCAGCATGTCATTTTCCTATATCAAGCTGTATGTTATGGCCACAGCCTTGTGCCAGTGGCAATTGGTTGAGACAATCAATCCCACAGGTGCAAGTCTTTACATCTCAATTCCAGTATGAGTCAGCCAGTGATCGCTGTCACAGACGACATATGCAAACACAAAGTGATGATGGACGGAGCGCTGAAACTTTTCAGACACTCACCCCAAGTCACAGAGCTGGGTTGACTCCATCATCGTTCTTTAGCTCACTTCACCACCCCAGTTCAGACCCAGCCATATGCAAATCAGTCTTGACCCTGTGCCTCATGGGAACAGTCCAGACCGAACTGCCAAGCCAGGTCTTCCCTGGACCGGAAACAAGCTTCCTGGGACCGGTTTCGGGGTAACACCTCAGTTCAGGCCTCCAAAGAACTGTGCAACAACTTCGCCAACTTCTTCAATGACAAAATCACCAAGATCGAGCTATCACTTGACAACAACCGCAGTCCCCCCTACAAGAGCCCATCACCAGGGACAGAAGACATCGCACCCAAGCACCCCCCGAAACCATGGAAATCCTTCAACCCCATCCCGGAAGCAGAGATAGTCAAACTGATCTCCACCTCCAAACCCTGATCTCACGTCCTGGATCCTATACCTGCCCAACTGACCAAAAAGCTGAAACTCTCCCTAGCCCCGATCTGGAGCAAGATCATAAACAGCTCCCTGAGAACTGGAGTCATACCAGACTGCCTCAAAGGCGGCCAAGTAACACCATTACTGCAAAAACCAGGCTTGGACACCAATGATCTGAACAACTTCAGACCTGTCTCCAATCTCCCTCTCCTATCCAAAATCCTGGAAAGGTGTGTTCTCCTACAACTGACTCAACACATGGATAGCATCAGCCTCCTAGACCCCCACCAATCGGGTTTCAGAAAAGGCTGCAGCACTGAGACCGCGATCCTTAACGTCATAGACGATATCCACAAGTCACTCAATATGGACCAATGCTGCCTACTCATTCTCCTGGACTTATCAGCAGCCTTCGACACGGTTGACCATAACCTACTCATTAAGGTTCTTCAATAAAGGGTAGGTGTAGATGAGGTGGTCTTACATTGGTTCTCTTCCTTCCTCCACAACCGCACCCAAAGAATAAAAATCAAAAACTTTGCGTCCGACCTACACCCCGTCAGCAGGGGTGTCCCCCAAGGATCAGTGCTTTCCCCGCAACTTTTCGACATCTACATGGAACCCCTCACCAACATACTCAAAAAAGCCAACATCCCCTTCCACCTATATGCAGACGACACCCAGATCTATCTTGAAACCTCCTCCATTGATGACATTCAGAGACTCAACGACACTCTAAAAGAAGTCCAACACTGGCTATCAATAAACCACCTAAAACTCAACCAAGACAAAACGGAAATCCTCCTCATTTCCAACCAAGAAGAGAACTCCCAAATCGTAGATTGGCTAAAAGCTATTGATGCTCTCAAAGGTAATATCAACATGGCTGACTCTGTAAAATCGCTGGGAATCACCCTATACCCAAAACTTGACATGGCCAAACACATCAAGAACTCCGCAAAGAGCGCCTTCCTCAACTTGAAGCTACTCAACAAAATAAAACCCTTCATCCCGCCCAAGGACCTCAAACAAGCTACTCAATCACTGGTGCTGTCAAGACTCGACTACGGGAATGCAGTCCTCACAGGTACAGCAAACTCCCACTTAGCTCCCCTCAGAACAACTCTCAATGCAGCAGCCAGAATGGTCACCGGAGTTAGGAAATACGACCACATCTCACCCGCACTCAGAGAACTAAAATGGCTCCCAGTCGAAATGCGTGCCAGCTTCAGAACTGCCTGCCTCACGCACAAAGCCCTGCACACAGGGAAACCCGACTACCTGGCCTCCAAACTCAAGAAGGCCAGTCAGACAAGCAACCTCAGGAGCTCCAACACTCTACTCCTCATCCCTTTGAAAACACGCAAACAAAAAACCGCAGCCCGGTCCTTCGCTGGAAATGTGCTCAAATTCCAGTCCATATCAGGACTATCCCCCTCCTTTGTAAAATTCAAAAGACAGCTCAAAGACCTCTTCCTCAATCGTTCTCTCCCGAACCGATAGCCGCCGCCGAAGCGCACTAGCTTGCATATTGCAGCACCCTGATTCTGTGACATTAAGACTTCTACCTCCTCCACCGACCCCTGCCGTCTATCCTCCCTCCCTGAAGAAGGGAGGTTCAGCTCAAGTCAACGTGCACACAACTAAGATATTATATGACCTCCTTGCTTTAATGTTGTACAGCGCACTGAGACTTCCGAAGCGCCATGAGCCAATATGTATACTACTGCTTTATTATGTGATTCCCGCCTTACGACCATTGTAAAGCGCTCCCATACCTTCGGGTCTGGCCAGCGCTATATAAAACTCCTTAATGAATAATAAATAAATAAATAAGACAAACTTCAAATAATGCATGACTAACGTGGCCAACTGGATGAAAGAGAACTGCCTTAAGCTTAACACCAACGAAACTGAAGTGCTGACCTACTGGAATAAGAGCTCATCTTGGAACTCCATCTGGTGGCCCGCCGATCTTGGATGCACACCCACCCCAATTGACCACACCAGGAACCTAGGACTCATCCTGGACACCAACATCAGCATGAAGTCCCAGGTCAACGCTGTCACCTTATGCTTCCACATCCACCCCATGGACACCAGCCCTACCTTCACACAGACCCTAATCTCAAGCAGATAAGACTGCGACAATGCATTCTATGCCGGGATCCCAACCTATCTTTTTGACAGACTTTAAACCATCCAAAACACCGATGCCAGACTCGTCCTCAACCTCTCGTGCCCAACCCACACAACAATGCTCTGCAGAGAGCTCCACTGGCTCCCTGTCCAGAAGCGCTGATAGTTCAAATTTCGCACACATGCATTTGGGTCACTACACAGCATGGGACCCGCATACCTTTATCACTGGCTTCACTCCCACCAACCCACCAGACTACTTCACCCCGTATCATTCTCATTCGCACATACACCCGCATCCACAGCAGCAGAACCAGAGGTCGATAATTCTCCTACCAAGCCACCAAATCCTAGAATGATCTCCCCCAACACATCAGGGCCTCCTACTCACTTCTTGAATTCCGCGAGAAGCTGAAGACCTGGATATTCAATTAGTCTTCTTGTGGGACTATCGAGATTGCTGTATTCAGGCCCAGCCTCACCACATGCCTACACTCACCTACTCAGTCAGCGCCTGTATGCCCTCTTGAGTGACAAGCAGTGCTCTACAAATCCACCTTACATTACATTACAGTGATAAACATAACAAAACACAGCTGTACACTACCAGCATTCTGCATTTTGATTTACTCATAGTGAGACAATATCTATCTGATTCATAGCTAGTGCTTGAAACAAACCTCATTACAGCATCCACCCACTTTTCAAACTGTGAACATTGCAGATTTCTAATACAGAACTTGTGTGAACCTAGCTCACAGTGTGTGCCTGCACTGGGAGACAAGCTAGTAGAGAAAGGCGCTTTAGAATTATTAATGTTCATGTGCAGAATGCTGAATATGTACATTAAAATTATTCTGATCTCTGCTGCTACAACGTTCTGAAATTAGAGTCCCTGAAAATATTAATTTTCACTTGTTCACATTATATATATATATATATATTTTTTTTTTCAACAAAAACAGCTTAACACGGCACTCTCCTTGGTACAGGTATATTTCTTTTTATTAAGACCTCCTTCTCCTCCACCTACGCGTTTCGAACACGAAGTTCTTGTTCACGGTAGTATACGGAGTCCTACTTCAATTTCTAATCTTTTATACATAGTCTCCACGTTGCCCATAATGAGGCATTGTGGGACTGATAGTTTTTACTCTTTTTGTTTCTTTAAACCAAAAATGTTGCAAAAATGTTACTTATATAAGCCATTGTTACGCATTTTCATCATATACAAAGAGTCTACCCAGTATGTAGTATACTGTCAGAAATATTCGTTACATCTGACTTGCGAAAATTGTCCGTATTTACAGAGCAATTTATCAACTTCAAATAAATCATGACTTAGTGTCCAATATGTCTTTAAGGGCTGTGTGCCCCACTGTCTTACAGACACTTGAAACAAATGCTATTAAATTAGGCTTTTAAAAGAAACTACTTGCAACACAATGAAAACATGATACCGGCTGTGTGTTCTCTTAACATCTAAACTGCATTCAATATTGAGGAAAACAAGCTTGTATGTGGAAAGTTGTCATCTCTGGAATATACTCAATATAAGTCTGTATACCAAAACTTTAACAGATATTTACAAGTGTATATACATTTCTTCGTCCCCATTGAGCCCAAGGGGGACCTTGGTTTTGAATCGAATAATCAGTTTTGATTCCATACGCCTCAATTTGAGAGTTCGATTTCTCCTCTCTCATGTGGCGGAATTGTGACCAGTCCTGAGTATTTCATGACTAACCATGTCCGGTTGACATGTGTTCTCATGTGCTTGGCAAGTGCATATGTTACATCCTCATTTTGTACAGCTCTTATGTGTTCCAATATACGTTTTTTCAGGGAACATATGGTGCTTCCGATATATCTTTTTCCACAAAAGCACTCTAAAAGGTATACAACATAGGTTGATTCACAAGTGATTTTTTCTTTTATTTCAAAGATTCTGTCCCTCGGATCTTTAATCGATTTGAGATTTTTCCCTCTGAATGCACTGAAACGTGTCAGGCTATGGACAAAATCGCGGAGCTGTAACCCTGTTCCCTGGTGAATAAAAGTTGTACTTACCATCTGGAGGAGTGCGTCTTTAATGCAGGGGCATTGTTTGGAGGATTTCACACGCGGCGAGTCCAGCCGTGAAAGTTCGCACCGCCCTCTAAATGGAAGGGATCGCTAAGCCTGACTGACAGGACTTCAAGGATGGCGCAGTTGGTTCCACATAAACGGAACAGGTTTACAGCCCTGGAAGCCGATTCAAGGGCTGTAAATGGTCCATGTAATTTCCTTCAATTGCACAGAACTATCGGAGGTTTGAATGAGGCTTGATTTTCACTGCAAGTCCCGGCATGCTTTGTAACTGAGAAAAAAACGGCACACCGGAGGCCCACATAAATGGAGGCAATGCACTGGGGACTTGTGGTGAGCCTGAAAATGGATGTGCTTTTAAAGATTGCCTCTGAAGAAAGTGCATGAATGCAATGAAATGCGTCAGGCTATGGACAAAATCGCGGAGCTGTAACCCTGTTCCCTGGTGAATAAAAGTTGTACTTACCATCTGGAGGAGTGCGTCTTTCATGCAGGGGCATTGTTTGGAGGATTTCACACGCGGCGAGTCCAGCCGTGAAAGTTCGCACTGCCCTCTAAATGGAAGGGATCGTCAAGCCTGACGGACAGGACTTCAAGGACGGCGCAGTTGGTTCCACATAAACGGAACAGGTTTACAGCCCTCGAAGCCGATTGAAGGGCTGTAAATGGTCCATGTAATTTCCTTCAATTGCACAGAACTATCGGAGGTTTGAATGAGGCTTGATTTTCACTGCAAGTCCCGGCATGCTTTGTAACTGAGAAAAAAACGGCACACCGGAGGCCCACATAAATGGAGGCAATGCACTGGGGACTTGTGGTGAGCCTGAAAATGGATGTGCTTTTAAAGATTGCCTCTGAAGAAAGTGCATGAATGCACTGAAACGCGTCAGGCTATGGACAAAATCGCGGAGCTGTAACCCTGTTCCCTGGTGAATAAAAGTTGTACTTACCATCTGGAGGAGTGCGTCTTTAATGCAGGGGCATTGTTTGGAGGATTTCACACACGGCGAGTCCAGCCGTGAAAGTTCGCACCGCCCTCTAAATGGAAGGGATCGTCAAGCCTGACTGACAGGACTTCAAGGACGGCGCAGTTGGTTCCACATAAACGGAACAGGTTTACAGCCCTGGAAGCCGATTGAAGGGCTGTAAATGGTCCATGTAATTTCCTTCAATTGCATAGAACTATCGGAGGTTTGAATGAGGCTTGATTTTCACTGCAAGTCCCGGCATGCTTTGTAACTGAGAAAAAAACGGCACACCGGAGGCCCACATAAATGGAGGCAATGCACTGGGGACTTGTGGTGAGCCTGAAAATGGATGTGCTTTTAAAGATTGCCTCTGAAGAAAGTGCATGAATGCACTGAAACGCGTCAGGCTATGGACAAAATCGCGGAGCTGTAACCCTGTTCCCTGGTGAATAAAAGTTGTACTTACCATCTGGAGGAGTGCGTCTTTAATGCAGGGGCATTGTTTGGAGGATATATATATATATATATATATATATATATATATATATATATATATATATTTCCAGCTCACACTTCCCATAAAGAAGACGCCGCACTCACGGATGATGAAAAACTCTGTAGTTTATTGTCCCAGAGTTCACAAAAGCAGGACGCGTTTCGGCTCGCGCCTTTTTCGACTACCATGTTTACCGATAACAATGCCAGTTTTTTATACAATTGCGCATGTGCAAATGTGTGCTAGTCATGAACAATGAAAACAGACAAAATTTCTCATTATACTTCAATGTTTTCGCCATTTTAGAGTGGTTCAAATGCCTATTGATTTTACACAATTCATCTGCAAATCACTTACGCCGACATAAAGTTAATAAAATTAAAAATCTAAGTGTGAGCTGGAATCATAATCGTGGACCCACCGCCACGCCGTGACCGCACCCGCTCCTGAGTGCTGAATATGCTTATGGTGGACTTGAGCCTTTGTTATATATGTATATATTAAAATTTGGCTTCTCCTTTCTGTGCCAAACAGAAGCAATGTATTTCAGGCAAGGGACATGACTAAGCCTTAAATTCGCCCCTTCATAAGATGATGGTCTACCTATGCAGTCCTATTCAAGGTTACCAATCAAAGATGAAGCAGAATCTTTCCTGTGATGTCATTTCGTGATTGGCTCGTTTATAATGAGCTATCTTCAAGTGATGAATGAATTTGTCACAACAAATTAGCTTCCTTGTTTTTCCTCACATTCTTAGACCATTACTCATATTGTTGTCCAGAGGCATGCCACAAGTGCACCCACCAGTGATAACATAGTCACCTGCTACTAAAACTACAGCACAATCTGCATGTTATGCTTTGCTAGTCACCTGTAACTTACAGGTCTTCTGCAGGAGTGAGGGTAGCCTACCTACTCCCAACTAAGCAGCTCTCAATGCCCAACGACAGCCACAGGCATCAGCAGATGTTCAGAAGGGAAAAGGAGGTTGGGAAGGAGAGATAGGGAGAATGCATCTTCTCAATATTTTGACTTCGGGTAGTCAGGTGCTGGCAGTCCTCTTTTGCAGGGGAGGCCCTGGGATTAAGGAACACAACACAGTCAATATATAAGTACAGAAAACAACATAAACATCATAATTCGCCAATAAGCAATGACTCTGTAACATTTCTCTCAGGCTTACCAACTGTAGCTTTGGATTATGTCTTTCAATTTCTCCCTTGCGTCCTTTTTCCAAGGCTCTTTGTTAGCAATTTTGAGTGTTGAAAGCATAACTCTCTTAATTAGTGCTATGGTAGCCTTTATGCCAAATGTCCCACAAAGGTTACATTCTCTCCAAGTTCGTAGTTCAAGGATTTAGTCAATAAAGAAACAAATGGTTTAACAGGGATTACTAGAGTAAAACCTCTTTGGTTAACAATCCTGAGGCAAATGGCAAATAACACAAATCAAGTCTTCTTCTTGTCTGTAATTAACTCACTGCTCTCTGTGGGCACATTGCCTGTTATTAAAGGTAGGTAGTGCACTAGCCTGAAGTATAACAAGGTGATCTTTCTTTGTGTTTTTTTTGTCTGGGGACCACCATAAGAGGAAGATCAAGGGTGGCTGCCAGAAAGTGGAGCAAGCTGGAATCTTCATGAAGCAAGGCAGGAACGAGACTCAGCTGAAACAGGTAAGGCGTGAAGCCGATGAGAGAGGATGAATCTCTTGCCAATGCAGGAAGCCAAGCAGCAGCCTCATGGTAGGAGCTGTTCTCCAAACCGGCTACCAATCATGTGTCTGGCCCAAAATCTCACTGTAATCTGAGTTTGGTTACAAAAAGGGAGTAGGGGGGCTATAGGAGCCAGGGGCGCAAGCTACAAGAGTGACAAATGGCTAAATGAAATGAGGGACTACATGAGCAGGCCCAAAACAGAGCCTCAAATAGAAATGAGGGTCAAAAAATGTACTGCCTCGCGAGGAGCAAGAAGGAATTGGGGCATATACAGGTATTTGACCAAGATGGAATTACAAAGGCTACAGATTGAGCAGACAGCAGTGGTAAGAAAGAATCACTTGCACTTACAACATCTGCAATGGGTTGATTTATACATATTACAAGACTTAAATCCAGTGCACAGAAGATGCAGGCAACTGTGAAACAGATAATGTTGCTACGGTGCTGGTGGATATGGTGCCACAAGACTACAGGAATGACCAAACAGATGTCTACTTGGATCAAGAGCCATTAAATATGAGCCTGGGGAAAAGGATTAGTGGACAGAACTCAATAGGCTGTCAATAAAGTATATTGCATGTTCTATTCCCAGTGTATCATCGGAGCATGTGTTTAGTGCAGCTGGGCAAAAGTCAGAAAGACTAGCTTCTGTAACCGAAACTTGAGAAGACTGACAATGATTAAAATGAATAAACATTTCATATCCAACAATTACAGGGTTTCACAAGACACAAGTATGAATAAGGGCAATTTTTCAAACATCACAAGTGAGACTCATGATTTTCCTCCAGATGCCCTCCCTCAATTTGCAGATGAGTTGTACTTTCCTGATTAAATAAAGAAACAATTATATAACAGAAATGTCTCCTATAAAAAAGTAGAGGAAAAAGAGCAGCTAAAGTATATCAAATTAAACAGACCAGCATAGATAAACAGTCAAGCAGGATACAGCCATTTAGCCTGGGGACTCATTGGTGAATGGTTTCTAAGTCAGGAATGGATGCCTCTAGAACATTTCCTGAAAATAAAGATGCCTGCCTCCCATGCCTAACTTCTCAATCCCATGGTCAATAGTATGTGAAGATGAAAAGGACTGCTGCACAGCTTCAGTATGTCCCATCCATGGAAAAAAGAGATGCATAGTTAGGTGGACAGCGTACTTGAACAGGTAACTTGCATCAATGAATGTCAAATGATGATTCTTGTAATGAGTGCGATGGGCTTAGCTAAGGTAAACTTGCTATTTCATTTTGGGCGATGTTTTGGTTCAGAATGAATGCTAGGAGCTTGACTTGATTAGTATTTTAGTAAATGCAACCCAGCATCCTTTGGATCTTGTGAAACTTCTCCATTTACCTAGACTAGACTAAGACTAAAATTATCTTTATTTTCCTAGTGAACAGGTCTGCCTCTTTTTGAAAGAAATACAATATGCCAGTCTCAGCAACAACATGCAGAAGAAAGTTCAATGTCTATCTACATCATTGAAAACGAGGGGATTCAAAGAGACCTGATCCTGTGGACTGGAAATAGAAAGGTGGGAGTTATTTATAATAATACAGATTAGTGTCTCAGGTTACAAATCCTAAGTGCTTGTAGTGGACATGATGATGACCACAGCTAAACTTTTTTATGGTTTGGGTGCTACCTCATTCGGGGTTCTTGCTGCTAGCTGTCTGGGATTAGTTGAATTCTTTTCAAATTTTACAGACCTTCTCCTCTGTAAAGAAGTGAAACCTCCATGGTGCTTCAGATATATTGTTCACTCTTGCTCGCAATGACAGAAGATTGCAGTTACACCATTTTCATACAGTAAAATGTACAAATATTTGTAAACTGTGTGTATCGTTCCCACTTTGAACTCCAGCTTAGCTAACAAGAACTAACTTGGTAGTCTGTTGCCTGCTAAATCCTGAGTAGGTTACTTTAGCTATCATCTCCTTTCCATGACAGATGTGACACTCTCACAATTTTGCTGAATGCTATGTTTGTCTCTCAAAAGATTTCTATAAATCCTCCTACCCATCCAATCATCAGTGCCGCAGCCCTCTTCCCAAGGTGTGAGATCTATTGTGCAGTTATCAATTTCCATGATCTACAGATCTCACACTTGGCAGGGCAGATGTGGTGTAAGCAATGATAGCATGTTATAGCGTAAGGTTACAAAAAAAGGTTAATTTTTCCACAATATCCTCTTTATCCAGGCCAGAATGGGACATCATAATGCAGAGAAGAAACTATAAGAATCATATGCCAAGAAAATGTTGTGTGCTCTTTTTGTCAACTACTTAGAGAGAATCATAATACCTGAGGATATTTCTGTTCCAAAGCAAACTCCTACAGAGAAATGTTTGCTTGCTTACTTTAGTAAATTACTCTTATACTGTGTTGACCTGATTTATAATGGCTTTGACTTGGATTTCCCATCCACTCTGATTTTTATTTATGCTTCATATTGCAGAAGGAGAATCTTTCTTTGATAGTTCACCTGGTCCATTCTGAATAAGGAGATAATTGTTCTTCCTGTGATGTCTTCCCTGTTTGGGCCCAATAGGGCCATCAGCAGTTAGTTCCTTTGGGGAAAAAACAGTCCATCAACAACAGCAAGTCCTGTGGGTGGTGGCTGACAATACTTTTTTACTCAGTTAAGAAGAACTGAAAGAAGAGAGTGGTTGTGTTCAGAGATGGACAAGACTTGAACTATGCATAATATAAACACATTTTCAATATGCCATGGGTTGTTGTAAGTAGAATTACTCCTTAATGATGAGTGATGATGATGATGACTCTGTGGCGAAGGTAGGGCTGTATACAGATATTACTACTACTGCTTACTCATTGGAGGGCGATGCTCTTGTGTGACATCAAGCCAAGAAGAGGCAAATGTAATGGATCCTCAATTTCCCTCCACTGATTGCAGGAAAGTGTACTCGAGGCCTGCATTGGGGTTTGCCTGGTGAGGGAGCTCAGGTTAAGTAGAGAGTAAACTAGAGAGAGGAAGATTTCTTTGTGATAGGCCAGGCTCTGTGCTCACTGTTTGCTCTGATGGTAAGTTAGTGGAGCATTCTTGTTTAAGGAACTTTGAGTAAAAAGTACAACTAATGAATCACAAAATAACCATAATAATAAAAACCATTACAATAAAAGCCCTTGAAAAGGAAAAAATACAAAAAAAAACATACACTCCCTCCACAACAGATCCACCGTTTTCCCAAAAACATCAGAAAACTATCCACATCCTAATCTTCTCATTTCTCGCCAGTTCCCACCCACACCCTCTACAACAGGCCCACCACCTAGTTCTCTCAAAAATCCGCAAAACTAAACTATTCTAAACTAACCTACCCCTTCCTCAACTGTTCCCACCAACCACATACCCACCCCTCTCTCTCTGAAACATCTAGTCTTTTTTAAATGTCCATCTGGCCTTCTTTTAGTTCTTCAATTCCCTTTGAAGAACTAAAGGCCACCTGGCCTTCTTTTAGTTCTTCAATTCCCTTTGAGGAATGACCACTATAATTAGGGGGGATGAGGTGGTGATTTCTGTATGCACCACTTCACTTGGCCTGCGATGGCTGGGTTGATGGTGCCTTGCCCTCAGTTGTGCCTGCTGCTGCTGCTTTTGCCTTCTCTTCTTCCTCCTCTAGTTTCCCAAGGTGGTGAAAGAACACAGCAATCGCCTCCATTTTTTGGACGATCGGCCGAGAAGCTACCTTCCACCGGCACCAGCCCTCTTTGGTGATACAGGAGCATGGGGTGGGCCTCCAATCAGAAACATCAAGATTGTGTTATGAGAAAAAAAGAAAAGAACATGAATTTCAAACCTCACTGCAAGCATCTTTGTATAGTCAGTCAGGCACACAGCGTTGCTGGTTCTCTAGGGACACTGGATTTTTTTTTGTAAGATTATATAATCCTGTGATTTATACATTATTCTATATTATTTACTATTTTCTGTAATTATTATAAATTAATTCACACAAGCACTAGCATAATTTCAAAAACGTACTTAAATTGAATAAAAATAGAAATATTCATGGGGGTGACACTTTCTTTCTATAGACACATAACGAGTGTTTAAAAAAATAACTAGACTGCAGAGTTATAATTGTTGTCATGGAAAATGTTGATCCTTTACATTTCTATTGCACAATTTGCATGGCCTTGCGTGGCTTGGTAAATCTGGAGTAACGCAAGACAGCGCAAGTCGCTGACTTGCGTTACTCTGCCCTGGGAGGCGTTCCATGGGTGGAATTTGGGTGTTCCCCACATCCACCAATTGATTTTGGTGCATTCCCAGAGTTACCAAGACTGGCACACCAGGGATTGTTTCAAAATGCTGCGCCTTCCCAGGGGAGGCGTAACTAGGAGAAATATCGTTATCTCTCCTCATTTTTTCCTCTTTCTATGGGTGCTGCATTCTGCAACACATGTAGAAAGAGGAAAATCCTAAGAGGATTGTTTTTGTGCAGGAAGGTGTCAATTACTGCACAGAAACAATCCTGTCTGCAACACAGGCACCCATGCACCATAATGCAAGAGTGCCTGTGTTGGCGTTAGGCAGCTGTACGTGCACCACCACAGGCAGAGGGCAGGAATGCACCATATTTTGATAGATATGGCACATTCCTGCCCTCTTCCTTTCACGCAGCGCAGCAAGGCGTCTTGCTGAGTTCTGTGAAATGATAATAAATATGGCCCTAATTTGTTTTTGTTGTGTCATTTTATGCACACGATGCAAAGAGCTACATTTCACATACCTACAAGTAATTTTCGGTTAATTTATTGTGAATGTTGCATAATCACCCTTACAGTAATTGCAGTCCTGCTTTCTTCACAAAGATTCCCCCCAAAAAAAACAACTTCAGGAAATAGTTTCCGAATCCTGGCACAAGTTTGTGCAGGATTCTGGATCCGGTAGGATTCATGAACAGTCACAGATTGTCCAAAGGTTTGTGAGAAAACACATGAAAATTATCTTGCCACTCCATGTTGCCTGAGAACATCAAATGCTTTATAGTTGCAGATTTGAACGAGCTTGTTGCTATCTTGTCCACTTTACCTTTAAGTCCTACAACACGTTCACAGGACAACAATCTTTTTGATAACTCAAACTAATAAACTGAGTATATGTGATGTGTGTTATATCATCAGAGGTACTGTTGAAGGTGAAAGGTTTTAAATAATTAGCGCATACAATACGGTGACGTAGAAGTCATATGTGTGTTGTGTTTGGTCTCTGGTGCATTTTTTTCAGCTAAAGCTGGTGCATTATTTCACCTAAAGGCTGATTTTTCTTCATACCCAACATTTAACCAGCAAAGGCAGGTTCTTAAGCCTTTGCTGGTGAGGTAATATGACATTGTTTAGCTCCTAGTCCAAGTAACACTAATACTTTAGCTTCTCGTATTTGTTTTTGATCTGTGATCCTGGGTTTGCACTTTGTAAATAATGATGTTCGCGGCCCTTTTTTGATGATTCCACCACTCTCACTCGAAGAATGAATCTTTGGGCTCCGAAATGTAATGCAATATGTCATGGTTACATCTTATTCTATTTAGCCCATTGAAAGATTTCAAACCTGGAGTATTTGTTTTCAATATCCTAACCTAGGTGTCATCCATGGGACATTTCCCCAGGCTGCTTCAGTTATGTTGGCGCCAGATTTCCCAGCTGCCAGCTGTCCTGTCTGTTCCGTAGACATTTCAATAATTGGAAACAAATCTCTGCGGTGCTTTATAGCAGTAACTTTGGCAGGATTGCACTCTTTCTTATTAACAAGTGATCTATCAAGGGAGATCAGTGACCACCGATGTATCTTTCACTAGCAAAACCGGGAAAATTTGAAAACTCCTGTATTGATGCAGGGGCCCTGATAAATCTTCTATGGATGTGGCATACACTTAGAATAATTGAGCTCCTCTTTTATTTAATTTAAGCCTGGAAAATAGTTTCAGGGTTGAAGCAGTCTTTGCACTCTAAAAGCTGAGGTTTGTCATTTGTTACAGATTAGGTGCAAACTTGCAAGCTGCCCATTTTTGTACCGCAAGTACAGGCATATGTCTCAGAAGACAAAGGTTACAAAATACACAGCGCATGGTAAAGTAGTTTAGCTATCCCCTCTTCTGTCTCAACTCCAGGAATCCCCACATTAAACAACAACAAACCAGCAAGCAAAAACAATCAACTACTTCGTAAATCACTTTAACAGGATCAGATTCCCAAAAGGAATATGTTCCAAAACCAATTCTACTCTGTCAAAAAATTGCTGCGTTATATTACTTCGATGGCCTCAGCATTCCATCTAAAGCTACACGGGTGGCAGCGACTATTGGGAATGATACGGTATCTACTTTGTAACATCATCAATTTCAATCCCCTTTGTACTATTCACCCTTCCTTCTTCAGTCTTCATCTATCACTACTCATTCCGCACTTCTTATTTCTAACTTCTCATTCAGCGGACCTTATTCCATACTATTAATTCTTCCTACTCATCCTCAATGGATATCCCTCACTCCACGTCCCTCACTTCTTACTCCTAAACGTTAATGTTTCATTCCTCATCGCTATCTTGCACTCTTTATACTTCTCTTCTCTGTCCTCACTCCCTACTCCTCATTCATCTGTTCCCACTCCTAAATCCTCACTCTTCATTCCTCCATTCTCATTCCTCACACCTCCTCTCTTACCCTTCTTCCATCTCTCCTCTTTGCATATGCCATGTGTTGCACTACATAAAAGCTCCCAAACTGGTGAATAAATACATTTTTCATTCCTCACTTATCTTTCATCACTGCTCGCTCCTGAACCCTCAATCCTCATGCTTCAATAATTACTCTTCATTTCACAGTCCTTCTGCACTTTTTTATTAGTCACTACTCATTCATCACTTCTCATTCATCAATCTTACTCCTAATTTCCTGCATGCCTCATTCTTCCCTCCACGCTCTCATAGCTCACTTCTTCTTCCTAACTCTTCACCCCTTACTCTACATCATTTCTTACTTCTCATCTCAACTTGGCTGCTCATTCAGCCTTCTCTAATTATAAGCCAATGTGCTGGTGTAATAGGTTGTGTCGTACACAGAACAAGCACATTCCAGCTTTGTGCCCAAGTCAGTCAAATTAGATAGTGGAATTCACACATACATGTGGTCTCGAGTGAAGTGTACATCTACTGAGAGAAGCCTTCCTCTTCCTCCCTTTCTCAGCAAGGAAAACATTGGTACAGGCACTTGTCATCTCCCACCTGGATTATGGCAACGCTCTCCTGGCCTCTGCAAATGAGACACTGCTATCAAAGCTACAAGTTGTCCTAATACCGCAGCCCATCTCATTTGCAACCTTCCTTCCAGGACAGCTTCCTCAGTGCTTAATTTGAGCCGGTGGTTTCCTGTGTTCGGCACCGGCATTTAATTGGCGGCACCAGGACTTTTTGAGAGTCTACCACATGGTGGCGCTGTAAATCTCATTTAGAGATCAGGGCAAGAACAGTTCTTCATTCGCTCAATATAACGTTAAAAGGACTACCTGCCGCCCAAGCCATTCTTATAGCATTGGGGGCATGGAATAGTCAGAATTGTCACACTTGTAGCAGTGTGATGGTTAGTAGTTGTGTTGGTACTGTCATTTACAGCGCTGGCAAGGGCAGTAGGTGTCGCAAGCTGCAGTTGCCTCCTGTCGAGGGCCCTGGCACTTATT
Organism: Calotriton arnoldi; assembly: GCA_963921515.1. Classification (NCBI taxonomy): domain Eukaryota; kingdom Metazoa; phylum Chordata; class Amphibia; order Caudata; family Salamandridae; genus Calotriton; species Calotriton arnoldi. The sequence continues at coordinate 751,601 of CAWUFW010005113.1, forward strand.
TCTTTACAAATTGAGCACTGGGCTTCCTCCCCCCTTTTACATTCCTTACATTGGCTACCGATTTGGAAAAAAAATGTTTTTAAAATTTGCTACCTAACCCATAATTCTTTGATCGGAAAAGGACCCAGCTATTCATCTTCAATGCTCACCCACTATTGTCCAGCTAGACTTCTAATATTAAGTGACTAGACTTTGCTTACTGTCCCTTGTATCAGAAAGTCTTGCGTGGGAGGCAGATCCTTCTCCTACCTAGCCCCTATCTACTGGATTAAGGTGCCTTATTACGTTTGTACCTGCATTGATCACACCAGATTTAGGAGACTACTGAAGACAGTGCTGCTTTAAATGGTCTCCTTCCTGCCTGTGTCTTTGTTTTGAGCTGAGATACCCCTCCCGGGGTCATTCATGGGGTCTATAAATTAAACTAATAATAATAATAGTCCTGCTTCCTGTTCTGGGGTTTGTTGCATGAGTGGCTGCCAAACCCTGGTTATTCTTTTAGTGGATGTCCCACTTCAGCGTATTCCGATGGCAGAACATCACCTGTTGTTCTGTAGTATTGTTACATGTCTTTGCCTGGCCATGATCCTAAGAGTAAATGTGCTCCATCCATTGCCGCGTTTCCATTTGGCAGTGTGCACCAGTGTGTCATTATGATCTAATCTCAGGACATTGGAAAGAAATTATTGAATGCATGTTTATGGATTTTCATTCTGTGTATGATTAGTATGTTTGACAAGACTGAATTGCATTTGACTTCATTTTGTCTGGAATGTCACAGAGAGCAAAGAAACAATGGAATGGATTGTAGCCCAAAATAATTGCAAGTGACTGAGATTAAGTAAAGCATTCTACTAATCACTTTTTGTAGTTCTCAGTGAGTTGCAGCAAGTAGCATGGATATGTCCAGTCTTGAGTCCCACAGTTTACCATGCCTTAATAAAAGCCAAATAAGTCTGCAAAAAAAGACATCACAACTGGAAATAGTGAGTTGGGCCATGAGCCTGGTTCTGGTGGTATAGAGACCGAGTGCCCAAAATATGTGTTATTTTATATGTTTTGTATTATATGTATTTATATTGTTATGTAGTGCAGTAAACCCGAGAGGTATCAGCATGCTTTACATCTAAAAGCTATTTGAGAGGATCTCAAGCTTTACATCTTCTAACATGACTAATGTATATGAAGCTATGACAGAGCTTGGGATCCAGCCCCTGGTGCCCTGGGTGAGTCATCATTGGCAGAGGGACTTTGGTTTATCCCTGTGTGAGGTGATGAGCTGCAGGACACCCTCACATATGCTCAAACCATACATACACCTACAGAGTGATATATTCCTAAACAGCACTCGAGATGAATCAGTGGTCAGTGTTCTCAGGCACCCTCCTCCTGAGGAGCCTGGAGATGTTGAGAGTGATGGCATGCACCCTGGCTGTGTTCAGGGAAACATGAACAGAGGAGTTTTCGTGAACATTGTAAATAAATGAACAAGCATGAGGCTGCCAGGGATATTATTTGCGGATTCACAGTTGGGAGGGCAGTGCACTGACATGCCTACTGAAGAGCCATCACTGCACTTAGCACTGCACAAAGCACCAAGGCAAATGTTGTTCAGCTTCCTCTGTTTTCTGTAATGCCTGCACGAAGCAGTGTCTGTTTCCCTCCTGCTGTCAGTTCCTGATCCCTTCTCATACAGGCAGTTCTTGCACCCATTTCTTCCCAGCAGTTCATAATCTTCTCTTTCCCCACTAGTTCCAATCCATTTTTAGGTCGAGCCTGAGCCAGCGCGCAAGCGCTGCTCTGGGGATGATCTGTTGTAGTTCAGTACGGGAGAGAAGCCCCGCCCACTCCCCCACCCATATTTTTCATTGGCTTGTGTGTTTGTCCTTTGTAAATGCTGTTTTCTGATTCCTAAATAGGCTTCTTAGTCCCTCCTTAGTACGACCATGTCGTCATTTGTAACGTCCCATGGCTACTGGCCCCTTTACTTGGTTGTTACACGGTACGTGTACTATTTTATTTATTGAGCTTCTCCTGCATTAGGCACGACAACGTGCTTTGCTTACATTCAGCGGGCCACACCTGCTTTCACTTTTGAAGGATCCGGGACAATGGTGGCTGTTTGCCATAGGTCTCGCATTTAAATGTGAGACCTATAGCATTGCAAATATTTTTTAAAGGACAGATCTTTAGTTACCTTTGTAACATTGAGCATGGGAAGAAAGCCACGCGCAGAGTTCTGGAACTTGGGACGCAGAGGAAATTACATACCGTCCACGGCCGGTGGGTTTTGTGAGTTCAGGCAGAATCAAGACAATTACATAAGCATGTGGGGTGAGTAGCCCCTGATACTGTCCATACCGATGGTTCCACTGCCCCGGTGTCCGGTATCTATCTCTGGGAAAGCGGCAACCCTAGAAAGTGTTGCGGTTTGTTCTTGCAGCCTTCCTTTAAAACAGCAAGTTTTCTTTTTTTTTCTTTTTAGGTTTCCGGAGTGCGTTTAGAGTGTGTGTGTTTATTTACAGTGGGCAGCGCAGGAGCCTGTGCCACAAACAAGGCAAGGTGGGCAGCCCCTGACACCGTCCATTCCGAGGGTCCCTCTGTCCCAGTGTCCGGGATCTATCTGTGGGAAAGAAGTGGCAACCCTAGAAATTGTTGCATTTGTTCTAGTAGCCTTCCTTTAAAAAAGCAAGTTTTCTTTTATGTTTTGGGTTCGGGAGTGTGTTTACAACGTGTGTGTGTTTGCAGTGGGTAGCTGAGGAGCCCAAACCTCAGACAAGGCAGGGTGGGCAGCCCCTCACACCGTCCATGCCAAGGGTCCCACTGCCCTGGTGTCCGGTATCTATCTCTGCAACCCCAGATATTGATACATGTTTGTTCTTGTAGCCTTCCTTTAAAAATGCGATTTTTTTTTTAGGTTTCTAGAGTGTGTTTACGGTGTGTGTGTTTTTACAGTGGGCAGTGCAGGAGCCCGTGCCACAAAGAAGGCAAGCTAGGCACCCCCTGACACCGTCCATTCCGAGGGTTCCACTGCCTCGGTGTCCGGTATCTATCTCTGGGAAAGTAGCAACCCTAGAAATTGTGTGTTTGTTCTTCCTGGACGATCATAGATCCAATTCTGTAAACGCAGGATGCCTGCTGGCGCTACAACTCCCTGCGTGCACTGTTGTTTAAACTGAACACACAGCATCAAAAACACGGTCTGTACTGACATTGAATCATCTGGTAACCCTGGTGTAGTGTGTGATTTTCGTAAATTAATTCCAATAGGAATGTCTCAGCATTTCATCTTTCTGAGGCTGAGAAATTTAGTACAGCTGAGCTGAATAGTAACATAATCTATTAATTAACAGTGATAGCCACTCGTTAATAGGAATAAAAAAGATTATTTACATTAAGCACAGGACGGTTACTCAATCTCAAAACTCGAACTCAGTTCACCAATTCCAAGTTAGCTGCTGTACCTGTTACGTTACTCGACTGCAAACAAAAACAAGCATTTGCAATGCAATAGATCTCGCATTTACGCAAGTTTGACCTATTGGCATTGTAAATGACAATGGCTTTTATTTATGTTTTGGTTTTTAAAATATAAATAAAAGGCATTGTCATTTACAATGCCAATATCTCAAACTCACGTAAATGCGAGACCTGTTGCATTGCAAATGCTTGTTTACCATCATTTCTGATTCTTTCTCCTGTCAACATTGCTAGCACTCCACATTCTCTAGCTGTCTATGGCCTCCTCAATATACCCTTTTACTTTTCCTTCAGTGGTAAATGTCGTCTGAGTGTCAGCCTTCATTTTCTTGCCTGTTTCGAGCTTTAATTTTGCTTTTGCTGAAGCATTCTGGGTATCGAAAACAAACACACATTTAACAGGACTCTTTCTAGGGTTGTGCGCCAGTGCAGGGGAGAGCACAGGAATGTGACATATTATTGTAAATATGTCGCATGCCTGTGCTTTGAAAGTGCCGCAGTGTGGGGCAGTCTAAGGGCTTGCGGTGCGTGCTGCGGCACTTTCTTGTAAATGAGGCCTATTGTTCCCAGTTGTTGACAGTTACACCCAGTTGCTCATTACATTGAACTTCCCCTGCTCTACGCATTTGGAGAGTGGCCATAAATACTAGTGATGGGTCATTGTGACACAACGCATCTAAATGAGAAAAAAAGTAAGTATAGTAGACACAGGACCAATTGTTTTGGTAGGCGGAAGGGCCACCATGCTCCTTATCTGGAGGACTCCCAGTTTGATCCAGGCGGAAGTGCTGTTGCATGAGGCCTGCCAGATATGGGGGATAGGAGTTGAGGGGAATGATACCTTGAAGGTTGCAAAGTGCCTTTAAGAGAGGATCTAACAATGAGATTGGGATGATTGAAATGAAACTCGGAGGCCTGCATCGATTCGGACATTGAAAACTCGGTTGGAGGTGCAGATCCAGGTTCTTGCATTGGAACATCAGGAAGAAATCAAGGGCTGTGATATCATTCCCCTGACTCTGCTTGGAATGTGAAGTAGGCACATTGGACATTGCTGTGAGTGCCTCTGGACTGCAGAGTCTGGTTATCCCGCAGCTAAGAGGTAATGGCGATATCATGGAGGTGGTCAAGGAACTTTTACATTTTGCGGTACTGGGATCTGATGCTGCGACTTTGCTGGAGATTTGAAGGGTGGCCCTCCCACCACTACAGGCCCAAGCAGTAAAGACCCAGGGGCTGGGAATGTTTTGGTCAATCTGGAAACCCCACAAGAATGAGAATGAGAACCTCTCTCTAATGACAGTTAATATAGAGTTTTATCAGATCCAATTTTAACAATGGATCTACAGGTCTCCAAAGAAAGTGAAAGAAATATGCGTCCATTTTTTAAAGCAAGGAAATGCCTAATACCAGAGGAAACATCGGGCCAGATGTACGACCAGCAAAATTGCGCCTTGCAAATTGCGCCTTGCAAATTGCGACTCGCAAATGCGAGGTGCAATTTGCCATGTACAACAGTCTGTTTAACACTGTTTGTGATTCCCCATGGGGTCGCAAATTGCGAGGCTCATTAATATTAATGAGCCGCTCGCAATTTGCGAGCCCATTGGTAATGGCTGGCCCTCCCAGGGATGGTGGCCTGCTGGGCTCAGCAGACCACCATGTCTGGGACTGCTTTTAAATAAAGCAGTTTTTTTTTTAATGTAGTCCGTTTTCCTTAAAGGAAAACGGGATGCATTTAAAAAAAAAATGAAACGTTTTCGTTTCATTTTTTAATGGCAGGTAGTGGTCACTGGGACCACTGCCTGCCCTTAAAAAATATTTTTAGAGATAGTCACAAAGTGGAAGGGGTCCCCTGGGGACCCCTTCCAAATTGCGACTGCATTACCACCCTCTTCAAGAGGGTGGTAATTTGCAAGTGTTTTGCGACCGCAATTGCGGTCACAAAACATTCATACATTGATTTGTGGACGCAATTAGGAAGGGAACGCCCCTTCCTAATTGCGACTCGCAATTCCTAAATAGCGAGTCGCAAATAAATTGCGACTCGCTATTTAGGAATTATACATGGCCCTGGGCCCTTTTGCAAGCGCAAACGGGTCGCAAACCCGTTTGCGCATGCAATTTAGGGTCGTACATCTGGCCCATCATTCCTTATGGACTCACAATGGTCCAATAGCTACAAGTGTGTTTGATGGAGGCCAGGCAGGGCCGCCAGAGGGATCACAAGTTACTCACGGTGACTCAAACAATGTACCCTGCTCAGTCAGGTCACCATATCAACATTTCCCAGGCCCGCAAGCAGGCAGAATTGCATAGCAGGCAAACAGTGTACAGAATAAGTGAGGCACACAGGGCTGCTTTTTGAAGCACCTCATGATACACACATTGTGCCAGGGTGCTTCATATGCATGACTAATGCATTTAGTGGGGTGATGGGGACACCTGCACTAAAATGTGTTAGTTTAACCCCGATACATGGTACTTGGCACGGCTGAATTCACAAATCGGGGGTACTTTTATTTTAGTGCCCAGTCCTCTTTTCTGTTCCGGTCTGACCCTGGGGGACGAACAAGGCAACATTTTAGTTTTTGGGCAGTGTTCCAATGCTTCTCTTTTTCACTGTTTTGGTCCCTCCCTTTAATAAAGACATCCAATGTCAGATTTGTTAACTTCTTGGCATTCGCCCAGATGCTGTATGAGGAGCTTTTTAGTTTTGGATAATGGTCTTTAATTCCTGAGCAATGCCATGATTGTTGAGAGTTATTAGACTGTGTTTGTGCCCAATAAAGAGATTTCAACATAAACGTTGCGTTCTATGGGGCTGAATCATTCTGGTCACGTCTGTAGCTTCTCTCTCCACAAGTCGAATTTCACACTATACATTTCAAGGGGATGCAGGATTACCTGCAATGGCTGTGATGGTCCTGAGCCTGCCAACTCGCTGCGGCCCAGCGGGCGCTGTGATGGTATAAGTTCAAGGTTACGTTGTAACTAGGGTGACCAACCGCCCGTAAATTTCACGAACTGCCCGTTATTTGGGCCTCTTGTCCGTTTTCCGTGAAGATTTCTTTCACGGACGCCTTTTCTCTGTAATTTTGGGGATGGCAGCAAGCTGTGCTGTTTCCCTGCGACAATCGGAGCCAGCTCGCGCTTCTCTTTGAACTCTAGAGGCTGAAGCAGCCCCTCCTGGACCTCGCTCAGTCTCTGGACAGACCCATTTTCATTCTGACTGTGGATGATTATCACAGAAAGAATGACAATGGGCCAAAGACGTTGTGAAGCACCCGCTATGTCTGCTTAAGTGGGGGGTGTCAAGGGGTCAGATAAAAGTGTTTCTTGGCCCTTTCTGTCTTTGAACTGTGGCTCTCAGGTCAGCATAAGACAGAACAACAAATAAACACAGCAGAATAATCACCGTGATGCAGCTGTGGGGAGGCGGCTAAATGGTGCCAAAGTAGCCAAAAGCGGGGACAGAAAGTGAAGTGCACGATTGTCTCAACCTAATATAAACTTATTTTGACATCTACTTATGTTGGTTGTCTATTTACTTACTTATGTACTATTGCGCGACCTCCTCTGATGTGTCTGTAAAACGTACCTTTTGTCCCGAACTTTTGTCCTGAATTTTGACCTTCTGTCCTGAATTTTTGTCCTGAATTTTGACCCTTTGTCCTGAATTTTTACACTCACTAACCTGAATTTGCACCTATGCCAGTTAGTCAGCCTAGTTGTAAGTGTTCAAGACCAGTGGCTATTTGTAGTGCAGCATTGTCGGGCATGGTTTCAGTAACATAGGGCCCAAGTCATGGAGGGACTTATGAGTCGAAATTGTACGAGTATGCGCGTTCGGAGCGAAGTCTCCGCTCACGTGGAAGAATGTTAGCAATAGGGGCAGAATCTCTGTACAGGCACTACAGAGAGTGCGCCCTATGGACATTTCGCTCTGAGTGCAGAGATTCCGTCACAGGTGATGAGACTCCGCACTCATAGCTTTACGAGTCGTAAGTCCCTTTGTAAATCGGGCCCACAGTTTTGTGAGAGTAGGTCAGTTGCATACAACATTTTCACGACTTTGTCTAAGTGTTCAGTGCATATACACTTGCCTGTAGGTCGAAAGCTTATCTATTGTACGATGAGGTGTTGCTTACATGATTCATTAAACAGATATGTTTGCAAACACCTCTGCACAAACGTATTTCAAATATTACAGCATAAATCTTTCAGTAGGGCAGAAAGCTTTTCTGCAGCCTCATTCCATCATTTTTCACGGATAGCTTGAAAGAAAATGTTACTCTTAGTCAACTGAAAGGTGATAGATTTGACAACTCCTGCAAGGAACTCTGCCTCCATTCTCTTCAAAGTGTTAGGCTTGTTAGACCATATACCAGTGAGGATCATATAACAATAATGATATTAAATGTGTTTATTACTATACCTAAACCCACCATTTCCCATTTTAATTACTGTAAATACAAGGGACCAGATAGTAAGGACTTGCATTGTACTTACGTGACACATGTCAACTCAAGGCAATGCAAGTCCTTGACTGGGATTTACAAAGCCACGAAAGGAGCTATTTCCAATGCCTTGAGTGACTCTGTAAAGAAATGTAATGCAATGCAGAGGCTTGCACTGCATTACATTTCATTGTGGTTGCATTCCATGGGTGGGGCATTGGTGTTCTGAGTATCCACCCATAGAGTTTGACCAATCCCAGATCCTACAAACACTTGTTTAAACCAGGGATTGTGCCTACCACGGAGAGGTGTAACAAGCAAAAATATCTTTATTTCTCCTCGCCATGTCCTGTTTTTATGCAGCACACATAGAAAGAGGAAATAGTTTCTAAGGATAGTTTTTGTGTAGGAAGATATAGTGCAAGAGTGAGTGCAGATGCGCTAGGCAGCACACAGTGCACCATCACAAGGGGAAAACAGAAATGCTGCATATCTTTGTAACTACGAAGCATTTCTGCTCTCTCCCTTTCAGGCAATGCAGCACAGCAAGTTCTATGTCTATGCTGCATTACGTCAAATAATGGTAAATATGGCCCCAGGTGATTAAATGCTGACCTGGCCCAGCTCTGAGTAAAACTCATGTAATCAGGGCTTCACAAAGATGATCCCTTCTTAATGTGATGAATGATTTAATGACTAGTTGGTTAAAGGATAATATAGAAAGGCACATGAGAGCACGGGTGAAAGGTTGAGTGGAGAATTACTTTGCAGGTGGGTAGGTGAATAAATGCCATGATATGTGAATTAACCTGTGAGGAAATTAATTCATCGAGGGAGGAGGGAGTGATTGAAGTAAGCATTTAGAGGCTTATTTAGAAGCCCAGTGCACCACCGCAACGTCACTTTTAATGATGTTTTGGCAATACACTGGACTTACCCATATCTACGAGGCCAAGTAAAGCCACCCTGTGTGGCATTTCATGGCCTCGTAGATATGAATGAATGAATGAATATAAGTTTTGTAGAGCGCGAACTTAGCCCAGGGGCATCAAGGCGCTGCGGAAAGCGATCAGAGTGAAAGGTGTCTATAGAGTAGGAAGCTTAAAGATTAGAACAGGTGAAAAGCCAGGTCTTCAAGGACTTACGAAATAAGGAATGGGTTTCCAGAGTGGAAATTGGGGAAGGAAGGGAATTCCACAAATTGGCCCCTAACAACGAGAAAGCCCACTGTGTGAGGGAACACAGAGCAAGTCGCTACGTTGACTCACACAGTGATGTGGAGGCGTGCCATGGGCATTACGGTGGGTGTTCCCAAGTAACACCCATGGCGTTTGACACATTGCCAGATTTACAACAAGCTGTAAACCTGGGAATGCATGAAAAGACTACGCCTCCCCAGGGGTGGTGTAAGGGTTGTTTTTTTGAGGGAAGGTGTCCCTTCCCCCACAAGAACAACCTGATTTCAATGCAGGCACCCTTGCATCATGGTGCAAGGGTGCCTGCGTTGGCACATGGCAGCCATTTGAGCTCCAGCGCTGTGGATGAGGAGTGGAATGCGCTGTATCTCATAGATATGGCACATTCCTACCCTTTTCATTTGACATAGGGTAGCACAGCAGAAAGGCTTGTGGACTACCCAACGCCAAAATATAGTAAATGAGGCCCTTAGTATTGTTACCTTTTCCAGCATATGGGCAATAATGGTGTATTCACAGCAAAATGTCAAAAATCTTTTTAGGTCCTTTATACATTCCATTTTAAAAACCAAAGATATGGCATTACTATTTAAGGGGAGGTGTGGCCAACTCAGAAAAAATGGCTACAATTAGCCTCACCTTATATCACTGATACTGACGAGATCCCCGATCTCATAGATGGGATAGGCGAAGAGATGGAGTATGAATGATTAAGCAAAGGAAGCCCTTCTGCATGATGAGGAATAGCTCACTGGTCATTGGTTAGCTATATTTCTGTTTAGGGTCCCTGAACTTAGGGCAAAGGTACAACACGTGAGCTGACGGGGTACCAGAATATTGCAGTCAGAATATTGTCTGACATTATATACTGTCCTAAATATCATTTACAAAAACATTGCTGCACCATAGTTACTATTAGAACATCTACATGCAATAGGACTATATTTTCAAAAACACAATTTAGTATATGATATTAATGTCAAGTGATGTTTGTGATTACGATATTTTAAAATCCATGAACTATGACACAGTCTGATCTCCATCTTCAGCTACAACTAAATTATGTATTTTAATGAACGAAAATATTTGTTTAATTTTGGTACTTATGGTTTTGGGAAATGGGAAAAATATTGACCCCGTGCATCCTTGATTAAAATATATGTTTGAAGATCTGTTCTCCTGAAGGCAACATTCATTTGGGCCAGTGACATGAATCCTTCAAGATGCTCATGAAACATTGGTTCAATGAGTCAAAAGTACGATTAACAAGTGAAATGGGAGAATGAATAAAATAATAATCGTTGTGGTTTCCTCACAATCTGGCCCTCAGTTGTTTTGAGTAACTATAAAAATAGAGAGAGATGGAGAGGTTAGCTATATATTCACAGACCTAATGGATATCTAACCCCTATTTATCAGCCTAAGCTTACCCACTCACGAGACCACTTACCCTAAACTGGTTGACAGCTATAGATTATGTCATCTTTTATGATAAGTGTACATTCAGTTGATTTTCTGGATTAATGAGTCTCTTGTTATGAAGATGATCCCTTTATCTCTGGATACATTCTCCTGGACTTGGTAGAAATCCTGACTTTTGTTCTTAAACTTTCTGTTGTCTTTTCTGGACTTAGGGCCCAATTTATAATTTAACAAGTGGAATTTAAGTTTGTCAGGGCAATTATATTACTCCGCTGCCCTGATGGAGTCCCTGCCCGTCAACTGAAGAAATTGCCACCAAGCCAGTGGTCATTTCTAAAGCATTGGAAGGAACAGCTGTCACAGCAGATGCTGTCAATGTTTTTTTAAGTTTGAAGCATGGCTCCGTCAACATGACAGAGCCACCCGTCAAACATAAATTTTCTTTATTTTCAAAAAGAAAATCCCAAAGCGGGATATTCTTTAAAAAAATGCCTCACTTGCCATAGGAGTCATGTCCCATGACAAGGAGGGCATTTTTTGTTTTTTACTGCCCCCACAGGCAGAGGTTTTCCTGGCGATGATAGGCAGCAACAATGGCAATATGTCCCCAATCTAAATTAGGCAGGCAGAAATATAGCCCTTTCTCCAACAGCCCTTTCTCCAACAGGCTGTCGGAGAAGTTTGGCCACTGTGGAGATGGAATAGTCTCCACTGTTGCCAAACTATGGTCTGCTCACATCTATATTCAGAAGGCGGGCCAGTTACCTAGCTCTAAAACTAGAACGATCCGGAGGATGTAGACAACTACGAAGCGCGAGCTCCTTACTTCTGAAACCACAATCCTTTCATAAAAAGAGAACAGGCTGCAGGGCTTTTTCAGGGATCGCTCCAAAGATTTGGAACTCCTTACCTCCAGTGGTACGGGGAATCTCTTCCTTTACCGCATTCAAAAAAGAGGTAAAAATACTCCTAATGAACAAATTCGCGTCCTAAGACTTGATTCTATGCTGACATCGAGTCACCGATACGATCCTCATATCACTGGCTAACTCTTGTGGATTGAAAGAGAACATTATATGTTTGTTTATTTCCTCAATACTGACCTAAGGCTCAATAACTGTATATAATATAATGTTCTGTTGCCCTCTGGGATCATCATATGTTGTCTACTGGTCACCTATGTTATCTTATACTATTTACCTCTTTTGTAAGTAATGATGAATATCAAATGTGTGTATACTACCTCATTTCGTATGTCTTTATAACTATATACTGTAAAGCGCTCTGATACCCTCGTGGGTCACGTTCGCGCTATATAAAACCTTATAAATAAATAAATAAATAAATAAATTTTATTGGTGGTAAGGATACTCTAGTCCGGGAGATTGGACCTCCTCAAATGTGTTTCTTGGCCAGCACAACTGTGTATCCTCTTGTAGGCACATAAGCATGTCATGTTTTGATCAGCATTCAGAATATCGTTAATGTCGAAATCAGAATATATTCTTGCATGTTTGATATCAGGTTCACCAAATCTAGGCTTCTTGCCAAACATGAATATGATCTATCCCTCAGACTAAACAGCCTTTGACACTGAAATCCTAACAGGCTCATTTGCGAGCGCCGCCCCCCCCAGAGCCCCTGCCCCCGTGTCTGCTCTCCTTCATTGCCTCTACTTGCTACCTTTACCCGGAGCCTGCCATATGGACTGTGCCCAGCGGCCCCCAGCCCCAGCCCCCGCCAGTGACTGTTTTCTCTACATCTCTTCTCTCTGATTCTGCTCCCCCCATTATCGCCGGTCCGGTTGCCCTAGGATAAGCACTAACAGTACAAGACAGATCGGTCCCTGAAATTAACTACAGGCACCCATTTTAAGATCTTTTTCAGCCTCCATTTTGAAGACCCCATTCCTCTCCTCCTCCCCAGTTGCTACTAAAAACGGAAAGAGGACCATTCCTCAGTCCACCGGAAGGAAGTATCTTTAAACACAGAAAGAGGACTACCTTAGCCCCTCCATCGAGACTTGCAAAGAAATACACCCCTTGCTTTCCTGAACCACAGCCCCCTCCTTCAGAAACCAACTGACACAGAAACGAAAAGAGAACTTCCCAAACCCACAGATCGGCCATCTTGGAACAGGAAACTTCCTCTCCACTGTTTACCCCTCTCAGCCACCCTTCCACTGCTCCCAATTTCCATGAACCCAAATATTAGCCACCCCCCATCAGCTGCCGCTACTAATTGTGATTTGTTGGTGTGTATCTATATATATACATATATATATATATATGTGTGTGTATATGTCTGTATATATTGGTAATCTGATTTGTTAATATATGTTTGTGTATACGTATGTATATATACATATATATATATATATATATATATATATAAATATATATATATATATATATGTATATATATATTGTATTAAGCGATTCAATTTTCGCACGTCCATTCAGACACATGTCCTGCAATGCTAAGAAACCAAAGGCCCCCTGATTACTGTCATTTCCCTCCACTCCAATCCACCACGGGCCCTCGTTTTTGGGGGACAAAAGGAACGAAAGAGCATCCATCCCACTTCCCTTTATCCCTCCAGTGTATGAAGCGATACTATTTTCGCACGTCCATTTCAGACACATGTCCTGCAATCCTAAGAAACCAAAGGCCCCCTGATTACTGTTATTTCCCTACACTCCAATCCACCACAGGCCCTCGTTTTTGGGAGACAATAGGAACGATACAGCATCCATCCCACTTCTATTTATCCCCCCAATCCCAATCACCATGCCTGCCTCCATAGTTACCCACTTTCCCATGTCACACCACTTGAAACCACTTGGCCCAAGCTCCTTCTACATCTCCTACCCCTGAATCTTTCACTTACCGCTTCAAAAAACCTCAAACACAATCTGATCAAACAACATCACGAAACACTCATAACAGATCTTTATCACAACCCCTCCAAAGGTCAGGAGAAATCCGATCTCATCTTCTACACCTCACGACCCATGAAATGGAATACCACCCTCACAAACTACCTACGCATCAGCAAAACCTCCAACATCCCTCACGGCCATATAATGACGATATCTCACTCCCCCATGTTCAAAGGCAAGGCCACCCTCACTATCTACAGAAACGGAATCGTACTGATTCAAGCCACAGATGCCAACCTACGCTCCTTTGAATCTATATCCCCCACACTCTGCAAGGCTCTCTCCCTCTTACGCAACCCCTCCCTAAACACAACCCCCCACAGAGATGCCATCCAGAAAGAGGATATCCACACAAGCCTCCCCCAAGTTTCCAACCCTACCTTCATCATGACCACAGTTTCCATTCACATCCCTTCCCACCCTAAGCCGGACAAAAACTTCCCACCCACCCAGATCAGAAACCCTCACTCCCAGAACACTGACCGTACAATTAGAACTATCAGCCCAGATCCGAACACCAACGTGTTGGAGAGGTGTGGTGCAGCGGCCAGGGCAGCTGACTTCCGAGCACAGGGTTCACGGTTCGATCCCCGGCGGCAGCTCAGCTCAGCACCATGTGACTCTGGGCAATAGCTCACTTAATTTCCACTCCGGCCCCCAGCGCCTTGAGACCCATAAGGGTGAGTAGCTGCGCTATATAAAAACGGACTTACAACGTCAATCATCCCACTCAACCCAGCTCTTCTCCTAATACCCCGCCCCTAAACCTTACACCCCTCCTTCCATCCACCCACGTCACTTGAGAAGCAGCACCCACTCAGAACAGGCACAATGCATCATCTCCCCCTTCCAAACCATGGACTGACTCCGTGCCAAGCCCACCTAAAGCGCCCTCAGTAAAAGTCCCTAACAGAGAAAGTACCCGCACACCTCCTGCTCAGTCACTCTCCGACCTGCTCCTCGCATACCTTGAACACTCCACACCCAACAAATCGCAGCCACTCACCTCCGTTCCCTCCTCCCCTAACCAAATTCCCTCACCAGACTTAAAGGAAAGACTGAGGGGCATATTAGCAAGACCCACGTTAAAATTATCGCTGTTTTAGCGGCAGGAAACTGCCACTAAAGCGGCGATAATGGGCTTGCTAATATGCGTTATAGAATTCAATAGAAGCCCAGGTTAGATGTGCAGGACATCTAACCTGGGCTTCTATTGGAATTCCATAACGCATATTATCAAGCCCATTATCGCCGTTTTAGCGGCAGTTTCCTGCCGCTAAAACAGCGATAATTTTAACGTGGGTCTTGCTAATATGCCCCTAAGTCTTATGGAAAGTCAGCACAATAAAGTGATACTAGGTATCAAGAAAATCCTAATGACCCTCAAAACCTTCCCTGACCATGGCCACTGCTCACTCCTCTCCCTCTCTGGCAACTCCAGACCTCCCCTTCAACCTTCAAAAATTCAGCCAAATAGCTGGATCTCTACTCCCTTACACAACTGTGCTCACAGACCGATTCGATCTAATCCTAAGATGTCACACAGCGAAGCGATAGAGCTGGCAAAAACATATCACTTGACGCCAACCAGAAAAAAAGAATCCACCTCCAAGAACCAGGTGACCACTGGTATCGGGAGAAACCCTATGCCACCCAGGAAAATGGCCAGACCGCCAGCTCACCTCTCGGATATCCCCAGGGCGCCCTCCTCTCAGAAACAGAACAGCAACTCTAGTAATACCAACTGCCTTCTTATAAACTGTAGATCTGCCTCCAAACATGCTACTGAACTGGCGGAAATCATCCTTAACTATGACATCGATATCGCATTCATCACAGAGACTTGGCTTAATGAATCATCCGACCTGATCCTCAACTTACTAGTTCCTCCTGGGTTCTCAATCATCAAAAAAGACAGAATGGACCAACAAGGCGGTGGCTTAGCCATTATCCACAGGAATACCATCATGATGGTGGAAGCTGTCTCCTCCACTTACAGCACTTTTAAATATCTCAACACCTCTATACGGATGAAAAATAATAAAACAACGAACTGTCACCTCCTCTACCACCCCCTGGGCAACACCTGCCCCTTCCACGAACACTTATCACACCTGGTAACATACTGCTCACTCTCAGATGCCAACAACATAATCCTAGGCGACTTCAACTTCCACTGGAATGATGAGGAAAACACTCAAATCCAATCCTTAAAAGAACTCTTACTTGAGCACAACCTTTTCCAACACTGCAAAGAACAAACCCACAACAGAGGCTCAACCCTTGATGCCATTATAGCCCAGGAAAAGGCGATAACCATCAACAACATCCTCCCAGTCGACTGGTCGGACCACCGCATCATCCTGTTCCACTTAAACCTGTAAGAGCCATACCCCATCCATACTAAGAAAATGCTTCAGTGGTCCAGAAACTTAAGCCAGGTTCCCCTAGCTGATCTGGAAGAAAAAATGTTCTCTAGCCTTCCCCCAAAAACAGACGACCTCTCAACGATTGAACTCACAACCCACTTTAACTCTACAATGTCAGCCATCCTAGACCAAGTAGCCCCCCTGAAACTAAAAAGTATTAGAGACACCCCTTCGAGATCCTGGTTCAACAAGGACCTCAATACAGAAAGAAGAAAACTCAGAGCTGCAGAAAGACTCTGGCGAGTAAACCCTTCCTCAACTCACCGCCACCAACTCAGAGCAGAACGCAGAACATACAAAAATCACATAATCAATGAAAAAGCAGCCTTTTTCCGCAATGCCCTTGACAATGCAATAAATCGTCCGAAAAACCTTTTCAACATCATAAAAAACCAGACTTCTAAACCACCCGCTAAAGCCCCTCAGGGCTCCAAAGAACGTTGTGATAAATTCGCCAAATTCTTTGATGAGAAAATCAGGATGATCGAGTCCTCCCTTGAACGCCACACACAAGTGCCTTCCATAATCTCCCTCCACCCCATAGATACAAATAATCCCACCTTTCTCTCCCTGGACTCCGGAGTAGGGATCCCCCTTCCTGAGACTAAGGTAAGTAAGTAAGTAAGTAAGTAAGTAAATTTATTTGCATAGTTAATTAAAACCATTGCAATACAAACATCGAGAAAAAAAAATAAAAAAATTAAAACTTGCTCTACATGCATTGGTAAAATTGATATATCATGAATCTTAGTTTTTTTTGTTTAAAACCATAAAAGGATATACTTTTTAGCAGCCTTATGTGCAAAATAGATACAATTTCATACATCAGTATTTTTCAAAATCATAAAAAATATATGCTTAGCAGCGATCTTGAATTAAAATAAATCCAGTTTTGTATTATAAATCTATCTAAAGGACAGTTAAGAATCAAGTTCTGGCATTTTCCGCTCCACCACCTTCATAAACTTCACGAGTCTACAGTTCAGCTGTGGATCCTGGGGTGCAAAACAGGCAAGGACTGCCTGTCTACGTGAGCGAATCCCCCGCTGATTGAAATGGAATTTTAGCAGATGTTTTCGTTCTTCCAACAGTTTATCACAGGAGCAAAGCAAATGCAGCATATCCTCCGGCGCTGAGCCGCATAACCGGCAGAGAAGACCAGCCTTATCCTTAAGCCAATGTGGTAAATGCCGGATACAGGGAAGCAAGCCCAACCTGTACTTTAAAAACTTCATTTTGATTGCTTTGGCATAACCCAAATCAAGGTAGCTCTGTGATACTTGTTTGGAGTAGGAATTCAAAGTCATCCAGCCATGTGACCTCTTCGCAAGGGATGCCTTGTCTTCAATCCATGAAAGATGTTTGACGGTTTTCCTAACCAGTTTTTTAAGTGTTATATGATTTGTGGGGGTATTCCAAAGCTGAATTAAGCCAGTATTTACCAAACTGCTTTTTAAATACTTGGCAGCTGGAGACGCTGAATGTTGCTCTAACTCCATCCATAAATAATTATTTAGAGTTCCTTCTTTGGATTTTCGCACTTTGTCCCAAGTAGTTATATATGCCCCCTGTCTCATCAGGAGCTGTTTCTGGGCGCCGAACTCTAGCCTAATTTGAGCTGGTGAAGTATATTTGGGCAGACTAAAGATAATCCTATAGGCAGCTATAACAGTACTATCCAAAATCATTGCGTCTCTACCTCTCTGTACTTCACTCCCGTAAGTAATTGTTGGCAGGAGTTTAGCTTGTATTACGTGTACCAGTGGTAGAAGAGATGGCCCAGTAAGCTTGCTGTTTAGTGCTTTTAAAGAGATTGCTAAGGCAAGGCCTTTACCTCTGATGCTGGTTTTCTGTGCAGTAAAGTGACCGCTGTTGTCGATTTTTACTCCCAAATATTTGTATACTAACGTGTTCTCAATACGGACATTGTTCCAAAACCAAATAGACGATTTTTTCCTGTTCTTACTAATCGTCATTGTCTGCGTTTTCTCCAGGTTTATGGTCAGTTTATTTGCTTCAGAATAGCCCTGCGTAGCATTCACAAGATGTTGTAGCCCTACTTTTGTATGGCTAATTAGGACTATATCGTCCGCATAGAGAAGACACGGTAGTAGTAGCCCACCTAATTTGGGAGCATGCGAGTTACAGCTGTTTAGGATCGGGACGAGGTCTCCTATAAACAAATTGAATAATGTGGGGGCTAAAACACAGCCCTGTTTGAGGCCCTTGTTGGTTGGTATACGTCTTGACAGAAGTGATCCGTCACCCAGTTTTATCTGGACCCAAGTTTCTGTGTGAAGGTTGATCAACAAATCCAACAAAGATCTTGGTATCCCCCAACTATTCAATTTGGACCACAAAATATTCCGATTTATGTGGTCAAAAGCAGCCTTATAGTCTATAAAACAGAAGTGAATGGGCATTTTGGTTGATCCAGCCTTATCAATCAACATACCTATAGTTAGAATATTGGTGGTTGTCCCAACTGATTTTACAAAGCCTGTCTGGTTAACCGGAATTAGGGATTTCTCTGAGGCCCAGGCCTGCAACTCCTCCAAAAGTATACCTGCAAAATACTTTGCCTCGTTATCCATTAGGGCCACTAATCGATAACTTTGCGGGAGAGATTTATCCCCAGACTTAAAAATCGGAGAGATAATTGAGCCCTTCCAGGAGGCAGGCAGTATATTGAAAAGTCTTATTTCCAAAAATAGAGGCTCAAGCGCTGTTGCCCATTCATTCTCATCTTGTTTGTAAAAGATGGGTGGAATTCCATTCGGGCCTGGCGCCCCCTCACTTCTTCCTTTTTTAATTTGGCGCTTGACGATGTTTCGCATACTTAACAATCCATTATTTATAGGTGGTGCGTGGCCTTCTGAATTGCTGAACCTCCTATGGAATATCTCTTTTTATTTGTAACGAGCCTTTTATCGCATTGTCGCTTTTAGTCTCACATTTACCATCCATATCCTGATTGAAATGATTCTTAAGATGGTTTGCCCATACCTCTTCGGTAATATTAGAGGAAAGCCCGTCATGCATTGGTCTTATAAAGTGGTTTATGGTTTTCCAAAAACTTGCACCATCGTTCCCTTTTATATCAGCATGTAATTTTGCCCACATTTGGTCCTCCATTGATCTGTTGGCTTCCCATTTTATTTTTTTCAACGTTGCCTTTTGTTTCCGTAGAAAATCATGTTTTATCGTATCCATAGGATTATAACGAAGTTGTCTCATCGTTTGATAAATTGAATTTTTTATACACCTAAGCTTCTCTTTGTATTTTTGTGGAAAGTGTTTCATGTTGCTGCACCTCAATTGGCCTTGTGATTTTAATCTTGTTGCATAAGCTGCCATAGATATTGTAAATTGCTCCCATTTCTCGACTTCACTAGATCCGATTCTGGCATTGAAGTGCTGTTTAGCCTTTTCCAATATATTTTCGTCAGTTGCTACTGAGTACTTAATCCTTTTATAGTTAATAGTATACACCGACTCCTTTGGCACCGCGGATAACTCGAATTTAGGCTTGCTAATATTAAGGACCGTTTCTTGAGGGCAATGATCACTATCAGCTTTTCCGCCTATCTGAAATGAAATCATGTGCTGAAATAGAGATAATGAAATAAAAGTATAATCCAGGATAGTATTAATTCTTGTGCAGTAGAATGTATTGGCAGGAGGATTATCTCCAATAAATCTTCCATTTAATGCTCTGATGTTAAAAAGCTCAAGGTCCTCTAGTATCTGCGTTCCTAATTTAGTTTGTTTGGAACTTTGTGGTTTCCCTTGTAATGGTATGTCCCAGGCTGAATTTTGAGATAGAATCTCCTCATCTGGCGAGGTTCCCATAAGATTTAGATTGAAGTCCCCAGTAAGCATAAGATCTATTGTGGGACTTTCCATTATACACTCCTCCACCAAGTTGCATAATTCTTTTACTGCCTTTGCTTTCCTTTTTGGATGGACATAAACATTAATCAGGATAAGTTCCATTCCCCCTGTGCCTGGTTTAGGTTGCGAGGTAAAAGTTTTATTGCCACTAATTCTGAGGAGGTTGGACCAGCTTTTTGACCACCTGGGTACAAGTAGCTGACACATAGGTTACTAAACCGCCTTGGAGGTGGCCGTATTTTGCATTCCGAATTGCAGCGGTAAAGAAACGCAAGTAGCCCTGAAGATGCGGGGGTCTGCCTGCCATGTTTCCTGTAGTACAACAATGTCAAAAGATCTTATGTAGTTAACAAATTCTAAGTCAGACAATTTGGAAGCTAGACCATTTACGTTCCATGAACATATTCGTAGATGATTGTGCTTACTCAATCTTAACTGTGAACCTGTTTGTCAATTTGTATTATTATTTATTGTTCTTGCAATCCATCTTAGATCAGTTAATTCAGTTGGTATTAATGCTCCATCTTGGATACTTCTAATGATTCTGGAATTATGCACATCACTTGTTCCGCATTTCCCCACCGCTCCTCGGAGCACCGATATTCCTGGTCTGTTCTCAGACGCCTGAATTCCCACAGTTGGTGCCGGAATCAATAATTCTGGGTATCTTGGCTTTTTATAAGGTGTTATTGTTATCCCCCAATTTTTAAATGTGTGAACCTCTGCTAGTATTTTGTGTGCAATTGTTGATGTTGCCCATGATGCTTTTGTTTTTTCCCCACCTACTCCGTCGTCGTCTATGAATTCGATCGATACCAGGTCCAACGTTGTCACTTCTTCCAGAGAGGGAATATGAGATAACGACCGTAGAATATTACCTCTATTTAATATATCATGCCTACCCTTTGAGATGTAGTCCGGACGAAACCATATAGCACTTATCTCATTCCTTAATTCATCTGTGCTCCTGGTAGGATCATATCCTCGTGATGCTGTTAATAATACTGGATGGATGGAAAAATCTACATCATCTCTCTCTATTTGATGTGTTGTTTCCTGTCTTAGTGTGAACGAATGGCCTTCCTCTCTGTGCCTAGGGACATCTAACGAGGATCCTAATGCTTTTACGTGTGCCTGCGGTTCTTGTCTCAGCTTAGCTCGTTTATATATCGATGAGGTCATTTGAGTAGTAGAAACCAATTGATTATCGTTTAATTCTTTAGAGCTATACCGTATTGTTTCTCCTGGCTTTTTGATCCGTGCACATTGGTCGCTTTCATTTTCAAACATTATTACTGGGATATATTCACAGTTTGCTGATCGATTAACAGTAGAGCGTGTCGGAATCTTGCACAATTGTAATTGGGACTGTTCGGGCTCGAGAGATGTTTTTTCCTCTTTAATTTGTTGGAGAATCATAGCAGGCCCTTCTCGATTTAGGCCTTCTAAGTCTTCATTAGTAGTATTCCCGAAAACTTGTGATTCCTCCATTACATGCTTCGTTCTATTAACCGTCTGCTTGATTACTTTTGCAGCTACTGTTTTTGTACAGAGAGCCCTGCTAAGCTGATGTCATTTCTAGGTTTAAGATCACTTTGCACTGATGGAGATGATGTCCCAAAAAGACGCATAAATCCTTCATTATTTAAATTTATTTTTTGATTTCTACCTTTCCGCTTTTTTGCTCGCCTTTGTTTTGCATTTATTTGTTTGTCTGCATTATCTCCCAATAAGGTTTCAGACGTTTGGCCAACCAATGTTACAATGTCACTACCCTCTGTTCTATTAATCGTTCGAGCCAGGGTATCTTTTATCCCGGAATGACCCTTTTCATTTGCTTTGCCTGAGACTATATTTATCGGATCGCTTTCTTCTTTTCCGGGAGGACCTCAAAAGTTGGTTATAAGGGACCTGCGAGGACCTTTTGAGATGTGTACACAGGTCACTCAGCATCACTGGAAGTGAGGCTAATTTATCAATGATGGGGCCACATCCGCAACTCAAGTTCGCGCCCTGCGATTGATCTTGCTTGTTTTGTAGAAGCGTGTTTAATGAACCCAATTTCCCATCGATGGCAACCACAAAGACAGCCAGAGTATCTAGTAACGTTAATTGAGTGTCCATCTTGTCGGATTGATAATTGAGGGCCTCTACCAGAAGTTGCATTGTTTTTAACAGACTTGGCCACGCACTTTCATAATTTATATGTTTTGATGGCCCCTCTTGACTTCCTGGATTTAATGTAGCATTTTGATCTCCCTTGGTCACCCCCTCCACCTGTCGTTCATGTTTACCTTCAGTTGTCATGTTTAAAGTGTGTATGGTAGGCCCACTCCTACACTTATCTTGGGCGTAGGCTGCCATAAGATCTTCCCACTCTTCTTTCCCCAGATACGACGAGACCTCTGTCTCTTCTGAGGAGTAATTTACTGGCCTATCCTCTTTATCCTCGTATTCCTTCTTCCCCCTGATCCTAACATTGTATTGCAATCTGTCACCTGTTCGTTCGGGTGAGTACCTGGCGCTGGATCTGCCAGCGAGAAATCCTTTTCTCTCCATTCTTCCCTTGCCCTCATTTGTATATACTTTGTATTACTAGAGTACTTTATTTCCTCTGGACTTCTCTGTTCACTAATCGATGGTGCCTCTATTGTAGCGCAGTTGGCAGTTGTATTTCTACTGTGAAGTGATCCACTGGCCCCAACTGCTTCATAGATATCTGTTTTGCTTTCCTCTTGGTTATCCGCAGATATTTCTTGTGCTTCATTAGACCTATGTACTTGGATTAGTTTAGTATCGATTACAACATCCTTACTGGTGGCAATAGCCTCATTAGCTGTCCAAATTATGTTACATTGTGGAATCGGTGTTTCTTGCAGTGGAAAGCTACCTGACGTACTGGGACTTTCTTTTTTATATATGTTTTCCTGTGCGCCAGTGAATTGTAATGGTTGTAATGGCTGAAGAGGTGATTGAAGACCCGGCACTTCTCTAACATTTGAAAGTAGAGTATCCCCCATATTTTTTAAAAAGCAAAATTTTGAGTATATTTTTGGTTGAAATGAAGTTTGAGAAATTTTTGATTTATTGTTTATTTCCGTTTTTAATGGATATCCGCTCTTTTGCTTCCCTGAAACATTTGTATCTATTGGTGAATCTGTTATTATTTCAATTAAGGAGCAGTCCCTCTGAACTGCTGACCTGGTTTTAGGTGGTGGCTCCTCCCTACTACCTTCTAGCGTCTTGATGTTTCGCTTACGCTTTTTGTAGCACCTTTCACCGTAGGACCGCCTCGAACACGGCCTGACCTCATACTGAGCTTTACCAAACCTAATTTAACTGTTTTGATTCAATTAGAGCAAAAATACACCCTTTTGAATGATTTTTCCAACTGTGTTCTATTCCAACCTTTGGTTTCTTAATTCCAGACGTTGATTTTCTTAATTCTTAATTCCAAGTACTGTCAGCACACCAGTACTTGTCTTCAGTTGTTTCTTATGTCACTTTATGTCACTTCTCCCTCACTTACATGCCTTGCTCCTGCCACTTTAAAAAAGATGAAACTCGCAGGAATCCTGAGACTAAGGAGGGCAACCAAACCCTAGGATCCCCCTCTACCCAAAATTGCTGGAAAGCATTCAACCCACTCTCAGAAATGGACATCTCCAAACTAATCGCGAATTCAAAACTCTCCTCCCACTTCGCAGACCCCCTTCCGGCCTCCATGGCAATAAATCCCAGTCACATCATTTCACCCCTCTGGACGATGATAATAAACAGCTTGCTAAGCACGGGGGTCATGCCAGACTGTCTAAAACTTGGCCAAGTCTCTCCACTTCTAAAAAAACCGGGCTTAGACTCTGAGGACCTTAACAACTTCAGGCCAATCTCTAACCTGCCCTTCCTGGCCAAAATCCTCGAGAAATGTGTCGTACTCCAACTCAACCAGCACATTGACACCAACAATCTCTTGGACTCTCACCAATCAGGCTTTAGAAAGGGCTGCAGCACAGAAACAGCCTTACTAAATATAGCAGATGACATCCATAAATGTATGGATGCAGGTCGCTGCTGCCTGCTCATCCTCCTAGACCTATCTGCGGCCTTCGACACGGTGGACCATAAACTTCTTCTCTACACCCTTAAACAATGGATCGGAGCAGACGGCATGGTGCTGAAATGGTTCACATCTTTCTTTCACAACCGTTCTCAACTAATCAAAATAAACAATGCAACTTCTGATACCTCTACTATAACCAGAGGTGTCCCTCAGGGTTCAGTCCTCTCACCTACTCTCTTCAATATGTACACGGAGCCCCTCACTACCATAATCAATCAAGCCAACATCACCTACCACCTCTATGCAGACGACATCCAGCTCTACCTGGAAGTCTCCTCCCCAGAAGACATACGCCGTCTTAACGATACTCTAAAAAAAATCCAAAACTGGCTATCACACAACCACTTTAAACTTAACCAAGACAAGACGGAAATCCTTCTCCTCTCAAACAAAGGACAAACCCACCAGGCCCAAGGATGGATTAAGCTTATGGACTACCTAAACTTCGACCGAACCCTGGCCTGCTCCGCCAAGTCGCTGGGTATCTTACTGGACCCTAACCTGAACATGAGCTCACACATTAAGGCTACTGCAAGGAGTGCCCACTACAAATTAAACTACTCAACAAAATTAAGCCCTTCCTCCCGCCTAATGATCTCAAGACTGCAACGCAAACCCTGGTTCTATCCAGAGTAGACTATGGAAATGCTACCCTCACAGGCTCAGCAAAATCCCACCTAGCCCCCATGCAAACTACTCTAAAGGCAGCAGCAAGGATGGTCACTGGAGCTAAAAGGCACAATCATTTCTCCGCCTCCCTGAAAGATCTCAAATGGCTCCCTATTGAAGCTCGCTGCCAGTTCAAAACTGCCTGTGTCACCCACAAAGTCCTTCACACTGGTAAACCAGTCTACCTGGTAGCCAAGCTCACCAAGGCAGGCCAGGCAAGAAACCCGAGGAGCACCAACAACCTACTTCTCATTCCCCCAAAGAGGCATAAACAAAAAGCCCTGGCTTGCTCTTTTTCGGGCAATCCCCCTAAAATCTGGAACTCCCTACCATCAGATCTCAGAACTAACCCCTCCTTCGTGACCTTCAAAAAAAAACTCAAGGATCTCCTCCTCCTCCTCGCTCGGCACCTTTAACCTTCGGATCAATACACCGTTAGCTACCATCTCCATTTTGTTCTGTCTGTCTGTTCTTTCTTATTACCTGTGAACTTGTTGTAAAGTGCTCTGATACCCTCGGGTCCTGCCAGCGCTATATAAAACTATCTAAATAAAATTGTTCTTCAATTCAGAACAGATAGTTTCATGTGGAATACCCACACAGAAGCAGAAGATAAATGTCCATATTTTTGCCACTGAGTTCTGGATTTCCTTCAAACAATTTCAATGAATCTAAAAATGTAGGCCACATTTATTAAAGAGTTCATGTAAAGCACCAAATGCCACTAAAATGTAATCACAACAGTCCCTTAATCCAAGGAGGTATGCTTAGGAGGTATGATTTGAATATATGATTTTCTAGATGTGATGGATATTAATAAAGTTAGATTTTAGTATGGTGGGTAGCCCACAAGCATGCCAGGTCAGCCAAAGTCCTGGCCTCAAATCCACTATTGGAGGTCAACCGGCCATATCTAGAAATCCTGCATGGTATCAGGCATCTCTCTGCTTTCCGTGAATCCACCTGTGTGCACCTGGTTTTAGACCTCCTGTCATTTTTGGTTCTAGATCTCTTGACATTCTTTTTTGCTTTAAACAAACAAACCCAAAAAAATACCTGCTTGTCTAAATGAAAAAAACAATGGCCCTGTTGTGCAGGGAGTTTTATCCGTATGACTTGGAGCCACTATGAGTTTTAACTGCCTGAATCCACCTCGCATCGCATGGCAGACACATCCAAGGGAATTGAGTGACTGAGTGAATTTATGATCAGGTAGTCCAGTGACAGATAATCCTTGTATTCAAGTAATTCTGAAAGCTAAGTCAGTGGGGGTCCCCCATTGGAACCTCTGCAGTACTAACATCACAAAATAAATATGGATAGGCCAGGCCCTCCCTGGACCGGAAACAACAATCCTGCGACTGGTTTCGGGGTATCACCCCTCATCAACCAGGCTAGCTTGAATCCAGTGGCGCAGCAGGCAAGGGACCCACGTCTGGGCATACCGTTAGCCACTTAGGGCGCACATAGCATCATCATAAAATAAAATGGACGGAATGTTGAAACTTTTCAAACACTCACCCCCAGTCACAGATCTGAGTTTAATCCATCGTTATTTTGCTCACCACGTCACCCCAGTTTGGATCCAGACATATGCAAATCAGTCTTGACCCTGACAATTTTACAGGCTTGGTTTGCAGACAATAATATTAACCTTTACTCAAATATCAGGTTTTCCTAGCTATTCGTCTTAAGCCATCATCCTGCAGGTATATGAAAATGCACACCTTTTACTATGAAACTGTGGGTGTTGGAAATTGTAGCATTTTTCACAAAATTCATGAACTTCCATGAAAATGTCATGCTATTCTATGAAAATATCATGAAGTCACACAAACCTATGCTAATGTAGTGAAATGTGCTTTGCCATTTTCTTGCTTGACTATTTTGAAAATGAGGACACGTGAAAAATTCTCAAGTAACACCACCACCAGGAGGCTGGATCTAGTACAAAATATCTCCTATGGAAACATTTTCTGTCAGAACTAGACTCCCGCTAGTATCTTGTGATATCTTTAATGCAGGATACATGCTAGTGGTATTTTAAGAAATTTTGCATATTGCAAAATTCAGGAATTTCTTGTGTTTTGCCAGGGTGAATAAAATGTTGCACACTTTTTAACTTATTATTGATATCTAGTATAAGCTGTTTTACTGCCATACATATATAGATTTTTCCTTGCATGGCCATGTAGAGCACTTTCATGTCTTTGATTCCAGTTTTATGATAATATTTACCACTGTTCTGCCAGGGCCATCATTATATTTGTTTTCAGTGCCATCATTCTATGAACCCAAATATTCCAAGTATGACCATTATGCTTTTACCGCTG
The DNA here is from genome assembly GCA_963921515.1 of Calotriton arnoldi. Taxonomy (NCBI): domain Eukaryota; kingdom Metazoa; phylum Chordata; class Amphibia; order Caudata; family Salamandridae; genus Calotriton; species Calotriton arnoldi. Next base: position 778,546 of record CAWUFW010005113.1, read on the forward strand.
TTAAGCCAGGGGTGGATACTGTCATTCCAAAGTGGGAAACCGCCTTTACCACGCAGGAAATTTACAATGCAGTCTCTACCATGCAGGTGTCTACTTATTATAGTGTTTAACCTTTACCACACAGTACTTTATCATGCAGGCAAGTGTATGTTCTAAAAAATAAAATAACATATTTTTTTTTTTTTTTTTTAAAAGAGGTGAAAGAGAGTTAAAGGGAGGTAAGGGTGATTTTAGGGTTTAAAGGTGGGTAGAGGAAGGGATGTAAGTGTAATTTCATGTTTTAATGGTGGGTAGAGGTAAAGGGAGGTAAGGGTACTTTTAGGGACCAGGAGAGTAGAGGTAAAAGGAAATAAGGGTACATTTAGAGTTATGGGGGGAGTAGAGGTAAAGGTATGTAAGCATGATTTTATAATTTAGGAGGAAAAGGCAGGTAAGGATATTGTTAGAGTTTGGGGTGAGTAGAGGTAAGGATAATTTTAGGGGTAAAATGAGGGAAGAGAAAAAGGGAGGTTATGTTTCAAATAGGGAAACTTAGTGATGGCCACCCTGCCCAAATTAAGCTGTGGCAAGAACCACTGTGACCTGGTATTCCAGTGGCAAAGGATTTGTGCTGGCAGAGCCAGCTGAGGCTGCACCTGCGTACACCCAGCCCTTCCCTTGACAATAAACTGAGTGGGGGAACAGCAAGTTTAGTGGACTGGAGCACCAACTTTTTTCAGTGGTGCTCCTTTTCTGCCAAGTTTCAAATGACCACCAGGGTGAGAAGCATGAGATGCCCCAGTAGGTTATAAAAGTAATGATGTAGTCAACCGGTTAGACTGGGTTGTGGATGAGGTGAAACATATGTTCATTTCTTATGAGGGTTTCATGGGTTTATTGCTAGAGTTTAAATAGATTGATTTGATCAGTTTAAATAATGAAATCAACAGAGTAGCTTTTAAAGCTGGAGGTTTTATGTCTCTTAATTTATTATAACAGGATAAACTGGGAAGCAGGGAATTTTACAGGATGAGAAAATCCAAAGAAAAGCGGATGGATTCAGCCAGGTTTCAGAACAACATGTTAAGTTCATGCTTAATAAATATGATGGAAATATAAATACTGCAACAAAAAACATGGTGATAGATGGATTGCTTGAATTAATTTCAGCTGCTGGTAATTGATTTGTTTTAGCCCTAAAGGACCTGAAATAGTTGTATGTTAATCTTAAAAGAGGTACCCATTTGTGTCAGGTCATGACCCAATGTAGATGACTGTAGATGACTGACCAGCCAATGATCTACATATGGTCACTAGATCGAATCCTGGAAAATCTGTTTCAGGCTTTCATCCTTTCAAAGCAGGCAAACTGTGTACTAATAAATTAGTCAATATTAGCATCTATTGATATACAGTATGCTATGGATGCTATGAAGTACTATATAAAATATTTTTATTAGTATGATGATGATTATTATTAATATAATTATTAGCATTATTATTACTATTAGTAGTAGTTGTCATAATGATAACAAAAGCATCATTGTATGTTGTGCACTTTTCATGCCCTTTGCCCAGGCCTGAAAGTGATCCTTCTTATCAGGGATGAATTTAGAAGTTGTTAATAGAGAGAAAGATGGTGGCAGAGATTCATAGGAGAGCAAGAGAAGAAGCAGATGTGCGAGAATAAAACTGCAGTCTGAAAAGATTTATTTTGTATGATTTTATACAGAAACATTAAAATAAGTCTGTGTCGAAATATTCTTCGGATGAGTTATCCGTGTTGCATGCTTGCAGGCTTATGTTGACAGCTATAGTTTACCTTGAATAAATTACGTGCATTAGTTCCTTCCTTGACACAATATTCAACCTTGCCGCAATGCTTCTTTCTATGAGTATTTTTTTCCCCTGAATTTTGTTTTCTTGAATTAAAAAGGTGTTACAGAATGACATTAACATTTTCCACAATTAATGAGGAGTTTTAGGGCAGGCCAGTGTGCCAATGTTGCTGCTTTGTTAGTTAGTCCACCAGGCCAGTCTTCATTTGGTAGCCAGTGAGGACTGAGGTTGGTGTGTCATTTTTTAAAGCGTAGATGACTAACTAGATTACTTTTTTTGGCTGGAACTATTTAGTAGCTATTACTTAGGATGGCAAAGTGGTTCGTCCTAGGTTATCTTTTAAACTTTATTTATTCAGAGCAGAAACGGACGGAAGGGAGAGAAGGGCAGTGCAGTTACAGTATATGTGATTTGTGAGTGACATAGCCAGGCTTCTTAACATTTCATCAGCAATTTGCTTTTTATGTTCTTTATCAATTGCACATCATCATGTTGGAAAGTAGATTATTAGTAAGGGCAAATGTATATCTGGCAATAAGGCCACTAACACAGTATAAGGCTCAGACTAGGGGGTCGATTCCGATCTCGGCCGGTAGGGCACCGAATCGGATTTGGCTTAACCGGATCCGATTCGGAGCCCTCTTTCCCGACCGATTCGTACGTGCGTCCGGGCGAGCGAGTACGATGCGAGCGTGTGCGAATTCGCCGACCGACTCGTACGCCCATCCCAACCGCACCGACCGACTCGCACGGTTGCGCCTCGCACCGCGCAATGGAGACGTTCCTCGGCCGGGCAAGTACGATGCGCGCCGCGAGCAGTCCGACCGACTAGCGCCGTCCGGCTCGAAGAAGCAGTCGGAGCCGTACTCCGGGGGTCCGTGTCGGACCCCCTGTCACGCGTAGCCGCGCGAGTCGCACACAGGGGGACCCATGGGTCCCCCTACCTGTGCGTGTACGGCGCAAGTCGCTCGCCGTGTACACGCTGTAGGGGGTGCCCTTGTTCGCCTCGCATCCATTGAGTCAATGGGAGCCCGCGTACGCGTTGTACGACAGGCGCCATTGTCTTCAATGGAAGTCCGACCGAATCGAGTCCGATAGCATGCGTACGCATCGTACTCGTTCGGTCGGGCTGCTAGGGTCCGATTCAGTCGGAAATCTCTCCGGGTCCGGCTCGGTCGGAGAGATTTCCGGCCCGAATCGGAATCGGCCCCTAGGTCTTAGAAAATTATTCCTATGCTCAACCCTTGGTAGGTTGGCTGCGAGCAGGCAGTCTTAACTTCAAAGACAGGTATGTAAAGCATTTAAAAACACCATTTCAGTAAAAAATTAAGACACAATGCACAATAAAAATTCAACAACAATTTATAAAAATAGGAAATATGTTTTATCTTTAAAATGACACTGTAGGGAACCTGTGATATGAATTTTCAAAGATTTATCTATTTCTAGCACATAGAAACCTATAGCGCCTTATTAGGACATCTGGTCGCAATAGACCGGGTCAAAGTCAAAGTTTCAGGCTGACCTTGATGGAGCCCTGCTCGGCTACCCCTCGTGGTAGGTCTCGGTCACAGTTTTTACCTTCGGACTTAGAAACTTTTCTGAAGCTTTTCTTCCCGGGGTCTATCGAAGCTCTCAGCCAGTCCGGATTCGGTGAGGGTTCGCCGGATTGCCTTGCGACGAGCTCCCGGTCAAACTTATGGAAGTCCGAACTCCGGAGCGTACCAGCGGGACAAACCAAGGATCCCGGCTGACACGCGTTTGAAGGCAGGCGGCTTGGCTTTCGCAGTTGCTCCCGGTCACCTTTTCTTCGTTCAGACTTAAAACATTTACAGGACGTTTTCTTGCGGGGTCCCTCAATGCTCCTCACCAGGCCGGATTCAGTGAGGGTTCGCCGGCCTCCGATTTCGGCTACTCCCGGTCAAACTCTGGAAGTAGGACCTACGGAGCTTTTCAGTGGGACAAACCTGGACGGCAGGCCTACTCGCGGTTGAAGGCAGGCGGCTTGGCTGGCCAGGTTGAGTCGGTCCCCTTATGGAGCTTTTTTCCAAAGTTGCTCCAAAGTTCTCCAAACTTCTGGAACTTCTTCCTGAAGTTTCCCAAAGGGTCCCAAAGTGTCTCAAACTTACTCCAAGGGTCTGAAATCTCCAAGATGGCCCTGAAAGTTTAGGACTTCAGTTCTCACAATCCACTTGGACAAAACCCTTACAAATCCACTGGTACTTCTCCAGGTTGAGGATCCTTGGTGGTGATGTTCCAGATGAGCTCTGATAACCTGTAGCTTGCAGGGAGTCCACTATTTAGTCCTTTTACAGTAAGGTAATCCACAGGCTGTAGTTTCAGATGTTGCAGAAGGTGCAGGCTTCAGAGTGCAGGCCTTAGGAAATGCACATCAAACTTCCAGCATGGCCCATCTTGCTTTCTTAAGTTTCAAGCAGCAGATCTGAGGGGCTCTGCCCTTCTCAGATACTTATTCCAACTTCTCTGGGTCAAGCAGGAGGTCACTCCTGTCCAATGGGCTGCAGGGTACCACCCAAAGGTCTGACCACTTCCTGCAGAGTGTGGCACTATTTTGTCCCAGAGTGCACAATTCCCCCAAATTCATAATGGCTGATTTTTCAGCAGGTAGAGAAGAGCTGGCTAAACACACCCTTAGGCGGGCTAATCTCCATAGTCTCTCCTCCTTGCATCTGCTCATTCCTTCCTTAATCCTAGCATCTGGCTGGGGTCAAAAGAGTGGAGATGTAAATGACACTGGTGTCTTCCCCTTCCCTTGACGTCCATTGTTTACGACTCCTCCCCCTGCTCTGGCATTCCTGTGCAACAGGGCACTGCCCTCCAAACAGAGCTGGTCAACCCCAGGCGCTCTTTATCACCTCTTCAAAGAAGCCTGGCTAATCCACTTAACTCTGACCAATCAGGACAGATCACTGGAAGGCTGAATCTGGGCTTACAAACAAGAAAGTCTTATAAATTCTTGTATGTACATTTTAGGAGAAATTCAACAATATCATATTGTTGAGTTTATTAATACCATTCTCGGAAGTCTTTGAATGGCACTTTTAGCCTTTTCCTATCTAGAGTTATTAGTTAATAACTTCCTGCCATGTTAACCAATGTGGTAGGGGATTTGCAATGGGAAAAAATGACTTGGGCCATTTTGCCAGCACCAGGGCTTATACAAACATATTTTATAAGTACTCTACATATATCTACAAGACCCCCACCCCAGGAACACCTAGGGGAGACTTTAGGAGTTCTGAATATGTAAAAATATTGCAGATCCTCCCTCCACAGTGCTTCTACCACCAAAGTCGATTTTGGGCAGCACTTTATCACAATGTGGAGAGTGAAATGTGCAATTTCACTTAACCAAGGGCATATAAAACTCATTTCATAAGGGTCCTCCTTATAAATACCTGATCCCCCACCCCTGGGACACCTAGGGGAGACCCTGGGGGAATCTAATATGCCCGAACATTGTAGGTTAACCATTTTTAAGTGCCCCAAACACCAAAGTCGAGTTTGGGCACAATTTACTTTTTAAAAGCAGTCCTGCAACACAGAGCCTCATTTAAGCTGACCTCAGGCTTCAGCAGTGCACACATGCAAGTGCAGAAAGGGCTGCTGGCCTCTAAACTGCCATGCCCTATTATATACTAGGGACTGATAGGTAGTTTCAATCCCCCTGCCCTATTATGTACTAGGGCCTTATAGGGTAGGTCATGACAATCACAGGGGTACCCCAACCCACAGTGTACCCTAGTGTATGTAGGTGTTTTCACTGTATTCTACATTTGTCTCTTTCAGCATAGCACTGGCCCTGGGCCTGGTTAGGCAGAGCCCAGGGTCAGTCAGAGTCAGTTATCACCAGTACCAGTCAACAAAAAGTTGGGGGGTGCCCAGGGCACAGGATGACTTTCCAACACATCATCTTCAGCATCATTAGCATTGTTACTTTATTTTTAAAAACTCTAAATAGGTCATTAAATATATTATAATTAAATAATAAATATGTATACATTTTATATATTTTGTTACCATTAAGCAAAGTGCCAGAGGAAGGCATGGTGAGGTGCTAAGAGAACAGGGGAGGCATGAGTTCAGTCTTGGTATATGAAATCGTAATATTGATCCCAAAGAGTGAGTTACAACTGACATGTTTTTTCATGATCAGCATTACTATCATCGAAGAAAACACCCCTCAAGGACAAAGGGGCATATTTACTAAGAAACAGTTGGAGTGTGGCGTTAAGCCAAGAAGGATAACTCCATGATACAACAGTATCCAAACACAGGGATGCTCTGTATTCACCAGAATAAGGTGCACCCCTGTCTTTCACTTAGCGCTGGCGCTAAATGTCACTGTCTAGCGGCAATGCAGGCACTCTTGCACCATTGTGCAAGGGTGCCTGAGTTGCAGGGAAAGAATGTTTATGTGCAGGAAGCAGCGGCGGCCGGAGCAGGTAAGCGCGGTGAGGTGGGGCGGGGTGGGAGGGGGTAAGTCGACAGACGACGGAATAGGGAAAAGTAAATAAATAAATAAAACCTATACCGTCCTCTGTCAACTCCCCCACCCAGTCCCGCCCCACTCCACCGCCCACCGCGCTTATCTGCACCAGCCGCGACTGGCATAAAGGTGCCCCTTCCTGTACATAAACAATCAGTAATGGCATTTTGTAACATATGTGTGCTGCATTCGGCAGCACACATAGAAGTTGTAACTCGTCATTTTTTTAATGATTGTGTATGTGCAGTAAAGCGACACCTTCCTGCACATAAACAATCATTCATGAGGTTTTGTTTTTCTATGTGTGCTGCAGAATGCAGCACACATATAAACAGCAAAAACGAGGAGAAATAAAGCATTTCTCCTCATTATGCCATGTTTAGGCCAGGTTTTCCTGGTCTTAATTTTAGCGCTGCCCCATATTTACCCCACCCTTGTAAATATGGGGCAGCTGTCAAAATCAATGGGTGTTGCGGCGGTACGCCCACTTCAACACCCATTACCCACCCCTTTCATGCTAAGTGTAGACTGAGAGGGTGCCTTATTCACAAGGCGGTGTTAAGCCACAATAAGTGGCCTTGTGAATAGGGCGAAGCCCCTATCGCCAGAGGAACATCAGAAAAAGTGATGTTCTTGTGGCGATAGGGGCTTGTAAATATGCCCCTGAGTCTCTTATCAGATACAAAATTATTCATGGCCTTTTAATAGTTTCTCGCCCTCCAGTTTAGTTATTTCAAATTCATTAACATCCTTTTCAAACCCTGTATTCGATTAGTGACCAGATTTGGACCTAGTGCCCTGGTAAAGAGATGTAAGTGCCAAAGATTTCCATATCTTTTTATAAATTCACAATAGCACATATCCTTTTTGTAAGCTGTCAAAATATATTGTACAGTCACATGTAGACTAATAACTAGTAGCCCATCAGGATAATTTTTTTCTTAGCGTGTACTCTCACTTATGATTACAACCATTTTGTATTTATTCTGTACAATTAATACAATATTCTGCTGTGTATTCATTACTCTTCCCGTTTGTCTCATCAGAAACAGAACAATACAAAATAGCGAACCCAATACCAGTCAGTGTTAAACTCCATTACTTATCCCCCACAATACCCAGCAGCTACGCCCTTCATTTTTTCAAGAAAAATATTAAGTAATCAACATGAATAATTCACCATCAATCCTCATTTACAATTTAAAAATCTACGCTTTTCTGTGAAAGTGCACCAGTCTCTTTACTTAACAAAATACATTTTAAAGAAGCACATTTTTGCTGACTTCCTCACAAACTCAGCGGGTTAGTTTGGCAAGACATGCTGTGCCTAAACCCACGAGGATTCAGATTAATTAGCTCTTGAAAGTTCAGATTTTCAACAATATGTTCTATGATGATGTATTATTCACCAATCCTTCCTGAGGGATGACATACATAATTGTGTCTCTGAAAGTACATTTCTCCCCCTCCCTTGTTTGCTACTCATCTAGTACGAAGTATCATCAGGTAATTATTTATTAAGTAATGGTATGGGTTTGTTGAAAGGTACACTTAGGGGGATATTCACAAGAACGTGCGATAAACATCGCCAAAATAGGCTAACGCAATTTACCATATCGCCGTCTATAGCGGGAAAATGACTCCGTGTCAACGTCGTATTCCCAACACGGCGGTAACATGCGATAGTTTCCCGAGAACGCCTCAAATGTCCGCAATACAACTACCGCGACGGCGATAAAAAAGGAAACCCGAATGTGAAAAAAGTTGCGATGGGCCCAACTGCGATAAAAATCCAGCGAAAAGCAGCGCCAGGCCCGCAAGTCCCACAAGTAAGGCGGGAACAATCACTATAAAAGCGGCAAACAAAACTACCAACAAAACACAAACAACTGCGAAGCACCATGGAGGGAGCCGGAGCAAGTACAGAGGACAACCAGAACCCCACAAGCCCCACGGAGGACCAGCCTAGGACCTCTGGGACAGGGAAGGGCAAGGAGAAGAAGAAGAGGAACACGCGTTTCAGTACCCAGGAAAACCAGATCCTCATTACGGAGGTGACAGAACACCACCACCAACTGCCCATCACCTCCACTGTGACATTGGCAACTAAAAATACAATATGGCAGTCCATCTTGGCCAAGGTGAATGCAGTCGGAGTGAAGAGAAGGGCAGTGGACGACTGCAAGAAGCGCTGGACTGATCTGAAGCGCAAAACCAAGCTGAAAATTGCTGCCAACCTGAAAGCAGCAATGCAGACTGGAGGTGGGAGTCCAGCGACACACCAGGAGCTGGATGAGATGGAGGAAATGGTGAGCCGAGTCATCATTGGGGAGACGGTGGCAGGAGTTGGTGGACCGGACACTGCACAACATGACCCGAGCCAACAGCAACAGGGTGAGTAACCACCAGGGACTGGGGGGACGGGGGGGATGGGCACAATGGCACACATGCACAATTAAGTAGAGCACATCTGCAGACAAACCATGCCCAAGAGTCACAACTCCGACCAGGAGCCCAATTTACCCAAGTCTGCAATATCTCAGCACTGTAAAAGCACAGAAGTGAAAGGCACACCGCCCGAAAGGGAGAAGGGCCAGCCAAATCAGAGCTGAAGGGGCAACACACCCACAATGCAGCACACACACATAAGAATCAGAGCACCTCAACATTGACAACAATGTGGTACAAACTGCAACACCCTCACAACAGAACAGAGGACACAACTGTTGCCGCTTGTGTGTAGAAAATGGCCATTCGCATTTGGCATAGCAGGAAACTGTGAGATGACAATGGACAAGTACAACCTCACATCCCTGATGGTGTAGAAATGTCAACTGTCTCGCATCAAATAGGCATATCCTCACAAACAGTCACAATGTACATTGACATGCAGTCCGTCAGTAAACCTGTACAATGCGTGAACATACATGTGAACACAGTGTCAATCTGCATCTCCCCTTCACATTGCAGAGGAAGAATCAACACCTCCTGCAGAGCAGACACAACAACTCAGCACTGATGACGAAGAGGACCTCCCCAACATCGACACAGATGCCCTCCAGCAGCTCATGGACAGCTTCGGCACACCACCTCCAGGAGCAGGGCAGCCCAGCTGCATCGAGGAGACCCCACCCCCTGTACAGACCACACAGCAGGAAGCACCCACCACCACGGCTGTCTCCCAGGACCCCCACGATCAACACATGGCATTCCAACGCCGTGTGTCAGGGTGCAGTTGATCAGCTGCGGGTGGGGTTCGACCTCATGGCAGCCAAACTAGATGCCATACGCGGGTGTCTAAGTCCCATCAGGGTCCACTTACAGTCCCTAACGGACACCCACTGTCCGCTCCATGCTCTCCAACAATCCATGGCTGACATCGCTGGAGTCATGACTCAGAGACAAGAACACCTGTCTAGTCAGAGTGGCTCCAGCGATGTCAGCCGGGAGTTGGGGCACATGCGGAGGATCATAGAGAACATGGAGCGGATGCATGTGGAACGATTGGCTGCCACGGCTGCACACCAGCGAGATGTAGCTGGGATCTTCCATGCCCTGCAGATCCTCATCATGGCATTGTCGCCACACGGCCTGGCGCGGATGAATGCTGCTGCTACTACTCCATCCAATCTCCGGCCCCTGAAGTGTCAGTGCCACACAGTGCGGCAGACCAAACACCACCACCCACATGTGAGGCACCTGACACATCAGAGGACGAAGATGATGATGAATCTGGCTTGGTGGTGAGATTGAAGTAGTAGCATACATCACCACCACATGGCCTGTTTCAGCTTGTTTCTGCCCTCTGCATCATGCCCTGGAATAACATCTTCCACTGTCCCCCGTTACACTCAGCGACACTCACCTTGGACCACGACATGGACTGCCATATTTGGAATGGATACCAATGACACAGCAATCACACTGCGGACTGAAGTCTTCCTCTTCCGATGAACCTGTCAATCCCAAAGGACTCTGGCTGGCCCTCCACGGGGCGACAATGTAAAGTGGGGTTTGCATGGCCCTGTACTGGTCCAGCTGAAACACCTCACTGAATGCGAATAAAACATTCAAATTCACACTGATGTGTCATGGTCCTGATCAATTATGCATGAAAGTATTGATGAATGTAGGGTCAGTGATTCCACATAAATGGTACTCCCTGGGAAATGCTATCAATGCGCATGTATGGCTGTGACCCAGATAGGCAGTGAGACACACATCGTCATTCAAAACAACTCACATCACAGTTGAATACAAGTGAATGTGCGTAGACTTTATTAGCATATGCGTGTCAGTACGGGCAAGAGAAATGCCACAACATGCGGAGCAATGCAGCAGCATGTCAGAATGAGGAACGTTGCCAAGCGCCGCTGTCCACTCCGGGGGAGTGCCTCACCTTTCACAGGTGTGTGTTATCCCGTGTGGTTGTCCGCCCACGTATTCGGGGTCCAGGCGAATGCAACCATGTCCACTGTTGTCGTGGGATATGTGACCAGAAGAACCCCAAGATGCAATAAGGCGTCGGGACATCTGCAATGGGTTCCAAACTGTTGTGGCTGCAGGTACGTAGTTACACGTCCATGAAAGTGATTGCAGCCTTGTAGGCAATCATCTCCAACATGAGGTCGTTGTCGACTCCATCGAACAGGACGGCAAGGGTATCCATTAGCAGGTCCGGATAGATGTGCTGCGTCCACCCCCTGTCACCAATTAGCACCACAGCCCAATAGGGGAGCAGCTCAATGTGGTCACTGCACACGAGGAGTTCAGCAATATCCCAGGTCCAGCTGCCAGCATGTATGCCAAGAATCCAGGCATCCCATAGACGGGTATCACGGTGACACTCCTGGTCGTGGGCCAACAGGGGGCGCACATACATGTCGTAATCCAGTTCGCCTACCGTCCTGTTGGATAGGCAGACATCCATGGACCACTCGAATATGCACGATCGACAATGCAACACAGGCTGAACGCAGGTGAGGTTGGCAAGGCGGAAGCTTAGCCAGTAACTGACCCGCAGCACTACCAATGGCAGTGCCCCCAGTAAATGCAGCATACGTGCACGGTACAGTTCCACGTGACAGGGGTTGTGCATGTGTCCGGGATGTTCTGCCATTGCGTTACTGGCCCTGGTTGAAGCGGCACTGTTCTGACCTGTGCCAGTTCTGTGGATGAAATGCCACAGCTCGGATCAATGAGTTGTTTAAGTGTGCAACGGTTGTACGCCTGGGATGGTGTGGGAGTATGTGTGAAGGCCATTCCATGCAAGATAACTCCGAGCAAGGACTTCTGTGTGTGGGGTGTGTATACGTTGGTCTGTCATCGGGCTGTGTGTAGTGTGGGAGTCGTCCTCAACTGCTATCGTATCTGTCAGGGGGTGCCGGGCACAAGCAATTCCGAGGTCGGATGTGCAGATGTGCTTCCGCCTGATAGTTCAGACAAAGGAGCTTTCATCCCTGATGTCAGGTTGTCATCTGCTTGCATTCAGGAATTGTGATGTGGCTTGTTGGGTGTGGGGTGGGATGTGTGCGACTTTGGGATTCATGTTTGACATGACTTGCATGTGGCAAATGAGCGGCATCACTGTGTGTTACGTTGCCTCACAGCTGCTCCTCCCTCCCCCCGGGCCTATTCACTTGTGTACGCTGCGCGGTTGCATCACTTGCACACCATTGTCATGCCTGTCTGCGCATGTCCACAAGCCTGACAAGGACACTGTGATGTTGGCCGTTGAAGGTGGGCGGCAACGTGAGTGTAGGCCTATGGTAAGGTTAGTGCGGACACAGATGTAGAGTTCATGCCTGGCTGAACTCACGCTGCGATTAAGGCTAGGCATTTGGCTCATGCTGCGGCAATACAGATACACACTACACTTGGCATGTATGAGCCAAGACCCCGAGCGGTCTTGCGCTCCTTCATTTCACCGTTCGTGCAAGCCCGCCCTCCGGGTGCATGCTACATTGCAACATTGTCAATTGCGGGCCGAGTGGCGCCGACACTACAACAGAGACAAACGCATTGGTTACTTCCTTGTCCAGGCCAGAACTGGACCACGCCCTGAGCCCCGGGCTAATTCTACACACCCCTGCGCTGGACTGACGTACGCCGGCCCAGCCCACTCTGCTTACGCTTACAGGGGGGGACGACAGAGCTACATGTCCAAGGTCTTACCCACTGCCTGAGGTGACATGCTTGCAACCGCTGTCCACAGCACGATGTGATGTGGTAAGGCCAGGGGCCATCACGCATTCATAATGACCACACGGACACACTTAGATGTATGGTGGAACTGGCTACGGGCAAGTGCGCCCGGCCCCTTTTTATTACCAGGGTCACATGTCCAGTGATGCCTGTGCTGGATGGGTGTGGGGTGAGTGTAAGCCAGCCCTCAGGGAGTGATTGGTGCTGGCAACAACTAGAACAGTGATCATCGGATCACACACACAGATTCAATCATAAAGGGTCCATGACTTGCAGTGCACTGAGGTAGGGGCACCAGAACTGGACTCACACACAAAAGATTACATCATAAAGGGTCCATGACTTGAGCTGCACTGAGTTTGTGGCACCGGAAGCGCTCGGCGGGTGCGCGGCCTGCGATGATGCGTCGTCTGGGCGGGCCGCACTGGAAGCAATGTCTGTTGCCTACTGGACTGCGCCACAAATAAATCAAGACTCAATTCGAATTGTGAGCCCTGCTGACCGCAGTGTAGGCCGGAGGCAGCGGTCAGAAAGGGCCCACAGCCACGTGGTGATGACTTGTGGTGCACTGAGTTAGTGGCACCAGATCTGGAATCACACACACAAGATTCAAACATAAAGGGTCCATGACTTGTGGTGCACTGAGTTAGTGGCACCTGAAGCGCTCAGCGGGTGTGCAGCCTGCGATGATGCGTCGTTTGACTTGGGGGACCTGCTGACTGCAGTGTAGGCCGGAGGCAGCGGTCAGAAAGGGCCCACAGCCACGTGATGATGACTTGTGGTGCACTGATTTGGTGGCACCTGGAGCGCTCAGCGGGTGTGCAGCCAGAGATGATGGCGTGTCCTCGCAGGTCAGGATTGGATTTGATTTGTGAGCCCTGCTGACCGCAGTGTAGGCCGGAGGCAGCAGTCAGAAAGGGCCCACAGCCACATGATGATGACTAGTGGTGCACTGAGTTGGTGGCACCTGAGCGCTCAGCGGGTGTGCAGCCAGAGATGATGGTGTGTCGTCGCAGGCCAGGATTAGATTTGATTTGTGAGCCCTGCTGACCGCAGTGTAGGCCGGAGGCAGCGGTCAGAAAGGGCCCACAGCCACGTGATGATGACTTGTGGTGCACTGAGTTGGTGGCATCTGGAGCGCTCAGCAGGTGTGCAGCCAGAGAGGATGGCGTGTCCTCGCAGGTCAGGATTGGATTTGATTTGCGGGCCCGGCTGACCGCAGTGTAGGCCGCAGACAATAATCAGCACACACATAACTCCGCGGTGCTGTGCCGCTGGGTGCGCTGGGGGCCTGTGTCGCGGACGCCAGCGATCAGCTGAGGAGGCTGGTGGTAATGGCGGCGGACTCGTGGCAGGGTGAGGGGCGCCTCCCTGGCAGACGCGTTGGCCATCCGGGAAGTGAACCACACCCAGAGCCCCGGCCTATTTACTCACACTCCTACGCTGGCCTGGCGTATGCCGGCCCAGCCCACTCCGCTTATGCTTACAGGGGTGGACGACACGGATACATGACCGGGGTCTTCCCCACTGCCTGAGGTAACATGGTTGCGTCCACTTTCCACAACACTACAAACACCAGCAGTATATGTCCACATGGACATGTCTGTGCTCTGCATACTGTAGTCTGTCCAGCACATCACCGCCACACTTGGCATTGTGTACATTCTTATTCATGGGTGACTTGCCTCCTTCACACATACTTGGTTCACACCTCTCCCCACATTCTGCAATTGTGTGGCTGAGGGGCCATGCCGTTTTGGGAAGGTCAGCTATCTTGTTCTGCGCTGCCTCTGTGGTAGTCCGGGGGGTGGGCCTGGGGGTGGTGGCGGTGGGTGTTGTGGCCCTCTTGGGTCTCCGAGCTGCATGGTCAGTAGCTCCATGACATGTGTTGGTCTTCAGATGTGGCTCTGGGCTGGGCTCCCTTTCATGCTGTAGGTTGCCGTCCGGCTTTACACCAGTAAAAGTCAGGTGTTAAATCCCTGCTGCTAACGCGCCTTATCACCTGCTTTTGGGTCGCATCGCGGATCGGGCTGGTCGTTGAGAATATCGCGAAGTGGTGTTTTCGTGTGTTTTTGCACGGGTACGCCTACTCTGCATATCATTAGCGTTAGTTGTCGCTCTCATCCGTGGCGATGTTTTTTGCGGCAGCTATCGCTGGGAAACTGGCGATATCGGCAGTTTGCACCAGCTTGGGAATAGGGCGATGAATCTATCGCCACTTTTGCAGCGCAAAAGTGCCGATAAATCGGCGATAAGTCCTTGAGAATATGCCCCTTAGTACTTTAAGAACTCCTGGATACACCCCATTCGTCAAAAACTCACTTATTTTACACACTTGAAGCACTTGCCTCATTTTCACCAGCATAAGCCATTGTAAATTTATTTTAGTACCTTTAGGAGGAAGATTAATGAAGTTGTCAGACAACGCAGCGCAGCAGCCAAAGTTGATGCGCTGCTTTGCATGAGAGGAAGACAGCTGGACAGCACATGTCGACTGCGATAACCATGCGATTAACTCCTCTCTTCCCTAGCGCTGGAGAATAATCAAGGTGCGTAGTGCCCAGCACATACCAGGTCTCTATGCGACATTCAGAATAGCTTTGTTACTGAACGGTACACTTCCAGTACTAAATACTATGCACAGAAAAACTTTAAAACTTTTCTCACATTGAATGTGTGCTGTACAGTGCAGCACACATGCAAAGTCGGAAAAGTGTGGAGAAATAAATAGAAAACATTTTTCCTTTTTAACGCCTGCCTCAAGGAGGCATTGGGGGATATTCTCAAGAATGGGCGATATTTATCGTCAACCTAGGTTAACGCAATTTTACATAACGCCGTCTATCGCGGGAAAATAACGCAGTGTTAATGGCGTATTCTCAACACGCTGGCAACAGGCGATAGTTCCCCGATAACGCGTCAAATGTCCACGTTAAAATTACCAGGACGCCGATAAAAAAGGAAACCCGAACATGAAAAAAGTGGCGATGGGCCCAACAGCGATAAAACCATCAGCCATAAGCAGTGCCAGGCTTGCTATTCCCATGTCAGGCGGTAAAACTCACTATAAAAGCTGCAATAAAAAAACCAAAACAACTGAGAAGCTCCATGGAGGAAGCTGGAGCAACTACAGAGGCCAACGAGAACCCCACAAACCCTCCGGAGGACCAGCCAGGGACCTCGAGGAAGGAGAAGGGCAAGGAGAAGAAGAAGAAGAGGAACCCTCGATTCAGTCCGCAGGAAAACAAGATCCTGATTACGGAGGTGATAGAACACCACCAACAACTGTTCATCACCTCCACTGTGTCATTGGCAACTAAAAATGCAATATGGCAGTCCATCTTGGCCAAGGTGAATGCAGTCGGAGTGAAGAGAAGGGAAGTGGACGACTGCAAGAAGCGCTGGAATGATGTGAAGCGCAAAACCAAGCTGAAACTCGCTAACAACCGGAAAGCAGCAATGCAGACTGGAGGTGGGAGTCCAGCGCCACAGCAGGAGCTGGATGAGATGGAGGAAATGGTGTCCACAGTCATCAGTGGGGAGACGGTGGCAGGAGTTGGGGGACCAGACACTGCTCAACATGACCTGACCCAACAGCAACAGGGTGAGTAACGACCAGGGACTGGGGGGACAGGGGGAGATGGGCACAGCGGCACACATGCACAATTAAGAATAGCACAGTGCACACCCACAATTACTATGGATCATGTCCCTGATCTCCTTGGCATACTGCAGCACACATAGAAACAGCAAGTAGGCCCCCGTCGACAATGTGCCCAGAGGGGGCCCTCCCCACACATCACCAATCTCACAATACACCCATGCATGTGCAAACCCATGCACATGCACAAGGCTGGCCCTCCACGGGGCAACAATATAAAGTGGGGTTTGCATGGCCATGTACTGGTCCAGCTTCAACACTCCACCGAATGTGACCAAAACATTCTAATTCACACAGATGTGTCATGTCTATGATCAAGCAAGTATGAAATTATGGATGAATGTAGGGGCAGTGATTCCAAAAAAAGGTACTCCCTGGGAACTGATATCAATGCGCATGTTTGACCATGACCCAGACAGGCAGTGAGATGACTGGGAATGTGTGAACTACCTGTGGCCTCATTGCTCCTAAACAACAATCTCACAATTTCCCAACTTAGCCCCACGTCAATGTAGGAAATAGGGCTGTGTGTAAAAATACCTAAGTCTAAGTTATGTGGATGCCACAGCTCGGAGCAATGATTTGTTAGAGTGTGCAGCGGTTGAACTCCTGGGATGGTCTGTGCATAAGTGTGAAGGTCATTCCATGCAAGAGAACTGCGAGCAAGGACTTCTGTGTGTGGGGTGTGTATACGTTGGTCTTTGGTTAGCGCTGTGCGTAGTGTGGGAGTCGTCATCAGCTGCCATGGTATCTCTCAGGGGGTGCCGGGCGCATGAAATTCCAAGGTCAGAGGTGCAGATGTGCTACCGCCTTCTAGTGCAGACAAAGGTGCTTACATCCCTAATGTTAGTTTGTCATCTGCCTGCATTCTGGAAAAGTGATGTGGATTTGGGGGAAAGGGGATGTCACTGCTTCGCCTTCCGGCACGGTTGAACCCTAACCAGCCATGTACATGCCCTCACGGTCAATTTTGCATGCTCAAATGTAGCAGTGGTGTTTTGCTGCAGTCTGACAGTGATGTGTACAGGTAGCTGTGAGGAGGCGCGTGACTTCTCACCTTGCACCTATTAGCTGACACTGTTCACTACTATTGATGGATGACGTCCGTGTACACATGTGATCTGTACATGGCACATATGTCCAGGGGACACCTTGGTGTGTTCCACGCAAGGTATTCCTGCTGGCTTTTTGGCTGGCGTGCATCTCCCATGTTGCTGAGGTGTTCACTGTGCCCCCATCCCCCTTCCGTCCATGTTGCTCATGTTGTGGGACTTGAGTCACAGGGTGCATCTCTGCATCAGGGTGGTTCATAGTTCACCCCAAATGATACCCGCAATTCCATATTGGA
This sequence comes from Calotriton arnoldi, assembly GCA_963921515.1. NCBI lineage: Eukaryota > Metazoa > Chordata > Amphibia > Caudata > Salamandridae > Calotriton > Calotriton arnoldi. The sequence goes on from CAWUFW010005113.1 coordinate 796,087, forward strand.
CCCCAAATGACACCCGCAATTCCATATTTGACCCCAAATGACACCCGAAATTCATATCTGACCCCAAATGACAACCGAAATGTCATATTTGAACCCAAATGACACCCTGTTGTCTTTTTTGAACACCAATGACAGCCTTCATGACATGTTATTGTACACATGTGATACGCTGATGAGTGGGATTACGTACTACATTTGACACCCTGAAATGGCATTTCGAATACGTGACACCCTAAACAGCCTCTCTGTACAGAGGTGACATACCCACCATCTATATGCTAATTGTGAGATTGTTATCACTTAATGTTGCACTTACACTTGTCAGAGTGATGTGCTAATGCAGATGACTGACATGCACACAGGGAATGTGTGTTGCAATGAATTTATTTGCACAGGCTGTTCATGTGGTCATTTTGTACTGTTCCATGATTGCTAAGGACAGTCACAATGTGACGTGCTCATGCAAAGAAATTGCTAATGATTGTGTTCCTTCGGGCTATTCCTGCTGCAGCTGCAGTGGGGTGTGGTCCACCTGCCTAATCTTCCTCATCATCGTCCGGTGCATCTGGCACTTGGATCCATGGGGCATTGGTGCGTACACATATGTTGTGCAATACACAACATGCAATGATCATCTTGCACACTATTTCCGGGCTGTACAGGAGTCTTCCACCTGTGATGTCCAGGCACCTGAAACGTGACTTTAAGATGCCAAATGTGCGCTCAACAATGACCCTGGTGCGTTTGTGGGCCACATTGTACAGCCTCTGGGCCGGGGTGTTCGGGGCTCGGAGGGGTGTCATCATCCACGGGCAGAGTGCGTATCCTTGATCACCTGTGAGGGGTAAGTGAGATTAGTGTAAATTGGTGGCTCAGCATGCTGTGTTGGCAGACTTACAAGTTTTGTGGTGTGTGATTTGTGCGACTTTGGGATTCATGTTTGCCATGTATTGCTTCTGGCTAATGTGCGGGATCAATGTGTATTACGTAGCCTCAGAGCTGCTCGTCCCTCCCCCCAGGCCTATTTACTTGTGCGCGCTACGCGGTTTCATCACTTGCACTCCTACGGCACACCATTGTCATGCCTGTCTGCGCATGTCCGCAAGCCTGACAACAACACTGTAATGTTGGCCGTTGAAGGTGGGCGGCCACGTGTGTGTAGGCCATGGTAAGGATAGGGCGGACACAGATGTGGATTTCAGCCCTGGCTGAACTCGCGCTGCGATTGAGGCTAGGCCTTTGGCTTATGCTGCGGCAATGAAGATACACACACAACAGTTGGCGTGTATGAGCCAAGACCCGGAGCGCTCCTTTATTATTCCATTCGGGCGAGCCCGCCCTCCGGGTGCATGCTACTGTCAAAGTCATGTCATGTGGGTAACACGATCAAGCATAAAACACTTTGGGTACGAGTGGCGGCTCTCAAAGAATGCTTGCCACTTACACATGTAATACATACTCTTGGCCATCAGCGCGTGGGACCACACGCTGTAGGCAACACTCTGGCTGACGAGGCAGCCAGAAATGCAGTAGCCACTTGTTCAGTAGCAGCAGTCACAAGGTCTATGACAAAAGTCGATACCGACATACTGGCAGCCGTAGCGGCTACCAGAGACGGGCGAAATACCCACAGGGGTTTCCGTCCAAATATAAATACCAATTGTCCCCGGAACAAGTTCCGACAGTAACAATTCCTTCCGTTGGGGATCCGCTGATTCCCAACGAGGACCGCAGACATGCGTTGATCACAGCTGCACATGAGGGCATGGCTTCAGCGCATGCCGGTGTATCTGCAACCGTGTCCCTCTTGCAGCAACGTCCTGTGTCCGCCCCCGCATGGCATTGCTGATAGCTCTCTGTGGCCTTCTGTTCCCACTATGAAAGCAAGCTTCAACAAATTAAGTAGGCTCAAAGCACTGTTATTCCAACATGAAGTTGCCTTGACCTCGGCCCGTGAAACATTCGAGCTCGGACATCAAGTGAAATACACTCCCTATTAAATACCAATCTCCCACTACATTTTGGGGAGTTGATACACCAAATATTCAATGTTTCTGACACAGAAGGCCTTGCACCTTTTTTTAAATTGGTGGGCTCAGGTCTTGTGTCCTCGTTTCAAACGATATTTGGGGTAATTCTGGCTTTTATTCATTCCATTTTTTCCAGCGCTTTTGGTGGTTGCCGTTGATCCTCTTGCTCGCTGGTGCTGTCCTGGTACTTGTTTTACTACTTTGTAATGGCTGCCCTTCATGTGGATCATCCGGTCCAGCTGGAGCTGTACCGTAGCCGATTGCAGGAATTCCTTGGTTGCCTGCCTATGGCTGTTGTGGGTGCTGCCTACAATGTGACTTACAGATACGCATACTTTACATGCGTTCATCCAGTTTTTTGGTGCCGCGACTGTCCTTTCTCCTGGGCTTTGGATTTGTGCCTCTCAAACGCCATACAGCCTTGCCCTGATTACGACCTGTTGCTGTGGCCCCTATTGCGTCATGATCAATCATGTGCAACTGGTACCCGCATGCTGATGGCGGCCGTGAAAGGAGTGCTGGCACAATGGGACATCTGTGAAGGGGCGTCGCGCCTGCTGCACCATAGCTACATTGAGTACGATACAGGATGTACGACCATGCTTTTTGAAGCTATGGAGTATGCTCCTTCGAGTTGTTGAATTGGATGTTGTCCCTCCTTGTCTTTGAGGAGGGGGACCATCTTTTGGAACACCTTGCCTTCCAAGGTTCAATGGATCTCATATGATTCTGATGATTAATGTTCATCAAGACATTTTTATTTTTTTTCTTCTCGTATTTTACCACTAATCAACCTTATAATGATTTAGATTTTTTGGAACTTTGCCCCTGCTATGCTCAGTGCTTTGACTCTGCTTGCGACTTGGACCTTGTTTTTGCTATTCTTCTGCAACCTGGCCAGGGGGAGGGTGTCATGTGGATTTAAGGTACCCCGTTGACATCTTTAGTTTAGAATGGGTCCGGAGGCCATGATGCTGCTTTTGCACACGACACTACAGGCTTATTCTTATGCAAGGATGTTTTCGCTGGTCACCTGTGACCCGCTGGCTGCGCTGGTTCCCTGCCTGTTCCAGGAGTTTAGTCTGAACATCGTGAGCAAGGTCAAACAACACCGTCCCTTGTTATTTTGATCTGGTCAGGCCCTAGCACATAGACAAAACATACCCTGCAGCTGCTGTTTGTGGGACATGCACCTTATTTTTGATATTAGGAGAATGCATGTTACACGCAGACACACTTGAGGAGAGACTTTTCAAGAATGAAGAGCTGTATGGAGCTGTGATGTAGAGATACGATCTATGTCTTAGAGGTATGGGGTCTGCTATACAAACCCAGGGATCTTTTATGATATCATCTTAGTTTTCCCGTCCATGGGGAGGGAGAGTAGGTTTTATAGTCCTGTCTCCAGAATCAATATACAATGATTTCTCCTTTTATAATGTATGGAATTGCTACAATGCTGACAATGTTTGTATTATGCATTCTAATTTTAGTAGTGGCTCGTATACTGCATTTTAGAGCACGTTAGTTAAAATAAACATTTTAAACTAACTCAGTGACTCTGTCAATCTCTTGTTGTGGATGAGTACGAGAGTCTGAGCGAAAGGGAATAACCTGTTACCACGATCCCAGAGTGATTAGGGGAGTGTTGTGTTCTGGGTTGTCTAACAAGACCACTGACTAATTGTCAGTGAAATTGCTCTCCCACCCTCGCAGCTCCACCATTGAGTGAGGCCCTCCCCGAGCCCCGGCACTCTTGAGTGTTGCTGGTGTTCGAGGCCGTCCTCCACCCGCAGGATCACCTGCGCCTCATCCCTGGTGGTCCAGTGGACCCCTGTTCTCCTTTGCCTCGCTCCGCTCTCCTCTCCGTTTTTTTCACTCGTTTTTTGCTTCTCCCTCTGTCTTTTCTGTTCTGCACTTTTTCTGTCTTTTCTCATTTTTCCACTTATTTCCTTATTTCCTTAGCCTCCCTGGTGGTCCAGTGGACCTCTGTTCTCCTTTGTCTCGCTCCGCTGTCCGCTCCGTTTTTCACTCGTTTTTCACCTTTTTTTAGATCGTTTCTGCACTTTTCTGCTTTCTGTGCTTTTCCTGCTTTCTGCCTTATTTCACTCTTTTTCTCCTTTTTTCCCCCTTATTCCTCCTTTCCCGCCCGTTTTTCCCTGCCGCTGCTGCCCCTCAGCCCCTCCCCCCAGCACGACCAGCGCAACCAATCCTGCTCCCTCCCCGCTCCCGCCTCCCAGCTGTCCAGCCCTCCCGACTCCCTACTTAATGGCGGCCGCTGCGGGGACAGGCGAGCAAGACCACTGACTAATTGTCAGTGAAATTGCTCTCCCACCTCGCAGCTCCACCATTGAGTGAGGCCGTCCCCGAGCCCCGGCACTCTTGAGTGTTGCTGGTGTTCAAAGCCCTCCTCCACCCGCAGGATCACCTGCGCCTCATCCCTGGTGGTCCAGTGGACCCCTGTTCTCCTTTGCCTCGTTCCGCTCTCCTCTCTGTTTTTTTCACTCGTTTTTTGCTTCTCCCTCTGTCTTTTCTGTTCTGCACTTTTTCTGCCTTTTCTCATTTTTCCACTTATTTCCTTAGCCTCCCTGGTGGTCCAGTGGACCTCTGTTCTCCTTTGTCTCGCTCCACTGTCCGCTCCATTTTTCACTCGTTTTTCACCCTTTTTTAGATCGTTTCTGCACTTTTCTGCTTTCTGTGCTTTTCCTGCTTTCTGCCTTATTTCACTCTTTTTCTCCTTTTTTCCCCCCTTATTCCTCCTTTCCCGCCCGTTTTTCCCCGCTGCTGCTGCCCCCGTGTCCCCTCCCCCCCAGCACGACCAGCGCGACCAATCCTGCTCCCCTCCCCGCTCCCGCCTCCCAGCTGTCCAGCCCTCCCCGACCCCTACTTAATGGCAGCCGCGCCAAAGGCAGGCCCATCTGCGCCCGTCCGTGACCCGACCGCGACTAGCACCAGGAACCCTGGATCTCCACACCGCCAACGCTACGACCCGGTGGCACTCCACGCACTCAACAAAGGCCACAACAACAACTGCAAGCTAGCGTCACCGGCCGACACCCACGGACCTTTCAGCTGTCACCGCTGCTGGCACACCTGCAGCACCACCAAGACCATGGACCCAGCGCAACCCACCCGCAAGAACACAACCGAACCGAAGACCCTGCAATGCATCCTCCTCAACGTCCGATCCCTCCACAAATATGCCACCGAAATCTGGGACCTCCTCGACAGCACCACCCCGGACGTAGCGTTCCTCACCGAAACATGGACCAACACCTCCTCGGGACCGGACATCGCCATCGTCATCCCCCAAGGATACAAGATCTCCAGGAAGGACCGCCCCACCCGTCCGGGAGGAGGAATCGCCATTGTCCACAAATCCACCCTCCGCCTGAGCACACTCCCTGACGAGCCCACCGACCTGATGGAACACCTTCACTTCAAGATACTGGCCAGCCCCACCCCCACCCTCCGAGGAACCCTCATCTACCAACCCCCTGGACCCCGCGGACCTGTTGCCGAATCCATCATGGACATCATCTCCCCGCAGGCCATCGCATCCACCAACTACACCCTGCTGGGAGACCTCAACTTCCACCTCGACAACCAACTGGACCCCAGCACCACATCCCTCCTGGACAACCTCCACAACATTGGACTCCGCCAGATCGTGACTGAACCCACGCACTCAGCAGGACACACCCTCGACCCCATCTTCACAACAGGAAACTCCATCACCTTCAGCCACACCACCGAACTCCCATGGACCGACCATCGATGCGTCCACTACACCTTCAGAACACCCACCATCCACAGACACCAGCACCTACTCCCACGAAGAACCTGGACCAGAATCACCGACGACCAGATAACCTCATCAGTCAGCAACTCCACCCCTACCATCATGGAAAACGACAACCCCAACGCCGCAGCCCGAACCCTGCACAGATGGATCACTGACAGCGCCAACACCTTAGCCCCCCTCAAGAAAAACAACAACACCCACGCCAAGAAAGCTAGATGGTTTACCACCGAACTTCGAGAGTCCAGACGCACTTGCCGCTGCCTCGAAAAGGACTGGAGGAACACCAAATCCACAGAAGCCCACAACAACTTCAGAGCCGCCACCAAAGTCCACCACCAACTCATCAGAAAAATGAGGAAAAAAGCGATCGAAGACAGAATCTCCACCCACAACAGCAAAGAACTCTTCAACATCATCAAGGAGTTCGCCCAACCTACCAACGAGTCCACCGACATCCCCCCTCACAAGACCTCTGTGACAAACTCAGCACCTTTTTCCACCACAAAATCAAGAGCATCTACGACAACTTCGACGAAGACAACCAACACACTGAACCCTCACCAACCACCCCGACACCATGAAGCCAGCGATCGACAACTGGACAGCCATCACCACCGAAGACACACTGAAGACGATGAATTCAATCTACTCCGGGGCCCCCACGGACCCCTGCCCCCACCACATTTTCAACAGAGCCGCCGACACCATCGCACCCATGCTCTGCCACACCATCAACCGCTCCCTTGCAACCGCATCATTCCCCGACAACTGGAAACACGCCGAGATCAACCCCCTCCTCAAGAAACCCTCAGCTGACCCCACCGACCTCAAAAACTACAGACCCATCTCCCTGCTCCCCTTCCCAGCGAAAGTCATTGAGAAAGCCATCAACAGCCAACTCGCCACATTCATCGAAGAGCACAACATCCTCGACTCCTCCCAATCCGGCTTCAGAAAAAACTACAGCACGGAAACCGCTCTCCTCGCCGCAACAGACGACATCCGCACCCTACTGGACAAAGGAGAAACAGCAGCCCTCATCCTCCTCGACCTCTCAGCGGCTTTCGACACAGTCTCTCACTGTACCTTAATACGCAGACTCCACGACGCAGGAATTCAAGACAAGGGCCTCGACTGGATCCGCTCTTTCCTCTCCGGCAGAACGCAGCAGGTCAGACTCCCCCCTTTCCTCTCGGACCCTACACCAACCACCTGCAGAGTCCCCCAGGAGTCATCCCTCAGCCCTACGCTCTTCAACATCTACATGGCTCCGCTCGTCCCCATCGTCAGAACCTACGGACTCAACATTGTGTCATACGCAGACGACACCCATCTCATCCTCTCCCTATCCAACGAACCCAACACCGCCAGACACAACTTTCGAGAAGGCATGGAAGCCGTCGCCAAATGGATGAAAAACAGCTGCCTTCAACTAAACACCAACAAAACAGAAGTACTCATCATGGGCCCACACCCTGACGCCTGGAATGACACCTGGTGGCCCCCCGCTCTTGGAAGTCCGCCCACCCCCACGGACCACGCACGCAACCTGGGAATCATCCTGGACTCCGAACTCAAAATGGACCGCCAGATCAACGCCGTCTCGTCCTCCTGCTTCCACACCCTCCGCCTCCTACGTAAGACCTTCAAATGGATCCCCGTCGAACAAAGAAAGACCGTCACTCACGCCCTGGTCACCAGCAGACTCGACTATGGCAACGCACTCTACGCCGGAATAAACAAAAACCTCACACGCAAGCTACAGAACATCCAGAACGCCGCCGCAAGACTGGTCCTCAACCTGCCAAGACACTGCCACATCTCCCAGCACTTGTGCACACTCCACTGGCTCCCCATCAAAGCTAGAGTCACCTTCAAGATGCTCACCCACGCTCACAAGGCCCTCCACGACACCGGACCAGCATACCTGAACAACCGACTCAAATTCCACTCACCCCAAAGGTCCCTATGATCAGCCCAGCTCTCCTACGCCGTGGTCCCCCGCACCAGAAAGACCAGATCAGGCGGCCGCTCCTTCTCCTTCCTCGTGGCCAGAGCCTGGAACGCCCTCCCGCTCCACCTCAGACAGACAACATCTCTCCCCATCTTCACAAGAAACCTCAAAACCTGGCTCTTCGACAGACCCCCTCCTTGATGGACTGGAACCTGCGAAACCCCCCTCCCCCAGCGCCTTGAGACCCTTACGGGTGAGTAGTAGCGCTTAACAAATGCGTGATTGATTGATTGATTAAACGCCTGTTTCTCTATCTGTGTATAGGAGGGCAGGTGGGACACTATAGCTAGCCGGTCGTGGGCTCGTGGGTACTAAGGCTGTAGGAAGGCGTAGCCCCTATATACCGAAGTCCCGCATTGCTGTGCATATTTCTGTGTATGTGCAGAATCCCTACAACACTACATTGCAACATTGCCAATTAAGGGCCGGGTGGCGCCGACACCACAACAGAGACACACGCCATAGTTACTTTCGTGGCCAGCCCGGAACAGAACCACGCCCAGAGCCCAGAACTGAACCACGCCCAGAGCCCCGGGCCATTTCTTCACACTCCTACGCTGGACTGGCGTACGACGGCCCAGCCCACTACGCTTACGCTTACAGGGGGGGCGACATAGCTACATGTCCAAGGTCTTCCCCACTGCCTGAGGTAACATGGTTGCGTCCACTGTCCACAACACTGCAAACACCAGCAGTATATGTCCACATGGACATGTCTGTGCTCTGCATACTCAAGACTGTCCAGCACATCACCGCCACACTTGGCATTGTGTGCATTCTTATTCATGGGTCCATTGCCTCCTTCGCACATTGTTGGTTCCCACCTCTCCCCACATTCTGCAATTGTGTGGCAGAGGGGCTATGCCTTTCTGGATGGTTTGTCTACATGTCTGGCCCCTGTTACCACAGTTCCTTGTGTTGTTGTGTCTGGTAGGTGAGCATGTTGGTTGGCATGTTGTATGTGATTTTGTTACGTGTGCATTCCCACAGTTGTGAGTTGTATGATTGTGGAGTTGAGGTGTGGGGTGTGTTCCGTTGGTACTTACCAATGAGCAGTGCATTTCCATAGGTGCCATCCTGACACCGCTGGTTGATGATGGACTGTCGTAAGATGTAGGAATCATGCACACTGCCTGGGAAGTTGGCGACGACATTGGTGAACAGTCCCCGGTGGTCCACTATTGCCTGCACGTTGATGGAATGCGTGTGCTTTCAGTTGCGGTACTTGTGTGCAGTGTCAGCAGGGGGCACAAGTAGGACATGTGTGCAGTCAATTGCCCCCAACACATGCGGGAAGCCAGCTATGGCGTAGAAGCCTTGCTTTGTCTCCAGCTGTTCCTGCGCAGTGTGGGGGAAGTGAAGGTGCTGGGTTATCAAGATGATGATGGCATCCATGACAGGTGTGGGGAACTTTGATTGGGCTGGCTGTGAGACTCCTCCGACTCTGGCAGTTGTTGGCTGGAAGGTACCAGAGGCCAACAAGTGCAGCACAGCCAGCAGCTTTGTCTGCGGAGGGATGTTGGTTGTCCGCTGTGTTGGTACCGTCAGCCTGTGGGCAATGTGGGTCAGGATGCGGAGGATGGTTGTCCTTTTGAGCCTGTAGTGGGCAATGACATCCTCTGGCGTTAAGTCTCTGAGGCTGGTGCGTTTTCGGAAGGTCCGCTGTCTTGTTCTGCACTGCCTCGGTGGTAGTCCGGGGGGGGTGGTCCTGGGTGCGGGGGTGGTCCTGGGGGTGGTGGAGGTGGGTGTTGTGGCCCTCTTGGGCCTCCAAGCTGCATGATTAGTAGCTCCATGGCATCTGTTGGTCTTCAGATGTGGCTCTGGGCTGGGCTACCTTTATACTGCAGGTTTTCGTCCTACTTAAGACCAGAAAAAAGAAGGTCTTGAGTCCCTGCTGCTAACGCGCCTTATCGCCTGTTTTTGGACCACATCGCTGATCTGGCTGGTCGTTGAGAATATCGCAAAGTGGTGTTATCATGTATTTTTGCATGGGAACGCCTACTCTGCATATGATTAGCGTTAGTTGTCGCTGTCAGCCTTGGCGATGTTTTTAGCGGCAGCTATCGCAGGTAAACTGGCGATGTCGGCTGTTTGCGCAGGCTTGTGAATAGGGAGATAAATCTATCGCCATTTTCGTGGCGAAAAAGTGCTGCTAATTCGGCGAAGAGTCCTTGAGAATATGCCCCATTGTGTTTTGGGCTACTCCCTATCTACTATTGTTACTAGTCAGGCAAGGTCAGACTTGGACAAAAAATAGGCCTGGACAACAAAAAAAAGTGTACCCTATAGCGAATTGGATAGCCAAAAATCAGGCCCACATTTACAATTCGAGGCAGTTTTGAACTTGTATAGACATACTGTATGGGTATTTGCAATGTTTGTGGAAATAGCAGGGAAATCACCAGTAAAAACCAGCCCACATGGCCATAAAACAGGCCCGCAAACAGCCCAAAAAACGGCCCACACACTGATCTGTGAGACCAGCCAATCGGGCACTGACTGATTGCCCGATAGACCAGTCCAACACATAGGGCTTTGTATCAAAAACCATGGATGGCTGTATGTGAGCGCCCATGTACCAAGGAACCCTCTTGGATGGAAAGTAATAAAAGAACCACAAAGCTCTGTTTTGCATTACTTTCAGGCAAATGTCCAGCAAAAAACAAGTTCTGCGCTAAAAAAGAACATCCCAAACAAATATTTTATGCTGGGTTGTATCACTTCTGTGATGCAAACCTTTGCAAAATTTTCAGTAAATTTCTTTCTTTAAATATTGCTTCCAAGGATAAGAGTAAGTCAGTAAATAAAAAAATAACAGCTAGTTTGTCTGGTTGAAGAAGAATATTAAGAACTCTGTTACTTGAAGCTGCTGGCACACCCAATCCAGCATAAAAAGCTGCCCACCACCAACATTGAGCCCAGGGGCTGGTGGAGGGGTTTTTAAAAATGCTAACATGCCTTCCCTCGTGTTATTCCACCATGAAGCAGATACTAAAATTAAAGGGCACTAAAGCCACATGATTATGAGTTGTGGTACCAGTATATTGTGGCCTAAATTTTGGTTGAATACTACAATATTTTTTTTTTTTATACCCTTTCTGAAAATCTCTTTTCCAAACGTTTATGACTGAATTTATGTTGTGATCAATGACTGGATAAGAGACCACAGGCAGGCAGGCAAATAGGTAAGAAGACAGAGAGATGGAAAGACAGATAAACAGGTAGATGGACGAAGAGGTTGAAGAAGCGATCTACAGACAGTTTGATGGACGCATAATAAGAGGTAGGATTTGCATGTATGTATGTGTTACCGAAAACATTACAAATATGTTGTCGGATACCTGTCTTTGTGAAAATAGTGACTTTTATTTCAGATGGGGTTTATCATCCCTGAATGTATAAAAGGACAAGGAGGAAAAAATACTTGCGCAGTTTCGAATGACTACTTTACTACAGCATGGATAATCACTGATGGTTTTTAAGGGGAAAAAGCATGTCAGACTTTCAGTAGGAGAGATACAGCATTTTAAAGACTATAATAGAAAGAAGAAACTTTATTTTGGCACTATCAGAATAGGTTATAAAAGCACAGGGTAAAAGCAATAACACAATACATCAGAATTCAGTTCAGACACTGATCTGTTTGGCAGGAGCATATATTCAGAAATCAACCCAGGTGCATGTAACAGAGAATTATTTTGCATAATAAAATGGTATTACATGTATTTTGTTATTTTAAATTATGCTTTGTATTTTAAACACTTTTTGAAATATGTCACACAGTTTATGCACAAAAAAGGAAATTAGTATATTGCTAAAATTCTAAATAAACAAGGATGTCTTTTGGATATACTATACATGTTATTAGATCAAGAGGGCCACCTCTATATTTCCAATTAATGTTATATATGATGTGTCATTAAGGTTGTTTCTTTCACTTTTTGTTTAATATTTTGATTGGAACCGGTTAGGACTTTTCATTTTTAGTTAGGTATTTGTAGTTTTTCCGATGATCAATATCATATTAAATTGGGAAACTTAATCTCGCATAAATCATCAATCTGAAGGTACCATGAATTCACTGCAATGTCGCACTCTTGCTGGATGGCAATTGTAATCAATGTGCTATGTTCTTCAGAAGCCATGGACGTGTGAAACGGCCTTGCCGTGCTCTGTTGTTATCCTTTTACCGCTATGCAGACTACATTCCTTTAAAAATTGCACTTTTGCATTTTGTTTTGTACTGTGATGTGAACGTTTTTTGAAAGTTTATATTTTTCACGTTACAAATAATATTGAGTTAAATTCCATCTGTAAACAATGAAATAGTGTACTTACAGTCGAAACAAGTTTAATATAAGGTTTAGAAGTGTGTTTGTTAATATGTTTTGGTTCTGACACATTCTAGCAAGGCTGTCATATTATTTAAGATGGATGCTGTTTCTGTCTCTGTGCCTTCACACCTGCACTTACCCCTCTTTTCAGGTCTGCAATTTCTCTCCCCACAGGCTCCGCGAAAGCGAAGACAACCGATGGAATGTGTTTTCCTGAATAATGATAGTACAATTACCTATTAAATGAAGCTTCTTGTGACCTAGTAAGTTTGGAATATTTAAGGTTTCTTCCCACATTTATGAGTAGCTTTTGTTAGTTGTCACAAGTTATGTTCAAAACTTGTCCAGAAGGCTGTTATCACTGGTGACCATCCTGCTTACTCAGAAAATGGGATAGTGCTAATGTATAATTCCATTTATATGGTTGACTCTGATTTGCCAGAAAAAAATGTTACATGTATCATGTCATGCTGAATCTGTGCTTTAAGCTAATTTTCTATGCATGAATTGTGTGTAAGAAGCCCTTAGTTTTAGGAGTCAGCCACATTCTCCTTGCAGACTTCCCCCTTCTATTGAGGATGCTGTCCAACTCTTCTTTGATTTTACAGCTCATTTGAGTCTTATAATGATAGACAGACTTTTGACTATAAATAGCTTGCATTTTTAAACCTTCCTGGCATTTACTCTGTACCGCCTGATTTAAGATTTTTGCAATAAAACTCCTTAAATTTTCTCTGACCTAGAACTCAATTATTGAGTGGTCATTATGCCTTATTATGTTATTCTGCTAAACTGATGGTGGGTAGGGTATTCTCTTATGCAAGATGAGCCTAGAGTGGAACATCCTGAGATAAATGGTGAACTTTTGACGATTTTGGGGCATCACAATTATTTGAGTACAGTCCTAAATATTGGGGTACAGGGTTCTGCTCTCACAGTGACAAGGAGTCAATTATATCTTTTTTAAACTGGATGTCTCCATTGGATTAATTTGAGATCTGATAGCAGAGATTTACTTTGACACTCAGGGTCAGATTTACTATTCTTACTCGCATTGCAAACACTACAAGATAACTTGCTGCATTGCATTACGTGAAAGGAAGAGAACAGAATTGCGCTGTATCCAATAACTGCTCTCTCTCTCTCTCTTTCATCGCTGGCACTCTGTGTACTGCCTAGAGCAAACACAGGCACCCTTGCACCATGGAACACCGTTCTGTAGAAAAGCAATCCTTAGAGCTATATTCCATACTGCAGCACACATGGAAAGAGAAAGTAATTAGGAAAATAAATATATTTCTCTTTCTTACGGCTCTGTCGGGTGGGCCCATTATTTTGGTGCAAAACAATGGTGTAAAAGTCTTTGTAAATCTGGTTTTGCGTCACAAAACATGGGTGGATGCACAAGAATGTCCATGTTCCACCCATGTTACGTATACCTGATGCCAACTACTGCAAGGCAGTGCTGTGTGTTACTTTGTATTTACTAAACCACACAAAGGCATGCAAAGTGGTTTTGGGAGCCTTAGTAAATACAAAAAAAGGATTTTGGATCGAGCTGCACTACAAAAGTGATGCATCCCCAATGCCAAATATTGGGAAATCTGGGCCAGAGAATCTGGATTTACCGTTAACTCTTTCATATACTTAGCGTTTTGGCAGTTTGATTTTCAGTATAATCAATAATTATTGATTATACAAATTAAACAACCTTAATTTTCTTGCCTAATAGAGGCTATGGAGGTGATTTATACATTCACTGCAAAAAACAAGGTTAAAGAGATGTTATAGTTAGGTGTGGTAAAATGATTTTCCCTTACATTAAAAAAAACGGAAATTAACAAAAAAGGTTAACGTTACTTCATAGTTAGATATACTAATAAGATCTTAGCTTACATTTACAAAATCATAGAAATTCATTTAAAAAAGCAACGCTTGAAGCAATGTTATCGTTGTTGTTGAAATGAGTTAAAAACTAATGTTTAATGCCCAGAAATCCACCAGTTATAGTTCAGTGAGCTAACTAGGACACCCCCTCCTTGCACTGCTTATGAACTCCCCTATTAGATCACTCATGACATGTGAAATGGTATCATTGATGACCTTACTGATGTCAGCTTAAATGACATCACTCATGACATCATCTAATGAATGTGACAGTTTTCTATATGCATTCATACTGGTAGGTATTGAGTGAGCTACATGTAGACTCGATTTTTTCACAACATACAGAACATAAAGCATATCTGTGAAAGCACCCACATTCAGTAGATATTATGCTCCTTTAACTGGTATTCAGGTGTATAAGAAATGTAATGATTTTGTAGACATTAGTGTTTCTCAGCAATTTACTGAACCTTGAATTCCGTTCAAAAGAGTGTTTGGTTGTGTAGTCCTTATTTACTCTAATTAGGTGTACCTGTTTTATAACTCATCTGACATAGAATTTTATGTCAACTGCTTCACATTTACGCATTAGCCGATGTTAAGGTATGCACAAAAAGGTCCTATTCACATTCTCCTCAGTTCATAAAGATACCTAATACATATTCCTGAAAAGAGAAGAATGGCATACATCACTAGAAGAACTCTTACAATTATAGTATTACTTGAACCGATTGTAAGTGATTTACTCATTGTTAGGCCAGACACCCTTCTCGCCCCTATTTTTGCTGAACTCATTTTTGTTGACTTTAGGACTCTGTGCCTTTTCCTCCTGCTATCCAGTGGCAAGGTGCATGTGATCTCTCCTTTAAACATGGTAGAATTGGTATATACCCAATTGCCAGTTTGCCACACTAAATTTACTTTTAAGTCCCTAGTATTTGCTTCTACTTGTACCCAGGGCCTGTAATTAAAAGACACACATGGGCTGCAGCACATGTTGTGCAATCCACTAAAGTAGCATGGTAAAACATGTCTCAGGCCTGTCACTGCAGTCTGTCATGCAGTTTTAAACTGCCATGTCGATCTGGCAAAATAAACATTTTGCAGGCCTAAACCTTCCTTTTTTATGTTTCTAAGTCACTCCTAAGGTAGGCCCTACAGGTTCCCTAGTTCCACTGATTTATAAATTTATATTTTATGGTTTTAGGAAGATATAATTTGGCCGTTCTTGTTGTGAGCACTTCCAGGGTGTGAGAATTGGCCAATAAGTTGTTGGTTCTGGACTAGATAAGGTTCCTATAGGTGTGACTCCAGATATGTGAAAGTCAGGACAGTGGGGGGTCAGTTAGACTGAACCTTATGGGGTGGAGGTGGGAAGAATCTTGTATGTTTGCTCTTCATAAATTATGTCTGGTAACGTGAACCATTGCTTCTCCACATTACTAAAGTATAATGTGCGTGCTATTGGGGCAGCTGCCAAAAGACATAGAATACATGCTTATTTGTGACTTAAACATTGATATATTGCTTATATTCGTTCAGGAGACACATCTATACTCAATTCAATTGGGTATGCTATACAGGAGATTGGGAGGGCAAATAGTGAGTATAACTTAGTACATCTATGCGAGGGGTAAGCTGGTGAGGTATGCCTCAGGAGTGCCTTATGTTATTAAACACCAACGAATAGGCTTGAATGGTAAATATGTAATATTGAATGGCACACTGTACAGAAAACCAATGGCACTTACCTGTATCAACACTCCCAATGCAAACTACACAGTGTTTCTGAACACACTGACCATGCGTCTATTTAGAGATCCTAGCATTAAATGTTTACGAGATGGAGATTTTAACTGTATATCGAATTTGGAGATTGACCGACATTCCCTCTTCAATGAGTGGGCTCAGTACGATGCTGTGGTTGAGGACTTGAACACTTTGGTGCACCATAGAGAACTGATAGTTTGCAGGATATGCACTCAAATGTGAAACAGTATTCCTTCTTCTCAATTGTACAACAACTTCATGCTTGTATAGAAGTGAAGTGCACCGAGTACTTGGGTCATTCTATAATTGACCATAGCCCACTTAAGATGCACTGAGGGGACATGGTGCTTGTTATACCTATGTGGTGCTTCACAGTGGAGGCATTGCCAAATAAAATGAAACTAAATAATAAATCTAAAATTATTTCTCAAAGGTTTATTACTAAATATTCTTATCAATGAATATACAATTAAATAAATTGAAGGAATAATTGGCATAACAAATCATCAATAAAATAATTTACAGAATAATTAGCAATTAAATATGTAGTTACCATAAGAAATGAATTTGGAAAAAAACAAAAATAAATAATTTAAATAACTTCCCACTCTATTCCCCTACAAATCCAATGACTTGCTATTAATTTACAAATTAGTAATTTAACTTTAGACCATTAGAATTATACATTAGAACGCACAAAATCCATTTAAATAATTAAAATAATCAATTACATTATGTACTTAATTACCAGATAAATATTTAAATAGCATATATATTCAATTTAAAATAAAAAAAGCATTAATTTACAATTTAAATAACTTCTCACTGTATTCTCTTACAAACCCAAAAGCTTGCTGCTTAATTATATATTGGTATTGAAATAGTAAAAAAGTCACACAAAAACCTACAAATTATATTAGAAAAACAATTATTGCAATAATAATAATATCACCTAAAATTAATAAACTAATACATATTAAATTATTTAAAAAACAAAACTTAACAGAACTATATTAAAGTAAACATTACTATATACAATATTTTACAAAACAATATTATATATGCAGAAAATGATTTTTTAATGTAACTCTTTATTGATATTTTTAGCATACAACATTGTATCTCCGATACTAAGCGCTTAGAACAAATATGAGTACAGTAGATGTATAGTTTGAACAATCCAGCCAATATGCATAATAATACAACAAATGCCAGTACCTCCACTCATGCCAAGTACAATAGTTGGGCCTAGAAGTTGTCCAGATGTATGTGTCCCCAGTGGCCAACAAAAACATGTGCTGTAGAAGCGTTCAAAGAAAGGGGGCATATAGGAGGGATATAGGCAAGGAATCATGGTAAGATGGGGAACAGTACAGGATGAAAATTCCAGTGCTCCTTGAAACGCACACTTGCCTATGCCATATGGGTACAACAAAGCATAAAGTCACTGTATACATTAGTACGTTTTCTGTCCCAGTGGTAGCCTACCATGAAGTCTACCACTCTTTTTCAGATAATTGATACTAAATGTGCCAGGTCATACAAGTGGAGTCAACACTCAGAGATATGTCCACCTGGGCCCACACGCAGGCTGCTGTGCCCATGTACCTAATGTGAATGAGTTGGGCTGGCAGCCTAAGCTTCCAATGAAAGGGCTCGGAGAGGCAAGTCATGCCCGGTCCCCTTACACAGGCAGCAAGCGGGTCTGGATGCTGATTGAGCAGAGGCATAGTGCTAATGGAACTGCTACGGAGGTCTACAGTGGGGGGGTTGTGGCAATGACTAAGATACACAGTAACATACAACTGACATCAGAAGGCTCCAAGGAATGTCTCTGGGGTAGACTCTCTAATTAGGACAGCCATCATGAACTTATGTACTGTCCAGGGTCCAAAACATCACAGACATCATAGTCCAGGAGTGGGTGCATTGAATTTAGACTCCTTGCCACCCAAGGAGCCAAGAAAAATGACACCTCAGGGTGAAGGAAGTCAACATTAGAGTTTCCCTGTGAGGGGTGAATCATCGGTCTGTTAGTCAAGTTCGGGAAAGCGCTCAGCATCTACACTCTTTTTATCTTTCAGCGGTGATTGTGACATGTCCCTGTCCTGTGCAAGGGTTTCAATCACTATATTGAGGCCCACGCTGTCTGACTACCAGATGTGTGAAGGGCAGGATTTGGGTCACTCGTCCGCCCAGTCATGCTGTTGATCTTGCCCACTGTTGTGCTGATCCTCATCACCCAGCATCTTTCCTTGGTGCTCCGTTTCCATTGAGAGAAGTCCCGCTGCATCCAAGAAATCTGACAAGCCATTCAGTTAATGGAATGCCAGTGTATGGCCCTTGTGGGTAATGAGCATCACTATGGGGTCGGGGAGGCCAGACTTGACAATATCTTGATGAAGGTGGGTCGCAGAGCTATACATTTCTTGCATTTTATCAATATTTCACGAGTAAAGTCCGAAGTGACATGAATGTGTTGCCCGTCTTACAGGAGAGGGCCCTCATTTTTTTTACCACCTGTATTATGGCCGGACCTAGATGTGGTGAAGGAAGTATACGATAATTGTTCGGAGTTGAGAGGTACTGGTGGATCAGCGGAAACGCAGCCAATGGGCCTTTTGTAATTTCAAGTGTTCTTGGAATCGGATGTTCAAGAGGCGAGGCAGCAGAACCTGTATGAAGG
Organism: Calotriton arnoldi; assembly: GCA_963921515.1. Classification (NCBI taxonomy): domain Eukaryota; kingdom Metazoa; phylum Chordata; class Amphibia; order Caudata; family Salamandridae; genus Calotriton; species Calotriton arnoldi. The sequence goes on from CAWUFW010005113.1 coordinate 814,613, forward strand.
CAATCATGTCATGCCACTTAGCCTCTTCCCAAGCCCCATGAATGTGGGTTATTCTGCCTAGAGCAGTCCTCAAGGTCGGTGACTTTCTGTTAGAAGCGCCCTATTTCAGTGCCCCAGTTCGGTTGATCGGTCACCTGCCTGTCAAGATCCTCCGGACAATGAACCACTGCATTCAGGTGCTTGTGAAATGTTGCAAAATTGGAGTGCAGGGACTTTATTTCAGAAGATAGATTATTACTTGTGACAGCGAAATTTGACATTTTGGAGCCCAGTCTCAAAATCTCTTTGAGGATCATATCAAGCGCTATGTCCTGTTTGGAGGCCGGTCCCAGCTTCGGACCTGCAAACGCTTCCAAGAATGAGAGTTGGCATGACGCCCATGGGCTGACATATTGCAGTTTAAAAGTGAATAGCCATTGAGGGTGCCAATAGTGTGAGGGGATACCCACAGAGACACAAATAATTCTATGAGGCCCCTAACCAGCCAGCAGTGGTCTGGGCACTCTGAGGAAGTATGACTTCCCTGGAAACAGGGACAGGCCTTAAATCAAGCACACAGGATGAGCATCCTCGACTTGGAAGGCCTACCTGGCAGAACAGATGTCACGATACAGGGACTGGTCTTGGGCCACTTGGAAACAGTTATTAGCTGCATCTCAGTGGAAAGTTAGCTGGGAAGAAGAAGTCTCCGGTGGATGTAGCGCAGCCCGGTGCAGGCTGCAACCAGTGTGCCACCTTCAGTCATGTAAAGGGTTGGGCTAAGAGAGAGAAGCCCTCCTGTTGCCCCGGGTCTGTCCCAGTAGCCAGTATGTAGTATTGGAAGGGCCTCTCTGCATAATCTGGGTTCCTGCGCAGCCACAGAGCAATGTCGTATGGGGCCCAGTGATGAAGGTCAGCTGGTAGGTAGTAAGTAGGAACCAGGGCAAGTCTGTGGTCAGGAGGGCTATCAAGCACAAACATCAGTCATCTGCCACATCCGATGTTGAAGGGACAGTACAGATGTGGCCATGCAGGGCCAGGGACGAGGCCGAGGTGTCCATGCTCGTCTCCAAAAAACACTACACCAAAGGGCATAGGATCACATCCCAGAGTGGCGGCCTCTCCTGGGCTCTCTTGCCAGGTGCACAGGATTCTGAAATCAGCTCCCTGTCTGGCCGGGTGTTCGGGGACCATCCTGTGCTCCCCTGCTGCAGGCCACCGTCTGTCGGAGGCAGCATCTCAATCAGGTCCCTGGGTGAAGGAGCACTGCACAGAGCCGCCATCTTGCTCCGCACTCTTCAACAAAAAAAAAGAAATTCTTAACTTCTAGATTCTGTTATGCTGACAGTATGTTTGACACAAAATTCTAAATAAATAAAGCTTGATAAATGTAAAACGTTTTTTTTGTATTCACACCTTGTGGAGGACCAGCCTGTGTTTAAAATCCACGTGGATTAAATGATCCTTCTCAGACTTGAGGATTCTCGAATTTAGCACCATTCAGGCACTCTTGCATGGGCCTACAGCACCAGGGAAGGGAAGCTTCCACTAGAGCCACAGATTTGACTTTGGATCCATGGATCCACAAAAAAAGAGAAAAAAAGATGGAATGGTCTGGTCAAAGACACTACTCTGAGGCCAAAAGTCATTGCACAGGCCATTTGCAGCAGTTGTTGCCGACAGACGCCAGGCCCTGTAGACAACCCCAGCTGTGCATGAGCTTGAGCCTTCAGTCCTGCACACCATGGGGGTTAGCCATTTGCAGCAGCCTGGGCTCTGGGAACGCTTGAATGTGGAATATGAACAAAAAAACTGAACTACACTGAAACAACCAAAGGTTAAAGTGAAGTTATGGTTGTCTTTGTTATAACGCCTTAATATAGGCTAAAACACCTCAGTCATTCAACTAAAAAACACAGTTCAAGTGCCTGTGATGGAAACAATTAAAAACCTAAAAAAGTTTGAAATTTGCAAGTTTTGTTTAGGATCAGATTCCACAACTCACTTTGCAGGCATGGAAACCATAACTCGTGCACCAAATTCAAAGCTTATAACCTGACAAGATTTATACTAATAAATACCAACAAATGTAATTAAACAACAACCGGTAATGAAATCATTTAATATTAGTGCACTCATTATCCTCCCTGTGAAAGCGTTAATGGTAATTTGATATGTAATCTCATCTGTAAAATGATGTACAATATTTGTAATTGGATTTGTTTCATTAGAGGTGAGGTCATGAGGGTTGCATTGGGTGTCCAAGCTCATGATTTTCTTGGCTATTGTGCGAGTCATCGATTCTGACCCTAACCAAAGCGTGGCATCAGCACCCTGGTGTGTGTCACTACCCATTACGGAAGGAAGGTCCGACAAATAAACATGGATGCTCGCGTTTTACAAAAATGCCTCATTAAACCTGTTTTCTGTTCTGCTGCCAGGTACTCTGAGGGATGCCTCGGGGTGCACAGAATGGAGGATTCAGCTGCATTAGCCACCAAAGAAACTCTTCAAAGTAAATTCAGACGCCCAGGCAGACAACACCGGTCCCTGCCGTGCCACCAGCCGCTTCAGCTGTCAAGAGTCGACTTGAAAGCGAGCAGTCTGCCCTCCTTGATTGTGCCCGTCTGGGGTGGCTCTCGGTGCCCTTGACCTCTGGCACACATCACTCCACAGTCGGATAATTAACGCATTTGAGACCCAGCATAAGTGCCTCTCCTCCGCAGTAGTTTGTGCCTCAGGCGTCTTGTGATGCAGAAAGGCGGCCACCCCATTAACATTTCACTGTCTCCTCGTGTTATCCTTTCCGGTTCTGCCTGTCAAACAGATCGGCCCGACAGAAGTTCAGGAGGAATGAAAAACAGGTGCCTTTGAAAGGAGTGATGCGTCCAGGATTCAATCACAGCGCCCCCACTGCCCTCCTATCAAATCCCATTCACACTGATGCAAGGCAGTTAGAATCTTCCATTGGGGTGTAAGCAGTGCTTTAAATGGGCCGGTACTCACCGGTACTGAGTACCGGCACTTCTCAGTTTTCTCCCCCAGAGTACCGGAACTTATTTGCGGGCAAGGAGAGTACCGGTACTCCATGAAGCAGCAGGGCTCAGGCCCTGAAGTACGGTACGTGCAACGTAAAAACTGAAAATTACCCTTTCAGATGGTGCGTGTTTATGTGCTGCTCTGGCTGGCAACAGCCTGTGTATTTCTACGCTGGGTTGCTCCTGCAGTGTTAGGTTCTCATCAGGCGCGCAACGGCCATTGGGATCAAAGGGCTTCAGACACCCCTCCTCCCCCATCGTGTGTGTCAGCCTGGCTGAGACAGCTTCCCGGGCACACACACTGCCGCACCCGAGTACTTCACAGGTCTTTAAAGATCAATTGCATTTTAAGGAGGCTTTGTTGTTTCTCACCCCTTCTTAGATCCCTTGCAGCTCCACTCTGCATACTGCTGGAAGAATCTTATGTGGCTATTGTTAAATTCCTGGCTCACAGCCACGCCCCTAGACACGCCCCTAACTACCCACCCAGTCTAATTAGTGGGTACCGGCACTTCTAATTTCCTATTTAAAGCACTGGGTGTAAGAGACTGCAGGTGAGAGGGTGCAGGGCTCTCTGGCTAACGCACCTTATGTTTGGTCTGGAGACGAGATCTTAGCGTTTTGGAAATATCTACTAGAGACAAAATCACGGAAAAATCTTACGTTGTGCAGCCTGTATTATTATGTTATGTTATGTTAATTTAATTTGTATCGCGTGCAGATACTCGAGAGTGTCCCGGCGCGGAGCAGAGAGGGGCAACCATCAGAGATTTATGCAAAGAGATATGTTTTCAGGTTCTTCTTGAAGATCAGTGGGTCCTGAATATTCCGAAGGGCGAGAGGGAGAGCGTTCCAGGCAACAGCAGCTTTCCGCGCTAGAGAGCTGCCTCCAAGCCTCTGACATTTAAAGCGGGGACCTGAGCGAGGCGCTGGGACAAGGAACGCAGATAACGCGCTGGAGTGTAGAAGGCAAAGCATTTTTGCACGTAGATGGGGCCATGCCCATGAAGAGTGCAATGGGCCATGACCAAAGATTTAAATTTGACCCGGTCGGCTACCGGAAGCCAGTGCAGAGAACGCAGGTGGGGTCTCATGCTAGTCCTAGCGGGAATTTCAAGAAGGAGTCTGGCTGCCGCATTTTGGACCACCTGGAGTTTTTTTAACAGATAGCCCGGGATGCCCACATAAAGGGCATTGGCATAGTCCAGCCGAGACAGAATAAGGGCGCAAATGACAGACTCTTTCGCCACCCTAGGCAGGAGAGGGAGAAATTTCCTCAGAGATTTCAAAAGGCCAAAACAAGTCCCAGCAAGTTTCTTAATCTGTGTGGCGAAGGAAAGATTTTCCTCAAACCACACCCCCAGGTTCTTAGCGGGCTTCCCTGTAGAAGTGGGGATGGGGAACTCGGGGGCCAAAGAGTTTCTCTAAAATTCAAGGGAAACTTTCCATATAGGAAAATCTCCGATTTATCTTCATTGCACTTAAGTTGTGCGGCGGCTAGCCAATGAAAAATGGAGGTCAGACAATGTTGAGTAGAGGAGACAGAGCAGTAGCGGCCCGTGGTGGGAGTGCTGCCGGGTGGTGATGTGGGGTGGGGGAGGGGCAGGGTGGGGGTAGTAAACTACGGAATACGGCGGCACAGAGGTAAGTAAACAAAAAACAAAAAAACGAATTTTGTTGCGCCAAATGCGATGCAGCCGCGTAACGAAATTGGTTTTATTTATTTTTTTGTTTACTTACCTCTGTGCCGCCGTATTCCGTAGTTTACTACCCCCCACCTGGCCCTCCCCCGCCCCTCGTCACCGCCCGGCAGCACTCCGGCCACGGGCCGCTACTGAGACAGAGTCCACATTCTTATCCCAAGTGAAGAGGAGCTGGGTGTCATCCGCGTAGGCCATGACCTTGGCCCCAAGTTCCTCTGCCAGGTACACCAAAGGTGTGACATGAATGTTAAAAAGGAGGGGGCTAAGGGAAGACCCCTGTGGGACTCCTGTAGTCACTGCCTGGGAAGAAGAAGAGGACGGTAGAAGCCATATCTGCTGAGCCCGTCCTTTCAAGAAGGATCTGAGCCATCCCCAAACAGCACCCGACACCCCGATCTCGGTTAAACGCGAGAGGAGGAGGGAGTGGGGGACAGTGTCAAACGCCGCCGACAGGTCAAGCAAAATTAACGCTGCCTTCCCCCCGGCGTCCAGGCACTCCCTAATTGCCTCCGAAACCTCCACTAGGGCAGACGCAGTACTGTGGGAGGCTCTGAACCCTGACTGGGCTAGATGCAGCAGGCCCTCTCTCTCAACAAACTCCATGAGTTGTCTGTTCACCACCTTCTCGCATACCTTGGCCAAGCTGGGTAGAAGGGAGATGGGGCGGTAGTTCATTGTGGTTAGTGGGTCGAGCAACAGCTTTTTTAAAAGAGGCAAAATCTTGGCCTGTTTCCAGGCCTCTGGAACGCAAGCAGCCTGAAGAGACAAATTGATGATGCCATTCACCTTGTTATTGATGGTCTCAGCAACTGCTGCCAACATTCTGGCCGGACAAGGGTCCGACGGAGAGCCAGACTTCAGGCCCATAAGAATTTTAAGGGACTCAGAAAGGTTCACAGGCTTAAAGGCATGCAGAGAATGGTCGGGATCAGCAGGTGGTGACGCCACAGCTGCCCCAATGCCCTTGTTGCAGGGGAAAAAGCCGCCTGAATAGAAAGGATTTTATCCCTGAAGAAATTGGAAAGGCTCTCGCACCAAGTGTCTGTGGTTGGAGACTCCCTAGATAGAGTGGCAGGGAACGTGAAACTCTGTACAATAGAAAAGATTTCTTTGGTGTTGTTTTTAGCTGATTCAATGCGAGATGCCTAGAATTGCCTTTTGGCCTGAGTTATCGCATCATAGTAGATTTTTTGTTTAAGACGGAGCTTCTGCTTGGCCCTCGGGCAATATTCGCTGCGACGCCAAGCACGCTCGAGGATCTTGCATTCATGTTTGATTGCTTTGAGATCGGGAGTAAACCAGGGTTTAGATGGAGAGTCCCTAGACAGCCTTGGACATGGTGGCAAGGCAAGCGAATCCACTGCACTGGAGACCCAGTTAGATGGAGACATCTATACAGCGCCCACGTTGCTTCACTGAAACTTTGTAGAAATACTATGTAATTGTTAGGAATTTTACGAAGAGATAAGGGCCATTGGGTCGCCTTCAGTTGTTGAAGGTGGTTCCTGATGCCAATTTGAAGGCAGTCTGTGTTAAGCAATATAGCAGTCCTTAGAGTGTTTGGATGGTCATCTCAGTGAAGATGTTATAAGGCAGTGAATGGTAGAACCTGGGACATGACACAGGGGGCGGACCATTGCAGTGGACTAGAAGAAGTGCTATGGTGAGGGAGGAGAGGAGTGTTTTTTTACAATTTGGCGCAGGGCACTAGACCGAGGACTGATCAATAGACAGTGTTGAGTTATCCAAACACCATCGTTATTCACTATGCACAATCTTGCACACCACAGAGGTGTAAAAGTGATAGCGTAAACAATGAAATATTTAGATATCATAAAGCGAAAGACTTTGTGAGCAGCAGAGAAAACCTTTGCAGTTCTCCAGCTAACTATTATAGGCATATTTATCTTTGTTGTTGATGAGTGGACATTGAGATGAAGCAGGATTTTTCAGATGTTGAGTACCAAGGAAGGAAAAATTAGTTATTTTCAGGAAGAGAAAGGTGAACTACCTCTCACAGTCTAAGTACTCCTTGATTGAGGGTGGGAGAGGATAATTGTGTCTAAGAGCAACTGGGATGGACTTTGGGTGGGAAAGGTTTTGGGGTTGGTAACACAAGAAAAGTACATTATGTCCTTCATGGTTTCGTGGTAGATTTGAGCAAACAACTGTCAAAGGCCTTCCAGGGATGAATGACCGGTGGGCATCCAGCTATATGTCTAAAGAGAGTGGAGCTTTGAAACGAAAGAATAGGAAATTGAGGGCATCACTGGCAAAGCTGCGTTATGGATATCTCCAAATAAGGTGGTGGGTGGAGGAAAAAAAAGAAGGACCACAATGAACCCTTGAAGAGCCCACACTAGGAAGTGTGTGGTTCTGTAGGTTTTTGGATTACCACAGCACTGAATATAGTCTACCCAACAAGAAATTACATTGCCAGGGAAAAAAGGAGCCAATATTGCCAAGATCAGACATGGTTGCTGGAAAGATCCCATCTTCAATTGTTCAAAAGACAACTGAAAAGACTAAGAAAGAAGACAAAGGTGCGGGGCAGGTGTTTGTGGGGTGATCGAAAATGTAGAGTACATCAGATAAATTTGAGAGCCCTTTTAAGGAATGTAGTTTGCGTTACCACAGCCAAAGGGAGAGACTGAGGTTATTGCTGGGCACAGAATGTGTGAGGTGGCTTAAAACACTGCTTTCACCAATGCATATCCCTCTTACAGTGTTTCTTCATTCAGTTGTACATCTTGAAAGGTCATTTATGCTACATGCCCACCACATGGTCTAGCTTGGGTAGATCTAGCAGGCTATCATCCACTGATTTCCTGATATCAAGGATTTCAAATAAAATCTTATTTTTCATTTGGTAAGCCTCCTTGTGGAGAAACCCTTAGCAAGTCACATCATCTGTAAAGGCAATTTGCAGACGATGTGAAATTGTATTTTGAGAGGCAGAATCGTTATAAATGTCTTTTAACATGATAAATGAAAATTGACTTTTTCCATTACATACGTATGTCCACAATAGGCTGTCATCTTATCACCTTTGGTCTTTTTGTTATCATAATATCCATATCAAGTATGGTTGGGCAAGTAATTCAAGTAGGACTGAAATGTGACACAGGGATATTACTTGTAATGCATCTAGCATGAAAATGGGAAATTCTGCCATTTCTGCCATGTATAGTAAAGACTGGAAGATAAGGCAGGGGGAGCTGGGTATCACTGCAGAGACCACCCACTTCATCCTACATCCAACCATACCTCAATTTCTTCCATTTATAAAGCTCCACCGATTCACAAATTCACCCATCCATTCTCCCACCCATTTATTAATTTACTCTTTCACTCACTCATCCATTCATTCACCTAAATATATGAACACACACACACCCAGTCATCCATTCTCTCCCATACACTCATACAACCACCCACTTACACATACGCAAACTTGTATATTCAACCAAACACCTTCCCATCTACTCTGCAATATATCCATAACTGTTTATCAATACACCTATGCATTTAGCCACTCACTATGATGACCACTTCCTTCCAGGTCTTTACGGGTACTGTTTCCAGTCCTAAACTTTCATTTGATCCTGCAATTCATTATGTGTTTTGTAGGCGTGCTTTGCTTCCTTTGAACTAATCAGACTAACAAAGCTGAAAGCAATGATTTGTATTAAAAAGGTCGACTGGAGACAGATTCCATAATTACTTGGAGTGAGGTTTTCACCCTCCCACCCATTCAACTACCTATTTTCCCATTCAGCAATCCACAAATCTGTTCTCAGAATCATGAAACCATTCACTTGCCGACTCATGTATTCAGCTATCTACTTCATCTTTCGACTAGAGTAGAATTGATTCAACATGAGATGACCAGAGATCAGAAGTATATGACCAGGTGTATGACAAAATGATATTGGAGAATCTAGGAAACTGGGCAAGATCACACTTAAGACTCCTCAGTTGTTCCAACTATTCTTATCATTTGAATGCCAGCAAAAGAGAATTAGCTCAATGTATTTGTCAGTGAAACAGATATTTGGTAGGACCTCCCATGTATCATCTCTGTCCCCACAACAATTCAACATGTATATGAGACCACTAGCCCAGAATATACATCACCACCTTCAGTTCCAAATACTTAGCAGACTACATCCAATTCCACATCCATCATGGCAGCTTAACACACGTATGAATGAGCACTCCACACTCTAAGAAATAAATCTTGAAGATGTGAAAGTCATCAGACAATGGCCTTGTGTTCATCTGGCTGAATGGACTAGGGGCTATGCCATCTACAACCCAGGCATTATAAAACTTTAGAGAATGGTTCATCAAAAACTTTCTTTTTTCCCCCCCTAAATTATCATGGGTTAAAAATGACAAATTCTACTTCCTGTTAATGAGAAAGAACCCTCTCTACGTCTGTAACCATATCATATTTAATAGACCAGCACCTTGGTGTTATTGAGACTTGAGTACTGCAAAATTGACTGTGATAGTGCTCCTAAAAATGAGAGATTTCAGAATTGCAGGGGCTGATATCACAAACTTCAAGACCCTGCCTCAGGTTAAAGAAATGTTCACATCTAGCCACCCCAAGGAACATTCTTGGCTTCAAATGGTACAATGAATACAATTAACACTTTTCAGCACAATCTATGGAGTATATTCACACAACTGAAGGCTTGACATAGAGCAAGGCTAATCTGATTGAAGAAGGCTAAGTCCATTTGCAGGAATCACTGAAGGCGTTTGATCACTGTGTGATATTGATACAGATGCTCAGTAGAATACTTTGAAACTCATGTGTGTGTGTGTGTGTGCGCATGTGTGTGTGTTTGTGCACTAGTACGCCAGGATGCTGCATGTCAAGCAAAGAAAGTCTTGATGGAACAGTGAAGAACTCTTTGTGCTTCACTCAAAAGATCATGCCATTTTGGACATGTCAGCAAGTGAACTGCAAGAAACAACACCTAAAGAGCCAAAAGCAAAAACTTGGCTGAGGGCTATGGTACTGATCGCATCTGAACTAAAAAGGTGTGCTGCCTGGCCTGTCCCTATATACTGGAGTCAGCTCTGGCAAGTGTGGCGAAGCCCCATCAAACTGACTAATTCATTGAAGGACAGTCTATGAGATACACTGTCCCCATTAGTACTGCAAGATTTCTGAAATCCTAGTGGAATTAGAGACACAAGGATTATTGTGGGGTGTTTATGACCAGGTGACTCAAAGTGCCTGAAGAAAGATACATTTGAAATTGATAGCCCCACCACAAAGTTCAGATACTATACAACTTCTGAACAGCCATTTGAAATTACACCATCTTCAACTTGTTTGGAATACAGGCTAGCCTCGAGATTCACCTTTTACTTCAAGGAGAAGCACTGCACACTAGCCAAGAGAAGAGTACTGGATAAGAGCAGACAATTAGGCTGCCCTCTCACAAATTTGGCCACAGACCTGAGTAGCGAGGAATAAAGTCTGCTGTCACTTTAACCTGAAGAACAAATAGGTAGTCTCCACTATGTTCTAAAAAGCTGCCTTATTTAACTCTTTTTTTAATTCAAGAAGCAAAGACCTAGCTGCTTCAAAGGCTAGGGTGGGCTGCTGTCCAGAAAAGGATCTGCTGGAGACTGGAGTATTAGTGTTGCTACCCAGCCCAACCTTAAAAACAATTTATAAGAGAGTGGACTCTCACCCTTCTCACCACATCTCCTGGAAAAAAGTAAACTGGCTTTCAGCCCAAGACACCAAGGGCAAAGTAAGAGATCAAGAAGACCAAGTCTGGTTGCACTTTTCCTTTTCCTTTACCTCCCCTGTCTGATGTTACACCAATTTTTATGGACTAGAGAGTGGAGCGTGCTACATCTCCATCATACCCCGGTGGTGAAGTTGTCCTGTTCCTGCAAATGTCATAGCACCTGGTGTGATCGTGCCCCATTCGCTTTTGGGTAGGTGACAATGGCGAACGCTATAAGAGAATACTGTGGGTACGCATTGGTGAGCGGCCAGGTCTTTCCTCAACCGCCCGCCTCTATTGTTTTAACTCTGAGCCTTCTCTGTTACCCTATCCTGCAGATCTCACACAGCGAATGCCTGCTCTTACCTAAAAGGCTGTTTTCTTTACTTAAAGAGGGTAAGCGAGATATCCCTCCTAAATCACGGATGTTTATCAACACTTTATACCTACTTATATACTTATGTGTGTGTTACATTGGGTGAGTCCTTGTGGTCCTGCTAACGATTTAATATGTTTCCTCAGGCAAGTGATCACAAGTCACTCACTCTTGATTTTTTGAATGAGTGACACGCAGCAATGATATAAACTCTCCACTATACCTCCAGCATGTTTTTTCCATTACGTGCTGCCACTGTCTAGCCACTGCACATTCCTTGTGGTGGATATATTCTTACCTCATTGTTTTCTCCACTCTCTTTCAGTTTCGAAAGTTTTTAGGTGACTGACCATCAACACTTTTTTCTTGCACCAAATTTACTAGACTCTCCTGGACTAAGACACAGGTGGGTAATCTATTGACACCCACTACCTCAGGTTCCCTCTCCGAATTCTGGGCAGGGACAGATTTTCCTTTTTTACCTTTCACACTATACCAGTCCTGATGAAACGCCAAGGATCCCTTCTGGACCAATAGGGCGTGAAACAGGTCGACCCAATCCACCACCACTAAACTGCATTTCCTCATTGTTGGGGAGTAACAGTTGGTTTCTGTTTATACTTTACCAGGTGGACCCAGGAATAAAAATCTTATTTTATTGGGTACCACCGTGGTATTTTTAACCCACCGATTCACTAGCGCCACGCACTTGCACTCACCATTATGGAGCTTTTTACTTTAAAAGATCTCCGCCAAAGAGCCCTCTCACTGGGCCTGTGGGGTATTGCAGCGCTGACCCCACGATGAGCAAAAAATACCCAGTGATGAAGCATGACAGCTTCACGGGTGTGTGAGGGCAACACTTCCAAATAAGGGAACTCCCTGTGAGAAGCTGGCCTGGTATATGCTGTCTACTAATGTAAGTGGGCACGTTGCCCCAGTCCAGACAACCCTATGGTGATTTAGGAGGTCTCAGACAACCTCAGAAAGCTATCCAAGTGGTAGCTGTGGAGAGCAGCCTTCAGGCTTAGTCTTGAAGGAGTGTAAAGCACCTTGTTTTACCAATATGCAATCTTATAGTATAGATTACATGAAAAAGAACCACACAAGGTATCTATAAAAATATGTATTTATTATATAAAACTCTCTAGTACGTTACAGGATCTCTTACATGGAGATAGACACAAAGCACACAATACTTTAGCAAAGAAATCACAGTAAATAGCACTAATACACAGTGGGCCACAGGGGGGGACCAAACCATATACTAAGAAAGTGGTATAAGAGCCACAGCTCGAGTCAAGACAATGTCGAGAGGTTGTAGAATTGCTGGGGAGTCACAGAACCACCCAAGGTAAGTAGATAGGGACCCCACGGAGAGCGTGTGCAGTGTGTGAACACGACCGCGTGCTCCATACAAGTCTATGTGTAAGTCGCGGTTGGAATTTTAAAGGTTAGGGACCCTTACCAGTGGACCCTGAAGAAACCCTGCGGAAGGCAGAAGGTTGAGAGCCACCCCACACGTGGATACCGTGGTACCCAAGTTACCTATCCCAGGGAAGCCGGGTGCATAGGTGTGAAGTGGCGTCGGAAACCGCCGTCGAACCCAATGGAGGACTTCAGGAAAGTGCCGCTGCTGGAAGAGGAGAAAGTGTCCGGAGGAATACAAACGTGGATTCTTGGAGAGGAGTACCTGAAAGGAGAGGGGGCAGAGTCTATGTCACTCAGGAGTGATCAGGAGCCCTGGAAGACAAATGTCCTCCAATGTCGGGTGCTTCAGGAAAGATGATGGTGACCTTGACTCTGCAGCTGCGAGGATCAGGCAATGCTGAGGATAACCAGGTCCCAGATTCGAGCTGTCCCATGAAGGATGTCAAGTGCTGAGGGGTCGGTGTCCGGCGGGAGCACCAACAAGCCTGGCAAATACAACCCACGCAGGAAGTCAAGAAGGTGCAGGGTTGGGACCAGCAAGGTCCAGGAGACTCACCACAAGCAGGGGAGTCAGGGCAGGCCCGAGCAATCAGGGGAGCCCAAACAAAACAAAGGTGACCCTCAAATGGACCCACAGGCCAAAGGCACAGGAGTCACGAGAGGACCTCAAGCAGTTCACCAAAAGATGCAGGCCATGATGCACATGATGTGGTGTGGCCAAAGATTCTGGTCACTGGAGGTCCTCGAGGTCGGGGCTACTTGGAGCCCGAAGATCTTCTTGCAAAGATGTCAACAAGCCTTTGCAACTGCAAAGGGAATGCGGAACCCAGGGGTTCAGTTATTGCAACCTTGAAAAGGTCTACTGGCCTCAAACTTGGTCAGAGGGTAGAACAGGACTCAGGAGCTGAGGAAAACTACCACCTGTGTTGCAGAGCCCACGGAGTCCGGCGGAGCTCGGGAGCCGCAGACCGGTCATCTTTGTTGCGGTGCCTGCGAATGCAGCGGAGTGACTCCTTCACTCCAAGGGAGATTACTTCGGTTGTCCTTGATGCTTCACAGGCCTTGGAAGGTTCCTGTATGATGCACAGGCACAGACAATGCAGCGGACTGGAAGGTAGATGAAGTCAGGCCCAAACGAAGTCCAGTGAAGTCTAGAGTGCCAAGACGGTAGAAGTGCAGTGGTTTCAGTTCTGAATCTTATCCCACAATGAATCTAGGGACCTACACCCAGATAAGCCCTTAAGTACCCTAAGGAAAGGGTTGGGAACATTCAGGGGACCCTCCCATTGGAGAGTCTGGACAGGGGGGAGGTTACTCCCATGTCCTTTGTCCAGTTTCACACCAGAGCAGGAGCCAACGTCTCCCAGGACTGGTTTGACCTGGACTATGCACAGGGATACCAAATGTGCCCCATATGCAGACTTTCACGTGCTGGCAAGTGCACCGACCGAGCCCCAATACACTAAATTCTGTCTGTGACAGGATTCCTACTGTTCTATCTTCCCCTGCTTGAGCTTAGCTCAGCAGCAGGAGGGCAGAAATGTGTCTCTGGTCGGCAGCAACCATTTTGTGCTGTCCGCCACTAGAAGGCTGGAACTGAGAACACTGAGAACCTAACGGAGGGCTCTTCCAGTGCTTGGTGTGGGGGTATGATTCCAACATGTTTGATACCAAACATGATAAGATTCGTTGCAGTTATTTTCGAGATGGTCATTGCACGATTATGAGGTGCCCCTCTATATAGTATATGGCTGTTTTACTGACAACCTGGGAGAATGGACTCCGTAGGCTGCAGGGGTGTCCTGCTCATGCAGGGGCACACTCTCACTTAGAGGCAAGCACCCTGCCCTCAGGATTGTAAAGGCCTTATATAGGGGTGACTAATAGGTTTTAAGTGTAGTGAGCCTTATATATAGTAAACCTATATCTTTAGTAAGTGGTGCATGCACCAACTTACACAGGCTGCAATGGCAGGCCTGTAGTTCCATTTTGAATGGTCTCTCATGGGTGGCATAATGCATGCTTCAGCCCATGGGAGACCTCTGGGGTACCTATGCCCTGGGTACGTGGGTACCATATACTAGGGACTGACAAGGGTACCCCAGTATCCAATCTGGGATGTACCTAGGTACTGAACACAACACTTTAGGGAGAAAACAGATAGACTGGGGTCCTGATTGGCAGGATCCCAGTCAGACTAGTCAAAAACAGCATCACATCAAGCTAGAAGTGAGGGTAACCATAAGAAGCAGATCCTACTTTCCTACACCCCCCTCCCACTTTAACATCCTTCCTGAAAAAACTCCCCCTCCACTTGGCTTTAGTCTTTTTAGGAACAGCTACCCCATTGTGTTTTACATGCATGTGGAATATACCCACAAATGCGTGGGTATCTCTAAAGGTAAGAAAAAAATCGTGCATGCTCAGTGAAATATTCATACTCTTACGTAGACCAGACACAACTCCTCAAATTTTAAGGTCTGAAAATATCATGGATCTTTGCAATACTTTTATGCATAATTGTTCTCTTGCACCCCAGGGTTGTCTGATATTCTCCATTAAAAGGGAACATGCATCAGAGACGTTTTAAGGCTTTGCAAACTGGGCAATTCTCCAGCGCCCCCACCTTCCAAGGAGCCCCTGGGAAAGTGAACTGTCTATCTCACATCTGTCTATTTATGTTTGGCATTATGGGGCTAGAATTAGTAGAAAATGGGTAATAAAATACAAAGCTGTTCTAGGCAGGGGCCCCTAAAGTAAGTCTTGCCCAGGGCCCCCAAAATCCTTTGCTGCAATATCGCCCCCAATTAACAAAACTGGCCCCCACCGCTCCAAACCGGACCCCACTCTTCCAGCCTCCTGGGCAAACACCCAATGTCTGCTATGGCCAGTCCGGCTCTGGTTGCCTTTGCAAAACAGTGTTGTGTGTGAGGGGGGGCTGCTTCCGTTTTAGTAGCTGTATTTTCTATCCAAGTGTGACTTTGTAAACCATTTTCACTATAGAACAGTCAAAGATTTTTTTTTGTTCAATGCTAGTTATCCTTGCTCCAACACTTCCTGTTTACAGCACCTCTGTGTTCCAGTTAGAACACCTTTTAGCATGCCTCTTCCTTCTTAATAGAAATTGAATATTCAACTCCCTTTTCTTGACTCTCTGAGACAGTTATTTATACATAGCGACATCTGACAGGGTAAAAGGTGATTTTAACAAGGAAATGGAGCAGATATTGGCTGGAAGTGTTGAAGCTGATAAGTATTTAACACACGCATCTCATTTGCAGAATGCTCATTTTGTCAGCCTAGGACATGTTTAAAAAGGTTGTAGAAAGTCATTATACCCCCAGCTGCGAGAGATATCTTTGGAAATGAAATGCATTAGATGCGGCAGAGAAAAACCTGTGAGTGAAAGATTTAGCCTAACAGGATGCCTCGCTAGAAATCAGAAATATGCCATGAAAGCAAATCTAAAACAAATTCAGGTACCCTTGGGGGATGAGGAGGATGAGGAGGAGGGAGAACTTACTAAGCAGAAAAGTGCATTAATAACATGCCACAAACCCCCAAACACACACTACCATTTGAAACAACGATTTAAGAAAGCTTTACGCATTTCCAAACATATTTACAAGCCCCTTGCACCGCCGGTGTGCGAGGGGCTTGTAAATAAGCCCCTTCATTTCCACTTTTGAGCCAGAGCTACAGATTAATGTGCATCACTCACCACATTAAGAACAGTCAGTTGATACAGTGCTGGTAAGAGTAGGTGGCAAGTGAGGTGATAGATGTAAAAGAAACAGCTTATGCTATTTTAAGCTTTTCTCTGTCCCTACTCATCCCAATCTTCAACCAACGAGTCCCTGTGTTCACATAGCACATTGTCGGTTTTGTTAAAGACAGGTATTGAGTTGCGATGGCAATTTGATATCCTACATGGTGCACTGCCTTTATTGCAAAATGGGAGGTGAAATTCACTGTTGCTAACCTGTCCATGACACACAAAGATTCAGAATACCCTCCCGTTGTTGGTTGGTCACCACAAATTGTGGAGCAATTTGCACAATGTGGGTAAGGCTTTTGGAACCTGGAGGGTGAGCCTGACCCTAGCTGTACCGAAACCCACTCATTCTCCACAAACCCACTAGGGTCCTGACTCTGATCAGACCTTAGAGTCTTAAAATTTGTGTACCACTGATTTGTGAATGTAAAGATATGTTTATATGTTGGAGTCACTTGTTAATCCAGTTTACTCTTCTTTCGCTGGTAATTGTTTGTGCACCTTCATTACAAGGCAAATGCATTTGCATTGCTTGGAAACAGAATTATAAACAGTTTGCTCATTGAATACATTTCCATCCTTACAAGTTTTTACTCCAAATGGGTTTTGCAAACCGAAGTGTAATGTCAGTAGCAAAAAAATACTTTTCTGTAGGTTGGGCTTTCATGTGGTAAAGTATGAAAACAGAGACATGCACAATTGCTATGGTAGTGGTAATAGTAGTGATGGTAATGGTGATATTGGTGGTGGTAATAATAATAATGGTGGTAATGGTAGTGGTGGGGGCAATGGTGGTGGAATTAATGATGATGATGATAGTATTAGGTGATACATTGTTGGAATGTGTTTTATTAGTAGGTGCAGGTAGGTACCGACAGCTAGTAATAACACCTCAATCACAAGGTCCAGTTAAGTCTCTATTAATTATTCCTTGCTCTGTAGCTTGGCTCACGAGCCGTCACACTTAACTTACGAGACAGGTGTGTAAAGCATTTAAAAACACCAGTAACCATATATAAGTAAGATGCAGCACACAATAAAAATCTAACACCAATTTATAGAGATAGAAAATAATTGTATGATTAAAATGAAACCAAAACGACAAAAATCCAATGTAGGGAACCGGAGATATGAATTTTAAAAAACTTAAATGCTTTCTAGTCACTAAAAGACAAAAGTGCCAACTTAGGACATCTGGTAGCTCTTGACCGGGACAAAGTCAAAGTTTCAGGCAGACCGCGATGGCACACGGGTCGGATACGATGAGCGATAGGGCTCGGTCAAGTTTTTGGGAGATTTTTCGCTCAATGTCAAGCGAACCTCCTCAGCAGGCTGGATTGCAAGTCGATGACAGTGGCTTGCTTCAGCGGGAAGCCTTGGTGAACTCTTGGAGGTCTCGTCAATTGTGAAAAGCTCTGGAGCTTCAGAGGGGCAAAACAGAATCTCAGGCTGAGTTGTGGTTCAATGTCCGCGGCTTGACTCTCGATGACGGGTTGGTCAACTTATGGAGCTTTTTGATGAAAATTCTCCAAATTGTCCCAATCTTCTGGATCTTCTTCCAGAAGATCGTTTTGGGGTCTTGAAGTGTCCACAACACCACTCCAAGGTTCCAGAAGCTCTGAGTTGCTCCTTGGGAAGTTGGGACTACAAGACCCACAATGCATCAGGTCAAATGCTTCAAAGTCCAAGTTAACCTGGAAAGCTGGGTTCTTCTTGGTGGAGATGATGCAGGAAGAGTTCTTTTAACCTGCTGCTTTCAAGGAGTCAACTCCTTAAACTTTCAGAGCAAGGCAAATTTTTTCTTGTGGTGAAGCCCAAAGTGTGCAGCAGGTGCAGTCCTCTTGGCGCAGACCAGTAGTTCAGCAGGGCAGTTCTTCTTCTTCTTGTTTCTTCTAGGCAGGAATCTGTGTTGCTGGAAAGCTCTCCCATATTTATCCAGGTTTCTCGACTGGCAAGAAGGGGGGTACCCCTAACCAATGGAGTACAGGGTGCCACCCTCTTTGATGAACACTTCCCCTGAAGTGTGGCACAATCTTGTCCCAGAAGGCACTGTTCACAAAAATCCAAAATGGAGAAAATCTCTCCTGGAGTCTCAGGTCTGGCTAACCCAACCTCCAGGTGTGGCTAACTTTCCCGAACACTCCCCTTCCAGCCCTTCTATTAATTCAATTACAGGGGCTCCCATCTGGCTGGGGATGCAGGAAGTGGGGGTGGGCCTGGTTCCTGTCCTTACTGTCATTCTCCCTTTGAAGACCAGTGTGGCTACCCAGCCCCCTACCTGCCTTTTGCTCTGCAGCTGCAGATCTCCTCCCACCAGATGTCTCTTTGCTTCCTTTCAGACCACTTCACACCTCATCAGAGCAGTTTGGCGCAGCCTGTCAAAGGATGGCCAATCAGGAGAGGCTGCCCCAGAGCTAGATTCAGGCACATCAGAAAAGCAAGTTCTATAAATTCCTTTCTGTCTTAGTTTTAATAAATCCAACCTTGGCAAGTTGTTGGATTTATGCTAACTATTATTTTAACACTTTTCCTTATTATTTATTTAAGCTCACTCCTGTCAATAGCTAGACTTTATTAATGTTAAGTAAAGTCTTCCCATGTTAGCCTATAGAGCTAATGCGCTACAATGGGTAAAAACGATTTGGAGCTAATGTGATATAATGGGGAAGAACAAATTTGGGGGCATATTATCAAGCCCTTTATCGCCGCGTTAGCGGCACTTTTCTGCCGCTAATGCGGCGATATTTTTATCACACTATTAACAAGTTGCAGCTAACGGGCCTTAGCGTGAGTTTTTTGGCGATAGCGGCCGTTTTTATCTCTAAGCATGTCAGCGATATATATCGCTAATGACATGCAAAGTAGGCGTTCCTGACTTAAACTCTATTGAAATAGTCGCAAACACAACTTCCCTCTATTATCAATGCCCGCGAAGTGATAAGAAAAGTCGCGCTTATCGCTGGAATTTAACACCTGAAAAAAACTTGCCTTAACCATCTTGTCCATGGGGAGTGGATTGTTAGGTTAAGTACACACTTGCCTATTAGCAAGCTTTTCATTAGCGCAGTTAATTTAGCGCTGGAATTCTCACCCTATTGCTAGTTTTACTCGCTATCGCTGGATTTCCTATCGCCTTTGCGATACGCGTTGATAATACAGCGCTACCACGGCGAGGAAATCCAGCGATGGCCGGCGATAAAAAAAACAGCGCTAAGCGCGCTTTGCGATAATTATCGCAGATCCTTGATAATATGCCCCTTGGCGTTGTTTCTCCACACCAGGAAATAGAAAACATATTTTATAATGCCCCTGCTTATTTAAACATGACACCCTACCCCTGGGGCACCTAAATTAGACCTTAGGGGTGACGTATGTCAAAATAAGGTAGTTTAAGACTTCAAAAGTTCCTTTAATTCCAATGTCTAATTTGGATATAGTTTTATTTTAAAAGCAGACTGCAAGGCAGGTCTGGCTTTTAAAATGACTGCAGACACCACAGCACTGCACAAATAAGTGTACTAAATCTAATGGGCCTCTAAACCTGCAAGCCTTACCACATACTAGGGACTTACAGGTAGGTTGTCATACCAATTATAATTACACCTAATTACCATCCACCTTTTAATCAAAGCACTTGGCCCTGGGTCTGGTTAGCAGGACCCAGGACACAATCAGAGTCAGTAACTACCAGTATCAGTCAAAACATGGGGGTGATCAGGGCAAAAAGGGTGACTTTCTCACACACATGCATACCTAAAAATATTCAGACATAACAGCAAAGCGATAGATGTCCATAAACACAAATCAATCCACCTACAGCCACCACCCAAGCAAAAAAACCAATAGAGAACAGGAGGAGCTTATCAGGATTAGCACTTGTAAACTGCAAGCTACTGACTGTCCTCTGCAACAAATACCTGTCCCACTGACCTTTCATATTATAATTTAAGATACTGGCCTTCCTATTACACTTAGTCATCTACAGATTAACCACCTGGTCAACTGTACCTTTATGGGGAACTGGAAATGGCCAGTTGTGTGCAGATCTGTGCAGCATGTGCCAGAAACCACTGCCATACGATACACATGGTGAGCAGATTCAGCTGCTTAAACGCTCAGTGGGTTAGTGCCATTCAAGTGAGAATCTATGGGCAGACTAAAGGTTAGAAATTCAAATCTGATTTGGCCAATTTAGCTTTACATCCTTTTTAAAGCTAATAAAATAAATGCTTCATATTCCACTGCTTTTGGAACCAGAGCCATCTACAAAAAAGTACAAATGTGGGCATGAATGCTGCTATGATTGGTTGTTTCACATGTCAATATGGAGAGGTGTGGTGCAGCGGCCAGGGCAGCTGACTTCAGAGCACAGGGTTCACGGTTCGATCCCCGGCTCCGGGGCAGCTCAGCACCATGTGACTCTGGGCAATAGCTCACTTAATTTCCACGACGGCCCCCAGCGCCTTGAGACCCGTAAGGGTGAGTAGCTGCGCTATATAAAAACGGACTTACTTACTTACTTACATATCTCCCTAAGTAAGGGGATGTTCCCTTTATCACTAAAGATTGAGCAGATATTTCTGCTACTCAAAAGATGGGCTTAGACACATACAACCTAACAAATGTCCGACTGATACTAAACTTTCAGCAGCTTAGGAGCACCATTGGAAAAACAGTGACTGGCCAACTCAATTCATTCATCAAGAAGAATGAAATACTGAGTAGTGGCGGCTGCTACCTGGAAGTAGAGGTGAGGCGGGGTGGGGGGAAGGGGCGGGGGGACCAGGTTAAAAAAAATAATCACTTGCCGGCCGACGCCACCTCTCCTGAGTCTTCTTCCTGGCTTCTTGGGGGAAACAGGAAGCAGAAAGCACCAGGGCTCCCACACTCCCCACAGCCCATCACAATGCTGCAATGCAGCATTGTGATTGGTCTGAGCGCCGTGACATGGCGCTCAGCCAGGGGCTGGAGGGGTGGGCATGTTCTCCATGCAGGCTGTAATGCAGCCTGCATGGAGAGCATGCTATGTGCGCATGACTGTTTGGTCCACCCGAGAGGGCCGGCCAATCACTCATGCAAACCACTCCTCCCTCTGCTCTGACTGGCGTTCTAATATGCTTATTCGAGACTCCTACAACTTGGATAGTTTCTCCCGAGAGGGGTAGGTTTGGGATTTCTGCTGCTCTCACAGTAGAACGGGTAGCACCAGTGTCCACTATGAATGTAATATCATTACCTTCCACTTTTCCTTCAACAAATGGACCTGACTGATCTACCGCCAAAGATGCGCCAAGTACGCACTCTTCCTCCCCCCTCAGGCACCGTCATTGAGATGAGTCTGAATCACTCTCATTGCACTGCAACCAGTATTGCGGAACCATTTGCACACTTTGATTTTTACCAACTGGGTCACCTCCGTAAAATCCAGTGTTCGCACTGTACCTCTGCACCTGAGCATTCACATTATTTGGCATGGGAGCTTGTGGCACCTGTAACTGTGGAGTAACTACCTGCTGCTGCTGCTGCTGCTGCTGTTGGTTCACAACCACCTCATTCTGCATCTGTGGATTTAAATTTTGATTTACCCCATTATTCTTTTGAGCAGATCTACACTCGTTCTTCCAATGTCCAATCTTTCCGCACGCTTGACAAGGAAAGTTCTTCCTAGCCTCTTCTTTACTCATTTTACCTCTACCTCTACCTCCATTGGGTAGTTGACCAATTTGATTCTGACCATTCATCTAGTAACCTGTTTGAGAATTATTATTTACTTCTTGCT
This sequence comes from Calotriton arnoldi, assembly GCA_963921515.1. NCBI lineage: Eukaryota > Metazoa > Chordata > Amphibia > Caudata > Salamandridae > Calotriton > Calotriton arnoldi. The sequence goes on from CAWUFW010005113.1 coordinate 836,453, forward strand.
GCTCTGCTACCTTCACTTGTGCCCACATCATTTTCTCTTTTAACTTTTTATGTCTTGATTCAATGTCATCACTGCAATATTTTGCATACCGTAAGATTTCGTCAATTGTTTTACTCTGCCAACAAATCAAATGCTGATGAATCATATTACTAATATCCGGTTTCAATACAAACACAAAACGATACACAAAATGTCCCATGTCTTTGTCTCCAATGTTCTCAAACCCGCTGTACTGTTTAAATACCTGCAACCACCTTTCATAATAAGCATGCACTGACTCTTTTGGTTCTTGGGTCGTTCTGTCTATCTTAACCCAATCTGTTTCTTTAGGGGAAATTTTCCCTTTCAAGAAAGTGATCACCTGATTGTATTTTTTCATCACCTCATCGGATGGTGCACCTGTTTTAGGATCTCTAGGGTATTCTTCTTTTGGCCAATCAACAGTGATCTTACACTCTGTCCACAAATCTGCTGGAACGACAATCTCAAACAATCCATCTAGATCCTTTAACAAAACCTTTGAAACTTTCACAAACCTCTCCACCTGTTTGTATCACCACTCAACTGGTTTCTCCCTTAACCTAGGGAAATCATTCGTAAAAGATAATATATCCTGTCTTGACCATGGAACATGAACATATCCACCACCTGGAACCTCTCTCATCGGACACGCCCTTTCAACTTGTTCTGTTTCTTTTAACGGAAACATAGACACTCCTTTACCAGCTGTTTCCTCTTACTTTCTCATCCATCTACCTTTCCATCGTTCCACATCTCCCCATTTCTTCAAAATATTCATCAACTCTTTTATCTGCAACCTTTTTCCAGACGCATTCAAACTCTCTAAATCCTTATCAGTGAAAGCCAATCTGTATGATTTCTGCAACACCTTCGATTTTTCTATGTCTATTCCATACTCACTAGCAGCCTCTGATATTTTCTCATGTAGATTCCTCGCTCTCCAAGTAATGCTTTTACATAAAAACAACAGTTCATCATTTCGGTAAGTCCCTAATCTGTCTGGACTTATTGTACCAATAATCATCTCTTCCAAATCTACTTTCAATTGCCTCACATTTATACTCTGTGGTTGCGGTTTTGGCTTTACCATTTCTTTTATCCAATCATTTAATTCCTCTGGCGAAAGACCTGCTGAACTCCCTGCCATTGGAGTGACACTCGGCCCTATTCAACTTGGCTCTATTTGTACACTTCTTCTAGGGGTTTCTGTCATCCTCTCACAAACCGGAAGATCTAACAAAGTAATATTCGTGTCAGCCTGTTCATCCTCATTCGCTACCGTCACCATTCCAATCCTGATGCTACTCCTTGGAACTGATAACGTATGTGCTTTTGATACATTCTGTTTTTCTCCGTACAATGGGGACAACGGGACCAATTGTTACCGGTACCGTTAATGCTTCTGCATTCAGACTTAACTGATTTAAGTTCTGGACCTGCTCTAGGCTTGCCTTATTCAACAAACTTATTTCATTTTCTTGTACTACTCTAGCTATTTCCGTGACTTGTGGAGTTCATGGGGTTCCCAATTGTGGCGCACTTGGGGATACCTCACTTGGACTTTCTTGGTATGGCGGAGGTCTTTTGGTCATAATGTCCTCCAACAACTCATCATCAGAATTGTTCAGATCATCTCTTAAACTTTAAGTCTCTATATTTTTCTTTTTTTTTTTTCTCTTTACATTTACCTCCTGTCTGATTGCCAGCAACTAAAACTGGGTACAAACCTTCAGTTACCACAGCTTTCCTCCATCTTTTCATTGTATCCTCTCTTCTCTCAAAAGGATATCTAGGCCCAAAACCTCTGTATCTCCTACCACCTCGATATCTCTCTCTTTCGTATGCTTCTACCTCTAACGCTTCATCCTGTGTAGGTCTGGGATTTGGCTCTAATGAACTCATACGATTCCTCAAATTCTGCAAAATCCTCATATTAAACGAACCATGCTGTGGGAAAGCTAACTCACCATCATCCTTTGTATATTCCACCCAATTCTCTAACCAAGTACACGTATGGTATCCTCGCTCCAACATCATATAAGCGGCTGGTGTTCCTGGAGGTGGAACAAGAACTCCCTCTCTAGTCACTATTGGTTTATCTTTCTAAAAGAAATTCTTTATTTTCTTTAACAACTTCATTTTTCCTGACTCTTTACGGAAATGTATCACATCAGAACACACAAAGAAATCTTTCCGTAATTCTTCTTATTCTATTTGCTAGTTCTCGTCCACTACCAGCGCGACTCACACCAACCGTCCAATCACGGCTCTCTACGTATCTGCTTTTCTCAACCAATGTCAGCGCGGCTCACACCAACTAACCAATCACAGCTCAGTACATGCCCGCTGCCTGACCAATGCCAGCGCTGCTTTTTCTGATGTCAGTATTACTCCTTCTACTGACCCTCCTTTTACAAAAGAATACGGCAATATTTTCTAAGTTTTCTTAATCAAAAAAATTCTGTTAGTAACAACACAAAACAATGCTACCTTGTCTGCTCCGCTAAATAAAGAGATAGTTTTCACTTTCAGAAGAGAAGTTCTTTCACTTCAGGCAAAACGACGACCATCGCTATTTTACCTTTCAAACAAGCTACAGGTGGACTTATTACTCCTCTAGGGATAAGGCCAAAGTTTCCCAAGAGGACTTTTTGGTGTAAAAAGAGGTCTTGGTACTCCTCTGGGGATATGGCCGGAGTTTCGGAAGTGGACCTTTCACTATTTCAGACACTCTTCTCACGTACAAAATTATCCCTAAATATAACACCTACAGCCCTCCGTAGCTTCGGTATTATAACAACAGACAAAGTACTTCTGCATTGTGATTTCTTTATCCACACTCTTCTTCTGCCTACTCTAGGCTAATTCTTATTCCTCAGGTAACTCCGTACCTGTACTTCTAGACAACATAGAACAGGACACTAACTTTTCATGTTAAGAACATATAATCAATAATCAATAATCATTACCAAACTAATCAATAATTGAACCGTCCTCTGCTACCGGAAAACTTATCCAGCGCGACACCTAATCAGGGATCGATAGTCATCAATAATTCATACAATGGCCCATACACATTCACCCAAGTCCCCGATGCGCTGGGGGTCAAGTTTTAATGACGTGAATTTTGGTTCCTTCACAGATTCATGTTTAACAAGTCTAAATACATAACTAGACCTGTATATCAACTCTCTTTCCTCTCGGTCGATAGACCAATTAGTTGAGTAGTTGATGGTAATGATAGCACTTATCTAACTAACTATCTAGTCAGCTAAATAATCACAGACTCTTCGTAAGATTAATAAAGTTTATCTCAAATTGAAGTAAATCATCAATGCTCAATTGCATACAAATGAAATTTCACAAGAGGGAGAGAAAAATAATCGGCAGATGCAAACAGTGTCATACTCATCATCAATATTGATTATGCACATGAAGGAGTGGATAGATTAAGAGACATAAGTTTCAGCAAAATAATGCGAAACAATATACATATATTGGAGTGGATAGATGAAGAGACATCAGATTTCAGCAAAATAATGTGAAACAAATACATATATCGGAGTGGATAGATTAAGATACATCAGTTTCAGAAAAATAATGCGATACAATATACATATATCGGAGTGGATAGAAGAAGAGACATCAGATTTCAGAGACAAGAATACATTTGCAAATAATTATGCAAAGTACGAGTCAGAATAATACAAACCCAAAGGATCTGTGAAATACCACCCCCTTGGCCGAGGGGACAGCGGGGGTTCCCTGAACTAGAGCCAGGGAACAAAGATTTCAGAGACAGGAACGGGACAGGGACAGGAATAGCTAGGCCTCTCTGCAAACCGACGGACAGCGACGCGTCACCCTTCTCTCCTCAGCATCCGACCTCAGGCCCTCTCCTTCCCTACAACTACCTCTACCACACCCCCAAAGACACCCCAGTTATACCCTAAAACCTACTTGTACGTCCCACATCAGTTGAAACATTTCACGAAACTCGACAGTTCATTGGTGGACTTGGGAGGTGGTCTGTCACACCACTGTGATTTCATTCCTTAGTTGTTCATGAATATAATTCTACATCCTTTCCCATTACCTAATAACTGACTCGTTCACATGATTTATTATATGATACATTTAATACATTTTTGCACATCTTTTCCAACAATGTCCGCAGAAGCAGTCTTTAGTCCCACGGTCAGTCACATCCTTTTGGCAGACGAACAATGCATTCAGTGCTGAGTATCCTTGAACTTCTTGTCCCTTCTTTACAGCACTCAGCACTTCTGGCTGCACTGTCATGACATTTTCGCTCTCACTCCAGCCCCTCCTCTATCCGGCTAACTTAAGAATAATGGAGGCCCATTTCAGCTCACTATGGCAAATAGAACATAAACATTCATTAATTACATAGAAATGCACTTTTCACTGTTTACCACCCACCTTTGCACTATCCCCTGTTACATGTTTTCCTAGCAGAAGCTTAAGGCAAAAGCGGCATTATTCATTATTTTTAAAGCAAGATGCAAGATGCGAAATATAAAATGCAGCTTAAACATGCATTAATTCTGTGTCTTTCGAAACGCATTGTAGTATGCGGCCTAGTTCTTTCATGCATTAGTTTACATTAGTACACACATACGTAAAGCGGTTTCCCTCATGTTCATGTAATGTGTATGTTAAACTATCACTGCACACTGTTAGTACATATTATGGGGGTGTTAATTCGAGCAGGTTTCATTTTTGCGAAACCCTGCTCCATCACAAGTAAAAATTGGAAATTAAACTACTGCTTCTGCCAGATCTAACATGCGGAGTTCCCCGAGGCTCAGTTCTTGCTCCAACTCTCTATAACATTTAAATGAGCTTTTTGGCTCAATAATGAAAGACTGTCATGTAAACCTGCACTACCTATCTGATTCTTTTTAATCACCACAGGCCCTCTATGTAAGGTAGTGTCCTCACACTCAAGAACAGACATGAAAACAGTTCACCTTATTTAGCAGCATTACTGACCATCTCAGGAGGATCCAGAGAAGAAGCAACAATTCACTGCTGATGAAATTACTCAAATTTGAATCATTAGCACATAAATGCTCCTGCCTTGGGGCAGCAGAGGCTTTGTGGAACTGCATTGAACTTTTTTCCACTGATTTCAGAAAGCTTATACCCATCCGTGTTTTAGAAGACAACTCAATACATATTATTCAAAGAATTCCTGACCCAAAGCGAATCCTCCCCTAAACAGTGTCAGCCTTGCAATTCAATTTATACTGTCTAGATTACTTCCATATAATATACTTACCTATTATGCAGGGAAGTCTCCATCTTGCATGACCATGTATGAACTCTGTGGCAAAAAATTGATGACTTTTTATCCCGCTTGCCACATATTTTTTGCATTTTTCTTCATTGAGATATTAAAAATAAAACAACAACCACAAAATAAGAGCTTGCATAGTACTTCGTACTGCACAGAGGGACCCATTTACATGCAGACCTGAAGGAAATAAAAGGAACCAAAGAAACAAAGATACAAAAGGAACGCTTACCATTTCTTGATGTAACCTATGTTCTCAGTGCATTGTTTTATATGTAAATCGCCTCTATGGTCTTTGTGGTCCTGGTTGCACTATATAAATGCCTAACACTGACAAATGTATGAAAAGGTCAAAGCAAACAAGGCTGATACTTTTTCTCAAGGGCAAGGCTTACAGTTCGAATTTTATTTTAAACAAATGTTGTACTTATTGTAAAGTCCCGTTGAACCAGTTTTCAGTGCAGCATAAAAGCTACTAGTGGAACAAGCGTGGTTTTTCTTGCCTACCCATTTGCAAGCATCAGCGCTTTGTGCTTCTTGGTTTTAATTTGCAAACATGACTGCACTTTAACTGTGGATTTGTAGGTGAAATTCTCCCATTTTTTAAATGTACTTTGTGTTGTTATAATCTGTCACCATTTGGGTGGTCTGCCCCCAAACAACATTTTGCCCTCCTCTTCCACTTTTTGTGATCTCGTTTTTCCTGGCCATAGGACTCTGAAGTAACCCTTTAAACATGCTTAATGCCTGTCATTGCAGCCTGTGTGTCCAGTTTTAAACTGCCATTTCAACCTGGCAAAAAACACTTTTCCCCATGCCCAAACCATCACCTTTTATACATATATTCACTCCTAGGGCAGGACTTGGACAGCCAAGAGGGCAGGGTGCAGTGTTTTTAAAAGGTGGTACATGTACATTTACGTTTTACATGTCCAGGTAGTAAAAAACTCTTAAATTCATTTTTTGCTACTGCAATGCCTACCTCTCCCTTGGAATAACACTGGAGTTACCTTATTACATTTTATAAGTGTAATTTGCAAATGGGTACGGATAACTAGTTCATGTTTGGTGTCTCTGGAATTGGAATTTAAAATCCTAACTTATGGTGAAGTCAGATTTTATATCATAGATTTGAAAAAGCCACTTTTAGAAGGTTGGCATTTTCCTACCTTAACCGTTTAGTGCCTGTAACCTGTCTGTGGTCACATGACTGGGTGTAACTGACAGCTGAACTTTGTGTATTCCTTCTAGACAGCCACACACAATAGGGAGCTTAGGTGTTCCTGGGTGGACAATCACTGGCAGAATGGGAGAGTGGAGCTGGGCACAGCCCCACTTACACTTGAATAGGCTGTGTCCTGCCTCCACACAAAGGGCTGCATTCCTCCTGTAGTTAGTCTAGAGCCAGCTTTCTCAACGCAAACGGAAGGTTTCTCAATGCGAGCGGTTGCGACCATCTGACTGCCCCCATTGAGAAATCCCGCCAGGAGGTGGATTCTCCACGCTTGCTTGTGCTCGCCAACTTGATGCTGCAAACTCCGTGAATGGAGTGGAGGTCATTGCCCAGGTCTACTAGAAAGTTTAGGTTGGCCTTTGAGACCTGTATGTAAAAAGCATGGGTTTGGTATGTCCTGACATGACGGGCTGTTGCTGTGAATGTGGAAATGGTCAATGAGGCTGGATCAAATTCAAGAGAGGAGGAGGTAATGAATTCCCTATAGTAGGTGGATGGTTAATGAGTGGCATAATGCATGCAGAAAGAGGGCATAAGTGCCCAGAAAGCATGCAACCTGTTTGATCATATTGTGGTGTTCAGTGCACACATCTTAGAGGGATTACTATATCTTCATCGGTATTCCATAGCAACTCACCCTCCCTTTTACTTCATTACTCTCCCCTTCCCTGGTGTCTTCCATCTTTTAATTAATGGGATTCCCCAGTTACTGGTATAGCACGTATAGAGGTGTTGCCCTTGCCCACCTTAAACATCTTAGAACAAAAGCACCTCCAGAAGATAATAATTTGAAAACACATATCTATGGGAGACTCGAGATGGGAAGGAATGATGATGACAGTTCATCCATGTGCCATTAAAGAGCACCCCGAACTAGTGACCAAATGCTATTACAATTCAGAGCACAAATGCATGAGAGTCTAATAAAATTCCCCAAAAAACTTCTTAAAATCAGATTTGGTTTTCTGGGGGCCAGTTCTGGTGCCACTGTTCTGCTAGATCGGGTGTTATGCCACCCTCTTGGAAATGCATCTCTCTCTAAAGCCTATACTTAAAAGAAGAATTAGCAACATGACCCAGAGCTTTATAGATTACTTACATTATTGGGTATTTGTGGGAAACTGTTTGCACAACCTTTCTCTGTCAAGCTAGAGGACTGCCCTGTTAAAATAGATATTAATTCCGCAACTCACGGTGGTAGTTGGAAAGCTTATAATGCTATTGACACCAACATCTATAACTGACCAAGGTTACAAGACAAGCAATGTTGAAAGGATCTCTACAGTTCTGTTTTTTCTATACTAAAATACAGCAGAGACAGTGGCAGCGGTGAAGACTGAAAGTGGTGGGGCTTGTTGTGGGTGTGGAGGATATGGGTCCACCATGAATTTTTTAAGAAAACGAGGTAAAGTGGGGTTTTTTCCAGCATTGTCAAATAAAATGACTAAAAAGCACTAGTTTTCTACAGGAACTCTCAAAATATTTGAGATAATTCCTTGTTTTCCAAGCAAGCCTGCCCTCCTTTGTGGGGATATCTCCACCAGGCAAGAGGGCTTTTACTTGGGATCTCCACCTTGAAGTTAACACATGAAAAATGGATCATAATGAAAGTAAAATCACAAAAAAATGTCAAGAATCACTTATTGAAATATATTGTGCTATGATTCCATTGTGTAGCAGTGAGTAGTTGAGGGGCCAGACTATTGTGCAGAGTTCATGTCTGTGTAGCACACAAAGAAAACAAACCTGCAACCTGCTATCCCATCCTTACAATAGGGAGTACACACCTCAGGTTGCCATGGATTGCTGGCCTGAACTCAGACTGGCTGAAGATGTCACTTATTATGCAGGGCTACTTTACAACTGGATGAACTGTCAGTGGCGAAGCCCCAACTGCAAGGAATAAAATGGCCCCCGCAGTAACGTAGCCAGTTTCTCATGGGCCCTAGTGCAAGGAAGGAAATGGTCCCGCCGGCTACTCTCCGAATAATAAAATGATTCAATAATCAGGGTACAGTGGGCTCCTCAGGCCTCTGGGCCCCGGTGCCACTGCACCTTCTGCACCAATGGAAGCTACTTCCTCTAAACACCTGGTCATTGTGTGAAATAAGAAATACAGCAATAATCACGTTTCAGTGGACCCTGGGACCCGGTGTACTGCACCTTCTGCACCAATGGAAGCTATCTATGCCCGTGTGCCTGGTGCCACAGAATGGGTATTTAAAAAATTCCAGCTGGCAAAGTCCTATTGGCTGAAATGCTGTGACCCGATGAATGACTGTGACCGCGGCCCCCTGGCAGTTATCCCACTTGTGTAGCAGGGTGACGTCACGATAGAGAGTGCCTCACCTCAGGTCAGATCGTGGTTTGAAATGCCTCTCGACCTAAATAAAACATGGGGCGTTTTATTTTTTTAAATAAAATACTGCGCTGAACTGGTCTTTCATGACAGGAAGCTAGGATGCTGTTGTGCTCTTCCGTAATGGGACAATCCACTGCTGCTGTCCTGTTTTTAGTGTGAAATAATTCAATTTCGTAAGAAAATAAATATTACTGGTAAGACAGTTCCGGGGTGCAAGTTCAAGATGTCACAAGTAAGACCAGTGCGGCGTGGCGCTTGCTAGCAAAAACACTGGTGACTGTGACCGTTTGCTCCATAAGCCCGATGCTTTGAAATGTCATGATCAGAAAGGTCGTACCGACTTGATGCTCCGTGCCTATCAGAATGACAATGAGAAATTGTTTTTACACAGCGCTTAATAGTACAGTTTCTTGCCCTTTCTAAGCGCTGAACATACCAGGTGTTATAATGCTAAAGCTCGGTGTTGCAGGGCTGGTTGACATGAAATCGCGCAATGCACTGGAACTGTTTCGATGTGACAAAGTGTGGCGCCAAGGGTTGCTTTGGAGGACAAAACACAGCTTCAGGACTGCACACGACAAGAAACAAGGCCACGGGGCTATTGGTTATCTAATTAGCCCATTACCGAAGATGGTCTGTTAGGTCACTGTAGAGTTGGGGGAAGATGCAGCACACTGTTTCAGTGCTGTAATTAAGAATGAAGCGATACCAAAGGGGATGATGGACGGAGCGCTTGAGCAAATCAAACACTCACCCCCAGTCAACTGATCTGGGTTTAATCCATCATCATTCTTTAGCTCACTCCACCACCCCAGTTCAGACATGGCCATATGCAAATCAGTCTGACCCTGTGCCTCATGGGAACAGTCCAGCCCGAACTGCCAAGCCATGTCTTCCCTGGATCGGAAACAAGCATCCTGGGACCGGTTTCTGGCTATTCAGCCGTCATCAGCCAGGCTAGCTTGAATCCAGTGGCAAAGTGAGCAAGGGACCCACGTCTGGGCATACCCTGCCAACTTAGGGCGAACAAAGCGATACCAAAGGGGATGATGGACGGAGCGCTTGAGCAAATCAAACACTCACCCCCAGTCAACTGATCTGGGTTTAATCCATCATCATTCTTTAGCTCACTCCACCACCCCAGTTCAGACATGGCCATATGCAAATCAGTCTGACCCTGTGCCTCATGGGAACAGTCCAGCCCGAACTGCCAAGCCATGTCTTCCCTGGACCAGAAACAAGCATCCTGGGACCGGTTTCTGGCTATTCAGCCGTCATCAGCCAGGCTAGCTTGAATCCAGTGGCAAAGTGAGCAATTAAGAATGAGCACGTTTTTTATTTATTGCCCTTCTTCACAAGCAGTGTGTAGCTGAGTGTTAGTTTGCCCTTATTCTATCCCAGTGGCGGCCGGCATGACTTGCGGGTGGGGGTGCGGGGGTCACGCCTGGGGGGGGGAGTTTAATATAAAATGAATATTAACTTACCTTTGCCGGCCCGGTCCCGCGTGGTCGGTCCTGCGTGGTCTCCTCTGCAACAGGAAGCAGCCGCCGGCAGCCTACCTCCCCTCCCCTAAGCCAATCACAACGCTGCAATGGCAGCGTTGTGATTGGTCGGGACGGTGCCCAGCCAGGCGCCTATGGGGAGGCCATTTTCTACATGGAGAAAATTGCAGAGTGCGCATGACTGGTTTGGTCGGCCCCAAAGGCTGACCAAACAGTAAGCGCCCACAGTGGGCAAGCCACTCCTCCCCTGCCCTCGAGCAGGAACGCCCGCCCCCAACAAAACCCTTCTGCTTTCTCACAGTGTGAGAAGCAGAAATATAAAAGGGAAGAAGTGTGGTGCCGCGGCCAGGGCGACTGATGCTAGAATCTGGGGCTCACGGTTCGATCCCCGGCACCGGCGGCAGGTCAGCCCAGCACCATGTGACTCTGGGCAATAGTTTGCTTAATCTTCCTGACGGCCCTCAGTGCCGGGATGCCTTCGGGTAGCTGTTCGCGCTTTACAAATACTGGATTTACATTTACATTTACTCCGCGAGCTCTTTCTAGCAAAAAGGCATTTTTGTATTTGCTTAAACTTTTGATGTCATGGCAGATGTGCACAACACTTGCCAATCTACTAACTAATATACTAGCTAAGTTTCAGTGTGTCAAGTTTCATAAATAGCCATCTAACAGAAAAACTAGGGGTGAAAAAGTGTATCATTTCCAATTTTAATTTCATTTTAATTTCAATTTAGGTACAATAGGATTTATACCAAATTTGGCATGAAAGTAAAACCTTACTCAGAAAGTGTGTGCTTGTTTGGTTTTATATAACCCGTTCAGTATTTTGTAAGAAATTGCAAGGTAAGATTTAAAAGGCTAACACTTTTTTTATATCTTGTCAGAAGAAAGGCCATTTGCTAATTTCCTTCTGACTTTGGCATTTGACAAATATGTCTGAAATTTGCAGAAACACAAACCCCGATTACGAGTCCGGTGGTCTACGGACTGGCTGACTAGCGGGGGTCTGGCGGTGGGAGTCTCCTGCCCACCCTATTATAAGTCAGGCAGTGGGACCGCCACAGCCCCGCCCCAGCCGCCAGTGAACCACTGTTCCCTGACAGTGTTGCGACGGTCAGGAGGCAGTAATATGCGTAGCGGGACTGCCGCGGTCCCACCAAGCATATTACAAGTTTCCTCTCTGCCAGGGTTTTCATGGCGGTTTCACCACCATGAAAACCGTGGCGGAAGGAAACAAAGGGGCTGGTGCCTCACACCCTGTGGAGGCACACATGGTGGCACAACATGTGCCCCCCTGTGTGCATGCACACCAGTGCACACACGGCAAGGACTTTATAGTCCATGCCGTGCAGCAAATGTTTATGGCGTTCCCATTGCTTGCCCATTTTCAACGTGGGAATGTTAAAAACAAACCCCCGCCAGACAGAAGGAAACTCCTAATCTGGCAGGCAGACTGGCCACAGCTTTGGCGGTGCGACGGAGGGGCAGACCCGGCGCCACACCGCCAAAATCATGATCGGGCCCTTAGTATGGTCAGATTTCTATTAGTATTTCCTAATTTGTGCATATCCATAGAGGGCAGGCCATTTTTAAAGAGGGGCAAAAAAGTGTGCATTTGCTAATAACATTGCCACTGCATGTTGAATCTGCACAAAATTTAGCAGAAGCTTAGAAGGTTTTTTCTTTCTGGAATGTTTAGTTTTCTGTTAATCCATCAACGGTAAGAGGAAGCCACACAAAATTTGGCAGACCTTTAGTAAGTTTAGTTTACTGTTGGTTATAACATTCTTTGAGCAGATCTGTCAGTGGGGCAAAGATGAATGGGAGTGCAATTAGAGTTTCATTCACTAATTACTTTGGCACTGCTCTATTAAACGACATGCCTTGTAATCAACCTCCCCTGCATTCAGCCAAATGTGATTGGGCCTGGCTGAAGGCTACGCCCAGGGAGAATGGGTACATGGCAGGTCAAGCACAGATTGGGTTGGGCGGTCATGGCAGGTAAGGCACAGGACCTGGCCCTGCAGTTATTACACTAACTGCACAGCCAAAGATTGTGTGGCGGATGAGATGGGTAGTCATGGAAAATATGGAGCAAGGTATGGCGTCAGGCCCCCTGCACCTCAGGGAAAAAGGTCATGTGCAGCGGTGGTTGAAAATTGAGTAAATCATTAACAAACCACTCAGATTCACTGAAAAACAACGCAGTCAAAAGTGGTTATAGTTCTGGCTCAAACTCATCAATCCACTGAAATTTGGCAGTTATGCACAGTAACACACAAATACATGAAATAACACTCACCACCCGCAATGCTCAAAACTAGCATCGGATTGCCAATGCGGGCAATCGGGAATGGGCCGATGGGCCATTGCTAAAGTGCCAGCAGGCGGCTGCTTTTTGTTTTTTGGGCCTCTATCAACAACAGTGTGAGAAGAGGCCAGGTGTTGTTGTGGCCTTTGGGCCATTCTCACCTAGTTGTCAGTTTTCACCTCGGCCCCCATGGGGCCAGCCCGTCCCAGAAGTGAGGCTATGTCATTGACCTTTCACCCACCCCCTCCTTCACTAGGACTTCACATTTGCAGCACAGACTGTAAAGTACTGAGCTGGGAGATCGCCTGTAGGTTCTGGACAACAATAGCTGAAGGAACATCCCACTGAAGGCGATGACCATAGCAGCTGCAAAGGAAGCAGTGAAGGAAAACCGGCTCAGCCGGCACCAGACTACCAGGGAGATGTTTTGGGGGTCTATAGGTCAGGATGAATTATCTTCAGAAACCAGCCTTTGCACATTGTGTAGAAATATTGAGCAAATACTTGATGTTTAGATTCTAACCGCATTTCGGGAAAATATTTAGGGCCTGATGTATCATTGGGCAGGTCGCAAACCTGTATGCACAAATTGCAAACCAACTGGTTGTGACCTGCCCAGCTATTTGCGAAATGACTGATGTACCTGTCGGTCACGTATGAAAATGGATATTCGCATGAGATCGAAAATTTTCGCTCTTCATGAATATTAATAAGAGTGCACAAAAGCTGAAAGTCCTGGAAGGCCAGGCCGGTCAGGTGTTGTGGCCATTTTCACCTCGACCTGGCCTGTTCACATTTCATTAAGTAATCTACCCAGCACATACCCAGTTTATTTTCAGTACTTGTAGGATGTACTTGCTGGAGAGATCCGTGTTTTGTCTAGTCAGGTTTAACTCATCAATAATTTAGTAGAGAGGGTTTATATATCTGCTGCAAACACAACCTGTAGCTTGCAGATCAAAGATTTGTATTTTATGTACAAAGGTCAATGGTTTACTGCTCAGACGTCCTTTTGTTACTTGCAGCTTATAAATTATAATCACTGCCATTGGAATTATGTGGTAGGGGGACGAAATTATGCAGCAGTTGACTAAATTTTGGGGCAAGAAAAGACAAATTATGCAACTTTTCTGATGCTTATTGTTTCATTATTTTGTCACTTTATAACAATGTCATCCCAGTCTGGGAAAACATTTCACCACATTAGTATCACTTTAACAATCAAATACAGCAATAACAACTGAAAAAAGACCAGTCAACATTTGAGAAGGGCCTTCCAATGGGCAGGAACACGTGTCGCGAAGTTTTTTGTAACTTTTAATCTGACTGAGCTAGAAATACTTTTCCCCCTAAAATCTGCATATTATGCAGTAGACGAAGAATTAAGTGGCAAATGTGGCAAATCCATAATTACACAGAAAATGCAATGGCTGCTGAATCACATAATTCCAGTGCCCCTAGTTGTAATCCTTCCACTGCAGTACAGTGAGCTATGAACCAGCATCAAGGAGCTGCATGCAAACTGCAAAGCATAGAAACTTATTTTATTTTTAATCAACCTTTCTTTGATTTGATATTGCTAAAAAAAAGATTCTTTGGTTAGTAATAAAGTCTCATAAGTGCAGACAACCCCAACCACTGCGTTACGTTTTAATTCTTGTCTGTTTCACCAGACCAAGCACTCTTAACATATCATACCAACCAATATAGAATATATGCTACTTTTACACCTTATAACCATCATTGTCTTATGTAACATTTCCTACAAATTGTTTTACACACTTGTATGATTCATTTTCTGTGTACAATATGTGAGTATGATGTAAATCTCCATGTCACTCTACACTGGGAGACATAGCGCTATAATAGAAATCAAATAAGAAAATAAATGATGTTTGTCCCTTACAAACAGGGGTTAAACAAAGTCAAAAAGCTGCTTTGAAAGAGGAGTGGTGTAATACTTGCTCTGCATTCCTGTCAGCAAGCAAAGCTAGCATGCCCAACTTCAAGGAAGGTTCATGGGGTGTCTCCCCCTAAAACACTTTTTAAAAAGGACGTTAAATAGTGTATTTTATAGCAGAATTTCCACATAAACTTGCTCAAAAACCATTGCCTCTCAAAGTACACTTACTAAATACTGAAGTACTTTAAAGGTGTGCCAAGTCAATGAAAACGTTTGACCCCATTTAATTCAAAATGTGCAGCGGGTGCCCCTATATGTTAATAATTATCTCCATGCGTCAGGGCTAGAATTATTTTGGTAAGGATGGGTCCCATATGCCATGGGCACTCTGCTAATGCCAAGAATTACATACAGTATGCCAGTGGCACAATGTTGCCATGGACTATATCCATATAAATGTGATGGGTGACACAAAGGTCAAAAATACCATAAAACTATGTCAAGGCCAGAATGTTGTTGTGGTTGCCTGTGTCCCCTGCCCAATATGCCATGGTTGTCCTCCTTAATGCCCAGAATTATCTTGAGTATGGTAGCACCAGCATTTTGCTACAGGTGTCCCATATGCCAAGAATGATCTCCAATATGTCAGTGGCAGCATTTTACCACTGGTGCCCTATAGACAACAACTACCTCTAGTGTGCCAGCACCAGCATTTTGCCATGGGTGGCGCATCCCATATGCCAAGAATTACCTCCAATATGCCAGTGCCTGCATTTTGCCATAGGTTTCCCTTGTACCAAGAATTATGCCCAGTATGTCAGCACCGGCATTTTGCCACAGCTGTTCCATATGCCAGGATTACAGCTTGTGTGCCTGCATTTTACCTAGGTATATCCTATAGCAAGAATTACCGCCTTCACTCTTCTTAATTCTCACTCAGTCACTGTAGCTGACACTCACTTTAACTAACTCTCTCATTCTAACTTAGTCTCACTTATTCCCACTCCCTCTGACTCACTCAATCTCACTTAGTTACACTATCACTCATATACACAGCACACATACACTCTCACACAGCATTTCACAGGTTTATTTTACTTACTTACCTTCAGCTACCTGACCTGTTGGGCTTCAGATAATGGTATTGGATAGACTCTCAGGGCAGGTACACAGTTCCTTCCAGCCTCAAGAACTGAAGCACAAAGTTGGAATCTGCACAGTGATGCATTCCCTCCAGCTGTCAGTGTCTTGCTTTTTCACCTCATCCTGTTATAAGTTAGGGTGCTAAGAATAACGTTCTTGCCAACCCCTCTCCCCCGTGATGAGGTGGATGTGCTGACAGCATGACTGATGGGTAGCCCTGGGCACCGTAGGGATGACCACAATAGCGCCCAGGGCTACCTGTACCAGTGACACTACAGCATGCCACTAATGGGGATGTCTTGAGGCCTGGCAGGATCCAGAGGCCAAGGCTAGGACTTTGCTAGTCCTGGTCAATCTCACTGATGACTGTTGCAGGTGCCTCTATGCACCTTTGCCAGCCAAGAGTTACTGCCTCAGGCCGCAGCAAGGGTGGGCATATTTTTTGATTTATTACAGTGAATAATAGGTTATTATTTATTACTGGTATTATAAAAAAGGGGGCTGAAACAAGGGGGAGCACTACTGAAAATAACAGGTTTTATTCTTTGAATCCCGTATAGTGAATCAAGAGGAGGAATTTCAGAGCTGCTTTTTCTCTTCCACTTGTCATTGTAGTTTCTTCTCCCGGGGATCCTGACCTAACCCCTTTTGCCCCTTGGATTTGTACTAGATTTCCGATTGATGTTATAATCAGAGTCGAGGACCTAGTTGATTGAGAGCAGGATTTTTGCAACCTTGTACCAGGTGTTGAGACTGAAATAAATATTCAGTTTTTACAGCTGCAGTGTTTCCAGTCTTCACTAATGCTACTGACCCTTCAAGCTTAAAAATGCTTAATGTACCACAAACTTCTTAAAAAATGAGCCTCCTGATGCTAACCAAGCAATATTTTGTGAAAGGTCGCGCTTCTAAAATGTGGGCCACTTTTTTGAGGCTGCCTGGGCCTATTTTTGGTCCCAATCCGACCCTGCTCAAAACACCAATTGGGCAAAGGCATAGAAACAAACAAAAGAGAAAGCAAGTGAACAACTTGGCGACATTGTGGATGGTGTGAGTTTTATCACCTCGTATGTGGGTTGCTAACCATAAGTTTCAATGGTTTGATGAGTTGACAAGTTTGAACGTGAACCTCAACTCACATTTCTCTGTTTCCACACACCTAAATAAAGGGTCTTTCTATCAGTCCTCTTCATCCAGTGGTCCGATCAAGTGTCATTCACATTTTGTCTCTGCCCATCACAGCATACCGCACGGGGCAGTGGGTCAGCCCACTTCATCCATTGGCTGTCTTGAACTGTGAGTGATGGCCTTTTTGCCCAGTATGCTTGTGTTCCTGATACATTCTTTTTTTAAATATTTTACATTTTTTTTGCATATTGCATATGTTTATATATGTTATTACATAGTAATTAAAACTACGCTTTCCAGAGTCATTGGCTTTTCCAGTGTTTATTAAATGTGGTGCCTCTATGTGACATAACAACATTGGCAGCACTTGTAGAATGTAGGCCCATTTCAGTGCTAGAGATGTTAATTGAATTCAGCTGAACACGCATAAAGAGGCTGGAAAAGGATAGCAGATTGGGCAATATAGGTAGTGGTGCAGACGGATAGAGAAGAAAACAGTAGTTTAAGAGAAAAAGTAGTAAAACAGGAGAGTGGGAAGAAAAAGGCCAGGGAGAAAAGAGGGTTCATCATTGACAGAGAGCACTCCACAGAGAGACATGTAAGAGGTCTTAAAGAGAGTGAGATAAGATAACCTGGCTGAGAGAAAGGGAAATGAAAGCAGGCGCGAGGCGGACGGGCGGGTCCAGACAGGGCGAATCAGCGACGTAGAGAAAGGGGATGAAATGCGTGCTCTTTCCAGCGCCCGTCACAGCCGATCAGAGACGGAGAGAGCAATTGTGAGCGTGTCTTGAAGTTTATGTTTGAAGAGATGAATTTCATGGATACAGACTGGTGTTATCTTTCTAATATCGAAACTCAATTTAACTTTGATCCACTTTTATCCACTGCAAGACTGCTATTTCCGTCTGTCTCCTGAATCCAATTTGGAAGAGATCAGCACAGTGTGCTGGAGCCTCAAATAGGACGGTGTCTGTGTAGCCACATTTCAGGGGGAAAAAAAAGAGGTGAAGACGGATGATAGAATGTGAGAGAATTGGGCCACGTGGACTTTTTACCGAAGAGCCCCACATTGAGCGGAATGCTTGGCCATTACCAAGCAAAGGAAATGGCTCCATCACAGAGCACAACCGCCTGGCCTATAAATATGAATCATAGTGGTATGTTTTTATCTCACGGTGACCCAACAATATATCTTCCACATGAGAGGCAACACTTTCAGCTCAGGCGCAGCACTCGTTGGGTGAAGAGTTCAGGTACATTATTTTGAATTGAACGAAAAGCGATCATTGAAAATCAGACCCACTCAACTAGCCCCCATATTATCGACCCTCCAGTGCTTTCCTTCGTACCGGTTACATATAGCCAGGGCCTAGTCAGTGCTTAATTTGTAAAATAATAAGTGCCAGGGCCCTGACCAGGAGGCCACTGCAGCTTGCACCACCCATTGCCCCTGTCATCGCTGGCAAAACAACTACTAACCATCTCTCTCGCCTGCAAGTGCGAAAGTTCAGATTATTCCAGGTCCCCAAAGCTAAAGGAATGGCTGGGGAGGCAGGTATTACTAATTTTTAATGTATATTGTGTTCATAAACAACCGTTGGTCTGCTCATCTCTAAATTCGATGAGCAACTCCACCATGTGGCAGACTGTCCTAAGGGCTGTGTTCACAATTAAGTGCCGGTGCCGAGCACCGGAACCCAATTAAGTGCCGGTGCTAAGCACCGGAAACCACCGGCTCAAATTAAGCACTGTGCCTAGTTCGTAAAAGAATGAGTGCCGGTGCCGAAGCTCTGCTCAGAAACCTGCGGCTGGTGCAATTAAATGTTGCGCGCCGAATACCAAGGCCTGACCTCTTAGAGCCACTTTAGGCCTCTTTAATCCACTTCCAGACACCGCCTCCCCTTTTATCTCGCTCTTGCACGTTTGTGCTTTCCCGCTTTCTGACTTTTTTTTCATCTTTCTCTTCCCCCCTCATTCCCATTTTGTGTGTTTTTCCTCTCTTGCCTGACTAAATATCTAAGGCCCTATTACGAGTATAGGAGGTGGCATTTATGGCGCATCATAAACAACAATACCACCAATCTTGAACTCGATAAATACTACCTATTATGAGTTGTTGGGTACTAACATGCGGATTTTGGTGTTTAATGCACCAAAATCATCTGCATGATACATTAGGAATACTGTAAGGTTTTCCCTCATTAAATTATGGCAGTTGTGATCTGCTGAAATTTAACAATGGTTGAGTTATTTAATGCATCCGATAACTATCGGATGCGTTAAATACCTAACAACTCTTAATTCCAACCATGCGTAAACAGGCAGAAACACTTGTTTTTGCTAGATTTCCACTGTAAACCAATAATTCAGGGCCTTTTTCATGAGAATAAATACACCAAGGCTAACTTGGAAGATTGGTCTATGAAAACGATGTGGTGTTACTCTGGGGGTCATAATGTCTTTGGGGCGTTTCCACCCAAAACTGTATTAAGAGGTAACTAGTAATGTACTATGAATGTTATTGGACTAAGAAACATTATTTTACCTGTTGAACCCTTAGACTTACTTGTTCGTTCCTAGAGCAGTGGTCGAAGTGGGGAAAAAAATGAAGGGGAACTGTGGGCTGAGAATCAGAGGGCAGGAATAACCTGAAGATGGGATCAGTGGGCGGAGTCAGAGGTGTGGCCAGAATGCGCAAAACATTCACATTTTTAGTATTTGTTTGGCATTTCAATGACCAGTTACAGCTTATTATGCTATTTAATTCAACCAATGGATACACATGATTATTTAAGGTTAAATATGAGTTATTGACATTAAAATACATTCGCAAAGTGGGATATGTTTCCAATCACAGAATGTCCCAAATACTCCTAAAAGTGGAAGCACAGGCTATTTGTCTCTGAGCCACGGAGTTCCTGTCATCAGCACTTCTCCTCCCTTTTTCCACACAAGCAGTTCAAGCATGAATTGCAAAATATCCTAGTTTGCAAATGTTTTCTATATAATTATGGTTCTGCCATATTTGCCACATAATACCACCTCTGCTACATAATCTGATAATTTTAACTAATAAATAGTTTGTAGCTCAAACGGACCAAAAGTTACTAAAAAAATGTGACTTGTGTTGCTGCGAAGTGGACAGCCCTTTGCAAAGGTTGACTAATCACCTTTTTCACTGCTGCATTTGTATGTTACACTGGTACTAATAAGGCCAAATATTTCCAGAGTTTGTTAGCATGTGTAAAAATGTCAAACAAATAAAGTATCAGAAAATAAACTGCATTGCGCTGCAGCCTTTTTTTTGCTGTATAATTTAGTCAACACTGCGGCATTATTTTGTCCTCCTTTGCTGCATAATTCCAGTGGCCCTAAAGCAGGCAGCACATGTTAAAAGTGCTTGTGCATGAAGCGGAGAGACTGTGAAGTTTGCAAACTTAGTTTGGTGTGCGTGCAAATCTGCTTGGTACATGTTCTTTGCAGCAGGTACATTAATCCTCTGCGCTAACTTTCTATGAGTCAAAACTTCCACTAGACAAAACTCTGATCTCTCTCTAGGTAGAACATTAATCACCGGAGTTATCATGACATTTTTATTGTTGCTGACGCCCCCACCCAAAGTCAGCGACCGGTGCGGTCACACCGGCCCCACTGCCCTAGAGCTGGCCCTTCTCAAGGGTCCTGTGACCTCAGTGACAGAGTCACTGTCGCTCTAGGGTATGCTGCTTCATTGGCCTGCCCGCAAGACTGGAGGTGAATTTCAGGATGGATTGTGGTGGACAAGCCTTCAAGGTTAACCCACACTTGCCACTGCTAGGGTCCATCTACTGGTGCTAAGAAACCAGGGCTTTTAAGGTCTTGCGGGCCTTCTAAGGTCTAGCATTGGAATGTGCTCCCTCAGGAGAGTGGCCCGGGGGACTCGTCATGAAGGGTGGACCTGTTTCCCTAGTTCCAAATTTGGCAGCTCTGACCATAGTGCCACATCCTCTCCCCCCACTGAACACCATACTGCCCCATTGAGAGAAACTTGCACTGCCTTTAGCTACAACCCAATTGTGCCCCGCTATAAACACCTGGATGCAACTCAATTCAAATTACGCACTAAATAAGAGCAATATGCTGCCTAAAAGAAAATAGCATCCTGGAAAAAGCAAACAGTCATAGGGAATGCAAGATTAAGTAAAGCATGTGAAATGTAAGCAGGAACAACATGGTTACCTTAACGCTTTTACATGCACTATTTTGAAATCAGTGAGTCCTTTTGCCTGAAAAGTTAAGGACATGATTACAGGGCCCAGAAGGAACCCATTTCAATGCCCATTGCTTATATTCTTACAAAACGTAAGCAGTATGGTTAAAAAAGACCACATCCATGAACACAGATCTGCGGTACACATTTTGTGTTCCAATCCACCCATCAATCAGGCATTTCTGTACCTCCAGGAATGGTGCACTTCCCCACCCCGGGAAAACAATGCTGTTCAAAGAAAGACGAGAAAACAAAAGTAGCGCTTCACTGGCAAACTTTGGAAAGTGACACTGTTGTGTTTGGGTGTGAATAAAATCTATCTGGCCACTTTGCGACTTTTAGAAACGGGGGTCTCTAGTTGGCAGAGGTAGGCACCTTTGTCCAAATAGGGACCCTTGCTTCTAGTCCGGGTAAGGGGGATACACACTTTAGATAACCCCTGCTCACCCCCTTGGTAGCTTGGCACGAGCAGACAGGCTTATCCCAAAGGCAATGTGTAAAGTATTTGTACCAACACTCACAGTAACACAGTGATAACACCACAAATGGACACCACACCGGTTTAGAAAAATAAAGTATCTTTATCTAAACTTAAGACCAAAACGACAAAAATCCAATATACAAGTATTAAGAAAAATGACTTTCAAAAGGTTTTAGCAACTGAGTCCATAGAAAACTATGGATGCGTGACTTCTTGCAAAGTACCTGTTGTTGCGACAAAATTCACCAAGCCAAACAGCCACAGCGATGGGAAGCGTCGAAAACAAAGAGATGTGTTGATTCCTGAGAACTTTGTGGATGCGATGCGACAGTTCCGCTGGGCACAGGGGAGTGATGTGTCGGGTCCGGCCTGTAGGGGGAAGCGATGCGTCAATTCTGAGACGACTCCGATCCGCGGGTGATGCATCGGGGAAAATTTGCAGCACAGGGACGATGCGTGGAAATCCGGGATGCGTCTGCAAACGATGCGGGGCGTTGAGCGGTGCTGCGTCGGTTTCTTCAGCCGCGATCCCTCGATGCGTCGATTCTTGCTTCGGCGACAGGCGCTGCGTCGGTTTCAGCAACGGCGCGGCAGTGCTGGGATATTATTCTCGCGCCACGCCGTTGCGTCGGAAAAACTGTTGCAAGAAGAGCGATGTGTCGATTTCCTTGGTGCTGCGTTGCTTTCCAGCACCCAGCAGCAGAACCAACTTCCAGAGGCCACACACAGTCACAGGCACTCCTGGCAGGTCAGAACTCCCAGCAAGGAAGTTCAGGGGAGCTGGGGGTGAAGTCTTTGTGTTCCTGAGACTTCAAAACAGGAGGCAAGTTCTACTCAAGCCCTTGGAGACTTTCCTCAAGCAGGGGACACAGCACACTGCAGGCCAACCCCAGACACACAGCAAGGGTAGTACTTCTCCTCAGTTTCTCCACCTCTTCTCCTCAGCAAAGGTTCCTCTTGATTCCAGAAGTAGTCTAAAGTTCAGGGGTTTTAGGTCTAATACTTATACACCAAAATGTCTTTGTTCTCTTTGTGCAAGGGTCTCTGAGCCCAGTCCAAACCAGTTCTGTCCTCTCTGGTGCAGCTGCTCGGCAGGAGGTGGAGACAGCATTGTGTAAGGCAGGCAGGCCCTATTCAGGTGCAAGGGAAATCTCCTCCCACCACTCTAAATGCAGACCGGGCCTATTCAGCTGCTAGTGAGACCTCCCCCCCCCTACTCTGAATGCAGCCCAGGTCTATTCAGCCCAGCCCTGACTCATTCAGGAAAGGCAGGACACA
Organism: Calotriton arnoldi; assembly: GCA_963921515.1. Classification (NCBI taxonomy): domain Eukaryota; kingdom Metazoa; phylum Chordata; class Amphibia; order Caudata; family Salamandridae; genus Calotriton; species Calotriton arnoldi. The sequence continues at coordinate 859,388 of CAWUFW010005113.1, forward strand.
CATCAACCCTCCCCGGTGGCTGTCTGAGAGAATGCACCTCCCCAGCCCCTGTCACTCCAAAACCAGACAGTCAATACACAAACAGGCAGAGGCACACAGAATGGTTAAACAATGAAAATGCCTACTTTCTAAAAGTGGCATTTTCAAACACACAATTTAAAAACCATCTTTAGTAAAAGATGAGTTATTAAATTCTGAGTTCAGAGAGCCTAAACTTTATTTTTCTATCTTATCCATATGGGAAGATATGCTTGTAAAATGTTACAAAGCATCGCCCATTCTGTCCTATGGGGCAAGATAGCCTTTCAATAGTGAAAAACGAAATTGGCTGTATTTCACTATCAGGACATGTCACATACACCAGTACATGTCCTACCTTTCACATACACTACACCCTGCCCACAGGGGTACCTTGGGCCTACCTTAGGGGTGACTGACATGTAAGAAAAGGGAAGGTTAGGGCCTGGCAAATGGGTGCACCTGCCAAGTCGACATGGCAGTTAACAACTGCGCACAGACACTGCAGTGGCAGGTCTGAGTTACTGTTTCAGAACTACTCATGTGGGTGGCACAATCAGTGCTGCAGGCCCACTAGTAGTATTTGATTTACCAGCCCCGGCACACTCAGTGCACTTTACTAGGGACTGACCAGTAAATCAAATATGCCAATCAGGGAGAACCAATCATAATAACAATTTACACAGAGAGCATATGCACTTTGGCACTGATCAGCAGTGGTAAAGTGCCCAGAGTCCTAAAACCAACAACAACAGGTCAGGAAAAAATAGGAGGAAGAAGCAAAAAGTTTGGGGATAACCCTGCAAAAAGGGCCAAGTCCAACAGCGACCATTCTGTCTTGCTTTATTTAGTTATTTATTTTTCTAATTTTGAACCTTTAATTCCCGAGGCTTCACTTTGAAATAGAAAAATGTCAAAAAAAGACTACATTTTCAGCAAAAGTGTTTTTCTTTTTTGGATCCATTTCACAGGGGAACAAATAAACGAAAGGAGGTAAGAAAGGGTGAGAACCGTTTCTTGAAGTCACAGTTTTAAGTATGGAGGTGCGAGAAAGAAGGAGAGGGAATAAGAGGAAGAAAGAGAGAGGGGGCAGCTGCCAGCGGTTGTCTTCTCTGGGCAAGAAGTAAAAGACAGTGTCCTTTTCCTTCACTGCCCACGCACCTGTCCCCGAACTGCCACAAATGCCGAGCCTTATCTGTAGGCCTCAGCTATTTCTGCTGTCCTGGGACGCATGTTTAAAATCAAAAAAGTAGGGGAACAGAATCTATTCAATTAAAGAAGTAGGGGCACGCCGTGCCCTTCCGATCCTGCCCACTTCGACCACTGTCCTAGAGTATCAGCTTCATGGTGCTGAGTCACATATACTGCTGTGGGAATTAGATTCAAGGCATAATTATGTAGAGATAGACAGGAGCTGCAGTGCTAAAAAATAATAAGAGATTTTAGGTGTGCGATGCAAACTGAGTTCTACTTAATCCACCTTGTTCCGTGGTGTGTGCCTCTACATAGACCCACAGTTAATGTGAGCCAGTGAGGAGGTAGTACCATGGGGGAAGGGGAATGGATGAGGGAGAGACGCAGCTTCAACAAGTGGAAAGGATGGAAGCTGGTAAACTGCCACAACATCAGGCAGAAAGATGAGCTGCAGCAGTTGAAATGTAGTGAGGTTTGGGAGAACAAACAGAGGTAAAACCAGATGGACCCAGTGAGGAGGAAAACAACAAAAGTGTGGGATGAAGCCTGGTGAATAAACTAGCAGGGAAGCAGATAAGTTGTGCATTGCAAAGTCTTGCCTGGTGCCGGTGAATGCCATTTCTAGTCCTCACTACCTGCCAATCTACTCTTACTCAGAAGACCCGTCTCTTGAAGTGGGCTGCAAAGCACACACCCCACCTTGCTTTGACACCCCGACTGTCACAGGCCAGCTCATCACAGGCGCCTGCCTGTATACCTGTGTCTTAAAAATCAAGTCTATCTTGGGAATTGCAGACTGCATGTTCCCTGAATTTTTGAATGTATCTCTGACACAAAGGAAACCTCCTCTTAGACTTTAATGGACCAACCTAATGGGAAAATTGTTGGTAAAACCTTGCTACTATCTTGGGGGGATGAACAAACATTATATATTTCCAAGGCCACTCAAAAGGAATGAACCCCTTCAAATGTACCACGTATAGCAACTGGTCTCAAACTCTTCCTCGATCAAAGATAACCTGAATCTCAAATACTGGGATGTCCTATTCCCAATAGCCAGAGTAGGAAGTGAGGGAGATGTAAGAGCAACTTATACATGAAATGCTGTGTAAAAGTGCTAGGGACAAGGAAGAGTCAAACAAATTCTCACCTTCCCCACTAGGTAAGTAGTACAAATGGTCCTATAAATCTGGGCATGAATTTGGGGTGAAACACATTGCATGTGAGCTGCAATGTGCGAAATGTTTTAAAAAATGCAGGGAGAGGATGTGGCCTAAGGGCTAGAGCTGTCGACCTTGAAGCTGGGGACCAGGGCTCGAGTCTTGGGAGGGGCGCTCAACATCCTCTGATTCTGGGCAAATCACTTAATCTCCCTGTGCTTAACAAAATGAATGTGGCTGTCTGTAACACAACTCGTGCTCATGTAGAGCCTCAGATACCTTCGGGTCGAGTTAGCGCTATAATAAACTCCTAATAAAAATTGACATATCATTTTTCACTGAATGGGTATACTTTTGAGTACAAAACCTAGGACAGACATCACAAACACATCATGGTGCAAAGGTTTGTGTGCGTGATGCTGGGCAGCTTGTATGTGCACCAGCTCAGAAAAGGGAGCAGCAGAAGGCCATATTTATTAAATATGGCTTTGAGTTGCTCTCTCCCCCTTGCACAATGCAGCACAGCAACTTTGGTCTATGAGACTGTGACAATTTATGATCTTATTCTGTGATTAGTGCACATAGCATGAATGTTTGAATACATAAAACACATTTGAATACATACACATATTGACACATTCAATAATTCCTAGATGTTTTAGAGAACAAATGTTGTTCTTGCTTTATAATCACGGGTGAATTCTCGTTCCCTGGTTAGCTTATTCACTATTGCTCACTTAATGAGAGTTTTAAATACATTTTTAAAAATCATGTGGCAGCACATAATGCATCTTGTCCATGCAGCGAACTAAATGGTAGAATGTTGAGCCTACCCTCTGGTTGGTCCTATAAATGGATCTGGGAAGAAGCTTTTCTGTCTCCCTAGCAAATTTGAGAGTGGGATTGCTGCCTCATCCCACTGCAAGATGCCCATTCTATGCATGTGCAAAGAAATCCACCTCCACAGGGCTCATTAATATTTATGTGCTGATTCACGGTGCATTAATGGCTTCTAATTGAAAAGGGTTTTTATGAGAGCTCTTTTAAAACTCATACCTGTTGTGTGCCTTAATTCTGCAAGGGAAATGCAAAGTCCTATAATGTTTGCAAGATGCTCTGTGTGCCCTTTGTGCATAGGAATTGTTAGAAATGGGATTTCTGGTTGGCTAGGGCAAGCGCCTAAGCCAGGCAGAAACCACCTGCTCACCCCCTTGGTAGCTTGGCAGAGCAGTCAGGCTTATCCCAGAGGCAACGTGTAAAGCGTTTGCGCAACACACTCACACAGAAGCGACACACTAGGCACACCACAAACGAAACTCCACACAAGGTTATATAAAAAAATAGCCTTTGTATTACTCATAAACACATTAGATCATAATCACAATTATACACTGTGCCAACTGGCACCAGGTAGTACTTTACTGGGGATTATATACAGGCCAGGGCCAATCGGGCCGCTGTCAGAACCATCAGAACCTGGTAAGTAATAAAACAACCAGTACTTACTGGTACAGACACTTTGCATAAATCACATTAGGCATCACCCACATTATGCAGTATCACTTTAGGCATAAACACTGGGCATAAACACATTATGCATCATCACATTAAGCAAGGCACCACAGTAACACTGGTAAGGTGCATTGATCCTCTCAGGGCCTTGCGCCCCACGAGTCAGTGTTCCCAAGCCGGGGCCCTGTCCTGGACTCGCCCCAAAATGCCCCCTTAGAGCAAACTTGCCCTCACAAGGCCTTCAAACTGGCCCCCCTGGCTACCAATGTAGCCTCAACAACGTGCGCAAAGTAGAAGGGTGGGGGTGCAACTCACCCTGGTCTCCTTAAAGAAAAGAATGCCCCCACGTTGCAGCTGCCTGTAATCAGGGGGTGCAGCTGTGTGCAAAATCAGCACCAACAGTGCCCAGGGAGCCCCTCCTTCCCAGGGCTCCTCTTTCCTGGCTTCCGATGCCTCAAATAGGCACCCGCAGTGCCCTGCATTGGCCCAACTCACCGGGGCCTTCCCAGACTCTGTCCGGTCTTCTTGGTGCCACAAGCACCAGGGACGTCTCCTCTTCCTTGCGCTGCCGTACTCCGGCAGCTTCCTGGCCACAGCAGATGCGAGTCCACGAGGTTCGGCTCCTGCTTGCGGTCGGGGCACCGCCCCCAACCAGGCCTCCTCTTGCCTGGCTTCCGCTCTGCTTCGTGGCTGGCCCCGACTTCCGAGGGCCTAGCTCTGCCTTGATTGGTCCGCGGAACGCGAACGCAGCCCCGCCCACAAGCAGGCAGCTTGCCTGACTTGAACACGCCGTTCGTGGTGCGGCGGCTCTGGATGAAAACAAATATGCGGGGTGGGCTCCCGTCTGGATTTCCTCTGCCCGGGGCACGCCCTAGGTCAGGCTTTCCTCGCCTGACTTGCTGTTGGAGGCCGGAAGAGCCCATGAGGCTTCATCTCTCCTGCCGGCCGGCCTACAACCAGGCAATCTCCGCCTGACTTCCGGCGGCGGCCGCAATGGTCCGTGACTCCTCTCCGAGGCACAGAAATGCAGGGTAGGCTCCCGCTTTACTTCCAGGCAGTGTGGGGGAATCCCCACGCCGGGATTCCCTCAGAACACTTTTGCAGCACAGCGCTGCCGGCCTCAAGACCCCTGGGGCACTCCTCACGTCCTCTCCAGTCTGAGCAGTGCCCTCCTCGCGCCGAGTGTGCTCTCCAGGACACGTAGTCCACAGTCATCAGGGGCAGAGCTGGGCACAGGCAGGCCAGCTTGTAGGGACCCCCAAGAAGCAGCAGCTGGGTTCCACAGCGGTTCCTCCTGTCGCCCAATAATCCCCCGCCCCAGAACAGGTACCAGCAAACACCCAAGCACCAGACATGGGGTCACAGCCCCAATATTTATACCATGCTTGTCTTTGTTCTCTCCCACTGGCACAGGCCTAGACCCGGTCCAAACCAGTTCTGGGGGGCACTCCAACCTTTGTTTACAGGGCACGAACATCCTGATTGTCAGAGTAGGTCCTGGCCCCAGACACACCACAGGGGGCGGAGCCAGCATTGTACAAGGCAGGAACAGAACTATTCAGGGTCAGGGACTACTCCTCCCACTACTCCAAATGCAGATCTGCCCATTCAGCCTAGCGCTGACTCACCCAGCCCCTCTGGAGCCACACACCTCACCAGCCCCTGTCACTCCAGAGCCAGACATGCAATACACATCAGGCAGGCACAAAGACACATAGCACACAGAAATGGCCACTTCTAAAAGTGGCATTTCTAAAATAGTGATAATAAATCTGTGCACACCATTACGCACCATTTATTATTACTATTCCAAACATACCAAACTTGACCACGCTGCTCCTCTCATATCAGGAATTACCACTGAAACACCTATCAGGGAATCCCCAATGCATTCCTATGAGAGGGCAGCCTCACAGTAGTGAGAAACCAAAATGGCTGTTTGTCACTACCAGGACATGTCACACAGTTAAGGCTCATGTCCTACCTTTTACCTACATTGCACCCTGCCCATAGGGCTAGCTAGGGCCTACCTTAGGGGTGACTGATATGTAGTAAAAGGGGAGTCACAGACATGGCACCCACTTTATGTGCCCCGTCACAGCGGCAGAAAACTGCGTGCGCAGGCCCTGCAATGGCAGAGGCCTAAGACAAGTTTGAAAGGCTACTTTGGTGGGTGGCGCAATCAGCGCTGCAAGCCCACCAGTAAAATTTAATTTACTGGCCCTGGGTATCTGAGATACCACTTTACAAGGGACTGACAGGTAAATTAAATACGCCAAACAGGTGTAGACCAATCTTACCATGTTTACCACAAGGATCACATGCACTTTACACTGGACAGCAGTGCTAAAGTGCCCAGAGTCCTAAAACCACCAACACCAGGTCAGAAAAAAGACTAGGAGGAAGGCAAAAATGTCAGGGATGACCGTGCAAAAAGGGCCAAGTCCAACAGGAATTGTTTAATGTCACTTCTCCCCTGCCAAACATAGAGCCCATAGAGAACCGCTGTACTGCTAAGCCATTCACTGTTTAAATATCATACACAATACGTCTACTGGAGCCCTGCATGCTCACCTCTGAAAACAGCTCTCTTAATCATGAAAAGAGTGCTTCGTCACAGATTAATGAAACAAACTCAGTCCATCTCCCACCCTGTCATTAAATATACAGAAGCCACTCCCGAATGTCTTATTCTCATGCATTTACAGGATCCAATCATGGTCTTATGGAGACTTCATAAGTGTAGAGAATTCAAAAAAGAGACTGCTTGGTTCAGATTATGGGCATGAGCCAGATCTATTCGGAAGTGGATGGCTTGTTATTTACGGAAACAGAAGTAAGCACAAGAAACACAGCAATCAAATTCGGAGCTATTTCCCTAAGAACGGTACTTCTCATAGTGATTAATATTTTAATTGGCCTTAAGTAGTTCAATTGATGTGACAAGACACTAAAAATGTTTGGTTTTAGACATCATATCATTAATTGTTTTTCTTGCTAATCTGACACAGTTTCTCTTGAGTCCCTAAATGAAGTAACATGTGAGTAACTTACAGTCCCTTAAGCAAAAGTGTTTATCATCTTACTGATTGGCTTATATTTGAAAGTGTTGAATAGGATTTGCCTTAGGGTCAGCCTGTCTGTGGGAAAATGGATTACTGATTGACTGGAATGTGATCCCTGGTCAAGCAGCAGCCACAATCCTTGTCAGGGTGAGTCACAAGCCAACCCTAGATTAACCTGTGCTCAACCGTCTAGTAGTTTAGCAGAGAGCAGTCAGGCTTAACTTAGAGGCAATGTGTAAAGTATTTTTGCATATATAATCAACAGGAACTAGCCTGAACAAGCATAGAGATTGTGTGTTTGTACAGAGGGAAGAAATATTATTTCTTATGAAAGCCCTCACCCACCAAACCTAGTTGGTGGCATGCTTCATCATCGGGCTCCACCCAGTGACACCGAATGTGCCCCGGGTGTGCTTCAACGCCTGTTTACAGCGGAGCTGGTTTAGTGGTGAGTGAGTGTGCAGTGATAGCGTGTGAGTGTAAATTAAAAACTGTCCTTGGGTCCCATCTCCTGTTAAGGTTATTTTATTAGTGGGCGTTTGGCAGTGTTAAAAACAAGGCAATGGATGTATTGTGGAGTTATCTATGGTCTCCCACATCCTGTGTGGTCAACATGTTTCAGCCAGGCCTTGGTTATGATCTGGCTTTCTTCAGGACCTTTAAGTGTGCAATGTGCTCAGAAAGTGATTAAAAGGGGGTCAAAATGAAGTGTAAGTGACCCTGTATGTAGTTGCACTCGCTAAGGTGCAATATGGGTAAGAGGGAGTTCCCTCTATGCTTTGTACCTGTAATGAAAGAAAACACAAAACAATACAATACGAACAGACACCCAATATGGAAATTAGCTTCCCAGAGTGCACATATATCTTATGTGCTATAGATGCCGTCGTGTCCGTGTGATAACCATAAAGTTATTTAGTGGCGCGGTACGGATTGTGACGGGGTAGTTGGTCGGCGATGAATGCTATATGTGCCATTAATCAATAGCGGAATCATGCCATGCTACAAAATTAAGTGGCAGACAATTAATAAATGTAAATCCTTACTCTTGAGAATATCAGAGCAAAGCCTCATGAGTATCCGGCATAGGGGTCGGCTTAAAGTCACCTTCTATTTGGTAAAAGGAGACATATGAAGAAATGAGAGAAGTCTCCTTGAAATCGCTCGTAGTTCTGCCGTGGCCTCGGGGAACAACAGACCCCTAGGATCCCCACTTACTTGTAAAAAGCTCGGGCCCCGCGTCTGCACCTACTTGGTATGCGTCGGATCTCCGTGGATGTTCGCCCTTGGTCTGCTCGAGTTTAAGTACTGCTCGTGATACACCAGCTGGGAGCACTTCCTCGTTAGTGTGAGTAGCGTCTGCAGCGGGAGAGGAGGGAAGAACATAGAAGACAGACAAGAGCCCTCACTAGGTGTATGTGCGGGGCTAGTGTGTTCAATTGAAAAAACAATAAAGATTGGGTTTGTGAAGCGATTGGGCTGAGTATAATATCGCTTAGTGTATAGTGAAATTAGAAATTAATAAAATGTAATGAATAAACTGCGTACTTCTGTGTATATGAAAATCGGGCGTGTTACGCTGGGGGTTGCTATTAGTGTTTGCATATGTTCATAATGGCATAGTTGACTATGAGGCATCATAGTCGGATAAGAGTGGGTTTTGTGTGACTGAGAGTTGGTGCGCTAAAGGATCAGAACAGCCATTCTGTGGTAGTTGTATAATGTCATCACAGTCAGGCTTCTCCTTGTTATGGGAGAAAAGTCATGCATGTATTAGGGAAAAGCCCTAAGGATCACTCTGTCAATACGGTGGTTGTATTAATTTGAGGAATTCTATCAAGCCCTAGAATCAAGAGTTCAGGTTATGCCAGGGGATATTGTCGTTCAGCCACTGTAGATGGGTGGACAAACGATATATCCATCGTTGTTCTTTTTTTAGCAAAAATGTGTTGGTGCTGGTGTTGTTGCACTCAATATGTTCTACTGCAGTCCAGGACATATCGTTGGGAGTATGTCCTTTTTGTAGGTAATGGTCCGTTAGTTTGCTAATGTTTTTTTTGCACCGAATGGTGCTACGGTGCTCCACAATTCTGGTTCTGACTTTACGTGTAGTCATGCCAATGTAGCGGAGTCCACACGGGCATTCAATCAAATAGACTACACTGGTTGAGTTGCAATTCGTATGCTTTACCTGTCGCCATACTTTGCCAGGTTCCAAATTGAGTGTCTTGGTTGGTCGTGTCAAGTGGCAGACACTACAATCACCACATGGGTAGTGTCCAACCACGTCAGGAATGCCCCAGGCATTTAACACAGAGTTTGTGGTTGTGTTTTTGGTCATTTTAGGTCTCGTAGAGACTAGTCGGTCTTTGAGGCTGCTAGCTCTTTTATATGCGAAGAGCGGTTGGTCCCAGTTCCTTTTGCGAGTGTTCAGGATTCACCAGTTTTTTCGGATTATTTTGGACACTTTGTTGGATGCCTCATTGTAGGTGGTGACACATGTTAGGGGGGCAGTGGCGTCCTCCTGTGTGTTGTCTTCCAGGAGGGCATCTCTGTTCTGATTGCGGGCCCGTTTTTTGGTGGTTTGGACAATTTTGTCAGGGTATCCCCGCTCACGTAATTTCATAGCCAAATGTGTTGATTGTTTTTGGTAGTCTGATATCTGGATACAGTTTCTTCGTATTCGAAGAAACTGGCCAAAGGGGAGATTCTCCCTGAGTGCCCGAGGGTGGAAGCTCTCGAATAGTAACAGCGAGTTCCTGGCAGTCGGTTTGTAGTATGTTGTGGTTTTAAGCATGCCTGCATCTGCTTCAATAGTGAGGTCCAGGAAGGCAATGCTCGTTGAACTAGCTGTGCTGGTAAACCGTAAGTATGGATCCCGATCATTGAGCCAGTTGAAGAAGGTGGATAGGATGTCTTGTGACCCAGACCAAATCATAAGAATGTCGTCGATATACCGATGCCATAATTTGATGTTGTCAGAGTGAGGATTGGCTGCTGTTAGTATGTGTGTTTGTTCAAAATGGTAAATGTAAAGCCCCGCTACACTGGGGGCAAAGACGCTGCCCATTGAAGTGCCATTAGTCTGAAGGTAAAATTCACCCTCAAACTCAAAATAATTTTCTTTTAATGCCAGGGTGGCACAGTTTAGGATAAAGTCCCTGGGGGTGGTGTAATCCCACTGCCTCTCCATCAGAATGTCGTGGAGGACTTGCAAGGTGGCATCTTGTGGGAGACTGGTGTAGAGGCTCTCAATATCTAACCCCACTAGGAGTTGTGAAGTTGGGTCAAACCCCTGATCTTTTATGAGGTTGAGAAGATGTTTGGTATCTCTAATATAGGTAGATGCCTTTTGTACCAGTGGATTCAAAAACAAATCGCAATACCAGGAGAGGGGTTCAAGGAGGGAACCGATCCACCGAGACAATAGGCCGACCTGGTGGCGGTCTGGTCTCTTTGTGTATCTTGGGGACAGTATAGAAATACGGTACCCTGGCATTTCTAGTGCAAAGGTAGTCTGCCTCCTGTTTGGAGATTAGTTGGTTGACTTCCGCATTCTCCACTAGAGATTTGATAGTTGACTGTAGGTTATATGTGGGGTCATCCTTCAGGCGTCTATAGTTGCGGGAATCACTGAGTAGCCTTCTGCATTCATTAGTGTAGTCCTGTTTGTTCTGAATTACAATTCCTCCCCCTTTGTCGGCTGGTTTGATGGTTAAATTGGGGTTCTCTTGTAGCTTTCGGACTATTTCCCTTTCTTCTTTGGAAAGGTTGTTGAAGGTCTTAGGTTGGTCCATCTTTTCGACTTCGTTGTAAACTGCTTGTTCGAACATTGTTATTTCCACAGGGATGCTAGTCGGTGGTGGTAAGAAAGTCGATTTTGGTTTCAAGCCCATTTCATTGTTGTTGGTGTTGGCGATATGCTCTATGGCTGGTTGTTTCTCAAAAAAGGCTCTCAGTTTGAGTTTTCGGAAAAATTCCGCCAGTTCTGTGTGCAGTTGGAACTTGTCCAATCGTGTGGTGGGTACAAAGGACAATCCTTTATTGAGTACGTCTTCCTCTTTCTGTGTAAGGGGAGTCGAAGATAAGTTGAATACCAAGGAAATGGGTTTTGGATCTTGCGCTCCTAGCGGTGTCCGCTCGGTCCTGGTTGTGGTTCTCTCGTCTTGTTCCTGGTATTGGCGCTCATTGGTCCTTCTTCCTCTGCCCAGTGGACCTGTTGTTGGTTCCTTCGTCGTCCTCTTGGTCTCCGGCCTTGTGCTAAAAAAGGTGGCCTTTGGTTGTTTTGAAAGAAGGGTTGAGGTCCAAAATGGTACATGGGGGGCCATCCGAGATATGGGTTTTGGGGTGGGTGGGCAAACGGCGGTGGTCCAAAGTTATGGCCTTGAGGTTGAGGCATGCCCCATGGTTGTTGCCATCATTGTTGTTGTCCCCTGCCTCTGAGTTTGTAGGAGCCTGCACTGGAGTCACTGGAGATGGAACTGTTATCCCCAGAAGTGTCACTAGATCTGTCTTGTTTTTGAGGAAGAATGTAGTTTTCCTCTGTGTAGGGATATATTTTTGGATATGAGAATTTTTTGAGATCTTTTTGAAATTTGGTAATTTTCGCCTGGGTGAGGAACTCCCTATTTTCCGCCATTTCTTAATTAGATTCATCAAGTTTTTTCTTGAATGATGTTATAGTTGTCTTGAAATGGCTTTCTGTGGCCTGGATGTCTATAATCATGGCGTCCGACAATCGTTTTGCTGTTTTTATTATCAGAACCAGCCAGTCTCTGGTGCAATGCCAGGTGATCTGTGCCCAGGCCTTCCTGACGGAAGCATCCTCCAGGAAGATCCTGGGGGCATTTGTCACCAATAGGCCTCGTGGTGCGGTGTTTGTACGAAGGTATTCGGTGAGGATTACACGGAGTAAGATTGTACGGATGTGGTTGCACTTTTTCTCAGTCAGTGTGTCCCAATCAGTGGTCTGTGCTATGGTTTGTGATATGTTAAAGTCTGTCAAGAAGGAGGGATCAGCGAGGATTTCACTGACATCATTCTCAGTGAACGTTAGGCCAGCGTTTTCTGCCATTTTGGGCAGTTGAAAGTTTATTTGTTTGCTCTCACAGCTGTGCGCTGCTTAATTATTGGGTATCAAGGAGAGAGAGAGGAAGAATAGGGCTAGTTCTCTTCCCCTGAAATATATATATAATCAACAGGAACTAGCCTGAACAAGCATAGGACCGAATGTGTCCCGGGTGTGCTTCAACGCCTGTTTACAGCGGAGCAGGTTTAGTGGTGAGTGAGTGTGCAGTGATAGCGTGTGAGTGTAAACTTAAAACTGTCCTTGGGTCCCATCTCCTGTTAAGGACCCCACAAATAACCTACAATCAACTATCAAATCTCTAGTGGAGAATGCGGAAGGAAACCAACATATCTCCAAACAGTAGGCAGACTACCTTTGCACTAGAAATGCCAGTGTACCGTATTTCTATACTGTCCCCAAGATACACAAAGAGACCAGACCGCCACCAGGTCGGCCTATTGTCTCGGGGATCGGTTCCCTCCTTGAACCCCTCTCCCGGTATTGCGATTTCTTTTTGAATCCACTGGTACAAAACGCATCTACCTATATTAGAGATACCAAACATCTTCTCAACCTCATAAAAGATCAGGGGTTTGACCCCACTTCACAACTCCTAGTGGGGTTAGATATTGAGAGCCTCTACACCAGTCTCCCACAAGATGCCACCTTGCAAGTCCTCCACGACATTCTGATGGAGAGCCAGTGGGATTACACCACCCTCAGGGACTTTATCCTAAACTGTGCCGCACTGGCATTAAAAGAAAATTATTTTGAGTTTGAGGGTGAATTTTACCTTCAGACTAATGGCACTTCAATGGGCAGCGTCTTTGCCCCCAGTATAGCGGGGCTTTACGTTTACCATTTTGAACAAACACACATACTAACAGCAGCCAATCCTCACTCTGACAACATCAAATTATGGCATCGGTATATCGACGACATTCTTGTGATTTGGTCTGGGTCACAAGACACCCTATCCACCTTCCTCAACTGGCTCAATGAACGGGATCCATACTTACGGCTTACCAGCACAGCCAGTTCAACGAGCATTGCCTTCTGGACCTCACTATTGAAGCAGATGCAGGCATGCTTAAAACCACAACATACTACAAACCGACTGCCAGGAACTCGCTGTTACAATTTGAGAGCTTCCACCCTCGGGCACTCAGGGAGAATCTCCCCTTCGGCCAGTTTCTTCGAATACGAAGAAACTGTAGCCAGATATCAGACTACCAAAAACAATCAACACATTTGGCTATGAAATTACGTGAGCGGGGATACCCTGACAAAATTGTCCAAACCACCAAAAAACGGGCCCGCAATCAGAACAGAGATGCCCTCCTGGAAGACAACACACGGGAGGACGCCACTGCCCCCCTAACATGTGTCACCACCTACAATGAGGCATCCAACAAAGTGTCCAAAATAATCCGAAAAAACTGGCGAATCCTGAACACTGGCAAAAGGAACTGGGACCAACCGCTCTTCGCATATAAAAGACCTAGCAGCCTCAAAGACCGAATTGTCTCTACGAGACCTAAAATGACCAAAAACACAACCACAAACTCAGTGTTAAATGCCTGGGGCCTTCCTGACGTGGTTGGACACTACCCATGTGGTGATTGTAGTGTCTGCCACTTGACACGACCAACCAAGACACTCAATTTGGAACCTGGCAAAGTATGGTGACAGGTAAAGCATACGAATTGCAACTTAACCAGTGTAGTCTATTTGATTGAATGCCCGTGTGGACTCCGCTACATTGGCATGACTACACGTAAAGTCAGAACCAGAATTGTGGAGCACCGTAGCACCATTCGGTGCAAAAAAAACATTAGCAAACTAACGGACCATTACCTACAAAGGACATACTCCCAACGATATGTCCTGGACTGTAGTAGAACATATTGAGTGCAACAACACCAGCACCAACAAATTTTTGCTAAAAAAAGAACAACGCTGGATATATCGTTTGTCCACCCATCTACAGGGGCTGAACGACAATATCCCCTGGCATAAACTGAACTCTTGATTCTAGGGCTTGATAGAATTCCTCAAATTAATACAGCCACTGTATTGACAGAGTGATCCTTAGGGCTTTTCCCTAATACATGCATGACTTTTCTCCCATAACAAGGAGAAGCCTGACAGTGATGACATTATACAACCACCACAGAATGGCTGTTCTGATCCTTTAGCGCACCAATTCTCAGTCACACAGAACCCACTCTTATCCGACTATGATGCTTCATAGTCAACTATGCCATTAAGAACATATGCAAACACTAATAGCAACCCCCAGCGTAACACGCACTGTCGGGCACTGATAACACGCCCGATTTTCATACGCACAGAAGTACGCAGTTTATTCATTGCATTTTATTAATTTCTAATTCCGCTATACACTAAGCGATATTATACTCAGCCCAATCGCTTCACAAACCCAATCTTTATTGTTTTTTCAATTGAACACACTAGCCCCGCACATACACCTAGTGAGGGCTCTTGTCTGTCTTCTATGTTCTTCCCTCCTCTCCCGCTGCAGACGCTACTCACACTAACGAGGAAGTGCTCCCAGCTGGTGTATCAAGAGCAGTACTTAAACTCGAGCAGACCAAGGGCGAACATCCACGGAGATCCGACGCATACCAAGTAGGTGCAGACGCGGGCCCGAGCTTTTACAAGTAAGTGGGGATCCTAGGGGTCTGTTGTTCCCCGAGGCCACGGCAGAACTACGAGCGATTTCAAGGCGACTTCTCGCATTTCTTCATATGTCTCCTTTTACCAAATAGAAGGTGACTTAAAGCCGACCCCTATGCCGGATACTCATGAGGCTTTGCTCTGATATTCTCAAGAGTAAGGATTTACATTTATTAATTGTCTGCCACTTAATTTTGTAGCAAGGCGTGATTCCGCTATTGATTAATGGCACATATAGCATTCATCGCCGACCAACTACCCCGTCACAATTCGTACCGCGCAACTAAATAACTTTATGGTTATCACACGGACACAACGGCATCTATAGCACATAAGATATATGTGCACTCTGGGAAGCTAATTTCCATATTGTGTGTCTGTTCGTATTGTATTGTTTTGTGTTTTTCTTTCATTACAGGTAAGAAGCATAGAGGGAACTCCCCTCTTACCCATATTGCACCTTAGCGAGTGCAACACATACAGGGTCACTTACACTTCATTTTGACCAGCCTTTTAATCACTTTCTGAGCACATTGGACACTTAAAGGTCCTGAAGAAAGCCAGATCATAACCAAGGCCTGGCTGAAACATGTTGACCACACAAGATGTGGGAGACCATAGATAACTCCACAATACATCCATTGCCTTGTTTTTAACACTGCCAAAGGCCCACTAATAAAATAACCTTAACAGGAGATGGGACCCAAGGACAGTTTTTAATTTACACTCACACGCTATCACTGCACACTCACTCACCACTAAACCAGCTCCGCTGTAAACAGGCGCTGAAGCACACCCGGGACACATTCGGTGTCACCGGGTGGAGCCCGATGATGAAGCATGCCACCAACTAGGTTTGGTGGGTGAGGGCTTTCATAAGAAATAATATTTCTTCCCTCTGTACAAACACACAATCTCTATGCTTGTTCAGGCTAGTTCCTGTTGATTATATATATATTTTAGGGGAAGAGAACTAGCCCTGTTCTTCCTCTCTCTCTCCTTGATACCCAATAATTAAGCAGCGCACAGCTGTGAGAGCAAACAAATAAACTTTCAACTGCCCAAAATGGCAGAAAACGCTGGCCTAACGTTCACTGAGAATGATGTCAGTGAAATCCTTGCTGATCCCTTCTTCTTGACAGACTTTAACATATCACAAACCATAGCACAGACCACTGACTGAGAAAAAGCGCAACCGCATCCGTACAATCTTACACGGTGTAATCCTCACCAAATACCTTCGTACAAACACCACACCACGAGGCCTATTGGTGACAAATGCACCCAGGATCTTCCTGGAGGATGCTTCCTTCAGGAAGGACTGGGCACAGATCGCCTGGCATTGCACCAGAGACTGGCTGGTTCTGATAATAAAAACAGCAAAACGATTGTTGGACGCCATGATTATAGACATCCAGGCCACAGAAAGCCATTTCAAGACAACTATAACATCATTCAAGAAAAAACTGGACGAATCTAATAAAGAAATGGCGGAAAATAGGGAGTACCTCACCCAGGCGAAAATTACCAAATTTAAACAGATCTCAAAAAATTCTCATATACAAAAATATATCCCTACACAGAGGAAAACTACATTCTTCCTCAAAAACAAGACAGATCAAGTGACACTTCTGGGGATAACAGTTCCATCTCCAGTGACTCCAGTGCAGGCTCCTACAAACCCAGAGGCAGGGGACGACAACAACGATGGCAACAACCATGGGGCATGCCTCAACCTCAAGGCCATAACTTTGGACCACCGCCGTTTGCCCACCCACCCCAAAACCCATATCTCGGATGGCCCCCCGTGTACCATTTCGGACCTCAACCCTTCTTTCAAAACAACCAAAGGCCACCTTTTTTAGGACAAGGCCGGAGACCAATAGGACGATGAAGGAACCAACAACAGGTCCACTGGGCAGAGGAAGAAGGACCAGTGAGCGCCAATACCAGGAACAAGATGAGAGAACCACAACCAGGACCGAGCGGACACCGCTAGGAGCGCAAGATCCAAAACCCATTTCCTTGGTATTCAACTTATCTTCGACTCCCCTTACACAGAAAGAGGAAGACATACTCAATAAAGGATTGTACTTTGTACCCACCACACAATTGGACAAGTTCCAACTGCACACAGAACTGGCGGAATTTTTCCGAAAACTCAAACTGAGAGCCTTTTTTGAGAAACAACCAGCCATAGAGCATATCGCCAACACCAACAACAATGAAACGGGCTTGAAACCAAAATCGACTTTCTTACCACCACCGACTAGCATCCCTGTGGAAATAACAACGTTCGAACAAGCAGTTTACAACGAAGTCGAGAAGATGGACCAATCTAAGACCTACAACAACCTTTCCAAAGAAGAAAGGGAAATAGTCTGAAAGCTACAAGAGAACCCCAATTTAACCATCAAACCAGCCGACAAAGGGGGAGGAATTGTAATTCAGAACAAACAGGACTACACTAATTAATGCAGAAGGCTACTCAGTGATTCCCGCAACTATAGACGCTTGAAGGATAACCCCACAAATAACCTACAATCAACTATCAAATCTCTAGTGGAGAATGCGGAAGGAAACCAACATATCTCCAAACAGGAGGCAGACTACCTTTGCACTAGAAATGCCAGGGTACCGTATTTCTATACTGTCCCCAAGATACACAAAGAGACCAGACCGCCACCAGGTCGGCCTATTGTCTCGGGGATCGGTTCCCTCCTTGAACCCCTCTCCCGGTATTGCGATTTCTTTTTGAATCCACTGGTACAAAAGGCATCTACCTATATTAGAGATACCAAACATCTTCTCAACCTCATAAAAGATCAGGGGTTTGACCCCACTTCACAACTCCTAGTGGGGTTAGATATTGAGAGCCTCTACACCAGTCTCCCACAAGATGCCACCTTGCAAGTCCTCCACGACATTCTGATGGAGAGCCAGTGGGATTACACCACCCTCAGGGACTTTATCCTAAACTGTGTCACACTGGCATTAAAAGAAAATTATTTTGAGTTTGACGGTGAATTTTACCTTCAGACTAATGGCACTTCAATGGGCAGCGTCTTTGCCCCCAGTGTAGCGGGGCTTTACGTTTACCATTTTGAACAAACACACATACTAACAGCAGCCAATTCTCACTCTGACAACATCAAAATATGGCGTCGGTATATCGACGACATTCTTATGATTTGGTCTGGGTCACAAGACACCCTATCCACCTTCCTCAACTGGCTCAATGACCGGGATCCATACTTACGGTTTACCAGCACAGCCAGTTCAACGAGCATTGCCTTCCTGGACCTCACTATTGAAGCAGATACAGGCATGCTTAAAACCACAACATACTACAAACCGACTGCCAGGAACTCGCTGTTACAATTCGAGAGCTTTCACCCTCGGGCACTCAGGGAGAATCTCCCCTTCGGCCAGTTTCTTCGAATACGAAGAAACTGTACCCAGATATCAGACTACCAAAAACAATCAACACATTTGGCTATGAAATTACGTGAGCGGGGTACCCTGGCAAAATTGTCCAAACCACCAAAAAGCGGGCCCGCAATCAGAACAGAGATGCCCTCCTGGAAGACAACACACGGGAGGACGCCACTGCCCCCCAACATGTGTCACCACCTACAATAAGGCATTAAACAAAGTGTCCAAAATAATCCAAAAAAACTGGCGAATCCTGAACACTGGCAAAAGGAACTGGGACCAACCGCTCTTCGCATATAAAAGAGCTAGCAGCCTCAAAGACCGACTAGTCTCTACGAGACCTAAAATGACCAAAAACACAACCACAAACTCGGTGTTAAATGCCTGGGGCCTTCCTGACGTGGTTGGACCCTACCCATGTGGTGATTGTAGTGTCTGCCACTTGACACGACCAACCAAGACACTCAATTTGGAACCTGGCAAAGTATGGCGACAGGTAAAGCATACGAATTGCAACTCAACCAGTGTAGTCTATTTGATTGAATGCCCGTGTGGACTCCGCTACATTGGCATGACTACACGTAAAGTCAGAACCAGAATTGTGGAGCACCGTAGCACCATTCGGTGCAAAAAAAACATTAGCAAACTAACGGACCATTACCTACAAAAAGACATACTCCCAACGATATGTCCTGGACTGTAGTAGAACATATTGAGTGCAACAACACCAGCACCAACAAATTTTTGCTAAAAAAAGAACAACGCTGGATATATCGTTTGTCCACCCATCTACAGGGGCTGAAGGACAATATCCCCTGGCATAACCTGAACTCTTGATTGTATTGCTTGATAGAATTCCTCAAATTAATACAGCCACCGTATTGACAGAGTGATCCTTAGGGCTTTTACCTAATACATGCATGACTTTTCTCCCATAACAAGGAGAAGCCTGACTGTGATGACATTATACAACCACCACAGAATGGCTGTTCTGATCCTTTAGTGCACCAACTCTCAGTCACACAGAACCCACTCTTATCCGACTATGATGCCTCATAGTCAACTATGCCATTAAGAACATATGCAAACACTAATAGCAACCCCCTGCGTAACACGCACTGTCGGGCACTGATAAAACGCCCGATTTTCATACGCACAGAAGTACGCAGTTTATTCATTGCATTTTATTAATTTCTAATTCCGCTATACACTAAGCGATATTATACTCAGCCCAATCACTTCACAAACCCAATATTTATTGTTTTTTCAATTGAACACACTAGCCCCGCACATACACCTAGTGAGGGCTCTTGTCTGTCTTCTATGTTCTTCCCTCCTCTCCCGCTGCAGACGCTACTCACACTAACGAGGAAGGGCTCCCAGCTGGTGTATCGCGAGCAGTACTTAAACTCGAGCAGACCAAGGGCGAACATCCACGGAGATCCGACGCATACCAAGTAGGTGCATACGCGGGGCCCGAGCTTTTTACAAGTAAGTGGGGATCCTAGGGGTCTGTTGTTCCCCGAGGCCACGGCAGAACTACGAGCGATTTCAAGGCGACTTCTCTCATTTCTTCATATGTCTCCTTTTACCAAATAGAAGGTGACTTAAAGCCGACCCCTATGCCGGATACTCATGAGGCTTTGCTCTGATATTCTCAAGAGTAAGGATTTACATTTATTAATTGTCTGCCACTTAATTTTGTAGCAAGGCGTGATTCCGCTATTGATTAATGGCACATATAGCATTCATCGCCGACCAACTACCCCGTCACAATCCGTACCGCGCCACTAAATAACTTTATGGTTATCACACAGACACAACGGCATCTATAGCACATAAGATATATGTGCACTCTGGGAAGCTAATTTCCATATTGTGTGTCTGTTCGTATTGTATTGTTTTGTGTTTTTCTTTCATTACAGGTACAAAGCATAGAGGGAACTCCCTCTTACCCATATTGCACCTTAGCGAGTGCAACACATACAGGGTCACTTACACTTCATTTTGACCCCCCTTTTAATCACTTTCTGAGCACATTGCACACTTAAAGGTCCTGAAGAAAGCCAGATCATAACCAAGGCCTGGCTGAAACATGTTGACCACACAGGATGTGGGAGACCATAGATAACTCCACAATACATCCATTGCCTTGTTTTTAACACTGCCAAAGGCCCACTAATAAAATAACCTTAACAGGAGATGGGACCCAAGGACAGTTTTTAATTTACACTCACACGCTATCACTGCACACTCACTCACCACTAAACCAGCTCCGCTGTAAACAGGCTTTGAAGCACACCCGGGACACATTCGGTGTCACCGGGTGGAACCCGATGATGAAGCATGCCACCAACTAGGTTTGGTGGGTGAGGGCTTTCATAAGAAATAATATTTCTTCCCTCTGTACAAACACACAATCTCTATGCTTGTTCAGGCTAGTTCCTGTTGATTATATATATATTTTAGGGGAAGAGAACTAGCCCTGTTCTTCCTCTCTCTCTCCTTGATACCCAATAAAGTATTTTTGCAACACTTCAAACAGTAATAAAGTGAAAAACAACACACAAAAGGATTCCACAGCAAGTTGGAAAAAATAGAGTAAAATTGAATAAATAAAACAAGACCAAAGCGAAAAAAATCCAATCAGTAGAACCGGAGATAGGAATTTTTTTATAGAATTCAGTAAAAATAGTACCAAAAAGCACAAAGCGCGAACTTGGGATATATGGTCATGCTGGATTAGGTCAAAGTAACACTTTGAGGCTGGCCGCGATGGAGCACAGGCCAGCTACAGCGACCCAGTTAGGCCTGCTGAACAAAGTATCTTAAATCCTGTTTTGCAGAGATTTGCAAGGATCTGTGTCAAAGATGCGTCGCACAGTCAAAATGGTGCATTGGTTCCGAGATGTGATGAGGCTGCAATGCGAGGATATGCATCTTTGTCGATGGTCCAGTCGACTGAAGATGCGCTGTGCAGTCGGGGCGATGCATCAGTTCTGAAGAGCTGCAATGCGATGTGAGTCTGGGTTCAATCCACAAAGCAGCGATGATGCGTCGGTTCTGCTTGGATTTGCACCATGCAGCAGAGTAGGTGCGTCTGTTCTGCTGGATCCACAGAGGCTGGCAGAGAACCTCAGGAGCCCTTCCAAGGGTAGAAGACTGTGGTAGCAACACTTTGCAGGGTAGACTCACAGATGGCAGAGTCCAGGTGCTGGTGCAAGTTTGTTGGAAGCCTGTTGTGAGCCCGAGGTTTCAGGCCATGAGGCCAGCCACTAGCCCTTGGAGTCACTTTGGATTCAAGAGATGCAGGCTCAGTCTTTCTCACCCAGGCAAGAGGGCAGCAGGCAGCAGATCAGCATAGCAGTTCCTTAATCACAGTAGTCCAGCAGAATGGCAGTCTTTTGAAGTGCACAGGTGCCCTGCCTTCCTGCCCTGACCCTGGCTTCAGACTAACTACAGGGGGTATGCAGCCCTTTATGTTGAGCTAGTACACAGCCTATCCAGGTGTAAGTGGGACTGGGCCCAGTTCCTCCCTCCCATCCTGCCAGTGAAGGCTCATTGAGTCACATGTAAGCTCCCTATTGTGTGTAAATGTGTAGGAAGAATACACAAAGTTCAACTGTCAGCTACACCCCCATCATGTGACCAAAGATAGGCTGCATGCATCAAATGGCTAAGGCAAGAAAATGTCAACTTTCTAAAAGTGGCATTTTCAAAATTGTAATTTAAAATCCAACTACACTGTAAGTTATGATGTTTGATTACAATTCCACAGACACGAAACATGAAGGGGTTACCTGTTCCTACTTGGAAATTACACTTATTAAATGTAGTAATGTAACTCCAATTGTTATCTTATGGGAGAGGTAGGCCTTGCATTAGTAAAAACAAATTTGAGTTTTTCACTACCAAGACAGGTAAAACTTAACAGTACATGTCTACTTTTTAAATACATTGCACCCTGCCCTCTGGGCTGCCCAAGGCCTACCATAGAGGTATATGTATTAAAAAATAAGTTTTGGGCCTGACAAAAGGTTTACTTTATATCTCACAAAATGTACGGTGATGGAAGAAGAAGAAATAACGAGGGCTCAGAAAGGTCAATGGGGGAGCACTGATGTGTTTAAGACGAGAACCCTCACTCACCCATGGGTGACATGCTTCATCATTGGGTCCCCTCTTCACACAGGGACCGCAAGGTCCTCAGTGTGGGCTATAACTCTCCCGTAGGAGAGGAGCGGGTCTTTTTTCGACAAGCACCCTAAAAACCCATCTTACGTATAGGGGAGGGAGGGTGCCTTTCTCCTGCTGTATTTTTCCCCACTTTTTTTCTTTTACAATGCCTAGTTTTCTGTATCTTTTTCATTTCAACTGCCTCTCTCAGTCTTTGCATAAGTGTGTTCATGGGTGTCTCAGGGTATGCATCAGAATGTAGCAAAACCAAAGGGGATGATGGACATTGCAAGCACTCACCCCCAGTCAACTGATCTGGGTTTAATCCATCATCATTCTTTAGCTCACTCCGCCACCCCAGTTCAGACATGGCCATATGCAAATCAGTCTGACCCTGTGCCTCATGGGAACAGTCCAGCCCGAACTGCCAAGCCATGTCTTCCCTGGACCGGAAACAAGCATCCTGGGACCAGTTTCGGGTTCATAACCCTCATCAGCCAGGCTATCTTGAATCCAGTGGCAAAGTGAGCAAGGGACCCACGTCTGGGCATACCCTGCCAACTTAGGGCGAACTTAGCAAAACCAAGGGGGATGATGGATGGAGTGTTGAACATTGCAAGCACTCACCGCCAGTCAACTGATCTGGGTTTAATTCATCATCATTCTTTCGCTCACTCCGCCACCCCAGTTCAGACATGGCCATATGCAAATCAGTCTGACCCTGTGCCTCATGGGAACAGTCCAGCCCGAACTGCCAAGCCATGTCTTCCCTGGACCGGAAACAAGCATCCTGGGACCGGTTTCGGGTTCATAACCCTCATCAGCCAGGCTATCTTGAATCCAGTGGCAAAGTGAGCAAGGGACCCACGTCTGGGCATACCCTGCCAACTTAGGGCGAACTTAGCAAAACCAAAGGGGATGATGGACGGAGTGTTGAACATTGCAAGCACTCACCCCCAGTCAACTGATCTGGGTTTAATCCATCATCATTCTTTAGCTCACTCCGCCACCCCAGTTCAGACATGGCCATATGCAAATCAGTCTGATCCTGTGCAAGCAAAAAACAAACAACACATAGGCCAATGTGCCTGGCTATGTTTTTATTTGATTGAGTGTCTGCTTGAGTTTTGCAGTGCATTCAGCAATGTCTGCCATTATGTATTATTGTTTTATTATACAGCTTAAAGATGCAATTAGTCACCAACATACCTGCAATAAATTGCTCCATTGATCTATGTAAAAGGAGAGAAAACAAGAATATGTTATTGATACATGTTATAAATTTTCACATTAAAGTTTACTTTTCGCCAAAACAAATATTGATGTTAATAATAAAGCATTACACAACTTTAATGCTACAAAGCAATTATACATTTAATTTAAACATTTCATTTTCTCTTTTTTGCTGTACTCAACTTTCATACTTGTACATTATAAATGATGTACTGTATAAAGATTCCTCCTTGAACAGTGGGGAAAGAACAATAAACTAGATTGTAGTAAAAAAATACCAGAACTGCACAGTATGTCTTAAATATGTGATACTATGCATTGCACTCACTTGAAATACTTAATCAATTCTTTTAACTATAGATATTGAACTAATCTAAAGAAACATATCTCCCCAAAAAAGTTCTGATATTATAAGTGGTCCATTACTAGTAATAGATGTAAAGCACTCTTGAACATTTGAGTCCCTTTTGAAGACATCACCCCTGGCAGGCCAAATGATGTTTTAAACACTGATGATCTGCATAGAATGAACACCATATACCACTTTTTGAACTTCAATACTCCTTAGAACTTTGGTTGTAGAAATAAAAGGTATGAATTTGGAAGTTTGAAAGGCAGTTTTGTTTCAATGTAAGCTTGCTGTCATCGAATTCTGCCCATCCAGTTACACTTCTTAAGTAAACAGTGTAGTGTCTTGAAGTTATACTAAGTCCTTCATGAAAGATGATAGCCACTGTAGTGTACATTCTTCCAGAAATTGAAATTTGCTCAGCTTTGAAGTTTGTAATCTCAGTTTCGAATTTAGATCCATCTGTTCTGCATCGCTGAACCATTAATATAATATATTTTGTAGTTCTCTGTACATGCAATGTAGACGTTATATCTGATCTACAATTTGGACAGGTCATATTTTGGTCAGCCTTTTTGATCAATCTATAAAAAGACACACGTTTAGAATCCGGCAGTGTTAAGTACAGAAAGTGCTCAGAAATGATCTGAGTTGCAGACAAAAAGGAGCAATCTTCACATTCATGGTTCCATGTGTAACTCAGTCCAAATATCTCATCAACATTTACATCTTCTTTTTCTAAAACTCCAATGATGACAATTATAACTTTCTGTGCATCTTGTTGACTGTTCTGAGTAAATAGTACTGATCCACTTCATATATCTACTAGATCTCGAATGCCTGAAGCACAATCTATCACAGTCCTATCACTATCCAAACGTTGCACCAAACCACACAGTGCAGAACATAATCTCTTCTGCGGTTGCTGTTCAGTTGCATTTATAAGTTGTGGTAAGTGAAAGAGAACATTGAGAACAACATTTGCATAGCAATTAGCACCAGAAGGGTTTGACAACTGGTAACTTACAATATCCCCTTCATTCTTCAGTTTTTTCTTCTTAACACTTTCCTTGTTCTCCTTCTTTACCTTCTTTTCAGCAGGATCCATAAATTCTTTCGTGAGCTTCCACTTTAGACAGATTATCCATTTTGCATAAATGGGCTACAGTCCTAAATGAGGAACGTAAAGACTTCTCAACCGCTTGTACTCTCTGACACAACTTGCATCAGCACTAACTTTCTTATCATCAAAATCAATCAAAAACAAACCGGACAATGTTCTGACTCACAACAATGCTACATATGGCATATCTTCTTTAAATACACTACTTCCAATATTAATAAAAGTTGCATCTACACTTAAACCTTGTGGTTTATGGGTAGTTCCAGCATGCATTAGAGAGAGCGGGAACGGCTGCTGCCGAACATATAAGTCTTTCGCAAGCAAAAAACAAACAACACATAGGCTAATCTGCTTCACGCCATCAAGCTGATGAAATGTTATGGCTAAGTATTCAATGTCATCCCTATTTGGAAATTAAATCAATAACCTTACCCATCGCTCCATTTACTAATCCTTCCTCAACATTTGTATTACGCCATGAAATTACTCTACAGTTCTCCAATGAATCCAATTTTGCTTGTAGGTTTCCACATAGCAG
Source organism: Calotriton arnoldi (assembly GCA_963921515.1). NCBI lineage: Eukaryota > Metazoa > Chordata > Amphibia > Caudata > Salamandridae > Calotriton > Calotriton arnoldi. The sequence goes on from CAWUFW010005113.1 coordinate 884,959, forward strand.
TACTGTCACTCCCTGGTGTTCCCTTTTGTCAATAACTGTCATTTCCAAAATTTATTTTTTCTCCAGTTTTAGTAACTGTTCATTACAATTGGAGTACTCCTGAACAGTAAGCATTAAACAAAATATGTATTTCCCTTCTTCTGAAGTTGAACAATAGCTGTGTTGCTGTATTGTTAGAAGAAAACAGTTTCTTCATAAGTCGACTTTCTAAGGCACTTTTGCCCTTCCTTCGTTAGAACTCCTACTCTAATGTGCTTTAGTATATGTCCATATTCCATGTCAGATGTATGATGAATATTCTTCAGTAGTTCCTTGTGCTGGAAGTTTAGCCACATGTTTACATTGCAAACACTTCCCAAAGAATTCCGAGTTTCATCATGCAGAAGTGTCTTGAAAACTGGCCTTCCTTTCACTGGCGTAAGTTGCAGTAGGTCACCAAAGACAATTAAATGCTTTCCTCTAGAGAGGACGTTGTGCTCTGTTCTTAAAATCCTTTGCATTCTCAAGTGTAGGAAGGCAAGCATTAGGTCTGAGGCCATGCTCATCTGATCAATGATTTAAAGCTTCAGTTTCTTCAATACTCTTGACACCTAATGACAAGCTTCACCAGATAACGTTTGGTATTCCAGTTTATTGTTATGTTCAATGGTAGCATTAGTATTTGATGTAGAGTAATTCCTTTAATGTTGTGTGCAGCAAATCCAGTAGGTGTTGTTACTACACATGATAAATTTGATTCTTTAGTCCTCTGTAGGTAAGCGTTGAGAAGTTTAATTCAAAAGCTGTTCCCAGTGCTAGCTTGACCACTGATATATAATAGTATTGGCTTAAATGATGAGCATTTGCCTTCGTTCTTCTCATGGAGAAATCTGTGCTCTTTTTTTTCTTTTACCTCCATATAAATTTCTTTCTGTTCATCATTGAGATGTCCAACTAACTGTTCGAAATCAACAGTTTCCTGTCTCACTTGTTCCATTGCACTTTACACCTCATTCATGGCTATTGCGGCTTCTTTTTCAATAATGGGTTGTTCAAGAGGATCTTGACTCAGAGGTGCAGAACTTTGACTGATTTGGGAACTCTCCTTAGCTACCTCAGCAGCAATAATTGCTTCCTGTTCATTTTCTTCATTTAAGATGCGCAAATAGTTTGAACACTGAAGACTGAACACTAAATACTGCCTTTTACACCATTGAAAGAATCTTTGGAGCAGTGATAGTCTCCAAGTAATTCTGATTCAGAACGCCAAGGCTTGAAGAGTTGTAGAAGTGACAAATAGAAAAACTTTTTTTCTCTCTGGAGTTTGGCAACTACATTTTATGTGGTTAATTATATTTCCTTTTGTGTGTCTCACCAAACAACCATCACATCCAACTATTGCATATCTTCCTTCTTCTATGTTTTCTGTTAGATTGCTTCTGTGTCTGTAGCGTTGAAGTATTTCATAAAGACACATGTTTTCGAGATGTGGACTCCTTCTTGGATGGTATGTATCCATCATATTTGAATTCACAATGTGTGTAGTTTCCGGGTCAATCTCTGCTGCGTACTGAATATCTGGAGAGACTTTAACACTCTATTTCGTGTACTTGCTAGGCCTAAACCTACCCAAAACATTCCCTTTGACTTTGAAAACAAACTGGCCAAGCTCAACCAGTTACAGCAATCATAGGACCCCATCTCTCTATGGGAAAGCATTTTCAAGCTGAAGCTGAACCATTTTTGGTTAGAGTCTTTTCTGCAGAAAAAACCCTACCACATCTCCCTCGTCTCTGTTTTCTCTGATTTTTTAGTATATGAAGTGCCATAACAAGCAACAGCGATGGAGTTGTCTGCAACAAATTGTATATCCATATTTACATTCACATTTTGAGAATGACAGGGTTATAGTCATTAATTAACTTGGAGGTAACTGTTCTTCTCAAGTTGTATGTGTTTTTTGGTGATTTCCGTGTCAGAGTATGTCTGACTGCAGTTAAAAAGTTGTTCACTCTTCCTCGGGAAATGGCAGGTCGTGGAAATCCAAACCAACATCTTGTGTAAAAGTTTCCTTTGCATCCGTATTTTCAATGACAGTACTTTCCACATCTATGTGTTTGAAACCGCAGAACTTGTTCTCTCAAGCCTTTCTCACTACTGTCTTTCGGCATGGTGCATGTCACATACTGTTCTGTGAAAGACAGTACAGACTCATCACTCTCTGTTCCAAATGTCGGTGCATCGTTTATCCATAACAGCATGTGAATATGAGGAGCACCTCTTGCTTGGTACTCTTTATGCAAAATGAAATCAGTTACGTCGCCAAGAGAAGGGTTTGTTTTGTTACAGATGAAAGACATCGTGGCTTGGAACCTGTGGTTAAAATAGGAGCCAAATAACAAAGTTCTCCTGCTGTCATCACATTTACATCCTTAATGTTTGAGTTTACTTCTTTCAAGAATTTAAGCAGGTCATCCCACGCGTACTCAGCACAACTGAGCATCAGAAACCAAGTAGGTGCACCTAGGTTTCTCAACATACATTTGAGTTCACCATGACGACAATACCAATACTCATTGGTGCCATGTTGGCACGCTATCAAATGAATCAAGTTGTATTCTAACTTTTCATCCTTTCCATGAACTTTGTCAACAAATTCCTTTGCAGAGAGGTTTAGAAGATTATCTCCTGTCTCCAGTATGTGGTTTACAGCATATGAAAGTCCAGACAAGACACTCTCAAACAGAAGATGGTAAATGTATGGAATGCACTGGCGAAATCTTGGATCCTCGGAGTATTATCTGGTTGACCGGCATTCAGTTGCTGGTATCTGTACAGGGCGGTCATCATAGATAGCACCCACCTGCTTCAGTGGTAAACTGTTGTTGAAAACAGCGAGCCTCTAAATGTTTCCCCCACTCCCTCATGGGAGCTCTTTCGTCTTGTTTTATTTGAAAGAGATCAATAGCATCACCGATAACTTCTTTAGAATGCAGGGAATGGATACTGTAGGATTCATAAATTTCTTCTGATCTGGATTGATCCATTTTTTCAACTTGCCCAATTGATGGTAATGTTTCATCCTCCATATATGTTATATTGTGAACATCAAAATTTTTACAGTAAATATTATTTTATACCAGGTATCATTTCTCTTTTTTTACTTTATTAAAATCCACTAAGTCTTGCCAGATTATTTTGCTCTTGATATGGACATCATTTACAAGAATAATAAGTGGTTCATGAACATTGTTGTATAAAAAAACAGTTTCAATATACTGTTTAAAATCTAAAGGTAAGTACATAACTCTTCCTTTAAAACCTTTCTGAAGCTCAGTTGCTGGCAACTTCCCTGTCTTTGGCTCCAGACGAATACAAGCTTGAAATGGGTGTACATATTTTATGAGAATTGATTCATAAATATTTATTTCTAAAAGATCTTCTGGAATTGTTACTAATTCTAACTTGCTATGTACTGCTCTGGCTGGCATTTTGTTTTCCTCTAACTTACCATACAAGTATTTACATATAATTTGCCATGTGGAGAAGTCAAAGCGTTGTTCTACAAATAAGTAAACAGCAAATTCTTGCTACTTATCTCTGTTCTCCTGTTTAGTTTTTGAGAATACAACTACATTATAAGTTTGGATTTTGTAGTGAGGGCATTGATACCAAATACAAACACAGTTTGGTTTCTCAGAGGAAACTGAGTTAAACTTTCTAAAGTCTTCTGTAAAGTTATCCACACTAATACCTGTCTCCTTTTGCTCTACACCTCCACATACCAACTACTAATTTTCCCTAGGTTCCTGTTCAGGACCAAAGAAATAAAATGGAACATCTTCACAAACCTTCTTTACGTCTACTACTGTACCATGCAATAGACTTCTATTCATCTCTCTTAAGCTTAAGGCAGGAGTTTTTAATAGTAAAGTCGCCTAACCAAATTTCAAATTTTAGAGTGAGCGTTTTAGAGCTAACATCCTGAAATGATGGAAAGGTTCTTCTGCACATGTTCTTCAAAAGACATGCCAGTGAATTTCCCTGTAAATTAGTATACTACTTGACTTTGCATGGATCTAAAGCTTGCAAAATTGCAATTTTCTTTTTCAGACCTCTGTATGGAAACTCACTTAGGAAAGTTCCTAATAAATCAATAAATTCCTGACAAACATTGCAAATACTATCACAGTTCCAATTCTATACAGGGGCCTGTCTACGCCTTCCTTGCACCTCTTCAGCTATCACTTCCTCTACATTCCTAGGAACCATCTCCTCTTTTGCAATAGGAGTACCATCTTTTACCTCATAACAACAGCCAATTGTATCAACTGCATGCACTAGTGTGCTCTCTTATAAATAGCTTTCTTCATTAAAATAAGGTTCTGTTCTGGAGATGTGCTTCCATTCACCTTTAAAAATCTTGCAAAAATCAGTTTTATTATTAAGCCTTTTTTAAGGGTTCTTTTTCTTCATACATAATACTGTTTTGTCTAGTGTCCTCATTCTGTTCAATATCAAGATCAATAGTTTCCTTTTCAGAGCAAACGCTTTCTCAACAACATTTTCAATATATTGCTTTGGCTTAAGTGCATCACTTCTCCTTTTATACTACTACTTTATCCCTTGTAGCAAATTCTGTATTACTCTAGTACAAAACATTTTAGGTCGTATCTCCTTAAACTCTTTCTGTCTCCATGGCAAACTGCCTGTTTTTTTAAAACATTTCCTATTTTCTTAAACATGTACTCCTTATTTTGTTTCAGTTGATTTCAAAATTCGGTTTTTACATAAGACTTCTCTCATTCTGCATTCTATGACATATTCTTTCAGAAACTTCTTAGTACTCTTATCACCGTGTCTTTTTTTCCTCTGCACATTCTCCGCCTTATTTTCTTATTCTCTCACAGTTTTAAGTAAGTGACATTGTTTCTTTCTTCTTTGTCTCTTGTCAGCCATTATAATTCCTGTTCTTTAAATAAAAGTGGATATCTGGAAAGCAAAAAAACAATATATTAAACTCTATATTGAGCGACTTTAATAGTAATTGACTGAGTAACTGGCGTATTCTTTACTCTATGAGTTGTAAACAGTTATACAAGTGATAGTTTCCTTTTCTTCTTTGCTCTGTTTCTTACGCTAGGCACATCTAACTTTGTATCCTTCTACCTCTCTTTCTTGTAGGTGTTAGTGATAGGTTGAGTATATTAATGTATGCATTAATATGTTTATGTGTGTAATAGTGCTTGCATTAATGTTTGACAAAGTCTATTATTATGTTTCTCACTGTATACCTGGGCTTTTAACAAACAGTATTTTTCTTTAGCTGCCTATCTTTCTAGCTATATTATTCTCTGCCTGGGTGTCTTACTCCCTGCATCAGTGTGCCCTTGGGTATGTTAGTGGTTGCATTACTATTTGACCAGGTGTCTTGCTATATCAATTGCTATGTGCATGGGTGTGTCAATGACTATATTAGTGTTTGCAGAGACTTTCAGTGTCTGGTTTGGTTGTGTTAGTCACTGTATCAGTGTGTGCATAGGTGCACTAGTGGCTCCATTACTATGTATGTCTAAGTGTGTTACTGTATACATAACAGTTTACTTCAATATGCCACTGTATGTTTCAAAAATATAAAATACTAAATATAAAAATAAATAAAATATCTTAATTTTAACAAAAATAAAAAAACACAGACATATTACAATGTTTAATACTTATTATCAATTAACACAAATATTATTAATATAATTAAAATACAACACTATGGGGCCGATTACGATGGCGGACGGAAAAACACTCCGACCGCCGTGGCAGTGGAAATTAACCGTCCGCATGCACCGCGGCAAAACTGGCGGTCAGATTAGGATGCACTGTCAGAAAAATCCGTCCGCTGCGGACGGATTTGCTGCGGAAAGACCAAAAACCGCCGTTCGGCCAGCGGAATGACCGGAAGTGAAATTACAATACGATGGCGGTGCCAGCAAAACGATCAGTTGTTTCCGACCGCTGCGATCGCAACAAATGATGAATGGGAGAGCCGGCAGAAAGACTATTGCATTTCGACCGCCGCAATCACGCGGAAAGAGCAATGGCGGTCAAAAGCAACCACACAACAAGGCTACCAAGTGTGGCTGTATATCTGGCTCAGCCTCAAAAAACATCTAACACACCCCAATGACACATCCCCATGGCAAGTTAAAAATACAAATCCCAGGTCAACCCAGACAACACACCTGACATGAATACTCCATTTTGACCCACCCTCATAGCTGAGTATAAAACCAGCCCCAACCAGCACAACTCCAGCACTGAAGGGCCCAACCCCACAGCACTAAGAAGAGGCAAATCAGCACACATCACACCATCACAACCACACACACATCACCACCACCACCTTCACACCTGCACTTCTCACCAATTTGCACATCACACAACATGGCACAGAGGAAGATGCCCAAATTCACTGACAATGAGTTGTCAGTGATGGTAGATGAGATAATCAGACTAGAACCACATTTGTTTGGAAGCATGGTCCAACAGACACCTGTAGCCAGAAAAAATCAAATGTGAGTAAGGATAGTCAACAAAGTCAATGCAGTAGGGACCACCCCGCACACCCTGAAGGACATCAAGAGGAGGTGGCATGACCTCAAGAGCAGGGTGAAAGAGCATGCCAACAAGAACCATGAGCTGGCTCAGAGGACTGGCGGTGGCCCTCCCATTCCACCACTAACATTCAACGAATGGGAGGAGAAGGTGCTTGCCATACTGCATCCAGAGTGTCTCACAGGAATACCCGGGGGAGTGGAGGCTGGTAACTACCAACAAATGTCTCCCATTACACTGCAATGTACTGTCTTGCACAACTAGAAAGCTACACTTCCTAAACACAAATGCACTAACGTACAACACACTCTTCCCAACATATGTCTCACAGATTTACCATTTCCTTCCTCTGATTCACCCCAAAGGTAGCCAGCAATATTTCCATTTGGGCATGTGTACAGGCAGCCATCACTACAACTCCCACCAGGTCCCCTTGTCCCACTGCTGAGCAGGATGGAGCACTCACCCCACCCACAACCATGTGGCAGCCATTGCATTGCACTCCTCAAACTTACAGGTAGGTAGCCTTCTCATGCTCTCTTGTCTCACCCCTGAGCAAGATGGAGCACTCCCCCACCCTGAACCCTGTGGCAGCCATTTCATTGCTCTCCTCAAACTTACAGGTAGGTAGCCTTCTCATGCTCTCTTGTCTCACCGCTGAGCAGGATGGAACACTCCCCACACCCAGAACCATGTGGCAGCCATTTCATTGCTCTCCTCAAACTTACAGGTAGGTAGCCATCTTAACAGGGAGGGGGGTTCGTGGGTAGGAAGCCAGCACTACACCTCCCACCAGGCGGCCCACAGCTGAGCAGGATGGAGCACTCCCCCACCCACAACCATGTGGTAGCCATTTCATTGCACTCATCAAACTAACAGGTAGGTAGCCTTCTTAACAGGGAGGGGTGTTTGTGGGTAGGAAGCCATCACTACAACTCCCACCAGGCCCCCTTGTCCCACATCTGAGCAGGATGGAGCACTCCCCCCACCCACAACCATGTGGCAGCCATTTCCCTCCATTGTGTCACCGAACAGGTAGGTAGTTAGTGCATGCACCCTGCCATCCTTTCAAAATGCATGGAGCCATATGACCACACCAGCACTCACATGTCAGCCAACTTGGCATAGATCCAAAAAAGACATCCAGTGTGCTGACAGCTAAGCGTACATAACTGCCACAGAAATTAAACTTTGACTCACCAAGTCACATGTGAAAGTAATTCATGGCACAATCATGCACAGCACAGAATGCAATGTGTAAGTGCCATGGTGTCAGAGCATGAAGGCCCATATGAACACAAAACATACATGGTCAATCTGACAAACAAAGTAAAGTACATGATATGAAAAAGGTATGTATAACATTACAATGGCTAGTTCTTGCTTAGCTGAAATTGATTCCATGAAGAGCAAAAAAATAAGACGCATTACATAAAGTTGATGTGCCGCAAGTTGTCAGATGATGACATGTCCTTGTAATCACACAATCTGTACGTGGCACAAGGTTTCAATTTACATGTCACACCATGGCATAGTAATGTATGTACCTCAACATCATGTCATGATGCTCCGTATCTTGCTGCCATACCAAGTGATTGCAATCTAAAGTGTTTGGTGTATCAAATGTAACATCCAAAATTCTAACACCAAGCTAGTAGAGTGCACTTCAATGACCATTTACCCTCTGTTCAACAAGAGATCCACAAGCAACTGCAGCAGAAAACACCACCAACCTGCAGAGCCTGTCTCCTCCCCTGGAACATGAACTCTCAGATGCAGACTCCCTACGTTTCTCGGATGAGGAGCAACAACCTGGCCCATCCGGACTGCCAGGGTGCACCACGTCTCAGGCCCTCATTGTCCCCACCACCACCACCACCACCACCACCACAGCAACAACCACAGCACTGACCCCTGCTATGACAACCTGTGCGGCCTCCATCACCACCAGCACCACTGCTGCCTGCAACACTCTCCCTGCCTCAGTGGTTACCAACACCACAACACAATCAGAGGATGGGAGGGAGAGTGTGCGGGTGCGTCGAGGGCCAACGCCACAGGTCCGTGTCACCAGGGCAGGTGGGAGGGCAACTGGGGGACAAATACAGGAGGACACTGAGACCGAAGCCCTGGCCACCATCGCAAGAGTCCTTGGGGCATATGAACAGAACCAGGGACAGATGGACCAGGTTGTGGAAGAAGTGCGTGAGCTCCGCCTGCTGCTGAGGTCCATGGACACACGTATGGGCCAACTTGTGGACCTCATGGGCCAGCTAGTGGGTGTTCTGAGGGACAGACATGCGGCCCAAATGACAGCTCAACCCCCCTCCAGTGGCCCGCCTGCTGATACTCCCACCACCTCAGCTGGGGCCACAGAGAGGGGTGAGCTGCAACCAAATGACTCCTCAGACACCGCTGAGCCTGCAGCAGAGGCCCCCCTGCCAAACGCACGAGGGGCCGTCCGAGAAACACCAGGGGAGTACCACGTGGCAATGCACCATCCAAATGCAAGGCGCTGAGCCAGCCATGATGGCACCTGTGTTCCCCTTGACATTGACTTTGTTAACTATCCTTACCCACATTGCCATGTTGATGGCAGGAGTCTGTTGGACTGTGTGACTACATCAATGTGGTGACTACTCTATTTGTCTCATTTACCATCACTGACAACTCATAAATTCACTTTGCACAATTTTGTAAATAATCACTTCTCTGTCACAAATACTTACTGTAAATAAACACTCTTTACACACCTATGTCTTTGTGTCAGCTCCATGTTTATCACAGTATGTACAATGTCAACTCAGATTCCAATGTACCACAAGCTCTGATTGTGATGAGGCATTGAGAGGGTGAAGGAACCTAGAAAGACACAAGAGAATGACATTTACTTGTCAGGTGATGCCATTACAGCAAAAACACACCACTAGTCATCAACGTACAAAAACCAGCACACATAACAATGAGCAACAACATAAACATAGACATGAGGGGGCAGACTTACAAGCCCCCTGCGCCACCAGTACGTCACTTTTCGTGACGAACCGGTGGCGCTGGGGGCTCCTCCATATTTACAGGGACAGGAAAAGCCACCCTGCGTGACTTTTCCTCTCCTTGTAAATACGGCCCCTTCACACGCAGCACTTTGCGTTGAAGGGTCGTTCCATGGGTGTTGCTGTGGGTGTTCCCACACAACACCCATGGAATAAGACACATCTCCAGATTTACGAGAAATCGTAAATCTGGAGATGCTTCTGAATGCTACGCCACCCTAGAGGTGGCGTAGCGAGGCGCAACGAGGAGAAATGTTTTCATTTCTCCTCGTTTTTTCCTCTTTCAATGCATGCTGCATTCTACAGCACGCATTGAAAGCGGAAAATGCCTGTAGTGAGTGTTTTTGTGCAGGAAGGTGCCCCTTCCTGCACAAAAACAATCTCCCCACGAGGCAGGCATCCTTGCACCATGGTGCAAGGGTGCCTGCGCCGGCGCATGGCTGTAGTTTGTGCGCCAGTGCAGGGGAAAGCACAGAGATGCAACATATTCTTGTAAATATGTTGCATCCCTGTGCTTCGGAAGTGCCGCAGCGTGGCGCAGCCAAAGGGCTTGTGGTGCCACGCTGCGGCACTTCCTTGTAGATCTGCCCGAGGTACCTGAATAAAAATACCCAGTACCACATACATCAGCCATTAGCACAGAGCCAACAACAGCCAGCAGTCAAAAAGATCATCTATGCCGTGCCACTACCATCAAAGACAACAGACAATGTCACTGTTGTACAATGTCACTTACACTCAAGGGAAGTAGTTGTTGATGAGCTGTTGACGCAGGTCAACAACTTCCTCTTCTCCACTATCGTCGTCACTGGGCATGTGTGGGTTTGCAGGGGGGGGCATCTGCTGCTCATCATCGTCCAGGAGCAGGGGGATCTCTTTGCGCAGGGCCAGGTTGTGTAGCATGCAGCATGCAACTATGATCTGACACACCTTTTGGGGAGAGTAGAGTAGTGCACCTCCGCTCTTGTCCAGACACCGGAATCTAGACTTCAGAAGCCCAAAAGTACCCTTCACCACACGACGTGTCCTCCCATGTGCATCATTGTAGTGGACTTCACCCAGGGTCCTTGGATTCCTCAGTGGGCTCAGCAACCAAGGCCAGTTGGGATACGCAGAGTCACCTAGGTGTGAGATACAGAGTGCAATTTAGTAATATAAACAGTAGCTGAGAACAGCATGTCACACATACAGCACACTACTTGACTCTGCGTACTCACCAACAAGCCACGCACGCTCCGGATGCAGATTTGCCATCAATTGTGGGATGATGCTGTTACGCAGTATGTAGGAGTCATGTGCAGAACCGGGGAATTTGGCACAGACATGGGAGATAATCATACCCGCTTGGCATACCACTTGCACATTAATGGAATGGAAATGTTTCCTGTTCTGGTAGATGTGCTCACGTGCCTGTGGTGGAACCAGGCCAACATGTGTGCAGTCAATGGCGCCAGCAACATTGGGTATGTGTCCAAGATCATAAAAATCACCCTTCACACCTGCCAATTCATGTCTCCTTGGGAAGTGGATGTAGCGGTCCTTGTATGTCATCATTGCAGACAGGACATCACGTAGCACCATGCTGAACATACCTTGAGACATCCCACCGGCGATGGCCACTGTTACTGAAACGAACCAGTTGCAAAGAAATGCAGGGCAGCCATCACCTTAACTGTTGGTGTCAAAGCAGTCGGATAGGTTCTGTGAGGCCTCAGATGGGGCTCCAACTGACCACATAGCTCTTGAAGGGTGAGGCGATCCAGACGGAATCTCCTTATGATGTCCTCATCCTCCATGTTTGCCAGCACTGGGAATGGACGATGCATATTTGGTTGTCTCCTACATAATAAGGGGACACATGTCAATTTAATTCCCCTATGAGATGTGTCAAACATCTTACATCTTGACTGACGCAGCGCCAACAATGACTGGACTGTAACAACAGCTTAATGCACAAGTCACATGCAGAGACACCTTGATCACATGTAGTCGTACATGTGGTCAGTATGTACATACTGACTACCTCCAAAACAGAATCTGACTAGGTGAATGGTAAATGGTACACTCCTACATCTTGTGTCCCCAGCCCTGGGAGTAGTGGACACAGCACATGTTGGAAACAGCAACACTGCTGACTTCGACGTACCTGCTGTACCTGCCACATCTTCTTGCTTAAGTTGCACAGAGCACAACGTTTCTAGACAATGAGCACAGTGTGTGTAAGCTGATCAACTATCAAAATCAATACATCAATGTGCACAGTGAAATAGGCACATTAGGTGGTCGGTCCATCATTACTGTGGGTTGATTAGCCATCTCACACATTGACATGTCCACAAATATGAGACTCCATTACACACCAGATCTGTATACATGCACACAAATATCATAGGTGACATGTGAGTAAGTACATGCCAAAGCATGTAATCGTGTGCACTGACATGGCATGTGTAGGCATCAGTGAGTTGAATGTCACACTAGCATTTAATTATTCAAACAGGTGCTGTAATACATTGTGAAGGTATAGTGTTCAAAGATGAAAATTGGCTATTGCCATTGCTAGTGCTTAATGTGTCCATAGGTGTGGTAGGCGTGCTCCGCTACCGCGGTCATTGGTTACAATTGAAAGATGCCAAATAGTGGTAGCGACCGCCTGGACCCCGGGGTGTGCCACCGCCAATGCCCATGCCATTTTAGCCAATGGGAACCGCGACAGCGGTAATGTAATACAATTTTGAAAACCGTGGTAGGCGTGCTCCGCTACCCCGGGCCCGGTCATTGGTTACAATTGGAAGCTGCAGGATTGCGGCAGCGACCGCCTGGAGCCCGCGGTGTGCCACCGCCAATGTCCATGCCATTGCAGCCAATGGGAACCGCGATCGCGGTAGTGTAATACAATTTTGAAACCCGCGGTAGGCGTGCTCCGCTACCGTGGGCCCGGTCATTGGTTACAATTGGAAGATGCAGGATTGCAGTAGCGACCGCCTGGACCCCGCGGTGTGCCACCGTCAATGCCCATGCCATTGCAGCCAATGGGAACCGCGATTGCGGTAGTGTAATACAATTTTGAAACCCGTGGTAGGCGTGCTCCGCTACCGTGGGCCCGGTCATTGGCCACAATTGGAAGATGCAGGATTGCGGTAGCGACCGCCTGGCCCCCGCGGTGTGACACCGCCTATGCCAATGCCATTGCAGCCAATGGGAACCGCGATCGCAGTAGCGAAATACAATTTTGAAACTCGCGGTAGGCGTGCTGCGCTATCGCTGTCCCAGTTATTGGATACAATTGAAAAATGATAACAAGACGGACCAATTGCAGCAGGTGAGTACCATTGAAACAACCCCAGGGGCCTATAAATCTCTGTGAGCGAGCCACACATTTCACTTGCATTCAGACACTGCTGCCTGCCATTCTTCACCACCAACTGCTGCTGTTCCTGTATTCTGGACCCAGTGATGGCGAGAACTGAGAACATCAGGGCCCGTCCCTTCACCACAGAGGAGCTGGAGGTCCTGGTGGACGAGGACCTTGCACAGTATGGGAGGCTGTATGGTGCGCCAGCAGATGTAGTGGTAAGTGTTACTGAATAAAAGTTTGAGAGTGCTCAGAATGCTCACATGATGTTGTTCTGCAGTAGTATGTGCCTGTGAATGCAAGTCAATGTGCATGCATCCATATTTTTCCTATAGCCTGCTCCATACATGGCCTATTAAGAATTGCATTTGAGTATGTGGGGAGGATGGCAACATGGACACTTCTACAGCCCTTCTTCAGCAAAAAACAACAAACGTTGGTCTGAGACTGGTTAATGTAAATGTGTGATACACTGCCTAGCATGCTGACTTCATGTCAATGGGGTGTGTAGACTTATTTCCACAGATCCAAGACTGCATTGAGGGATGGGAGTGACATGCAGTGTATTTTGCAGCCATACAGTTACACTGCTGGTTTGAGTCAGTCGAAGTCTGAACAAACATTGCCTGTGCTATGTGATGTCATAGTCCATTAAGTCTTCACATGCTCATTTGTGACATTACAAATGTATTTTGTCCAGAGGGTACTGAATGATGTGTGTTCAGTTCTCATAATTGCCCCTATGGTGATGTGTGCACTATGCACAAGAGTACAATGCCTGTGTGTAACACTCTTGGTGGTAGTTCACCTATGACACATCAGATAAATGTAATTTGGAGATGTCATCCTTCTCTTGATTACCTCATGTGTTCAGTCTCGCATGTGTAGGCACTGTTTACCCTCTCATATTGTACATGCATGTGATTTCTCTGATGGCCCATGTTTAACCTCAGTGTGAGTCCCTCTGGCCTGCACAGAAACTGCCCAATGTTACAAGGACCCATCACTAAATGGAATGAGTGAAACATATGTGTAGTCCACCACCCTATTTCTCAATGAGCTCTCTTAGGCTTGAGGATTGCACAAGACAGGCCTCCACCTTGTGAGAAGAGTGTGAGAATGTCAGATCATGGCCTTAAATGTGACCACCATGACACATGTGGCCATTCACTGGTCAAGGACATTGAGGGGTGTGTGGTGTTAGGACGCAGTGAGTCAGCCCCGACACATCATTCCCAATGTATTGTATGTCATGCTCACTCATATACTGCATCACAGATGAGGGTCATTTTCACATTTGTTGCTGTGCTGGCACTCTGCATGTGTATGAGATGGCCATGTACTATGTCCATCATCATACATGTATACATTTCTATGGGATTATCCGATGTAAGTGTACTACGTGTCATGCTGTATGGCCTCTGCTCAACATTTATGTATTAGTGTGCTATGTATTTTCATGCTCCTGTACTGACACGAAGTGGTACATAAAGCAGTGTCACTGAAACTTCCTCTTCTTGTCTCCCATGCCTGCAGCTTAAGGTCCACCAGCGTAAGGCGATATGGAGGGCCATTGCACGCAAGGTGCGGGCTCTGGGTGTCTCCAACCGACAGCACACACACTGTCAGAAGAGGTGGGATGACATCTGCCGGCTGAGCAAAAACGTGGCAGAGATGACGCTGGGGGTGCTCCCTTGGAGTGGCAGGTTGCCGCGCAGGACCATGACACCACTAATGGCCCGCATCTTGGCAGTGACACAGCCAGAGCAGGATGGACGCTTGAGGGCCCATCAGCAGCAAGTTGGGGGTGAGTATTCAGCTAAGTGTGACTTTGGGTGTGAGTGACTGCAAGAATCCCAACCGTGAGCCAGTGGGAAGCTATGTGATGTCTCTAGTGTGATGCAATGGCTTCTAAGTGGCCTCAGTGTTCAGTGCAGCTGTACTGCATTTGCACAACATGTGGTCTCTCATGTGTTTAAGACCATGACCCTTGTCATTGACAGATGAGATGTGGCCTTGTTACATATGCTGCAGTATGAGTGTCATATACATAACCTGTCAGTGAACAGCAGTGAGCATCATGTTAGTGTGCATTCATAGATGTGTGGTGTGGACAACAGATAATTTGTGACATCTACACAGCTGACACCAATGTACAACTGTAGTTGTGCTTCGTGGCACAACATGGTGGATATCAGGAGCTTGTAGCCATTGCAAAAGGACATTTTGGTGTTAGTATCTGTGGTGTTCCCTTAAGGAGACTCCATATGTGACAGAGACAACATGTTTTGATGTATAGCTATCTCACCTACAGGCACGTAGGTATGCTTACAGAGAATGGTACGTGAGGTTACAAGGAGGCTTGCATATGATGTTTGTGAGTATGGCACTATACTGAACCTATGTCTCTGTCTCTTGCAGCATCTACCGAGGGCAGGGAAGGACGGGGGATGGACACCAGTGGGGAAGCTTCTGGCACGACTGCTACACATGAGTTCACTGACACTGATGTGACCAGCGCCTCGGAGGGGGACAGGAGTGCCCTGGATGATTCATGCCCGGAAACACAAACCTCCACATCTTCAGACTCCAGGGGTGACTCCTCAATGTTGGCGGGCACAGGAAGTTCAGATTTGCCTCATCTTGCGCCACACATCGTCCAGTGCCCACCCTCCCGGATGCTCGCACAAGTGCTGTCCGTGCACGCAGCCCTAGGAAGGGTAGAGTCTCCTTCCCCCCAGGCACTGCTGCCTCTGTCTCCCCTCCTGCCCTCAGTGTGGAGGCGGTAGACCTTTTGCACCAGCTGTGTGTGGGTCAGACTGCTCTCCTGAATGCCTTCCAGGATCATGACAAGAAGTTGGCACAGGTAGTTGCCTTCATGGAGGGCATTCATTCTGATGTGGGTGGCCTACAACGAAATGTCCAGTCTTTGTCCTCCACAGTGACGGCAGCCATTCAGCAGTCACAGGCTCCCAGTCCAGCTCCTGTCCCTTCAGCAACCACCCTGCCAGTGGCACCACCTGACGAGAGTGCCCACACGCCAGAGCCCTCAGGCACAAAGTCCTCCACACGCAGCACACAACAGCAGCACGCGAAGCGTACAAGACCACAGACACCATCACCACAACACAAAATGGGCACACATGAGCGCAAAACCAAAAGCCCATCTCGTGACACTCAGGGGCATCAGGCCAAGAAGCATGCATCAACATCACATTCATCAAAATCACCACTATCCAAGGGCACTCCCATCCCCACACCTGCTCCCAAAGACCCACAAACACTTGCCCTGTCTGCTGTGAACCTGGTGCCTGCAACAACTAAACCCAAACACATTTCAAAGGCAGATTCACCCACAATGTCAACTCCCACCCACACCCCTGTGAAGCAGGGACAAGAGAGCAAACTGGGGGGTTTACCTCGACAACAGGGGATGCAGGGGAAGAGGCAAGGCCACCCCAAGCATACCACCAGGTCCAGCAAATCCCCACGGGGAGAGCCACCTGCACCTGATACACCTTTGGTGGAGAGTGAGGCTATTGTGCCCACCTCACTTCCCACTCCGGCCAAGACACTTGTGGGCTATCGAATCCCCAAACAGTTGAGACCCAGCCCTCAACATTCACCCTCATCCACTGTGCCTCCACGCAGCATGTCTCCACCTCCCCGTGCCACCACTCCACCCGGTCCAAGCAGCCCTCAGTCTCCCACAGCCACGGATGCCTCTACCTCAGCCGGTTCTCTCTCTCCCAGGTCCAGTCCGCCAACTGGCCCCGACAATCAGCCCCCTCCTAGTTCAACTTAAAGCCAAATATTTAAGCCAAGTCCTCCTCCCCACATCATTTCTCCAACAGCAGTGCCTGGACTGCCCATACGTAGCCCCTGAACTGTGGTGATTCCCATGGCAGTGGACGATGTAACCCATTTTATGTGCAAGTTCTCATGCACACTTGTGCGGACTAGAAATATGGACTGGCCAATGGCCTTGCTGTTTTGTACTTTTGATGCCCATTTCCTGTGCAGTTTGTCATGCACACATGTGCATACTAGATATTTCTACTGGCCAATGGCCTTGCTGTTTTGTACTTTTGATGCCCATTTCCAGTGCAGTTTCTCATGCACACATGTGCATACTGGATATTTCTACTGGCCAATGGCCTTGCTGTTTTATACTTTTGATGTCCATTTCCTGTGCAGTTTCTCATGCACACATGTGCATACTGGATATTTCTACTGGCCTATGGCCTTGCTGTTTTGCACTTTTGCTGCCTATCCGGAGATTATATAATAAAAGCATTTACTCATGTTGTCTGCTTTGTCGCTGCCCTTGCTAAATGTAATGTTTAATGTGACACATGCTCTGTAGGCCACATTCACATAGGCAAATACTTGATTTGCATTTTCAGAGGTTGCCAGAGGTTACCGGCACTTTTGTGATTCTTGACTCTGAGGCTTGGGGGTGTAATGATGGTTGTTTGTGATGATCTACTCTTATCATGATCATTCTATAGTCAGGTTCGCAAAATTGTAGACATGTCATATTAGGATGCAGTACCACCACAGAGGGGAATTCTATCCACAGTGTGACTTACGGGGTGGCCAGGGTCCGTCATGTCTGTGGGATCTTTCTTGATGTTTGCACAGCAGTGTTGGTGTGTAGGCATCTTGTGTAGGCCTGTCTTCATAGTCACATGGGTACATTTCAATGTGTGCACTTGAGTAGTCATATAGTGTGATTGACCTGTCATTGTCAGAAGTGTTGTGGTGTATGTGCCCCTGCACATGACACCTATACACATGTATGATCCAGGTAATGACTGCCTGTTTGTTTACTTTATCAGACATGTGCTTCAGATTGTGGGCACATGTATGACTTGTAGGTTGAGCACTGTGCAGTGTGTCGGTGTGACCTTGCAATACTGGGGTACACCTACTTGTTGTCGCTGTCATTTGTGAGTTTGCAGAGTGTGTCACTGCAAAGTCTGTGTTGTGTTTTGTTGATCAGCCATAGGTCTTGTTTAAGTTTGTGCTCACTGTGCTGACCTGCTCAGCCACACTGACATTATTTGTGAGTTTTCTCATGCATTGCTGTCACTTGACACATTTTAGGGACAAGTTTAGTATGTGGCATGAGGAGCTATACCATACCCTATAGGTGCTTCTGATGCCTACACATTGTGAGTTACTCCTGTATGTGTTTTTGCACTGTACACTCCTCACCTGTCCAAAACTGATGTACACACCACTTCAGTCTCATGTCTTCCACCCCATGCCTTGCCAGTGTGTGACCCTCCCCAAGACTTCATAGTGTGACACTATACTGTGGGAGGATGATCGGTGTACAGGACCAATGTGCCACTCAGGACAGTTTCACAATTAGTTATGTGTTATTTTCTTCTACTTGGTTGCAGTCATGGTTGCTCATGTGCAGTGCATATGTTTGAGCGGCACAGTCCTCTAGTCATGTTGTTTGCATCTGGGTTTTCCTGAGTTGTGCAGCTGTGGGTGATGGCTAAGATGTATGTCTGTTTGCTGAGGTACTGCTACCCTTCCTGAGTGTGATGTGATCTGTGTGCTGTGATGATTAGTGGTGTGGAAGTTCATGGTGGAGCACTCAGCTATGTGTGCTACTGGTTTTGTTGGTGGTCACACACTGCTTACTCTGCATGCAGTGCTGTCAGTGTATGTTGCCTTGTACTTGCCAGGTATGCATCCCCCTGATGTCCAGCTGAGTTGACTATGTGATGAATTGTTTTTTGCATATGTTGTGTTTTTGTGGTTGATGGATGCAGTGTTTGCCTGTGTTGGCTCTTTCTACTGACAGGTGCATGTGTGTGTGATGTTCTATTTGCATGGCGTTGTGGGAGAGTAGTTTGTGCATTGTAATACATTCAGATGTGTTTTGAATGTGTAGTGTGCATTTCGTGTGTGCATGTCACATGCAGCAATGTGGAGTCTTGTTCATGAGCTTGTTTTGAGTGCACAATAGTGCTATGTTCTCCTATGTTTGCCCTGTCACTTGTCAGGATTGTGCATGTGCATGCTTGTGGTACACATTGACACCATGCTCACTTGATAACTGGTGTGGTGTCTATGTCTGTGTTAGCTGATTTGTCCCATTGATCACAGTTAGTGTTCATGATTGGCATTTGATAATGCAATTTTTGATTGGGTTGGGGTATGGTGTCTGTGCATTTGTCCAGGGTGAAAATGTTGTGTATTTGTGTTCTGTCTAGGGTCACATTGCCTATCCACTGTTTGCCTGCACATGGCTGAGCTTGTTGGACTTGTTTGTGAGATGTGTGTTTGGCTATTGGTTTTTGATCAGCCTTGGTTCAGTCATCCCTGAGAGGGAGTCTGACATTTGTAGATACACACCAGGGTGTGTGATTGGTTGTCAGGAAACTCACAGGACCTTATTTGGACCTTTATGTGTGTTTCTCACAGGTGTTGAGTATTGCATGTGTGAGATGGGTAGGTGAGGGGTATGTGTGAAGGTCCTACTTGGTTTTGACAGTCAGGGAGTGTGACAATGAGCCATGTGTGTTGTGCTGGTGGCGTACACATGTCAAGGTAGTTGGCACAGATGTGGGGCTGGTCACTGTATGACTTCTGACACTTCCTATCATTTCTGTGCCTATGCATAGCTTGCATTGCTGTATCCCAGAGATATTGCACAGATGTCATTTTGGTTTGATTTCAATGACTGTGCCACCCATGTCTGATTTGATGGCCTAAAGGTAGTGTGATATCTTCCTCCTCTTGCATGTCATGTACAAATGCTATGTGGCTTGCTCCATGGTTTTCCAGCACTGTGCACTCCACTTTGGGGTAGTCCATTTATTTTCATACATTGCTGCTGACCTATGGTATGTGTGTGTGGCAGAGTGTCAGTGTGGGATCTGTCTGAGGGACTTGGCATGCAGTGTGAACAGTTCAGTGGTTGTTAATATGCAGAGTGAGGCTTCATTTCTTAATTTACTCAGTTTGATTCACATGAGTGGAAGGCAGGTGTGAGGAGGAGGGTTGTCCAGCCCCTGACCTTCTGTGCAGGGTGTTCATCTTCACCCCACCTTCCCAGTCAATCTACCTTGCCCTTTGATGTGTGAGGTGCGAGGTCGAGCCACACCTGGCTGCTAAATAGTGCATTGAGGGGGGGCACAAGAGGGGCACACAGCATGTGCAGTAATGGATGTGGGAAGCGTGCTGTGTGCTGTGGCCAACTGATGTGGCCCAACATGTGGGTAGGGTGAAGGTGGAGCCCTGGGAAGCTGCCCAGACTGCCCATGCCTGGCGCGAGCCCTGCCTACTACATTGTGTGCAGGTTTACCCGCATCTTCACCGCTGCGGTGACGTGACCGGGACATTGCAGTGATTTCGATGTTGATGGGTGACCCCGATGCGGAGGTGTGGATTTCTAGCAAGCAGGACATGTTTGAGTACACTGGGGGATATGTTCCTGTCTCCACCAGAGTGTCTGATGTGGACAGGACCCGTATTTCAGCACAGGAGTTGTGTGTTGTGGTTGTATGCGGAGATGTGTTATTTACGTACCTGCGGTGTTGACAGCGGCGGCGTCATATCTGCTGGTAGTGGATCAGGTACAGCAGCGGAAGGGCTTGTAGAGCTGGATCCATAGCGGTCAGGAACATGTGGAGGTGGGCGGAATTGGAGTTTCGCTCTCCGCAGTAGTGCTTCTGCCGTCTCCGAGTGGCTGGTTTCTCTGCTGCGTTGTGATGGGCTGTTTGAGGCATCGTGATTTGTACGGCGGTCATAACGTCATTCCGCACGGCGGTCTTTCTCTATTGGCTCCCTCCGCCACTGTTGCGGAAGGAAATTCCTGGCGGATCCCGAAACTCCGCAGTGAACGGGAAATGGGCTATCTTTGACCATTGTAACAAACGACCTGGTTTTTCAGGGTGGTCACCTGCGTTTTTGGTCCTGGGCTTAGCTGCCATCTGGGTTTGGTAGGTTTCCCTAGATGGCCGCTGAGCCCGGGACCAAAAACGCAGGTGACCCCCTTGAAAAACCAGGTTGTTTTGTGATAGATAAGTGAGCACCTGTGTTTTTGGTCCCGGGTTTGCTGACATCTAGGGTAACCTAAAAAACCCACACATTGCTGAAAACTAGAGACCCGTGGGAGTTCAGGGAGGTGTGGCTTGCGTTGATCCCCCAACATTTTCTTACCAAGAATCCGCTGCAAACCTCAAATTTAGCTGAAAGATTCACATTTTTCTCACATTTCTGTGTGGGAAAGTTGTGGGATCACTGGGCTGACACACATTTCCTACCACCCAGCATTCCCCCATGTCCCCCAATAAAAATGGTACTTCACTTATGTGGGTGGGCCAAGCACCTGCGACAGGCAAGGGCCTAAAACATATTGTGGAGACATCAAAATGACCTATCAAAAAACAAACTGGTTTTGAAGGGGGGCACGTGGGTTTTTGGCCCTGAGCTCAGCGGCCATTTAGGGAAGCCTACCAAACCCACACATTTCTGAAAACTAGACACCCTGGGGAGTCTAAGGAGGTATGGGTTGCATGGATCCCCCAACGTTTTCCTACCTAGAATCCTGAGTGGGTGGAATATTGTGGATCCATGCAGATTCCAGAACTTTCCATCACAGAAATTTGAGGATAATGTGTTTTTTGACAAAGTTTGAGGTTTGCAAGGGATTCTGGGTAACCGAACCTGGTGAGAGCCACACAAGTCACCCCCTCCTGGATTCTTCTGAGTGTCTAGTTTTAAAAAATGTGTAGGTTTGCTATGTTGCCTTAGGTGCCGGCAGAGCTAGGGTTCAAAATCCACAGCTAGGCACTTTGAAAAAAAGGGTCAGTTTTCAATGTAAAAATCTGGTGTGTCCATGTTGCGTTTTGGCCCGTTTCCTGTTGCGGCACTAGGCCTACCCACACAAGTGAGGTACCATTTTTATCTGAAGACTTTCTGAAATACGTTGTGGGTGGAATTTTTTGGATCCACGCAGATTCCAGAACTTTCCATCACAGAGATTTGAGGAAAATTAGTTTTTTGACAAAGTTTGAGGTTTGCAAGGGATTCTGGGTAACAGAACCTGGTGAGAGCAACACAAGTCACCCCCTCCTCGATTCCCCTGGGTGTCTAGTTTTAAAAAAAGTATAGGTTTTCTAGGTTTCCCTAGTTGCCGCCTGAGCTAGGGTTCAAGATCCAAAGCTAGGCACTTTGGAAAAAAAGGGTCAGTTTTCACTGTAAAAATGTGGTGTGTCCACGTTGTGTTTTGGCCCGCTTCCTGTTGCGGGCACTAAGCCTACCCACACAAGTGAGGTACCATTTTTATCGGGAGACTTTGGGAAATGCGGGGTGGGTGGAATTTTGTGGATCCACACAGATTCCAGAACTTTCCATCACAAAAATATGAGGAAAATTTGTTTTTTGTGACAAAGTCTGAGGTTTGCAAGGGATTCTGGGTAACAGAACCTGGTGCGAGCCACACAAGACACCCCCTCCTGGATTCCCCTGGGTGTCTAGTTTTCAAAACTGTATAGGTTTTCTAGGTTTCCCTAGGTCCAGGCAGAGCTATGGTTTAAAATCCACAGCTAGGCACTTTAAAAAAAAGGGTCAGTTTTCACTGTAAAAATGTGGTGTGTACACATTGCGTTTTGGCCCGTTTCCTCTCGCGGGCTCTAGGCCTACCCACACAAGTGAGGTACCATTTTTATTGGAAGGCTTTGGGAAATGCGGGGTGGGTGGAATGTTGTGGATCCACGCAGATTCTAGAACATTCCATCACAGAAATGTAAGTAAAATGTGTGTGTTTTTTTTTACAAAGTTTGAGGTTTGCAAGGGATTTTGGGTAACAGAACCTGGTGAAAGCCACACAAGACACCCCCTCTTGGATTCCCCTGGGTGTCTAGTTTTCAAAAATGTATAGGTTTGATAGGTTTCCCTCAGTGCTGGCAGAGCTAGGGTTCATAATCCACAGCTAGGCACTTTGAAAAAAAAGGGTCAGTTTTCACTGTAAAAATGTGGTGTGTACACGTTGCGTTTTGGCCCGTTTCCTCTTGCGGGCACTAGGCCTACCCACACAAGTGAGGTACCATTTTTATCGGGAGACTTAAAGGAACACATAATTGTAGAGCAACTGTTATTACCTATTGACTTTCTATGCATTTCTGCATTCCAAATGTAAGACAATTTGTAAAAAAGAAGTCACTATGAAAATTGTCCTATAATTCACAAGCTAGTATGGGTACCAACAATTTCTGCGATGTGCAAATAGCTACTGCTTCTAAACTCTATATTTCGTTCCCATTTTGGAAATACATAGGTGTCCTTGATACCTATTTTTCACTCTATATTTTACCAAAGGAATTGCTATATACCCAGTACACAATGAAAAACCATTGCAAGACGCAGCTCAGTTACTGGCTCTGGGTTCTTCGGGTTCTTGGTGAACCTATACAAGTCCTATATATCCCACAATCAGAAGGGTCCAGTGTATGTAACGTATATTGCTTTAAAAAATATGTCATACCTAGAAGAAGTTACAGGTGAAAATGTTGGCACAAATGGCTGTTTTTTTCAACTAATTTAAAAAATTTCTTATTTTCAACTGTTTGTTTCTATAAAAAAAAACTTGAAGGATCTACACAAATGACCCCTTTCTGAATTCAGAATTTTGTCTACTTTTCACAAATGTATAGCTTTTCAGGATCCATTACTGGTTTTATACCCATTTCTACCACTAACTGGAAGGAGGTTGAAAGCACAAAAAATAGCAAAAATAGGCTATGTCCCAGTAAAATGCCAAAACTGTGTACAAGATTTTGGTATTCTGACAAAAGTCTGTCCATCCCTGAAAGCTGAGAAGATGGTGATTTCAAACCCCGTGTTGATACCATTTGCAGGGAAAAAACCAGACGCCTTCTTCTGCAGCACTTTTTCCCCATTTTTCCCAATAACCTAAAAATGTTGCTGTATTTTGGCTAATTTCTGGGTCCCCTCCAGGGAAATCCACAAACCCTGGGTACCTTTCAAATCCCCATGATGTTGGAAGAAAAGAACGCAAATTTGACGTGGATACCTTAAGTGGACAAAAAGTTACAGGGTCCTTAGCGCGAACTACCCCAAATAGCCCAAAAAAGGCTGAGCCTAGGAGAGGGGGGGGTGGGGGGGAAGTGGAGGTCTAGCAGCGAAAGGGTTAAAACATATACTAAAATACATAAAACGAAATAAAAAACAAAATTATTATCAACAATATTTTTCTAAACGATATTAACAACATAGATATTTTTGACATCGATATTACTTACCCTAGAAAATCGATATTCTTGTTACCAATATTCCTGCATCACAATATTTGTGGATCACAATATTAAAAACTCAGGGCCTTATTCATGAAGGCCTGCGTCACATTTACGCTGCTGTTGCGCCACTTTTTGTGACGCTGTGGCGGCGTAAATAATGCACTATGTTGCGCCATATTTACGAAGTGACGCATCTAGGCAGATGCGTCACTTCGTAAACCCCTGCGCTACATTATAACTGCGTCAGGTATAATGTATGCAGGGTGGGCATTCCCCCACAAGAAAGGGTCGTAGGAGTGGCACAGAGAAATCTATAATCTAGGACGCCAATGCGTCAAAACCTTACGCCTGCCTCATGGCAGGCATAAGGGTGATGCAGGCCCTTTCACAATGGACTTGCCCCATGTGAAAGGGCACATTGCTGGCGTTGCGTCTGTTTTCAGATACACCGCAGCAATGCGCCACTCTTGCACTGACTGATACGTATCTGTCATTCCTTGCGACATGATGTGTCATACAGTAAATATGGCGCATCCATCATGTCGCAAGGAGGGCGCACTGAGAAGTGTTGCATCACTGCTTTCACACAGCGATGCGACACTTCTCATAAATGAGGCCCTCAACATTTCTGCATCTCAATATTTTTTCTTCAATATTTTGTCAGAATACCATTCTTTATATAGTGCTTCATACCACACTTCTGTTGTTTCTAATCATAGAGAAAAAAATATTTTTTTATTATCCAATTTGCCTTCCTGGAAGGAGGAACATTATTTCTGCCTTGCTGGTATTCAAATCCATGACATTCAGATGCTCAGGATGAACTTTGACAGACTGTGAAATGCAATCAAGATTAAAAAAATTCCAAATGGGATGATCGGGTCCCACGATTTGATTGAAGCAGATAGAGGACGCCGGTCACGGTAGATGGAGCCCCTCGGACAACTTCCCCTTACTGCCTGATCATCTCAGACTCTTTGGGGCACACGCTCTACGGCCGTAAGAGAGGGGGCCCACGCCCCAGGACGGACCCTTAGTGGGCTGTGCCATTCCTAGACAGAGACTTTGCACCCGGCCCCGGATCCCTGGGGGTCCACTACCGCCTTGACTGGGTATTGACCACGCACCGAGCTGGGCATCTGCCGTCCCAGCCCAAAGGGAGTCTTCCTCATCTTACTACTTGAAGACTACTTTATTTCCTTTCTTAGTTAGTCGTTCCTTTGGCCTGAAGTCGCATCAGACGCTGGCACTATACGTCAACACTGACCGTGTATCTACGCCTAGGGTTATCATTCGCTGTTAATGGAGCCCTGACTTTTACTTCTTGTTTGGCACCCGCCTTTCTCCCCTATTACCCACATGGCAAACCTTCTGGTCTCCATCTTGTTTGTGCCCTGATGAAGGTGGCGGCTGCATTGAAGCCCTTCACCGAAACGCGCGTCGGCACTTTGTATGACAGGAATCACGCAGTGGTACATGGAAAGAAAGAGAGGAAGTTGAACTGTTCAAATGTTTTCTATCTACTATTCCCTCTCTTCATGAGCATATGAAACCAATGTTATTGAGCTGATGAAAATGTATATGGTAATTTCTGGTTATTAGTTTACCGATTTAAATACTCATTGTACTCCAGCCAAAACTTGGCTGTGCATCTCTATATAGCACTGTACTGTTCCACCCAGATATCGGGTTGTGCATGATACCATTGCCACTTTCATCTGTGGCTCCTGTCTATATTTGCATTTTTTATTGGTAGGCTTTGACAGTATGACAGATGTATGGATGAAATTGCGGTATGACTGATTTAATGAGAGAGTGCTGTTGTGTAATTGATATGATGATGTTTTAAGTTACTATTTGGCCGTGATCCACTTGGACTGGGGGACACTTTATGAGATATATTGTTTTTGTGGGTGCATTTTGAAAGGAAAATATGTTTGTTTATGTTATTTGATTTGTTCTATTATATATGTAAAGCATTATAAAAAGCCTTTAAAAATATTTACAGATTTTTCTATTTTGAATAAAATATTTTTGTACAATTCATTTTTGTTACTTTCATATATATATATATATTTTTATCATCTTCTGGTGTTTGTTTTATTTATGGTATTGCTCCCCGTTTGAGATATCCGTTTGTTTACAGAGAGACGCCTTGCACTCATCCTATACCGTAGGCAGGTGACACTTATTCCCTTCTTGTGCAGGGTCTTATTTATAGTCTTTATTTTCCCGAAGCCACCTGCCTGTATTCCTTTTTCGGGATGCCTTTCTTGTAGTTTGGAGTTAAGCTTTAGCCATATCTCTGGTGCCAACAGCTCAGCGACAGGAGCAGTTTCACCTAAGCAGACACCACGGGGAAACTTTGCGGGAGCAACATCGGGACGAGAGGTTAGCATCTCAAAAACGAAGGAACTCAAAGAATACCCATTATTTGTGAAACTAAAGCCAGGTATGAGCACTGTGGTAAATCTGTCAGAGAATTTCCAGTTTGTTGCTCCTCAATCTTCACTGTCGATCTCTGCTACTCTATCCCGCAGTGATTCCAACATGTCCCAACCATTGATTCCTTTGACACTTCTGACTTTGGTTCCATCTAGAGTCACTGAGTAGGCTGGTCTAGGAAGCGAAAAGGAGCAAAATGAATCAGGGCTGGATCAGCCATTCAAGGGTTCGTTGCAGGGGGTCTCGCCACTCACCATGCAAAGGGACTGTAAAAGCATGACTAATCTTATCCTGGAGGAAATAAGGGATCTGAAAGGCTCATAAACTACAGAAATTACAGCTCTCCATGCCAGGCTTTCTAAGATTGAGGATACCATGGCCCAGATCCCTGAGAGACTTAAAAAAGCTGAAGTAAGGATCTCGCAATTAGAAGATCAGGTTACCACAATGCAGGAAAAAGTGGTTACATTTCAAAAGCAAGAGTCTTTGATCGAATATAAACTTAAGGAATTTGAAAATCATTCTCGGCGCACCAATCTCCTCATTGTAGGGGTCCAAGAGGGGCGTGAGGGCAAACAACTGCTCCAATGGGTGAACTCTTTTATTAAAACACGTCCTTCCAGAATACTCCGGGGATCTGACACCTATGAGAGCCCACTGCGTGCCAGCTCAGCAATCTCCAAATTCTAAATTCTCACGGACAATACTTGTAAATTTCGGGGACTATCGTGTGAAAGAGCAAGTACTATCTAAAGCAATTAAGCAGAGGCAGTTTACTAAGCCGAAATTCCCCTGTGCCGCTAATTTCCTGATATGTCAGCTTCGGCACCCAGGCGACGGAAAGAATTGGCAAAAATGCTCTACTTGTTCAAAGCGCAGGAAGCCCAGGCAATGATTGTGCAGCAATCAAATTGAAGGTGTTGGCAAAAGGGCAATTTCATTTATTTTGTGATGTTTCTGAGGCACAGGAGCTATTACTACAGATCTCTAAGATGTCCTAGCTATATGATGTGAGGCTCAAACATTTATGCAGTGGCGGCTCGCATAGGGCGTGCTGCGAGGCAGTGGGGCGGGGCGGGGGAGGGGCAGGGTGGGGGTAGTAAACTCCGACATACGACGGAACGGAGGAACATAATAATTACTTTCCTCCGTTCCATCGTATGTCCGAGTTTACTACCCCCCACCCTGCCCCTCCCCCGCCCTGCCCCGCAGCATGCCCTATGTGAGCTGCCACTGCATTTATAGCTACTCTTTTGATCTGTTGGAACTGGGAACTTGTCGAATTCTCACTTGGCATGTAGCAAATGTACATTAGTGTTCTGATGGGGGGGTTTGTGGAGGAGACGGGCCGTTAGGTCTAGGCACAATGCCATGGTGCCAGTTTTTGGGGGGGTAAGCAGGTCAGGTGTGAGTGGGAAGGCGAACCACTCATCGCTGCTTAGTGAGGGGGGTATGTGTCGTTTGGGGGTGGGCTGGAGAGTTGGGGGGTAGATGGAGGTTGGATGTGAAAAGCTTGTTAAAAAGGGATCCAAATTTTTGATTGATTGTTACATGCACCAGTTTTAGAGGTGCAGAATGTTAATCTTACATGAAGGGAGGCACAACCACTGAGTCAATCTTCTCACTGTTTTACAGCAGTGTCTGGTCCAAAGGGTATACCAGAGTTAGAGAGCAGATATATAGCCAAATTATTCCAGATATGAAGCGCACAATGGGGGCCATTAAAAGTATAGATGCTCCACTTATAGTTTTACTAGGAAAGGAAAGTCAAGATGATGATGAATAAAATCTTGAAGGTTGCCTCTTACAACGTTAACAGCCTTAATAATAAGAAAAAAACTTTGTGCAATAGAAACTTGGATCACAGCTGAGAACCCGTCTGTGATATTAGTCCAGGAAACACACATCCCAGTAGGAAAATTATCAGAATTCTCAATGTTCAAAACCTGGGCAGCTTATAAAGGTTTCTCCTCTGCCCAGGCGGCACACCGGGGCACCACAATTTTTCTGGCCAGGAGGCTGGGAGCTGAAGTGGTCGATTCTGCCAATGCGGCCATTGGTGTTGGGTGAGCTGCCTGGTGGGGACAAGGCGCCTCGCATTTGTAAGCTTATATGCCCCAGTTGAAGATAATGCTAATCCTTATGAGGATTATTCCAGTCACTTTTACAAATTACAGGTGAAGTTATAATCGGAGGCTTCTATAATTTCCTGCAGAATCCGAAAGTAGACTCCTCAGTAAATCTAAAGAGGGAGTTAAAACCAAAAACTTTGAAGGTTTTACTAAATTATCAGAAAATACTGGAATTACTGATCCTTGGTGGGCGGCTTTTCCTACAAAATTTGTATACACTTGTTTTTCTGGAATATTTCGCAGCTCGTCTCGCACAGACTTTTTTTTTACTTTCAAAATCTCTGGTTTTTATGGATCAACGTATGTTACCAAATGGTTTCTCAGACCACGCAATGGTTGTTTTAGAGATATTGGTGGGGAAAGCCACGCAACATCCTAGGCGCTGGGTCTTTAACAAACAGTATTTGCAGGAGGAAGAGTGGGTGCAAATATGTAAAGAGGAGATAGAGGAATTCTTGATAACGAATAAACGGTCTGCCTCCCCAAGTATTTTATGGGATGTCCTAAAAGCGTATATTAGAGGGCTGGTGATAGGTAAAGATGCGGACAACATTAAAAAGGCTAAACTACAAAAGCAAACCTTGGAAAGAAATGTCCAGAAAAGCTACTAATTTTTTTAAAGAAATTCATCTAAGCCCAACAAAAGAGAATTGGATATTGCTAAGCAGGCATTAAGTGAGGCGTATTATACAAAATGTGAAGTTTTAAATCATGCCTACATGCAAAAAGTGTATTAGGAGAGTAATTTTACTGGGAGATTCTTAGCTTGCCAGGCGTGTGAGCAAGCTGCCAACAATAGGATAGACACATTGAAATGCCCGGTGTCTGGAACTAGGAGCAAGGAACCGGAGAAAGTGGGGGAAATTATGCTGGATCATTATAGACGGATGTATAGCCAAAAACAAATGGGAGATATAGAGTCCCTTGGAGAATTCTTAGCAGATCGCAATATTCCCAGACTATCTGAGGAAGAGGGGGTCAATATCACTTGACCCTTCTCTAAAGATGACCTGGTTGAGGTAATCAAGAAGCTCCCAAATTGTAAAGCCTGCAGGCCAGATGGTTTCTCAGCAGAATTTAAAAAATCTTTTGTAGATGTTTTAGCTGACTATTTTTTACTTGTAGACAACACAATGTTAGAGGGGGCTGCATACCAATTTCATTTTATAGGGGAGTGTTGTGAGCTTTTGAAAAAATCGGGAAAGATGGTGATGACCCGGATTCGTATCGTCAAATTACATTATTAAATGTTGATTATAAAATCATTACAAAATTGTTAGCCAATAGATTTAACCTAATTGCATCAAAGCTGATCCATTTAGATCAGAACAGTTTTATTGCTGGGCAGCCATTAGCTACAAACACGCATTACTTGGTCGAAGCATTAGACTATTTTTCTGTTAACGATACACCAGTTATAGTGCTTCTGTTAGATGCAGGGAAAGCATTTGAGCTCGTGGTCTGGGAAACTCTGTTTTGTATTTTTTCCAGATTTGGTATTCTTTCCCAGATCACAGGGTTGATACATAGGATGCATTGTAATGCAGAAGCCAATAATATCTTAAATGCCACAGAGATAGGGAAAATACAAGTTTCATGCAGAACCCGGCAGGGTTGCCCCTTATCCCCTATTTTATTTGCTTTTTTTATTGAGCCACTAGCAATTGCAATTAGGGAAAATGGCCATACCCGTTCCCCGCTGCCACAGATGGGGAAGATAGAGCTAAATGCCGATTATATTATCATAGTTCTTGATAGCAGTAGGGGTACCCAGGAGAAGGCTTTCGAGATCTTTGCACAGTATAAGAAACTGGGAGGCTATAAAAATCAACAGGAAGAAAACTGAAATAATATTATGTGGGTGCAATTCAGACATACTACATCCAGATATAACCTTGTGCATGAACTCCCAGCCGAAAAGATATCTGTGTATTAGGTACTCATCACGTGTCGATGATTTATACAATCTCAATTTCCCCCTGTTGCTCATTAAAATACAAGACCAATTTTCGCGATAGATAGAATTCTCTCCCATTGACTATCCTCGTGAGGGTGTCATTGATCAAAATGTATATTCTCCCTTTATTTCATTTTCTCTTTTGGCTATTCCATGTGTTTTAACCACATAATTTTTTAGAAAGGTCTAGTCTATGTTTACATCTTTTATCTGGTAAAAAGAAAATAGCCAGAGCACCACTAAGCACTTTAAATGAAGAGGTGGAAAAAGGTGGGCTGGTGCTTCCCAATCTTAAGGTTTACTATTTTGCACAGTATATGTCCAGGTTTAATGAAAAACTATGCAATGGTATATTTAAGAATTATTTTATGCAGCAAATTTTTGAAGAACATCATATGCTGGATGTGTTAAAATCAGTGAAGTCACCTAAAAAAGTCAGTTATAAGACCCTGTAGTGGTTTCTTCGGAAGCGTATGGATCTCTATAGAACATATGCCATTCCCTATATTAATATGGTATGACCTTTGTCAGTACAAGTTATGGAATCTGGCATTAATCTAGCACCTGGTATTGTCCAAAAGCGGGCAAGAGCAGGGTTCAGGAAGGTAGCAGACTTTTTATCTGGGGAGCGATGGCTAAACATATCGGAAGTTCAGGAGTCTGTTCAAGGGGATTTTTTGCTTCTTGGCTCCTACAGAATGTTGAATAAAGTATTTAGCAATTTAGACCTTTCCCAGATAAGCAGCAGTCAAAAAGTGGCATTCGCACTTCTTAAAGCCAGCGAACATAAAAGCCCTGGGAAATGAAAGACTGTTCACTTCTATGAAGGGTCCTGATCTCACCCAAAAAGCAAAAGAAAATCGGAAAATTTGAAGGTTTGGAATTAACAACAAAGATGTGGGATGAAGTCAATATACAAAATCTTAGCATTTTGAGAGGGGCCAATTGGCGTTGAATGTTATTTTTTAGCAAATGGTTATTAGTCATTGCTTTCGATGTTTTGCTGGGTCTGCAGCTAATTGGGTGCATGTAGCTGGTCAGTGCCCTCTTACTTAGGGTTTTTGGAATTAAATATTTAGGTATCTGGAGTCGGAATGGCAGGTAAAAGTAGCTTCCAGCACCTGGTTGAAAGTTTTGGGGTATGATTCTGCTTTTGGTCTAACCAATAAACTGACAAAATTACTATATGTAGTAATGGCAGTGGCCAGATCTCTGCTGCTTCAAAAGTGGTGGACGCAGCTGGTCCCCACAATGGGGGATTGGCGGAAAAAAATGGAGCAAGTTAGAAATAATGAACGGGCTATATGCAATGCACAATGGGGGGGTGGATCCAGGAAATTTGATAAATTTTGGGGTCATTTATTACACTGAATTGAGGGGTCAGATTAGAAGACTGTATAATTTCTTTTGGCTATTTACACACTTAGCCCTCTATGCACTTTATGTACTCTCAATGGTTTAGTTTTAGAGGAAGTTGTATTGATCTATTCTTGATATTTATCTTATGTGGAATTTTATGTATTATCACCTTTTTATCTGATACTGTATGTATTTTGCTATGAAATGCAATCTTATTAACATATTTATTGTTGGTGCTTGCATGTGATTATTTCTTCTAGATTCGATGTATCTGTATTGTAAATTAATGGATCTAAATAAAAAGAAAAACTTCTGGACCTGTGAAGACTGCCAGTAAGAAGGACTGAAAGGACTGCCACTCTTCTGGACTGCAGTCCTGCTGGACTACTGTCTTGCTGGACTACTCCATTGCTGGATTGCTGCCCTGCTGCCCTGCTGCCCTGCTACCCTCCTCCCTGAGTTAGAGGAACTGGACCTGTACCTGAACCCAGGACTCCAAGAGTGAATTCAAGGGCTAGTCTGCAGGCCTGCTGTCCAGAGCCACAGGGACATAACAGGGTCCCATCAACCTGAACCAGCACCCAGATCCATCTGGAGCCAGTCCCTGGTCCCTAAATCATGCCCCTCAGATCCTGGACCCTGGTGTGGCCTCAGTGGAGTGAATTGAAGATTTTGGGCTCTTTGTGACCGCAAATGGGCCTGTTGGGGCCGAAACCTTGTCTCTGTCACTGCCTGCCAGCGCAAAGTTCTGTCAACCTGGCTCTTCACAATACAGCATTGACCATTCGTAGGGCGCGCCACCACAAAGCTTCGGCCCGACCGTTCGTGACAACAACAGAATCTTAGCACTACAACGACGTCAGGCCTGCTCTTCACTGTACATTGACAACCATCCGTGGCGCTTCTCTGCTTCTCAAGGCCCCCCCACTGCAAACAGGACTCTGCGCTGGACTGAGAAGGTAACTTTTCAGCAGGACTAACCTGGTCCCTGTATCCAACCTAGGCTCCATTGTGGTCGGCCTGAGCTTGTGACTTTCTCCTGGTCTCACACAAACAATATATTTCCGGTGTGGGTTGATAGTCTAAAACCGGACCTAGGATGCTTGTCTTCAGTCCAGGGAGGTCCTGGCCTGGCAATTCAGGCTGGACTGTTCCCAAGGGGAGCAGGGTCAAAACTGATATGCATATGGCTGGGTCTAAACTGGATTGGCATGTTGAGAAAAAAAACAATGGATTTAGGCCCAGAACTCTGGGGGTGAGTGTTTGACATTGTTTATCACTTCATCCATCAATTGTTCTTTCTGCTTATTGAAAGGATGGAATCAATCTAGCTATAACACTTCTTACCTGAGATAGATTGGACATTCCCCATTCAAACTAGAATCTGATGACATTCTCTTGTTTTCAATGAGCCAATACTCACTGAGCTAGATGCTTGTTCCAGTTATCAATCATAATAAATTGAATTGACACTATTGTCTGAGAAGTCTTGAATTACTAGTAACATGTCAAAAATATTAAGATTTTGACATTATGTTTCTACTGTTAGGTCAAAGAAAAACTAAAAAACATGTGCAAATGTGCAGTTATCAACAAATGAATAGACATGAAGTGAAGTGACCCCCCCATTCTTCGGCCCTAAACAGTGCACTTCACAATACCGATTTATCTATAGTGTTTCATGTTCCTAGTAGCCATTAAACGCTTTAATAAACATGCCCAACAGCATTACAGCAGCCATGTGCTCTGTTATTTATTTGCAGTTTCATCCAGCACTATTGTTTCCAAGGTTTCTATCAAAAGATTTGACATTTTATGTTGATCTCTTCCTAGGTAGCTGTTCTTAATTCAAATAAAACAGAAAAGCAATATTGCTTTTCAGCTTCTAATTGTGAAGAAACATTTTGAGTTGCCAGGTAAATCAATGTAAGAAAAATGATAAAACATGACTATATTTTAGAGCTATCAGTAAGAGAGGAAATGTGATTCAGTGTGCAGCAGATTTCTCACTGGTAATCATCTGTGAACGTTTTATTCAATAAATGTTGTTTGTACTGAAATTATAATCAGCATTAGCTCAATACTGCCAAGGGTGGGTAATGAAAGGAAAGGTTGTTATGTATGAAAAAATATTTGCCTAAATATAAACCATAGAAAATCTTCACATAAAAAGATTCTGAATAGCCGTCAACATACATCGAATCAGGAAGTTTCCTGAAATAGCATAAATCCCGAAAATAACAGGAATGAATCCTCCAGGAAAGCAGGGAAGTTCCATGCAGGTGCACACTTGTACAAACGTGGGTGGCATTTGTTGAGATAAAATGTATTATGTAATAGTAATGTACCGAAAACTGCAAACCTGTGTTTTTACAACAATGTAAGATTTTAAAACATTTATTGAACACAGGGGCATATTTATGAGCCCTTGCGCCACCATAGCGTCACCTTTTGTTACACTCCGGCGGCGCAAACTACAAAATCATATTTATGAGCTCACACAAAGCCACTTTAGTGTCTTTGAATGGCTTCATACATACGGAATAAGGCAAAGCAGTGTAAATCGCTATGTTGCCTTACTCTGCGCCAGGGAAGCATTCCATGGGCATTGGAGTGGGTGTTCCCACACACCACCCATGGATATTGACATTTCCTCAGATCTACAAAACCATGTAAACCTGGGGATGTGCCAAAACCTTACTCCTCCCCAGGGGAGGTGCAACGAGGAGAAACGTTTTTTCCCCTTTTCTGCAGCACACATAGAAAGAGGAAAAAGCCTCCCAGGATTGTTTTTGTGCAGGAAGGTGCCCCTTCCTGCACAAAAACAATCCTGCGTACAACACAGGCACCCTTGCACCATGGTGCCTGCTTTGGTACGAGGGACCCAAAACGGTGCAGGGGGAAAGGACTGGAAGGCACCGTATTTGTCCAATACGGTACATTCCTGTCATTTCTCCCTGTGCTGGCGCTGTTCGGCAGCCTAGCACCAATGCAGGCACCCTTGCACCATGGTGCAAGGGTGCCTGTGTTGATGGCAGGATTGTTTTTGTGAAGGAAGGGGCATCATCCTGCACAAAATAATTCCTGGAAGGCTTTTTCCTCTTTTTCAGGAACGGCGCATTCAGGTAAGAGCGGTGTGGTGGTGTCATGGGGAGTCGACAGACGACGAGGAGGGAAAATTAAATTAAAAAAAAAGAAAACCACTCACTTTGCACTCACCGCATCACCGAGTCGGCGATGCGGCGAGTGCAAGGTACGTGGTTTACTTTTTTTTTATTTTCCCTCGTCATCGTCTATCGACTCTCCCTGACCCCGCCCCACCACCCCACTGCCCCTACCTGCACAGGCCGCTCCTGCTCTTTTTATGTGTGCTGCAAAATGCAGCACTCATGGAAAGAGGAAATAATTATTATGAGGCTACGGCGGCGCAAGGGGCTCATAAATATGCCCCCCTGTTTTTAGCGGCAGATAGTGCAGTACAAAAGAAAACCAGGAACACAAATGTATTCAAAGTTATGCAGAGAGGTGTGCCAATTTTATTTGCTGATGAAGGTTATCGAAATTCCCAATTTTCAGTTGTCACAAAGTTCGTAAACTTCCCTGGTTTTTAGCTGCCTTTCCCTCTCTAAACGTTTTTTCAGCAAATAGAGTCTGATTACGAGACAGGTGTAGCAGTGTCGTTAGGTGGTATGCTGTTCTACCTGATCACCAGTGGCCAGTGTTTCCACATCTGGGTGCGGGAACGGCAGAACCGATTATATCGCCCAGTTATTCTGGCTAGTAAAACGCAAGACGCTTTGCCTGCAACAGCAGCCAAGCCTCCTTTTCACTCTACCACACCTTTTTTACTATGGCAAGAGGTGAGCAGTCAATTATTAATTCTGTGGGATTTAACTTGTAATAGCTGTAAGCCTGTTTGAAGGCACCAGTCGGAAACAGAAATTCAGGCCACCTATTTAGCACGTGTTTACTCCTGATTTGTAATCCTGGCCTGACTGTTTTTGAGGATAATGTTCATGCTAATAGAAACCAGCCAGTTGAAATATTTTCCACAAAGTGTGATTCGCTCTAGTTTCATATTTTTATAATTCTGCGGTGAAATGTTTTTTACATACTTTTTCCTCCACGTTTGTCCTTCTATCCTCAGTTCGAGTGCTGAGCATATGAACACTTGGAGCCTCATGAGCCCACTGGTCCATTGCTTTTTTTGACGCCACTGCAGCACAATGGGCTTGCCCATATTTACAAGGCCACGTAAAGTCACCCTGGGTGACTTTTCATGGCCTTGTAAATATGGGCCCCTTTCACGCATTACTGTGCATTCTGCAGCACGCATAGAAAGAGGAAAATGCAATCAAGGTTTGTTTTTGTGCAGGAAGGTGTCCCTTCCTGCACAAAAACAATCATTACGGCAATGCAGGCACCCTTGCAACATTGAGCAAGGGTGCCTGCACTGGCGCATGGCAGCTAATTGTGCGCCAGGGCAGGGGAAAGCACACGGATGCATGGTATTGTTGTTAATACAACGTATCCCTGTGCTTTTAACACAACGCAACTCGGTGCAGCAAAATGGCTTGCGGAGCCGCGCAGCGTAATTTTGTAGAAAATGAGGCCATTGCACTTTTATGTGAAGTATATATTTTGGTAAAAACTTTTTTGAACGCTAAACATGGATATCTATGATATAAATAGTTTCAAATGTTTAGATTTTCACTCGAAGTCAAAAGCTCCATCAACTGTGAAATTACAAAAAAATGTATATACCTTTGTAAACACAATTGCAATATTGTACAGCACTAATTGCCCGTTTATTCATCATCCATGTGCAACTAGGAGACATTATAAGTTTCTAAATGTAAGGATTTGATACTCTCTAGATATATGTGGGGTATCAGGAACATGAGGAACATGGCGTTCATCAATCACTTTATAGCTAATTCTGTCACAGCAAACTGATAAACTTAAAAAGTGCTGTACATAAGTAGTGGAATCTAACACCTTGCAAATAACTGGCACTTATAAGGGGTGTATGTAGTAAATCAATATCATAAAAAGTTCACAAGGGTTCCCTTGTTTCCAATCACCAAGAAAATATTCTTCATTTTATTCAAATTGGCAATCACATTGATTCAAGCTTTTTGAATGTATGATCCACTGTATACTGAATAAGTATGAATATATTTGAATATAGTAGTGTTACAGCCATCTCTTCATGCACACGCACATTTGCATGTCATAAATAAATGCACATTTGATTGCAGCAAAATAGAAACACTAGAATCCTCATTAACACCTCTGGCCCAAGACATCGTATCTCAATTACCATTTGGAATAGTCTTTCCGAGGCATTAGGAACCTGCAACCCGAAATACATAGTCTCAAATATTCTGTAATCAGCGTTATATAATGAGATTCTGAACAGTAAAGTTGCAGTTCGTCATAATCAAGTGGAAATTGGTGCCCTCACACTATATTAGTCGTATTGTATCTACATGAGTCACGATGAAAAACATCAATTGGAATTATTGTGCCATGCTGGGCAAACAGGCGTCAATATTGGTTTATCGAAATGGTCCACTATTCAATCTTTCATACGTCTGAGCATTTTGAATAGTACATTTGGGCAACATTATTTCATTCTCAACAAAAATGTAATCTAAATGCAATATTTTCCAGTATTTAGCAGATATCATTAGGTATTATCTGCATAATATTTAATGTCTAGGCAAATATTTAACATATCTTTTCTCACATGGGGGTCTGTGTGAAGCTTGTGCCCCATGCCCTCATTTCTGTGGAGTAACATAATTTTGGCTCCATCATTTAACGTTTGGCTAGGCCATATATATATATATATTCACTGAAAAAACCATAGGTTTCAGGCACGTTATAGTTAGAAATTAGCATTTAAAAAACCTTACAAATTCACTGAAAAAACCATAGGTTTTAGGGACAGTTATAGTTAGTTGGACATTGCACTCGTAGAAAACCCGTGAAATTCCCCGTTATAGTTAGTTCAGCTAACTATAACTCGCGCCCACGCAATGCACTGCTGATGACGTCACATATTACATCACTCATGACATGGTCAGTGACATCACTGATGACATCACTGATGACATCTCAAATGACATCACTGATGACATCATCCACGTGATAATCTGATGCACCTCCTCACACTCTAATATAACCTTTGATACACCCACTCTAAATTACAGACTGCCATTCGCAAAACCATAGACACTCCAACACCAATAACTACATACCCACTCACTGATTCTTAGGTCTACACACACACACATCCACTCACTCACCCGTACAGTCACTCATACTTACGGTCACTCAGTACAGGACTATCATATGCACTCATACTCCTATATAGACACTCAAACACCGCCACTCATCCATAGAGGTACTCACACACCTAGTCAGTCATGCAAATAATTATACACACTGCCATTTATTCACCTATACAGTTATACACACACCAGCTCACTTACTCATACAAATACTAGCACATTCTTACGCTCTTATACAATCACTGATACAAGCACACACTCATCCATACAGTCACTCTCACAATTACACACTCTCGCTTATAGCTATTTATATACTCCAACACACAAATATACTGCCTTTCACATATGTAGTTACT
The DNA here is from genome assembly GCA_963921515.1 of Calotriton arnoldi. NCBI lineage: Eukaryota > Metazoa > Chordata > Amphibia > Caudata > Salamandridae > Calotriton > Calotriton arnoldi. Next base: position 923,788 of record CAWUFW010005113.1, read on the forward strand.
CACACATGTACCACTGGGACATACATTCACTCACTAACACACTCTTACACACACTTACCCACCCATACAGTCTATCACAGATGCACTCTTGAAACCATCCACCCAGTGAATCACCCACTCACACATCTATGCACAGAGTCGCACACACCCCACCCACACAAACACTCAGGCACCCATACAGATACTCAGACAACCAATCAATAACTCATATAGACACTCATGTAGCTTTTCACAAACCCATGCACCACTTACACAGCAACAGACAGACGGATACAGACATTCACCCAGTTTAGTCACTAAACCATGCATTCAGTAAGATACGTTTAATCACTCACTTATAGAGTTAGTCACGCACCTACTAAATCATCCATACAGGCACTTATACACCCACTCATTCTTCAATACGCCTTTCCCTATATATATTAAAAATATTTAAACTTTACAGAAACACACAGTCACTGGATGATGTCATCAGTGATGTCATTTGAGATGTCATCAGTGATGTCATCAGTGATGTCACTGACCATGTCATGAGTGATGTAATATGTGACGTCATCAGCAGTGCATTGCGGGGGCGCGAGTTATAGTTAGCTGAACTAACTATAACGGGGGAATTTCACGGGTTTTGTACGAGTGCAATGTCCAACGAACTATAACTGTCCCTAAAACCTATGGTTTTTTCAGTGAATTTGTAAGGTTTTTTAAATGCTAATTTCTAACTATAACGTGCCTGAAACCTATGGTTTTTCAGTGAATTTCAAAGGTTTTTTAAATGCTAATTCCTAACTATAACATGTCTGAAACCTATGGTTTTTTTCAGTGACTTTCAAAGGTTTTGTAAATGACAATTTTTAAATGTATTAATTGTTATCTTTATTTTTTTGATACTGATTTCTACATTTTTTTAAACTATTTACTTTTAGATATTTTATTTTTAAATTACATTGTAATTACATTATACATTACATTACAAAATATACTTTCTCATAATGAATTACTTTAGTTTAAATACTTTGCAAATAGGCAATAGACTTTTAAGTACAGTAGTTACAGTTGTTGCAATGGGCAACACAATTTCAAACACAATGCAACATTGAGCTCAATGTGAATTTCTAGTTAAAGGCAATTAGTTACTTTATGGATTACTTTTCTAACCACAGGACTGGATCCTAGATTCAGTCCTGGGACATCTCCTGTAAACAGTTGAGTAAAAGCGTTTTGGTTACAGTAGTGATTTTTAAGGAATATTATTGTATTTTAAAAGTTGACACTTAGAAACTTTTTCACATAGAATCACCAGTGTTATCCTATGGGAGGAAATTCACTTAGCAGGTAAGTAGTGTTATCGTTACTTTTCTTACTCAGTGGTGGATCCTGGATCCAGCACTGGTGCATCTCCTGTAAACAGTTGAAAGAATGCGTTTAAGTCATACAGGCAATTTTTAAGGAATATTTGTAGTTTGTGAAAATCGACACTTTGAAACTTTTCTGCTGAAAACCAGACAATGGATTCCTATGGAAGGAAATACAAGTTACTGGTAAGTACGGTTAGAATTACTTTTCAGGATCAGTACTGGGCTCAAAGATGCAGCACTGAGGTCTCTCCTGATAACAGGTGAGTAAATCGGAATTCGTAGTTCGGCTGATTTTAGAGGAATATTATAAAGTTCCAAAACTCCACACTTAGAAGAATTTCCAAGTGAAACTAGTCAATGTTAGCCTATGGAAGGAAATTCAAGTTACTGGTAAGTACGGTTAGAATTACTTTTCAGGATCTGTACTGGGCTCAAAGATGCAGCACTGAGGTCTCTCCTGATAACAGGTGAGTAAATCGGAATTCGTTGTTCGGCTGTTTTTAGAGGAATATTTGCACAATGGTGAAGGAAGGGGGTGGGGCCTGAGGTGACATGTCTGCAAACACGCCCTGTGGCGCATTTTAAGTTGGAGAATTAATTCCTCCTCAATCCCGAGGGACCCTAGGGGCCAACTAGCCCACCAGATACCTCCAGTATGCGCCAGAGAGCTGCGTTGCAGAGAGGTGTTCAGAGGCCATGCCCCTTTTTACACCTCTCTGCAACGCGCCACGGGGCCTGTTTGCACACATGTCACCTGAAGCCCCGCCCCTCCCTTCACCACTGTGCAAACGCGCCCCGTGGCGCGTTTTAAGTTGGGGGATTAAGTCCCCTTGAATCCTGAGGGTCCCTGGGGTCCAACTAGCCCACCAGGTACCTCCAGTAAGTGCCACAGAGCTGCGTTGCAGAGAGGTGTAAAAAGGGGCGTGGCCTGGACCACCTCTCTGCAACGCAGCCCCCTGGCGCATACTGGAGGTTCCTGGTGGGCTAGTTGGCCCCCAGGGACCCCCAGTATTGAAGGGGAATTCATTTCCCAACTTAAAACGCGCCACAGGGCGCGTTTGCAGAGTGTTGCTGGGAGGGGGCGGAGCCTCGGCACGATCGCATGTGTTTTTTTGTTTTTTGGAAGGGGGTTGTGTGGCCCCTCTTCTTTTTACTTTTTTTGGGTCCTGGGGACCCCATCCCCCAGGGCCTGACCCCTTTTTTGATTTAAAAAAAAAAAATTAACGGGAAGGGGGCCGCGTGGGCCCCCCTCCCGTGGCCAATTCCGGCCCCGGGGACCACATCCCCCGGGGCATGGCCAAATATATATTTTTGTTTATGGAGGGGGGCTGCGTGGCCATCCTCCTGAGGCCTCTACTGGCCCTGGGGACCCCATCCCCCGGGGCGGCCTTTATTTAAAAAAAAAATCTTTTAATTATGGGGAGGGGGGCCGTGTGGCCCCCCTCCCGGGCCACTACTAGCCCCGGGGACCCCATCCCCGGGGCTGGCCCTCTCCGTTGGGGACCGTGGGGGGGTCCCCAATGCCCCCACTGTCCCGCCGGCTCCCCGCGTCCTGCGGGAGCCGGCATTGCTTTTCCACATGGGGAGCTGCTAAGATGCAGCTCCCCGTGTGGAAAAGCAATCTGCTTTGGTTTTTGGAAGAGAGAGCAGGTTGTTCCAAAAACCAAAGCAGTTTGCTATGACAGGACGGGAGCCGCGAGGCTCCCGTCCTGTCATAGCAAACTACAGTGTCCCGGGGGTAGGCACCCCGGGACACTGCAGGAGCCGGCCCTGGGGGGTGGCGGTCCCCAGGGCCATCAAGGGCTTCACATGCACAGCCCCCGGGAGGTCACCACGGAACCGACGCTGCTAGGACGCGTGATTAATCTCTCTATCAAGGACAACGGTAGCACACACACGTGCCTAGACCACACCTTGATTTGGACTCAGACTTAACCCATGTGATTTATAGACTCGGACTCTTTTTAATCAATTTGCAATTGGATTTTACATATCCCTTACTTTCGGCATTTGTTTTATGCTATTCTTCTTACTAAGAGTATCATTATTCACTTACATTTTTCCTGGACAACACAGCAGCATAGCCGGGTTGGAATTATCACCGGCTTTTCGCTCTGGTTGCATTACTCTGACCTAATACAGACGTTTTTCAGTTGTGTGGTTTTTAATTTACCTGTGTAACAAGCGTGCCCTGCCGGGTTGGAATTATCACCGACCACGGAACGTTACTGAGTGCACGCAACTTCTTACAGCCCTGAAGAGTCTTGGGACTACTCATCCCTGACGAAACACGTGTCGGCTGGTTGCGCTTTTCATCACAATAAAAGAACTTACAGCTACACTCAAGAACTCTGTACTAATTGCTTACATTAATAATTAATTTTGATTGTATTACCTTGTATGTGTGCACAGGATTTAGCTAGACTGTTTTGCTGTAGGGTTCTCCCTACACACATTGAGGGGTTTTAAGGGTCTCCCCTTCCTGGTCAGCACCATACCGACTAGCTCACCCAGACACACGAAACGCAAAATTGGCTGAGCGCCATCACTTCCTAAGCACTAAAACCCTCTGCTTTGTTGTTTATATATATATATATATATATTTACCTTTGGCCTCATGTACTCGTGTGATGCAATAATACTAATGTGATATGGTGCACTGAAGGTATAGAAGGTGCATATATTCTGTGTTTGAGACATATATATGTGTGTATATTAACGTTTTTCCTTTTCAGAGACATCTGGATTGCTGATATTCTTCTTCTATAGGTTTCGATTGTAAGGTGGTGTGCTAAAATGCATTTAATGCAGTGCGATCTCATAGGATTAGTGTGAATGAATCATATATGTGTTCAATGCTTTCTTTATAAATAGTGACCAGTTGTCATTTTTGGTTAATAATACGTTAGTTTATTGTGCCACATATAAGAGTACAGTATTTTTTATTGGATTATATGTAGATTGTAGAATTAATATGCATTTAAAGAAAACTGTTAAATTTGCGTGATTGTGGGCCTTAAGCTTACAGTCGAGACAATTAATTACTATAGTGAAAGCTGTTTTTCTGCATGTTTTTCTCCTCTGCAGGTGCAGACCAAAGGCATTCATTAGCTAGTAAAAAGCACATTGTATTTCAGATATAGCAAGGCATGGAGGAGCTGCAAGGTCAAATAATTTTAATGAGGAACAAAGGGAGTGTTATCAGTTGGTCCTATCAGAAGAAGGAAAGAATCCAAGGACGCCTTGGAAGCGGGGACTGGAATATGAGAGTAGTGTTCAAGGCACCAACTTCTTTTTTGGGAACTGGAAAAGTAATATGATGTGTATGAGGTGATATTTCTCAAAAACATTTTGTGCATTTTTATTAGTGAACCCATCTTGGGTTTGGCCAGATTTTCTTTATACATAGAGAGGTACAGACCTCTCTTGTCATCTCTGATTGTGTGGCTTTTTGCTGTACATGACTCCTTAGCCATAGAACTTCTACAGACATTCTGTTGTTGATACGAATATAGCACATTACAACGCGATCTAATACATCGCGTGCCATTACAACGCGGTCGTTACAACGACCGCGTTGTTAGTACGCGATGTATTACTTTGCAAGTCTTTACAACAACTTCCACTAGGGGGAGCGCTGGACTTAGGAATAGAATTATTTACTATTCCTACTCCAGTTTGCGCAACAGTAGGGAAGGTGTTGGAAATTTATTTCCAATACCTCAGCGCCCCCTAGTGGAATTCATAGTAAAGACTTGCGATGTCATTACATCGCGTACTAACAACACGGCCGTTGTAACGACCGCGTTGTAAAGGTATCGCGGTGTAATGACCGCGTTGTAAATGTCATTTCCCGTTGATACCTTTCTTGCTTCCTTGGTTCAATAGGGTTTCCCCTATATTTAACTTAGTGTATGGTTTAGTTGACGTTGTGAATCTTTTCCATGTATGAAGAGAAGGATCGAAACCATTTGTCTAGTCATCAAATCCTATTTCTTATTTTTTCCATTAATGCCACTGAAATTCTTATATGCTCCTTGCTGTTGAGGACTAATATTGTACATCACTTTGGTCTTCCTTTGATAATCTTGTACGTTTATAGTATGTTCTTGAGATTGATTTATGGTCTGGCTTTGAGTTTGTAATAAACCTTTTGACTTCTAGTAACTGACTCAGACTTTTATAGTGCGGTCTTAATGGTCACATCGTACCTTAAGATTTAAATTCGTTGCTAACCCCTTTTCCTCACAGGCTACTAAAAAGGTCTATTGACCAGAGTAAACTGGAAGAAACGGCCCAGAGCGTTCTCACCTGTTTTGCTGCCACTCATGACTGGATTACTATAACCTCATAGAAATTAATGCCAGTAAGATAGCAGTGGTTACTTGGAAGGGGCTGATAACTCTGTCTCTCTGATCTCTGCCTCAGCTGTCTCACGTATTTTCTCTTTGGGATTGAGGATTTGAAAACTAGCCTACCATATGTTGGAAACTTGGCTATGATTCTTTAGCTAAAAACAATGTCCAAGCTGAGCCCTTGTCATCTTTGTATTCTGAAACCGGAGGCATCACTTTTACCAGCTTTGTATTGAAATTGGTTGGCGTCTACATTTTCATTCTCGTGTTGTGATAATAACCTGTATCTGGAGCGCCCTACTTATTATTTTAGTGACCCAATAGCTTGTCTAATTCTGATGTTGGGTTGTTTTTAATTTTCCTGAAAAGGCAACAAATAAATCAATAGCGACAGGCCTATCTCAGTTTTATTGGTTACCGATTTCCAAGAGAATAGATATTAGGGGATCAATGTTCTAAATATCAGGTAAAAAAACATGGGGCCTGATTCACAAAGGTAAAACACACTTTTGAGTAAGTTTACACTTTTTTATTAAGTTTACTGCTTTCGGTATTCACAAACTTTGAGTAGAAACTTACTACAAAAGTGCAAGATACATGTTTGCACCCCAGAGTAATGCCATCGGCTTAATCTTGTGTGGGTGGTTGCCATCCTAACCTGAACCCCTCCGTCACCCTCCCTAAAGCCCTCTTACTCCTCCCTAATCCTATCCCTTTTAGTAGTACGTCTGCCCCTTTTTTCATCCATTCCTGTTTCCTTTCAACACTTACAACTAAAATCTACACTTAAATATGTGGAGACTCCACAGTCAGGACGGAAAACTCTGCACATATACCCATAGGCAAAACTTACATCTTGCAGTACGTTTTGTAGTGCTAAAATATGTTCTAGAAACTTTAGTTTGAGAATCAAGCCTCTTGGGGTTTTGCACAGTAACTGCTTTGCAACTCAATTTTTATTTTCCACTGTGAACTACTCAATTGCAGAATAAAATGGCCATTCAATATAATTCACCAAATGATGTCCTATTATTATTAATGATCTTGTCTACAAATCCCATTGAATGACTATGAATGCAGGGACAGAGGACTATGAGGGATGGTAGACCTCCAACCCTAAATAATGTACATTTTTATATATTTATTCATGGTCCTTAAAGAGACACATGCTGTGATGGAAAAGACTAAATAAGCATGTGGTGATATGATCACAAAACGTGTGATTTTGTGAATTGCAGGATTTTCCTCTACAAAACAACTTAGGGGTATATTCACAAGAACGTGTGATAACTACCACAAGAGTAGCGTAACGCAACTTTCAATATCGCAGCCCATCGCGGGAAAATAACCCTGTGTCAACATGGAATTCACAACAAGGCGGTACCATGCGATAGGCGCCAGATAATTCGTCAAATGTCAGCGTGTAAATCAACGCCACGCCGAAATAATGCGAAACGCGAACGCGAGAAATCATGCGATGAGGCCAATCGCGGTACAAAAAGTAGCGAAAATCAGCCTCAGGCCTGCAAACTCCACGCGTCTGGCGGGAAATTGCACCATAAAAACCACAGACACAACACACCAGAAACAAGCCAAAGCACGTAGCAACATGGATGCACCCTGACCCAGCGCAGAGGGCAACGCGAACCCCACAACCCCCACAGACCACCAGCAAGGAACAACTGGCTCGGGGAAGGCCAAGGAGAAAAGGGAGAGGAAGACGGGGTGCAGACCGCAGGAAAACAAGACCAAGGCCACGGAGGCGACAGAACACTACCAGCAGCTGACCCACAAGCAGACCACCTGGAACGCAGTCGGAGTGCCCAGGAGGCCAATCCAGGAGACCAAGTGGCGCTGGCAGGACGTGACAACCTAAACCAGGTTCAAACCCGCTGCCAACAGGAAGGCAGCAACGGCGATAGGAGGTGGCAGTCCAGCGCCACAGGAGGAGCTGTAGGAAACCCAGGCTACAGTCATCAGTGTGGAGAGGGTGCAAGGAGTAGGGAGTACGGACACAGCTCGAGAGGACCCGACACAACAGGGTGAGGATCCAACAGGGACTGGGGGGACGGGGGGTGATGGGCACAATGCCACACATGCACAATGAGGTGTAACACACTGCACACCCACAATTACACAGGGACATGTCCCCCATCCCCGTGGCACACTGCAGCACACACACATAGCAATCACAGCACATACCATGACAATGTGGCACAAAGTGCAACACCCACACTGCAGAACAGGGGACACAACTGGGTCAACCCAGGCGCAGAAACAGAACAATAACAGTGGACAGAGCAGGGAACTGCGAGATGCACATCTACCCCTACAACCCCACATCAGCCATGTAGGCCAAATGTACACTGTCCCAACTCAAATAGCCACCACCGCCCAAACAGTCACAACGTACATCGTCACACAGTCTGCATGTCGACAAGAACAAGGCGCCAACACAATGCCAACATGCACCTTCCATTCACAATGCAGAGGGACAAACAACACCTCCAGCAGGTCAGAACAGACAACCCATCACTGATGCCCGAGACGAACACCACACCCCCGACACCCACGCCCTACAACAGCCCATGGACATCCCACATAACCCACCACCAGGACCAGGGCAGACAAGCCACTCAGAGGAGAACCCAGCCCCTGCAACAGACCACACAGCATGTAGCACCCGCAATCACGGCTGCCTCACAACACTTCACCCACCCACACATGGCACCCCAATGCCAGGTGGCAGAACGCCAAAAGGAGGTGGCCCAACAGGTGAGGGTGTTGCCGAACCCATGGAATGCGAACTAGAACACATACGTGGGTGTCCAATACCCTTCAGGGACCACCAACACCCCACAAAGGAGACCCACACCCCCACAGAGACACATGCACATATCATGTTGAACTGGCTACGGGCACGTGCGCCCCACCCCTTTATTGGCAGGGCCACATGTACAGTGACGCCTGTGCTGGATGTGTGTGGGGTGAGTATAGGCCAGCCCGCACGGAGTGCTTGGTGCTGGCAACAACCTGAACAGTGGACACTAGTGTAATGGAAACAGAAAACACCAGCATAACAGAGTCAACTGCAGAGCAACATGGAGGGAACCGGAGTAAGGACAGAGGTCACCCAATATTCAGTCAGGAGGTTCCGTGAGTTGTAGTGCACTGAGGTAGGGGCACTAGAGAAGAGCGCGCTCATGTGAAGAAAGTGCTAGGAATGTGTCCCTTCCGGTTAGTCCTGATGCACATGCAGTGGGGTGTGTAACACCTGCATCAACTTCCTCATCAACGTCCCAGCTCCCCCACACTGCCTGAGGTGACATTTGCGTCCGCAGTCCACAGCGCAATACCCAGTAGGAGATCCGGCTGTGTAGCATGACTACCACCACCAGTCTGCATTCCTGCCTAGGGGCTGTTGCCACCTGCCCTCCCATTGTCTGTGCCTTCTCCCGACCGCACACTTGACACATCTTCCTCATCATAGTCCCAGGTCTTCCCCACTGCATGGGGGGACATTGCTGCGCAACCTCACAACAGCACAAAACTCAATCAGTAACGGACAGTGGCTTGCGGTGCACTGAGTCACTGGCACCTGGAGTGCTGAGCAGGGTAGCAGGCCGGTGATGGCATCCACGACAGGTCTGAGCAACTCCGTAGGTCTGTCAGGACCACCCTTTCGACTCTGGCAGATGGCGGTTGGAGGTGGTCCTTGCGGTGGTGGCGTGTGCCTCCTGCGGTGATGCGACATCCGGGCCGGTCAAGACTCGATGCCATGTGTGGGCCCTGGTGGCCCGCAGTTGGGGCCGGAGGAGGCGGACAGCGCAGGGCCACAGACACATGGCGTTGATGACCCCAAGACCATCGCTACAGAGGGCATTCAATGTCTCAGAAGAAGGGGTCCCAGGCCTGAGCAGCACAGAGTTAGTGGCCCCGGATGCACTGCGGCCGGCACAGGCACCCAGCCACGGGACGGTGACTTGCGGTGCAGTCAGATGGGCCATGCGACCTGAGCGGGTCCCCATCAATGTCCGAGGTGTATGTTGCAGAGGGTTGCGGGGGACAGTGGAAGGTGTCCTCCAGGGCATGATGCGGAAGGTCTGATGTCATCTGGAAGCAGCAAATGGAGGAGTGGAAAGCACAACCCTCGTCCTCACCAACAATTCGGGATCAGCTACATGAGGATGAAAACTAGCCCCTAGTCCATGGACTCAAACGCCACCAATGTCCGACCAGTGAGTGTCCATGAATGTCGGGGAACAAACTTAGTGGCACAGGTGCTGTGAGGGGATGCAGTCTGCGATGATGCCCGTACATAGATGTGAACTCCAAGAATGCCAAATCAAGGCTCTGTGACCTACTGGACCGCAGTGTAGGCCGGAGGCAGTGGTCAGCAGTGGCCCACAGCCACGGGTCGTTGGCTCACAAGTCACAGAGTTGGTGACACAGTGGCAGTTGTCGGTAGTGTTCAATCACCTCCGTGACGCTGATCCTGTTCCCTCCGGACTGCAACGTGTCATCCTCTTACGCCCCTCCGTGCGTGCGAGGAAATGTATTCTGCCTTCTGAATTACCGATGTTCAGTTCCAAATCAGTGATCCCACTCGTGCACAGCGTAGGCCAAGGGCAGTGGTCCGCGTAAGCCCATAGACACGTGTGGTTGTGATGCCATGCACAGACTTGTTGCCACCACATCGGAGGGTGTATAGTGAATTGTCCTCTGCCTTAAATAATGTTCACTGCCATAGTGTAATCAAGACTCAGTTCCAAATGTGTGACCTACCTGACCGTGGTGTAGGCCTGAGGCAGCGGTCAGCACGGCCCATTCACCGAGTGTCGCAGGCATAGGTTGGATGGCCCCACCGGCCTGCGTAGTCCAGGTTCAGTGGCACCACGTGTAGCAGGCTGGCGTTGAACAGGGTTAGTGGCACCATGTGTAGCAGGCTGGCGTTGAACAGGGTTAGTGGCACCATGTGTAGCAGGCTGGCGTTGAACAGGGTTAGTGGCACCACGTGTCGCAAGAAGCCCATATGGAACTATGCCTCACTGATCTGGGGGGGTCTGGTGCTGTGGCCGCTGGCCCGGATGTGGGGTCACTGCCATTCATGACTCAGGACACAGTTTCACATATGGGACCTACTGGTCAGAAGAGTAGGCCGGGGGCGGCAGTAGAGTATGGCAACGAAAAAGGAATAAAGCGAGCCTGTGTTGTGGAGGCCGTGATGGTCTGAGGTGGCTGTCAAGGTCACGGGCCTCGGGCTTGGGGCTTGCGTCGGCACGTGCTGGACCCTCCTTGACACACGCTGGTGTCAGAAGGTGATCAGTGTGGCCTGGCTGCGCAGGGGCTGGCCTGACCGGTTCATGGTCCAGCGTGCCGGGGTCCGGCAGGCGCACAGCATCGCAGGCAATGCTGCTCACGAGGATGGCGTCGGCCTCGTGGCGGGGTGGGAGGCGCCGCCCTGGCGGAGATGTGGGTCTTTCCGGAAGAGGACCACGCCCAGGCCTACATGCTTTTTATTCACACCCCTATGCTGGCGTGGCGTTCGCCGGGCCATCCCACTCCGCTGACTCTTGGGGGGGCGCGTAACAGGCAACTTTTCCGCGGGGTCCCCCACTGGCTGGGGTGACATGGTGGAGTCCACTGTCCACTACACACCATACGCAAACGGGGTATGTCGCAATGGATATGGGTGTGTTTTGCATACTGCGAGGTGTCCAGCACATCTCCGGCACTCTTGGCATTGTGTACTTTCCCAATCATGGTTCTACTGCATCCTTCACACATGGCTGGTTGCCACCTGTCCCCACATTGGGCTATTATGTGGCTGAGGTGCCATGGCGTTGCTGGCTCATGTTCAGGGCTTGCCCATGTGGACATTGTAAGTTGTTATGTCGTGTCTGGTGGGTGGGCATGTTGTTGTGCCTGTTGTATGTGATTTTGTGATGTGTGCATTGCCAGAGTTGTGAGTTGCATGGTTGTGGAGTTGAGGTGTGTGGGGTGTTCATTTGGACATTGCCAAGGGGCTGTGCATTTCCCTTGTTGCCATCCTGGGAACGCTGGTTGATGATGGACTGTCGGAGGATGTAGGTGTCATGCACACTGGCTGTGTATCTGAGGGCGACATTGTTGGGTGTTCCAAGGGGTTCTGTTGTTGCCTGCACATTGATGTGAGACGTGTGCTTCCTGTTGCGGTGATTGTGTGCTGTGTCACCAGGCGGCACAGGTAGTACATGTGTGCTGTGTATTGCCCCCAACACGTGCGTGCATCCTGCTATGGCGTATGGTCCTTGCTTGGTCTCCAGCGGATCCTGCACATTGTGTTGTACGTATGGGGACTGGGGTACCAGGGTGATGGTGAAGTCCAGGACAGGTGTGGGGGACTTGGATGTGGCTGGCTGTGAGACTCCTCCGACTCTGGCGGGTGTTGTTGGGGGGGGTCCCAGGGGCCAACAGGTGCAGCCACGTCATCAGCTTTGTGTGGGGTGGGATGTTGGTTGTCCGCTGTGTTGGTGCCGTAGGCCTGTTAGGCGATGATGGCCAGGATGCGTAGCCCTTTCAGCCTGTAGTGGACGGTGACATTGTCAGATGTTGGGTCTGTGCAGCTGGTACGTTTACTGGGGTTCCGCTGTCTTTGTCTGCGCTGCGTCTGTGGTGGTCCGGGGGGGGGTGTTCCGATGTGGGTTGGGGTCATGGGGCGATGGAGGTGGGTGTTGTGGCCCTCTTGGGTGTCCGGGCCGCAAGATGAGTGGCTCCATGGCATCTGTTGCCCTTGGGATGTGGCCCTGGGCTGTGCTCCCTTTTGTGGTGCTGGCTGCCGTCTGACTTTACACCAGATCAGAGCAGGTGTAAATTTCCTGGTGATAACGCGCCTTATCGCCTGTTTTGTGTTTTTATCACGGATGTGACTGGTCGTTGTGAATGTTGAGGTATGATGTTGTCTCGGCTTTTGTCACGGGAACGCCTACTCTGCATCTCATTAGCGATATTTGCGGGGGTCCTCTGTGGCGATGTTTTTTGCGGCTGCTATCGCGGGTAAACTGGTGCTGTGGGCTGTTTACACGGGCTTGTGAATGGGGGGGTAAATTTATCACGACTTTGGCTGCGATAAAGTGCCGTTAATTTGGCGGTAGCTCCTTGTGAATATGCCCCTTAGTAATTGGGACTTAAGTCTTATATTGTTCATCGAACTGTCCATTTGCTGGCTCTTTTTTTGTACGACCACGTTACAACAAAGTATTCCAATCTTCCTTACTTAATCTGCAGAGGGGTGAGAATGCAACTGCCTTCGTGGCATTATTCACGGCTTTTGTTATTTTGGAACTCCTGAATTTTATTTTTTTGGAACATGAATTTTTGACAAAGTTGTGGACTGAGAATTTTAAATAGATACTAGTCCAGGGTGTTCTGTTAAAATAGTATGCCTCAGTCTTCCAAGTGTGTTCTCTGTCAATCGTGACCTGACCTGGCTCTAAACCTTCGCTGTGATCTGTTTACATTTTATTAAACATCTTGAAATACAACATTCTTGAAAAGACTGATATTGAATGACAGCGCAGGATTATTCTTCCCCATAGTTTAACAACTAATATAAACCAGATGAAAGTCTACACTTGTCCTGCAAAGCCTATATTCTATACAATAAAATGTACCTTAAGTGTTCTTTTGGAATGTGAGTTTGTAAATGACAATCATTGCCCAAATTTCAGTGCCTATGCAATCTGCAATCAAATTTGAGATGCATGTTTTAATCTTTAAATGTAGGGAATTTTGTGCGCTAGAGAGAATTGAAGTGGCTAAAAGAGATTTTCCCATATGAATACTAGACTCAGCACATTTTTGCCTTTCTTGACAACACTTATTGACAAAACCTGCTTGGAAAACTTTACTGGCTTATTCCAGAGGCAATGTGTAAAGCATTTGCACAACACACTCACACCAGTGACAAAATAATTACACCAAAAAAGAGACTCCACACAATGTTATACAAAAAAAATTAAAATATATTATCCATAAACCATAGACCAAAACATCAGAGATCAGTGATCACTTTGCCAACTGGGCAATGGTCAATAAAACATCACAATGTGTGCAGTTAAAGAAAGTCTATGTGACACATGTTACCAAAACACCATTACTGTACATATTAGGCTGAACCTAAAGTAAAACTTGTTATCCTGGGCAAAACAATACATGTTATACATTCAGGGCGGTAGTGTAGCATGTAACCATTAGAACACGTACATTGCCCAACATCACCCTACTGCAAATGTAGGTGACAGCGCATCTGTGCTTTTTTAGGTGCTCTACAGTAAACAAAACACAAAGTTTGGGGCCGGTGCGCCTATTGCACCCAATAGAGGAACCGGACCTCTGTAGAGGATTCCTTTCCATCCTGCCAGCTGAATCGTGAATGCCCCCAAAGGTATGCCACAAGAGACGGGGGAAGGCACACATACTTCCCATGGCAGCGGCGAGACCTCGCTAGGTCACCCGCATGTGGAATAATCAAAAGGCAGCTGTCTGCAAACGCACGGTGTAGGTGCTGACCCCTGCAGTCTCCCACAAATCCGTGTTGAGAGCCAGCGCGTCCTGAGCCCTCGAGGGCCTCCTGGAACGCTATTCTTGCCCACATTCTTGCCTCACGGTACCTTTGCGTACCTTCCCGGGGGACCTGCTCTCAGCAGATCTCCATCCGCCACCCAGGGAAAACAGCCAGTGGTGCCTTCCCTCAGCACTGGGAGCGAATGTGAATTAAAAAGATGTTTGCAGGTGGGCCTCGTACATGGGGTCCACGTCAGGAGACTCCCACTTTCCTCTACGCCCACGGCATAGGGAGGACAACAGGGGATCAGGTACCTGCTGAATTCTGAGGTGTCTGCTTAAGCCCAGAGCAGCAGTTCCTGACAGCAAAGCACTGAGAGCCAACAGCGCTCTTCAGAGCCCGATCCAGGGCTCAACCTGCGCAGTAGAGAAAGGTTGTCAGAGGCCAGACTCCGCATCCCACAGCCAGTTTGGGGCTGCCTCTGGAATCCTTCCAGACCCCACACAAATGGGGGGGCAGCCCACAGTCCTTTGAGAACACCAGGGAGCACGAGGCACAGGCAGGCAGGCAGCAGGCCAGCACACTGGGTTTAGCAAAGGGGCAGAGTCTCTAGCAGTCAATCAGGCAAGCAAATCAGCACAACCAAGCAAGAATAGTCCAAGTGGTGATCTTTTCTGGAAGCACAGCAGTCCTTTGGTGCAGCATGTAGAGCCAGTAGCATCTGGTTACAACTCCCACGCAGTGTCTAAAAAGATGGGGTCAGAGCCCCTGTACTTGAACTCAAAATATCTTTGATGTGGAGGTAACTTCAAAAGAAATCTTAGAAGTGCACAACATCCCTATTCCATCCCAGCCCTTGCTCCCGACATCAGTAGTGAATAAACAAGCTCTTTGTCTGAGAGCAGGGCCAAGCCATTACAAATGTAAGTGCACCCTACCTCCCTCTCTCTCAGTGCAGGAAGACCATTTAGTATGCAGATGCAACACTGTTACACTCAACTCTTCCTGTGTGATGGCTGTCTGGAAAGTATACACAAAGCCTAGCTGTCACTCTGCCCTAGACATGGATTGGAGTTAGCCTGCAAAGCACAAAGGGGCAGAATTACAATTTTTTCACATAGCGCACTGCAGCAGCCGCAAATGCTGTGCTGCGCTACGTAAAATGGAGAGAGGAGGAGAGTGCCCTATTTACTAAAATAAGGCACTCTCCTCCCCTCTCACTAGCGCCGGAACTGAAATCAGCTGTCGTGTGCCAGGGAGACACATTTGCACCATGGTGCAAGGGTGTCTCCATGAGTCTAGCATAGGTTTTGTACTGGAAGAAACCCTTCCAGTACAAAATACTATGCACAGACTCACTTTAACCATTTTCCCACTTTGAATGTGTGCTGTAAAGTGCAGCACACATGCACAGTCAGAAAAGAAAGGAGAAATAAAAACATTTCTCCTTCCTTGTGCCTACTTGAAAAGGGCACAGCTTTCTCACGCTAAACCCAATCTACTTTATTTAGTAAATTGGGTTTAGTGTGAGAAACCTTGGGTGGTTGCATGGGAACGCCCATGCACCACCTTTGGTACGCCCCCATGGCGCAAAATAATGCGAAGCAGCGCTATGTGCTGCCTTGCATTACTTTTCCGTTATTTCCAGCGCTAAAGAAGTATAGCACTGGAAAGTAAATTGGGAAAAAAGATTTTGCGCCGATTGCATTACTTCTGTGATGCAAACACAGCGTAAAATCTTAGTAAATCTCACCCAAAGAGTCATAGCACATACAAATGCCCACTTTCAAAAAGTGCAAAAAGAACAATTCGTGGACAGAATGCATAACAATGTCATACATTCACCCCAGTACAGAGATCTGGGCCTAAATCCATCGTTTTTTTGCTTCCCATGCCATTCCAGTTTGAACCCAGCCATCTGAAAATCAGTCTTGACCCTGCGCCCAATGGGAACAGTCTAGCCCGAAGTGCCAGGCCAGGTCCTCCCTGGACTGGAAACAAGCATCCTAAGACCGGTTTCAGGGTTTCACCCCTCATCAGCCAGGATAGCTTGACTCCAGTGGCATGGAGAGCATGGGACCCACGTCTGGGCATACCCGTCCCACTCGGGTTGACAAATGTAAAAAGAACAATTGATGGACAGAATGCATAACAATGTCATACATTCACCCCAGTACAGAGATCTGGGCCTAAATCCATCGTTTCTTTGCTCCCCATGCCATTCCAGTTTGAACCCTGCCATATGCAAATCAGTCTTGACCCTGCGCCCAATGGGAACAGTCCAGCCCGAAATGCCAGGCCAGGTCCTCCCTAGACTGGAAACAAGCACCCTAGGATCGGTTTTGGGGTTTCACCCCTCATCAGCCAAGATAGCTTGGCTCCAGTGGCATGGAGAGCATGGGACCCATGTCTGGGCATACCCGTCCCACTCGGGGTGACAAATGCAAAAAGAACAATTGATGGACAGAATGCTTAACAATGTCAGACATTCACCCCAGTACAGAGATCTGGGCCTAAACCTATCGTTTTTTTGCTCCCCATACCATTCCAGTTTGAACCCAGCCATATGCAAATCAGTCTTGACCCTGCACCCAATGGGAACAGTCCAGCCCGAACTGCCAGGCCTGTTCCTCCCTGAACTGGAAACAAGCACCCTAGGACCGGTTTCTGGGTTTCACCCCTCATCAGCCAGAATAGCTTGTCTCCAGTGGCATGGAGAGCATGGGACCCACGTCTGTGCATACCCATCCCACTTGGAGGGACAAATGCAAAAAGAACAATTGATGGACAGAATGCATAACAATGTCATACATTCACCCTAGTACAGAGATCTGGGCCTAAATCCATCGTTTTTTGCACCCATGCCATTCCAGTTTGAACCCAGCCATATGCAAATCAGTCTTGAACCTGCACCCAATGGGAACAGTCCAGCCCGAACTGCCATGTCAGGTCCTCCCTGGACTGGAAACAAGCATCTTAGGACCGGTTTCAGGGTTTTACCCCTCATCAGCCAGGATAGCTTGACTCCAGTGGCATGGAGAGCATGGGACCCACGTCTAGGCATACCCAGCGCACTTAGGGCGAGAAAGCAAAAGACACACAGTTGATGGACGGAATGCAGAAGACATCAAAACATTCACCCCAGTCAAGAGATCTGGGTTAAATCCATCATTATTTTGCTCACCATGCCACCCCAGTTTAGACCTGGCCATATCTGACCTTCAGGACCACAGGGTCCTCTTCCTGGGGAGCTCTGCGTCCGGCTGGCCAGGATGCTGCAACTCGGTAGAGCGGAATTTGTGTTTCGGTGCCTTTGGGCTGCAGGAGAGTAGCTCTTATACTCCAAGGGAGATTTGCTGGCAATTTACAAAGTGCTGGTCGCCCATCTGGGTTCTTGGCAGGAGTTCAACTGCAGGATGAGTCGCTGGTCACGATTGTTGAGACTTAGTGAGGCAGGCAGGGTTTGACTCCAAAAGTTCACAGTAGTCTTCAGTTCTCTCTTTTTCTTGAAGCGCTTACTGTCCTTCTCTTCTTGATCTGTTGAATCTGAGTTCCTGGTGTCAGGAGTGCCACCTAAATGCTCAATTTAGGGGTGTGTGACAGGGAGTGACAGGTAGTAGCCAATGTGCTGCTTACCTTTAGGGTGTCTACACCCTGTACATGACCACTTCCAGTGGGAAGTGGACATAACAATGGCCCAGAAAGCCTAATTCCCCCAAAACTAAGATAGTGGTTCTTTAAATGTCGTGTCCACTTCAGGTTTAGGGGTGGTACTAGTCTGAGAGGGGAACACACCTCCTGTCTACTGAAGCTTCCCACCTGTCCTGGTGCCAAATGTGCCCGGTGCACAAGGTGGCATATCCCTGTCTGGGGAAGCCTTTTGTCACGTATCAAAGCCGGAAGAGGCCTTTGAAGGCTCCTGTCTTGATATGCTGATCACTTACTCATCCTAATTGGAGGTGGTAACAACACCTCCGGCCAGAGCAGGCAATGTTTTTGCCCTCAGAGAGAGTGGGCTCTCACCTGCAGGGGGTCAGAAACCTGTCTGGCTGGCATGGCTGGTCTACACCAGTCAGCCATCACACTAATAGTTGCTAGGCTTGCTTTCAGGGGAAATCTCTAAGGTACCCTCTGGGTGCATGTATTAACAAATTCATCATAGGAATCAGTGTGGGTTTATTAAAACGAGATGATACCAAACATCTCTGGATTCAGTGAGGCTATTAGGTAGATGGGGAACTCGTATTTACCAGTGTCCAGCACATGTATTCAAAATGGCCTCCCTGTTCACTTGAAATATCTAAGAGTCGACTTAGACATCACAGGGGCATATCTGCAAATGCAGATATGTCCACACATGTAGAATAGTTCACCCTGCCTTAGGGCTGTAAAGCCTGCTGTAGGGGTGACTTACTTATACTGCATGCACTGTTTGCAGGCATGGCACGCAGTGGGTGTGCGATGCCGTCTCTTCACTTGTCTCTGCACCATAGCATGCAGCCTGCAATGGCAGCTTGTATGTTGGTGCTGAGGGGTCTATTAGGGTGGTACAATACATGCTGCAGCCCTCAGCATCCCTTTTTCGGACTCCATGCCCTAGGTATCAGGGGTCCCATTTACTAGGGAAATACAGGACGTGCTAAAGGTATTGCCAATTGGGGAACAATTGTACAGTGTTTATGGAAAGGAATATGGCACTGGGGACCTGATTAGCAAGAACCCAGAGCACTTCTGTCAAAATTGCATCAGAAATCAGGCGAAACATGGGGGTGACCTTGTCAAAAAGTGTCACTTTCCTACAGTGACCAATGACAATGGTTGGGTATTTTCAGTGTTGTGAATTTTGACTACCATAGAAAACTAATTAGAGGTAGTGGACTGGAGTTACTGTCTTTTCCTCCACAATAGATGGTCTGATGCATCTTCCCTGTGTACCTCTCAGTGTGGCCATGAAAATAAACTATTCTGACCCTCAAGATCCAGAAGAAATGCCAGTTCGAGATGTTGACCCATGCACACAAAGCTCTACACAACAAAGGGCCAGCATATTCCAACAAACACATGACCTTCAACCAGCCGACGAGACACCTACAATTCACCTCCCTCTGCCTCGCAGACAGACCCCGCATTCGCTGAAGCAACAGCGAAGGACGGTCCTTCTCACACTTGGCAGCCAAAGCTTGGAATGACTTCCCCTGCACTTCAGGACTGCCTCATCGCTCCGGGAATTCATGAAAGGACTCAAGACCTGGCTGTTTTAATGAACAGAACACCACATAGCAGTTAGCAACTACAGTGCCTAAAAACCATCACCGGTGACTTGCCATGCTCTATAAATGTTGATTGATTAAAGATCCAATTTCAAATCAATCACTTAAATTAAGAAAAACGTTAACCGCTTTTGTACTCCATGACCAGAGTAACCAGAATTATGTTAGCATTCTGGATTTTCCATCATAGTTAAGAATTTGCCCAACTTGCCACATAATACATCATCTGCCACATACTTTGCAAATTTTAATAAAAAAAAGTATTTCTGACTGAAACAGATCAAAAGGTACTGAAAGCACTGTCAGCCTTGTTGCCACTCAATGGTTGATCCTTTGCAAAGGTTAACTGCAAATCCTTCAGTTGCAGACTCTTCTATTTAGGTGTTAAACTGATACTAATGAGAAGTAACCTGTGCCTAGATAGTGCTAACATGTGCAACAAGCACTGGCAAAGCCAATGGGTCTCAACTATCAGAGAGCTATTGGCTTTGCCAATGTCTTTTAGCCATGTTATATAGCAGCGTGGCTGTGTAGCATGGCAAATCACATACTCTGCCGCTGCCTAAAAAAATGAATGTGTCTTTGTGTAATGTAACTGGTGAGCATGTAACGTGTTACATTATTTTCGGGTCGAGTTCGCGCTATGGAGAACTGAAAAGCAAAAAGAAAAGACAGCAGCAACAAGAGAGTTAGCGCGGGGACCGGTCAAGTAGGGAAGTGGGAGGGAATGGGGGAATGGGCAAACAACAACAGTGGAGAGGGGATGGCAGGAGGAAGCAACAATGTAGTGGAAATGTCCAGATCTTCCGACTTTGTAGCTGGGGAACCAGGTTCGAGTCTCAGGATCGTCATAACATCCTGTGATTCTGAGCAAATCACTTACTCTACCCTGCCTACAAAAAAATGTGTCCTTGTGTAATGTAACTGGTGAGCACATAAATGGCTCCAATAGCTTCGGGTCGAGTTTGCGCTATGAAAAATTGCAAAGCAAATTTTTTTAAAAAGCAGCAGCGATGAGGGAAGTAGTGGTGGGATGGGTCAAGCAGGGAAGCAGGAGGGGATGGGGAGATGGGCAAGCAATATTGGGGTTGGGTGGGAGGAATCAACAATGAAGGGGAAACTAAAATAAAGTACTGACTGCTCGCCTAAATATGTGTATACATATATAACTATATATATGTATATATGTGTATATATATATAAATATATATATGTGTGTATATATATATATATATTATTTATACAGTTATGATTTTTGGATGTGCTGGTGGCCATTGTATGTCTGCTTTTGTTTTCTGTTTTCGCGACGTGTCCGTGGGGATCACGAGTACCAACGTCATCGCCATCTCCGGAGTCACCATGAAAACGTAAAATAGGTTTTAAAGATAATTGTTCTAAAAATACACTAGAAAAACATGAAGTGTACAGTAATAAACCCCTAGTATGGGCAAATGGTTCTGCACAATATACTTTTCACCCTTCAGTGGGTCAGCTTAAACAAACATACCGGACTTGCAAGTCTTTTTCTGCACCACTGAATCTTCCTTTTTGTGGCAGCTCCAATGCACAACACTAGGACCCATTAATTTAATTCAAACGGTGGTGCATCCTCCCGGCTGGAAGGCCGTTTTACTTATATTGTGCAGAACTATTTGTCCCAGGATGCACTATAAAGTTAAAACCCACTTGGGAGGCCCACCAGAGGGCACAACGAATCAATATGCATTGGGAAAATAATATGCAACAATTTTTCAGCCTGTCGAACATTTTTCCTGCTTGAATCCTGTGATCAAGAACTTTGTTTAGTTCGAAACACGTAAGAAAAAGTATGGATATTATTTTCCCAAACCTTATTGACCAGATGCTATACCGGAGATATGGCCCGGGGGAATTCTGATTGTTAGGATTCAAGTGCCTTCTACAGGGCGTCTTGTGTGCTGTTTACAACATAGACATGGGACCTGAATGTATGTGATTCACGCATGGATGTGATTCTTCATCCTCTAAAGGAAACATTTTGCATAGATGGTTGTAGGACTTGGCCTTTTTGGCTAAAGTTCCCTAAACTTTTTGCTTTCCCCCTAGACCGTTTTCCTTACATAGAGTTGCCAATTTAGATGCTTTGGGTACTTTGCCACTGCTGATCAGTGTCAAAGTACAAGGGTTCCCTGTGTAAAGTGTAGTGGTAATTGGTTGGCCATGATTGGGATGTTTGCCTTACTAGTAAAGTCCCTAGTGATGTGCACTGTGTGTGCCAGGGCTAGTAATGCAAAGGTGCGCGGAGAAGAGAACTCAGGCCTGCAGTGTAGGGCCTGCGCGCAGTTTGCTAAGTTAGCATGTTGTCCTGACAAGTGCAACCGCTTGTCAGGCCTTACTTTCTCTTTGCGTACACAGTGGGCACCCCTGTGGTAGGTCCCGGCAACCCCTGGGCAGGGTGCAGTGTAAGTAAAAGGCAGGACATATACTGAGGTGTGTGTTATGTCCTGACAGTGAAAAACACTCCATTTCGTTTTTCACTGGTGAAAGGCCATCCGGCCCATAGGACAGAATGGGGGAGGCTGGGTATTGTGTTTGTTAGCCTAGTTTCCCATAAGTTTAAAATGGAGAGGTGAAGTTTAGTATGTATGAACTCACAGTGTCATAACACATCTTTCTATGAAAGTGGTTTTGTCACTGTGTGTTCAGAAACCACTCTTTTAGAAAGTGGCTGAGTTTTGTGCTTTAAGCATTTCTGTGTGTCTCTGCTGGATGTGGATTGACTGTCTGGATCTGAGAGGGGAGAGGAGCTGGGGGAGGGCTTGACCCAGGGAGAGGTTGAGATGGCACCAGGCTGACCTGCATCTGGAGAGTAGGCGGAGGAGAAGCCCCGGGAGGTGAAGAGGCCTGGGTTGCGGCTATAAAACAATTGACCCATTCTCCGGCTGAGTGATTAAGGATCCAGACCCCCAGTATCAAAGGGAGAAAGGTGACACTGGGAGGGAGACACCCAGAACTGATTTAGGCAGGGGTCAGGGACCCCTGAGCACAACGAACTTCAAAGACATTTAGGGGTATAACTATGAGAGCTGAGACCCCTGAACGTTGGAATAGAAATGGATTGAGACTGAAAAGGCTTGGACCCATTTCGTGGTCAAGAGGAACCTCTGCTAAGGAAGGAACAACTGAAGAGACTGCTGGGAAGGACCGACCCTTGCTTCGTGATCTGGGGCTGGTCTGCAGTTTGCTGTTTTAACCAAGGAAGAGGCTGTTGGGACTGTGCTTTGTGCGCTGGGTCCCCCTGCTTGAAGAAGACTGTGCTTTGTGCTGTGTCTTGTTACCCCAAGGGCCCGAGGTGGAAACCTTTTATGACTTTTGATGACTTAACTTTGAATAAATTGATGTAATGATGTAGATAGAATGGTTTTATTGAAGTATTGTTATAATTGTTGCTGGGTTTTTAACATGATTATTTATGTACGTCTTAAGTGGACCTCATTAGAGATCCAAATTCTTAATAAATATATTGAATTGATTTGAGCTGGCTCCCTGTTTGGAAACACAGGAACATAAAAGTTTCCGGAGAAGTTTCAAGCGACGCGGTGGGCGCGTGTTGTGGCAGCTTGAGACCCTTGGAAGGTGTGCCCTGTGATCTTGGACACACGGAGGAGAAGTGAGACTCGGACGCGCTGGGTGTGTGTCGTGGTGCACAGAAGGCGTTGGTGAAGAGCGCCTGGTCAACGTGTGCTTCGAAGGTGAAGTGAGTCTCGGACGCGCTGGGTGCGTGTCGTGGTGCACAGGAGGCGTTGGTGAAGAGCGCCTGGTCAACGTGTGCATCGAAGGTGAAGTGAGACTCGGACGCGCAGGGTGCGTGTCATGGTGCACCGCAGGCGCTGGTGAAGAGCGCCTGGTCAGCGGGTGCATCAGAGGTGAAAGGAGTCTCGGACGCGCAGGGTGCGTGTCGTGGTGCACAGGAGGCGTTGGTGAGGAGCGCCTGGTCAACGTGTGCATCGGAAGTGGAGTGAGTCTCGGATGCGCAGGGTGCGTGTCGGGGTGCACCGGAGGCGCTGGTGAAGAGCGCCTGGTCATCGAGTGCACCGGAGGAGATGTGAGGCTCGGACACGGTGAGCGTGTCGGGGTGCGGCCGAAGGCGTTGGTGAAGAGCGCCTGGATATCGGGGCACCGGAGTTGGAGTAAGTCTCAGTGAAGCAGTGTGCGTGCTTTGGTGCAACCTGGGACTGTGGTGGTGATCGGCTGATCATCATGTGCACCGGAAGAAAGTGAGTCTCTGCAGCGCGTTGTGCGTGTCTTGGTGCCAACTGAGACGGCAGGAAGGAGTGCCTGGTGAACGTGCAATCGGAGTCGACGTGAAGTCTCATCAGCGTTGTGTGTGTGGCTTCGTGCCAGAGGAGACCCGGAGGGTGCTGTGGTGAACGTGCACCCGGAGTAACGTAATCTCAGAGGCGTGGGGTACGTGTGCCCGGCGGCCGCCTGAGACCTTCCTAACAGTCGCGGCCCGGACCGGCAGCCCCAGAGGAGCTGAGCTGCCAGGCCGAGCCGCTGAGGCCCATTGAGAAAGTTCTACACGGAAGGCCCAGTTCGCTGAAGGAGGAGAGGAGAGTGGGGTCGTGCCCCCAGGTAATGTGGATCACTGCCTGGGCGGGGTGCGGGCTCGGAGGGACACTCTCTCGGCCTCTCAGTCCTTCTGGCGACGTGAGCCTTTGCTTCGGCTCAGATTGGGGCCCGTACTGCGTTCAGGAGTGGCAGTACGGGGGCCAGAGTGAGAAGCTGTACTTTATGTCATCGTTGATACGTGTGGGGGCAACTGTTATCGAAGAGGCTGACTGTCGTAATACACATTGCCAATATTGCTGCTAACGAACTGCCGGACTGTCTTATGACGCCTGACATTATTTCTGCATAACGAAGTACACGATTGTAGCGCTACGCATTGCATTATTTCTCCATTGCAAAGTACAGGATTGTAGCGGCCGCATTGCATTATTTCTTCATTGCAAAGTACATGATTGCAGCTACGCATTGCATTATTCCTTCATTGCAAAGTACATGATTGTAGCGGCGCGCATTGCATTATTTCTTCATTGCAAAGTACGTGATTGGGGTGTGACGCATTGCATTATTCCTTCATTGCACAGTACATGATTGTAGCGGTACGCGTTGCATTATTTCTCCCATTGCAAGGTACCGGGGTGTATCGTTACGCATTGTATTATTTATCCTTTGCCCAGCACAGCATTGTATCGTTACGCAGCGCACTATTGTTTGTCCATTGCAGCGTGTGTGATTCTAGCATTGCGACCAGCATAGCATTTTGAAAGCGGTGGTTGGGATTTGAACCTACCAGCCAGCCGGAACGAATATTACCCTTTATTATATGTTGGCTTATGTATCGTGTGGTCTTATCATATATCTTTGTACATAAAGTTTATACTCGTTTTATCAAACTCGTGTGGAGTCCATTTGTAGTGTCACCAGTGGGTTGCTGTGAGTGTGGTTGAACATACTGTACACTCGTGCCTTGGAGATAGGCCTGGCTGCTTGTGCCAAGCTACTAAGGGGCTGAGCAGGGCTATCTCAAACGGTGTCCTTACTTGGCCTAACGTTGAGTGAGGAGTCCCGGGTCTCGCATTTGGTGACAGTGGTGCGGGACTGGGACTCCGGCTTCCAACAATGGTGTAACTTGGGATGTTAATTCTCCCAAAGGAACATTGTTGTCTGTTGATATTTCGCTAAAACTGGATTACTCTCACATCAGAAAATATAGATAATCTTTGCCCTGAAGAAGTCCATTGTCTAGTGGATGAAATGCGTTGGCTATTTTTAAGAACGATCATAAGAAGCATAAATAAAAGAAAAAGATTATTGAATTGTACAGTCAATCAATCAATCACAGAATTTGTAGAGCGCACTACTTACCCGCGAGGGTCTCAAGGCGCTGGGGAGAAAAAAGGGGGGGGTGCTGCTACTGGTCGAACAACCAGGTCTTGAGTAGCCTCCTGAAGGTCAGCAGGTCTTGGGTCTGTCGTAGGCTTAGTGGAAGGGTGTTCCAGGTCTTGGCGGCGAGGTGGGAGAAGGATCTGCCGCCGGTGGTAGTTCTTCGAATGCGAGGACGGTGGCGAGGAGAGGTCGGCGGAGCGGAGCTGGCGGTTGGGGACGAGAAGAGGAGTCGTCTGTTGAGGTAGGCTGGGCCAGTCTTGTGGAGTGCCTTGTGTGCGTGGATGAGGAGTTTGAAGGAGATTCTCCTGTCGACGGGGAGCCAGTGCAGGTTCCTCAGGTGGGGGGTGATGTGGCTGTGGCGTGGTACATCGAGGATCAGGCGTGCGGAGGCGTTTTGTATGCGTTGCAGTCGCTTGATGAGCTTGGCCGGGGCTCCCGCATAGAGGGCGTTCCCATAGTCAAGTCTGCTACTGACGAGGGCCTGGGTGACTGTTCTTCTTGTATCTGTCGGGATCCACCTGTAGATCTTGCGGAGCATGCGGAGGGTGTTGAAGCAGGAGGAGGAGACTGCGTTGACTTGCTTGGTCATGGAGAGCGTTGAGTCGAGGATGACTCCCAGGTTGCGTGCGTGGTCGGTGGGTGTCGGGCTGCTCCTAGTGTCGTTGGCCACCAGGAGTCGTCCCAGACTGAGGGGTTGGAGCCGAGGATGAGGACCTCTGTCTTGTCCGTGTTCAGTTTTAGTTGGCTGATCTTCATCCAATCGGCGACGGCCTTCATTCCTTCATGGAGGTTGGATTTGGCGGCGAGGGGTCCTTGGTGAGGAGAGGATCAGTTGAGTGTCGTCGGCGTAGGAGATTATGTTGAGGTCATGCTGTCTGGCGATGCGTGCGAGCGGGGCCATGTAGATGTTGAACAGTGTTGGGCTGAGGGATGATCCCTGGGGTACGCTGCAGATGATCTCGGAGGCTTCGGATCGGAATGGTGGGAGGCGGACTCTCTGGGTTCTGCCGGCGAGGAAAGAGGTGGCCCATTCCAGGGCCTTGTCTCGGATCCCTGCGTCGTGGAGGCGGGCGCGTAGAGTGCAGTGGCAGACAGTGTCGAAGGCGGCGGAGAGGTCCAGCAGGATGAGGGCTGCGGTCTCACCGTTGTCCAGCAGGATCCTGATGTCGTCGGTGGCGTCGATGAGGGCAGTCTCAGTGCTGTGGTTGCTGCGGAACCCCGATTGGGATGGGTCCAGGATGCTGTTTTCTTCGAGGTATCGGGTTAGCTGTTTGTTGACGATCTTCTCGATGACCTTGGCTGGGAACGGAAGCAGGGAGATGGGCCGGAAGTTCTTGAGGTCTCTCGGGTCCACCTTGGGTTTTTTGAGTAGGGCGTTGATCTCTGCGTGTTTCCAGCTCTCTGGGAAGGTCGCGGTCTCGAAGGAGAGATTGATGACGTTGCACAGGTGGGGTGCGATGGAGCTGCTGGCTTTGTTGAAGATGTGGTGCGGGAAAGGGTCTGACGGGGAGCCGGAGTGTATTGTGCTAATGGTCTTGATGGTGTCATCGATGTTCACGCTGGCCCAGGCTGGCAGGGGGTCGTGGTCGATGGTGTGCGGCGGGTCTGGTGCATCGATCTTAGTAGGGGCTGTCTGGGTGTTGAAGCTGTTGTGGATGTCGGCGATCTTGCGGTGGAGTTATTATTACTTGCTTACTAACAGCAGTTGCGCTTACTGGTTGCTTATGTGTGGTGCACCCTTGGACTTTATGGGGCAGATTTACAAGAAAGTGACGCATCTGTATAGATGCGTCACTTTCCCTGCGCCACCCTTAGAAACCCATGCACCAGCATAGATGCGCCGTATTTAAAATACGGCGCACTATGGCGCAAGGATTGACAGATGCGTCAGAAATTCTGTGGCATCTGTTGTCGGGAAAGTCACGCATTGCTGGAGTCGTGTCGCAAGCACGACGCAACTCCAGCAATGCGTGTTGAGGCCTATTCCCACTACACTGCGTCACTACTTACGCCTGCTTCAAGCAGGCATAAGGTTTTGACGCAGTGGCGTCCTAGAGTGGCGCAGTGAAATCTTGTAGATTTCACTGCGTCACTTTTACGAGGCCTTCCTGCGTGGGAACGCCATCCTGCATACATTATACCTGACACAGGTATAATGTGACGCAGGGCTTTACAACGTGACGCATCTCCCTAGATGCGTCACGTTGTAAATAGGCCGCATTTTTTGCGCCGCCGTTGCGTCAAAAAAAGTGACGCAATTGCGGCGCAAGAAGGCGCAAGGGGCTTGTAAATCTGCCCCTATGTTTTGAATCTTATTGACCATGTTTAAGTCATCTACTTGGAAAAGCTTAAAAGAAGCACACTCATTCAAGGAAAAGAGAAGAGGACTTCATCAAGAACCACAGTACGAAAATGTACTAATGAATTTCCCTGCCTTCGTTTAGAGCCTCATGTACAAAGGCATTTAACATTCACAAACCCTGTGATTTGGTAAATTAGATGGCTTGCTGCAGATAAAACCCTTCTTCAAAGGTTTTGAGCCCATTTAACGATTCAGAAAAGGTATTTGGAAGGGGTGGTGTTTAGAGTGTCCCTTCCAAGCACCAATTCCTTACGGTATTTGTTAATGTTCTGCAACGGACATCAAATATTTTACAGAATACACAGAGGTAGTGGTAACCGATTTACAAACGGGTAGGGGTCCTCAAGGGACTTTTTCCTCTTTAGGAATGTTGACAAAATACTTTTTTTTAAAAGCCTTAAAAAATGTGGAAAACATTTCATTTTTTTAAAATGCATCCTGTCTTCCTTTAAGGAAGATGTGTTACATTTAAAAAAAAAATGCTTTATTGGAAAGCAATAATTGACATGGTGATCTGCTCACCCCAGCAAGTCACCATCTCTGTGATGGCAGTGAATCTTAGTGGGCCTAACTTATTAATATTCATGAG
Source organism: Calotriton arnoldi (assembly GCA_963921515.1). Lineage (NCBI taxonomy): Eukaryota > Metazoa > Chordata > Amphibia > Caudata > Salamandridae > Calotriton > Calotriton arnoldi. The sequence continues at coordinate 952,198 of CAWUFW010005113.1, forward strand.
ATTGGTCGAATTGCAAACTGCTGCGATTTGGTAGTTCATAAACCAACCTATTCATATGTAGGTCAGTTCACAAAATACCACAACATTAGGTAAAAGTGGGGGCGCAGAATGCAACACTTTTAGCAAAAGCATTTTAGTACATGAGGGCCATTCTTTCAGTAGAAGAGCTGACTCAGACTTTCTTTCACCAGCTCTCTGCAGGACATCCTCAATGACTTTCAAATGGATTGGGCTCACCTGGGCAGAGATGGGTAGCTCTGGAGAGGAAGGGTAAGCTCCTTCAGCTTAAGCCTTTCCTAAGCTATGCTGCATTAAAATTGCAAAGGGTTGTGGGTGAATGTTCATGCACTAACCATAATCACAGTACCCGAAGTACACTTCTGTGCAGTGAAGGTGGGGGTAAGGAATATGAGAAAAAAAATTAAAAGTTGAATGCAGATTATCTACCAGAGGAATTTTAGCTGTCCTTTTAACAACTCCTGCTTGAAAAACTATCACTTCAATTTCAGGCTCAAAGAAAGATACAGAAAGAAGAAATTTCCACTGTACCTATGGAGGAAATATCTGTGAATCTGCCAAAATCAGACACTGGAGTTGTACCAAGTAGGAAGGACTTCATTCCACAAAAGAGGGAGGCGCTTTTTGACATAGTGGATAGGAATGTTTTAGCCTTTATCAGTAGGAAAGTTTACGTCCTGGTGGAAGATGCTTATGGAGGTTTGGGTACATTTGAACTGATACAGTTCTGTTGCAAGAGTAAGTGCCTGATCAAAAATACCAAAAAGAACAGATGATGGATGGAATGCTGAACAATGCAAACATTCACCCTCAGTCACAGATCTGGTTTTAATCCATTGTTTTTTTTGCTCCCCATTCCACCCCAGTTTGGACCCAGCCGTATGCAAATCAGTCTTGACCCTCCTCATCATGGGAACTGTCCAGCCCGAACTGCCAAGCCAGGTCCTCCCTGGACCGGAAACATGCATCCTTGGACAGGTTTCGGGGTATCGCCCCTCATCAGCCAGGTTAGCTTGAATCCAGTGACACAGTGAGCACGGGATCAACATCTGGGCAAACCCTTTCCACTTAAGGCGACGTAAGCCAAAAGAAGAGATGATGGACGGAATGCTGAACTCTAAAACCGGTCCCAGGATGCTTGTTTCCGGTCTAGGGAGATCCTGGCCTGGTAGATCGGGCTGGACTGTTCCCATGGGGAGCAGGGTCAAGACTGATTGCATGTGACTGGGTCCAAACTGGGGTGATGTGGCAAGCAAAATGATGGATTAAACCCAGATCTGTGACTGTGAGTGAGTGTTTGAAACACTTCGTCCATCATTTTGTTTTGTGATGTTGAAGAAAAATACCCTCAACAGAGAGGACTGACTTTGGTAGAGCAAGCACTAAAAATATAAAAAGTACCTGGGGTTTAGAAAACTACTTTGACCTCTTTTCAAATCTTTGTAGCTGTAACAAGTACCACATTGATCTGTTGATCAGCTTGAAACACAATTATTCAAACCCTTGTCATGCTTCAACCTCTAGAAGCACTCTACACTACACTAATTAGGTGTTTCCTACCTTACCAGAACCAGCTTTATTAATCAGTGTCAGAGCGCAAAATGACAGGGGCCCCATGCAGAATGTGATGTGGGGCCCTGGATTCTCCCAAACTGGACAGATATTCCTTTGTCTTGGGCTCAATTGGGGACCCCGAAGGGCAAGGTCCCCTCTAAAGGGTTGGAGGGATCCCAATGCTGCAGGGGCCTGTGTTAAGCCCCTACCATGCACTGTCTGCCAGCAATATTTACTTACCAGATTTGTAATTCTGATTGTTTCTGCTTGGGAAAGCAGAGTGACTTTCCTGAGCTCTACACTGTTTCATATCCCATGCCATTGCACACATTCTGCTGGCATGCAATGGTAAAAGCTTAAGGGCTGAGGGGACCCTCTCCAAAATAAGGAATCTTAGGGGCCCCAAACACCATGGGGGTCCTCCATTACACCCCTGTTATTAGTACCTCCAGAGAGAAGTCAGATATCTTTGAACATGAGGCACCAGCCATGAGGTACCAACCATGAGTCGGCCTAACCCACTGGAATTAGTTCACTCTGAAGACCACCCCCCAAAGACTTACATATAATGTGTTTTCTATTTTGGACATTATCTATTTTACATTGTGTTCTTTTTATGACTGTTGTTTTTTATGCATCTAATAAAATCTGTGTGCCCCCGTGAATAGGATTAGTGGGTCAGTTTCCTGAACCTGAAAAACGCTTTAAGATGATCTCTAGATTTCAATGGCCAGTCTGGAAAGCTGATCGTTTTGCTAATCAACTTTTGTGTAAATCATCTACTTTTAGAATTCAAATTTAGAATTTATGATTTGAGAGTGGACGCTAAATCCTCTGTAAATCTGCATTTTTTATTGTTTTCTTTTACACTATACAAAAATAGTTGACATGCTATCCAATTGTATATTAGCTGTCAATATCTGATAGAAAGCAATTGCTACATTTAATGCATTGTGTGCTTCCACGTGTCACTTGATCAATCAGCTTGAATGTGTGTATATGCCAAAAAAGTAGGGGCATATTCTCAAGGACTTATCGCCGATTTATCGGCACTTCAGCGCCGCAAAAGTGGCGATAAACTTATCGCAAAGCAAACACAAGGAGATGATAGACGGAGCGCTGAAACTTTTCAGACACTCACCCCCAGTCACAGATCTGGGTTGAATCCATAAAGATAGACTTATCGCCCCATTCTCAAGCTGGTGCAAACTGCCGATATCGCCAGTTTACCAGCGATAGCTGCCGCAAAAAACATCGCCACGGATGAGTGCGACAACTAACGCTAATGATATGCAGAGTAGGCGTTCCCATGCAAAAACACACGAAAACACCACTTCGCGAGATTCTCAACGACCAGCCAGATCTGCGATGCGAACCAAGAACAGGCGATAAGGCGCGTTAGCAGCAGGGATTTAACACCTGCCTTTTGCTGGTGTTAAGCAGGACGACTACCTGCAGTGTGAAAGGGAGCCCAGCCCAGAGCCACATCTGAAGACCAACAGATGCCATGGAGCCAATGATCATGCAGCTCGGAGAACCAAGAGGGTCACAACACCCACCGCCACCACTTCCAGGCCCCCCCCGTACCACTCCCCCCGGATTACCACCTAGGCAGTGCAGGACAGCGGATGACCCTAAAACGCACCAGCCCCAGAGACTCAACGCCAGAGGAAGCCATTGGCCAACACAGGCTCAAAAGGACAACCATCCACCTCATCCTGACCCACATTGCCCACAGGCTGACGGTATCAACACAGCGGACAACCCACATCCCCCCGCAGACAAAGCGGCTGGCTGTGCTGCACCTGTTGGCCCCTGGTACCTTCCAACCAACAACTGCCGGAGTCGGAGGAGTTTCACAGCCAGCCCCATCAAACTCCCTCACATATGTCATGGATGCATGTCCACAAAAGCAACGGCGGGCCCCTGTATCCGTACCACACGATAGTTTCAATTCGTACTGCACCTGCGCAACCAACCCCAATGCCAGCATGCTAGACGCCTCGTGCCCCATGCCCAAGATCGTAGTAACCGAAATGTGGGTGCACCAAGTCATGAAGTCCAGTAGTCAACAGTAGTGTAAAAACAGAACTTTATTACAAATACACAAACAAACAAAACGAAAAGCTCAGCCAACGCGTTCCATTCCCAACGGGGAACTTCAACAGGGCAACGTGTCTTCAGAAACCTGCGGGAGAAATGGTGACAATGGTCAAACTTCCGTATAGTCACATGCCTAATCTGGAACAGTGTACTGCACTTGGACAAACCGGAATGCTCACAGGCATGATAAACCATGCATGAGAAGACCGTAACAGAACTACGTGTGGCCGTAACCGTCGTAGGAATGAAGAGGAAAGTAACGACCACACGAACTGCTGTTACGGTCACATCATGCAGGACTCATCATACCTGAAAGCATCACGGTGTGTGTCAGCTCAATACCCCTGCCCCTCACTCCCCCCACACTGCGCACAAACATCTTGAGACCACGCAAGAGAACTACGCCATAGCTGGCGTCATGCACGTGTTGGGGGCAATTCACAGCACACGTGTATGACTAGTGCCCCCTGCCAACACTGCACACAATCACCGCAACAGCAACCACACGCATGCCATCACTGTGCATACAGAAGTGAACCATCGTGGCCTGTCCACCAATGTCATCGCAAACTCCCCAGGCAGTGTGCATGATCCCCACATGTCCGCAAGTCCGCCACCAACCAGCGCTTTGAGGATGGCCCCCATGGAAATGCACTGCCCATCGGCAAGTACCAACTGAACACACCACACACCTCAACTCCAGAATCCCCCAAATCACAACTGTGGTAATGCACACGTCACTAATCCACCACCAAAGTGACTACTGGATGTGTCTCAGTTTGCGCCACAACCTGCCCATAGGCCTACACACACGTGGCCGACCACCTTCAACGTGCACATTCACACTGGAGATGAGGTGGCTACGTTCCAAACCAACCCACGCACATCACGTCATCGCATGCAGCGTCATGTCAGCAAGGGCAGCGCCCTCCACCCAGCCACGAGTCCGCCGCCGTGACCGGTGGTGCCTGCGCGATCCTGTGTGCCTGATGCACCCCAGCCCTGGTCCCCAGACCGGTCCTCCGCCCAGCGATGACTGGCCGCCCCTGCGCACCCAGGCCTCAATGCTCACCTGCCGCCACCGGCGTGTCTCCAAGAGGGCCCACCACGTGCCGGTGCATCCTCCTCAGCCGATCGCTGGATTCCGCGCCTTAGGCCCCCAGCGTACCCTGCGGCACCACACCGCGGAGTCATGTGTGTGCTGACTGCTGCCTGCACGTACACTGCGGTCCAGCAGGGCACACATTTCAATTTGAGTCTTGATTCGCTGGACGCCGTATCGAGGCCAACGCATCATCGCAGGCTGCACACCCGCTCAGCTCTTCAGGTGCCACTAACCCTGTGCAACACAAGTCATCGTCACGTGGCGGTAGGCCCCTGCCAGCCGCAGTGCAGTGGGTGCCACCAACTCAGTGCACCGCAAGTAATCGTCCCGTGGCGGTAGGCCCGTGCCGGCCACAGTGCAGCGGGTGCCACCAACTCAGTGCCCCACAAGTCATGGACCCTTCATGATTGGGTCGCGTGGTGCGGACGCCATCATGTCATCTCCGGCAGTGGGGAATGTGACGTGCTAGGCCCCTTTTATTGGCAGGGTCACATGTCCTGTGATGTCTGTGCTGGATGGGTGTGGTGTGGGTGTGAAACAGCCCTCAGGGAGTGGCTGTGGCATGCTGACAACTAGACCAGTGATCAGCAGATCACTAAAGGGAAGACCTGGGACATGTAGCTTTGTCGTCCCCCCCTCTGAGCGTAAGCGGAGTGGACTGGCCTGGCGTATGGCAGGCCAGCGTAGGGGTGGGAACAATGAGCCCGGGGCTCTGGGCGTGCTTCTGTTCTGGGCTGGACAAGGAAGTAACTGATGCTTGTGTCTCTGTTGTACTGTCTACGCCACCCGGACCGCAATCGGCAATGTTGCACCCTGTGACTCAAGTCCCACGACATGAGCAACATGGACGTAGAGGGGAATCACTGACCCTACATTCATCCATACTCTCATACTTGAATGATCAAAGGCATGACACATCTGTGCGATTCTGAATGTTTAATTCACATCCAGTGGAGTGTTGCAGCTGGAACAGTACAGGGCCATGCAAACCCCACTTCACATTATTGGCCCGTGGAGGGCCAACCAGAGTCCTTCAGGGAATGACAAGTTGTCAGGTTGTCAGTAGCGCAAGAAGGAATTCAAAAGGTAAACGCCACTGACCTCTGCATAGCGGCCAGCAGGAACGATGGATGGTAGAGTGGCCTCCCTCCTTCCCTGAGCACTATCCCCCACAATGCGACACTTATGCACTATGGAAAAGAGCACCCCGGGAAAAGGGAAGAGGATAAAACAACAAGAATCACTGTGGGGAATAACGCCTGCTTCCTAGGTCTTAGAACACCCTCTCTCTGTTGGTAGCACTGTATAAACACAAAGAGAGAGATATGAGAAAGCGCACAGGGAAACAAACATACAAAACAAACTAAGGTTTTCGCACTATGACACACACTCACATGGAGCCCAAAACAGTAATCCTCCAGAAGCAGACGAGGCAAATCGCCCTCCTATGTCCCCACAGTATTGTTCCAGTGAAATAGGCGTGCACAATAGTGCATAGGCAACTGGCAACGGAAGTCCTTTTTTGAATATAGAGCCATGCACCGCTGTTAATTTCACAGCGGAAAAGACCTGATCACCAGAGTGCCCTGGTCACTGTAATGTCTTATGCAAACAATAAAAGTAAGTGGTTGGAGAGGGGAGCGCACCAGCGCGTCTCCCTCTCAGCTTCCGATACCTGAAAAGCCCCGGGGAAATTCAGCCTCGTCAGCTAGAGTCTGGAAATGAGCACACAAGTGCTCCAACGGTCTTTTGAATTCCTCGGCAGCTAGAAGTCTGGAAATGAGCACACGAGTGCTCCGACGGTCTTTTGAATTCCTCGGCAGCTAGAAGTCTGGAAATGAGCACACGAGTGCTCCGACGGTCTTCAGAAATCCTCGGAAATATGCAACGCCTGGTAACGCTGCTCGGAACGGTCCTCCAGCGGGGAATACCTTCCGCTTCAAAGGAGCTTGTCAGATTGTCAAGCACCTACCTCCTATAGAGGCGGTGCTTATATACTAAGGGGGCGATACTTCGCCATGACGGTTCCGATTTTCTTTACCGTGCCCCATTGCCCTCTGGGACATGCAGTGTATTGGGCTCCTGTGACAGGCAAACCGGCGCCCACGCATACAGGGAAGAATTGTATGGTGCGTGTGTACCCTATCCGTCCTTCCCCTATGTTTACGGAGGGTAATCGCGACAGTACCCCCTCTCAAGGATCGCCTGCCTCGGCGGTCGTCCAGGTTTACCCGGATGTGCAGCATGGAAACGTTCTACTAATTCAGGGCAGTGGAGATTTTGCACTGGTTCCCAGGTTCTATCCTCCACCCCAAAACCCTTCCAATCCACCAGATACTGCACTCGCCCTCTCACAATTCGGGAATCTAAGAGTTCGTGTACTTCGAACTCGTCCTGACCCTCAACTTCCAAGGGGAGAGGTCGTTCAGGCAACCTCATGTGAATAGGACAGGGTTGGAGCAGAGAGACGTGAAATACAGGGTGGATGTGCCATGAACAGGGCAAGGACAGTCTCATAGCTACGGGGTTTATTATCTCCTCAATACTGTAGGGGTCAATGTATTTGGGTTTTAGTTTGCCAGCTCCCTTAAGGTGTAGGTTCTTTGTTGCTAACCACACCTTGTCCCCCACCTGGTATACAGGTTCCTTGGTTCTTTTCTTGTCAGCGAAGCGTTTTTGTGCGAGTTGGGCAGAAAACAGATGTTGTTTGGCGTCGATCAACACGACCCTGAGGTGAGCGTGATGTTCGTGGATGCTTGGAAGACTGGATTCTATCGGCCATTCGAAAGGGAGCATGTTGGGATGGTGACCACAGAGGCAAAAGAATTGAGAACAACCGAGCGTGGTGTGTTCCGCATTGTTGTAGGCAAACTCGGCCATCCATAGTAGTGTGTACCAGTTCGTGGTGTTTTGGAGGGTGAAACAACGGAGGTATTGCTCCAAAGTTTGGTTTAAGCGCTCTGTTTTTCCATCCGTTTGAGGATGGTAGCTGGTAGAAAGTCTGGCTTCAATGTCCATAGTCTTACATAACGCTTTCCAAAACGGGAGGTGAACTGTGTTCCCCGGTCAGTAATGAGAACATGGGGTATTCCATGTACTCTCACCACGTGTTGAAGGAAGATAAGGGCTAATTCTGAAGAGGTAGGTAAACGTTTCAAAGGAACGAAATGTCCCATTTTTGTCAAATGGTCAACTACCACCAATATGGTGGTATACCCTTCACATGGGGGCATTTCAATGATAAAATTCATGGACACCGTATGCCACGGCCGAGAGGGTATGGGTAATGGTTGTAGGAGACCTGTAGGTTTCATATGAATGGCCTTTCCCTGCTTACACACGGAACAATTCTGTAGGTACGTCTCAGTGTCTTTTCTCAATGTGGGCCACCAAAAGGATCGCTCGATACAGGCTATAGTCTTGTATCTTCCCATGTGTCCTCCCAATAGAGAATCATGAGCCCTTGCCAACACTCGTAATTGTAATTCGGTGTTAGGAATATACAATGAGTGATGGTGATACAACAAGTCCTTGTTGTCTGTTCGATGTTCAGGATCTTCCCGAATCCAGGCCTGGGCATCTATGTTGGCTAAGGATACTTTGAGGTCCTCTAGGAAGTCTTGTGACGCGATCAAAGCAATGGTTTGGTTCCGGAAAGCCGCCTCAGGGAGTATTGAGGGTGGTTCTGGGTTTTCTGACAACATGTGTCCCTCGGAGTCTTCTATGCGAGAGAGAGCATCCGCCTTGCCGTTCTGGGGGCCTGGTCTGTACTTGATTACGAATTCAAAATCGGAAAAGAAAAGAGTCCATCGCAACTGACGTGGTGTTAGGGCCTTGGCGGTTTTCAGGAACAATAAGTTCCGATGATCGGTGTATATCTCAATGACGTGGCGTGCTCCCAAGAGATAATGTCTCCATTCCTCGCACGCCCGTTTTATGGCTAGCAGTTCTTTATCTGAGATGGAGTAGTTCACTTCACTGGGGTTGAGCTTTTTGAGAAATAGGCCACAGGGTGTAGCTGACCTGTTTTGGGATGTCGTTGAGACAAAACCCCCCTATGGCATATTGAGAAGCGTCGGTCTCAACAATGAAGGGGAGCTGCGGGTCAGGATGTCGTAATATGGGCGCCTGAGTGAACCTTCGCTTTAGCATCTGAAAGGACTGTTCTGCCTCTTTTCCCCAAGCAAAAGAGGTGTTTTTCCGCAACAAGCTGGAAATGGGGTGAATGATCTTCGAGAAGTCCTTGATGAATCGCCGATAATAGTTGGCGAAACCTAAGAAGCTTTGTACTGCCTTTATGTGTTGTGGGGTTTTCCACTGAGTGATTGCGTCAACCTTGCCTGTGTCCATCTGGAACCCTTGAGCGTTGATTATGTATCCCAGAAATGCCACTTCTTGGACATGAAACAAGCACTTCTCTAATTTGGCATACAGTGAGTGGTGTTGTAGCCTGTTCAGGACTGCTTTTACATGAGTTACGTGTTCCTGAGGACTAGATGAGTATACGAGGATGTCGTCTATATACACCACACAGAACGTGTCGAGAAACCCCCGCAGAACCTCATCCATAAAATATTGAAATGCCGCCGGAGCATTACAGAGCCCGAACGGCATTACCCTGTATTCAAAAAGTCCGAACTTCGTCCGGAAAGCGGTTTTCCACTCATCACCGCTCTTGACCCTCACCAAATGGTAGGCGCCTCGTAGGTCCAGCTTAGTAAAAAAGCGAGCCCCCTTGAGTTGATCCAAGAGTACAGGAATCAGGGGTAAGGGGTAGCGTTTTTTTACCGTGACTCGATTGATTGCTCTGTAGTCTATGCAGGTTCGAAGTTCGTCACAATCCTTCTTAGGGATGAAAAAGAGCGGAGAGGAAGCAGGGGATGCAGAATGCCTGATGAAGCCAGATGCTAGGTTCTCTTCGAGGTAGTTTTTTAAGTAGTGTGTCTCTGGTTCTGTCAGAGCATACACCCGGCTTCATGGAATCTCGGCTCCGGGCATCAGCTCAATGCTACAGTCATAAACCCGGTGGGGTGGAAGCTGGGTGGCTTTCTGTTTATCGAAGATAGACTGGTAATCTTTATACTCTTCGGGCAAGGTGGTGGAACAGCAGTATCTGTCTCTTACACATGCGGTTGCCAGGAACCCTGCCTGGGTGCTCTCTGTTTTTTCTGAAAGGGCCGCTTGTTTGGTGCAGTGCTCCTTACAATAGCTAGAGTTCAAGAGCACTGTGCGGGCCGCCCATCGGACGACAGGATCATGTATAGTGAGCCATGGAATACCCAGGATGAGAAGGAACTGTGGTGCGTCAATGATATCAAACTGGATGTATTCATAATGGTCCTCTCCAACTTGCATCTTGAGTGGGACTGTATGGTACGTGACGGGCCCTGAAGACAACGCAGTACCGTCCACTGCTTTTACGTTTTCTGGTGTCTCTTTCCTTTCCCATGGCACACCAATTTTTTGGGCGTACTTTTGATCGATAAAGTTTCCTGTAGCACCGGAGTCCAGTAATGCAGCCACCTCAACTTTTTCCTCCCTCGTAACCTGAAGATAGATACTCATAGTTAAATGAGCAACAGCTGGTTGCATGGTATTGGCGATCACTGAAGAGATCATAGTATGTCTGTCACCTGAACCAGTGATCTCATCCTGATTCAGGCTTTTCAGTTTTCCGTCGGTTCCCGTTGCCCCATTGCTGCTTGCACTCGTGGAACGTTGTTTCGTTCTGGAAGCTGAGCCCGGGCGCGACATTCCCTGATGAAGTGCCCCCCTTTTCCGCAATATAGGCATAGCTTCATCTTTCGCCTTTTTTCTCTCTCTTCTGTGGAGAGGGGTCCTCGGATACCCCCTATCTGCATCGGCTCGATCCCTTCAGAAGGTTTAGAATGTTCTTCGGTAGCGGGTTTGGATCTAGGAAACAGAAAACGCGTGTCCCCCTGGTTCCTGTCCCCTTTTCTTTCCTGTATTCGGTGGTCCAGTTGAACCGTGAGATCAATCATTTCTTCACAGGTCTGGGGTAACTGTACCACCTGCGCAAGGACATCTTTTAATTCCCCACGCAACCCTTGGTAGAAAAGAGTGGTTCGCTTTTCCTGGGGCCAGTCTGTTTCTACTACTAGGCGGTTGAACGTTGTAATGTACGTCAATAAATCCTGAGAACCTTGTTTAAGGGTGATAAGTTCGCGGTCCAGGGTCATCATATGGGATTTTCTGTCAAACAGTTTTCTCATTTCCAAACAAAATTCTGTAAATTTATGTAAAACAGGGTCATTTCGTTCCATCAATGGTATGGTCCAGCTCGCTGCATTCCCTCCCATGTACGACATCATAAAGGCGGTCTTTGCCGCTTCCTCCTGAAAAACTGCAGGTTTACACAAGAAATGCAGCCGACATTGATTTAGGAAGGTTTCAAACTTCTTCGGATCTCCGTAGAAACGCTCTGGCGGCGCTAAAGGTATTCCTGTGTTTTGTATGACATGGACGGTGGGAACGGAGTCAACTGAAGGTGGAGGAACAGGAGTGGCTGCAAAGAACCCACCCCTTGTGTGGTGACTGAGGAGGGTACTGTATGCACCGGAGGAGTGAAGGTAGCTTCCTGATATAAGAACTTGACCCTATACCTTTACGAGATAAGCCGGCTACCTCTCTGCGTAACGTGCCCATCTCCTTCCTTAATTCTTGGTTTTCCAAACGAGAAGTTTGTACCTCCTGCTGCAGAGCCGATAGGCTCTCCAACAGCGAGGTCAAAACCACGTTGGTGTCCATCGTCCAGGCTGGGCGTCGATCTTGGGCTTGACAATCTGTCAGGTTGTCAGTAGCGCAAGAAGGAATTCAAAAGGTAAACGCCACTGACCTCTGCGTAGCGGCCAGCAGGCACGATGGATGGTAGAGTGGCCTCCCTCCTTCCCTGAGCACTATCCCCCACAATGCGACACTTATGCACTATGGAAAAGAGCACCCCGGGAAAAGGGAAGAGGATAAAACAACAAGAATCACTGTGGGGAATAACGCCTGCTTCCTAGGTCTTAGAACACCCTCTCTCTGTTGGTAGCACTGTATAAACACAAAGAGAGAGATATGAGAAAGCGCACAGGGAAACAAACATACAAAACAAACTAAGGTTTTCGCACTATGACACACACTCACATGGAGCCCAAAACAGTAATCCTCCAGAAGCAGACGAGGCAAATCGCCCTCCTATGTCCCCACAGTATTGTTCCAGTGAAATAGGCGTGCACAATAGTGCATAGGCAACTGGCAACGGAAGTCCTTTTATGAATATAGAGCCATGCACCGCTGTTAATTTCACAGCGGAAAAGACCTGATCACCAGAGTGCCGTGGTCACTGTAATGTCTTATGCAAACAATAAAAGTAAGTGGTTGGAGAGGGGAGCGCACCAGCGCGTCTCCCTCTCAGCTTCCGATACCTGAAAAGCCCCGGGGAAATTCAGCCTCGTCAGCTAGAGTCTGGAAATGAGCACACGAGTGCTCCAACGGTCTTTTGAATTCCTCGGCAGCTAGAAGTCTGGAAATGAGCACACGAGTGCTCCGACGGTCTTTTGAATTCCTCGGCAGCTAGAAGTCTGGAAATGAGCACACGAGTGCTCCGACGGTCTTCAGAAATCCTCGGAAATATGCAACGCCTGGTAACGCTGCTCGGAACGGTCCTCCAGCGGGGAATACCTTCCGCTTCAAAGGAGCTTGTCAGATTGTCAAGCACCTACCTCCTATAGAGGCGGTGCTTATATACTAAGGGGGCGATACTTGGCCATGACGGTTCCGATTTTCTTTACCGTGCCCCATTGCCCTCTGGGACATGCAGTGTATTGGGCTCCTGTGACAGGCAAACCGACGCCCACGCATACAGGGAAGAATTGTATGGCGCGTGTGTACCCTATCCGTCCTTCCCCTATGTTTACGGAGGGTAATCGCGACACAAGTACATCGGAAGAGGAAGAGTTCAGTCCGCAGTATGATCGCTGTGTCATTGGCAACCAAACAGAAAATGGCAGTCCATGTCGAGGTCCAAGGTGAGTGTCGTAGAGTGTATCAGGGGACAGTGGAAGGTGATGATGCAAAGGGCAGAACCAAGCAGAAACAGGCCATATGGCGGAGATGAATGCTACTGCCTCCTCCTTACCAGTAAGGTTGATACACCCGCATCTTCATCCTCTGATGTCACATGTGCCTCACACGTGGGTGGTGGTGGATTGCCTGCCGCACTGTGAGGCACTGACACATCAGGGGCGGAGATGTGGATGTAGAAGCAGCAGCAGCATTCATCTGCGCAAGGCCTTGAGGCAGCAATGCCATGACGATGTGCTGCAGGGCATGGAAGGTCCCAGCCACATCTCGCTGGTGTGCAGCCATGGCAGCCATTCTTTCCGCCGTCATCCGCTCCATGTTCTCCATGAGCCCCCGCATCTGTCCCAACTCCTGGCTGACATCGCTGGAGCCACTCTGACTGGACAGTTTTTCTTGTCTCAGTATCATGACTCCAGCGATGTCAGCCATGGATCGTTGGAGAGCATGGAGCGGACTGTGGGTGTCCGTTAGGGACTGTAAGTGGTCCCTGATGGTACTCAGACACCCATGTATGGCATCAAGTTTGGCTGCCATGAGGTCGAACCCCACCCGCACCTGATCAGCCATCTTCTCCTGTACCTCTAACACACGGCGTTGGAAGGCCATTTGTTGTTCGTGGGGGTCCTGGGAGACAGCCGGGGTGGTAGGTGCTTCCTGCTGTGTGGTCTGTGCAGGGGGTGGGGCCTCCTTGATGCAGCTGGGCTGCCCTGCTCCTGGAGGTGAGGTGCTGTAGCTGCCCATGAACTCTTGGAGGGCGTCGGTGTCGAAGGTGTGGAGGTCCTCTTCGTCATCAGTGAAGAGCTGTTGGGTCTGCTCTGCAGGAGGTGTTGGTTCTCCCTCTGCAATGTGAAGGGGAGGTGCAGTTTGACATTGTGTTCACATGTATGTTGACGAATTGAAGTTTACATACAAACTGCATGACAATGTACATTGTGACTGTTTGGCAGGAGCTGCCTATTTGATGCGGGACAGTGGACATTTCGACAACATCACGGATGTGTGTTTGTACTTGTACATTATCATCTGACATTTCCCTGCTATGCCAAATGTGATTGACCAGTTTCTACACACAAGCGGCACCAGTTGTGTCCTCTGTTCTGTTGTGAACGTGTTGCACTTTGTATCACATTGTTGTCAATGTTGATGTGCTCTGAATGTCATGTGTGTGTGCTGCATTTTGGGAGAGTCACCCCTGCAGCTCTGATTTGGCTGGCCCTTATCCCTTTCAGGCGGTGTGCCTTTGACTTCTATGCTTATACAGTGCTGAGATGTTGCATTCTTAGGTAAATTGGGCTCTTGGTGGGAGTTGGGACTCTGGGGCATGGTTTGTCCGCAGATGTGTTGTTGACGTCAGGAGTTGTTTGTGCACGTGGAAGTGTCAGAGTGTGACCTGCTCCTTTATGGATGTGGTCCACACTCAGCCACCTCAGTGTCGTGGCGTGGAACATGTCATGATGATCGAACTGCAGCCATGCTAATCGTCATGCAGTGTCACTTGCATTGTCAGTGTGGCTCCCGGACCCGCAGCTTTGCTGGGTTCAGCACATGTGCATGGGTTGGTTGTGAGATTGGTGATGTGTAGGAAGGGCCCCTCTGGGCACATAGTCGACGGGGGCCTACTTGCTGTTTCTAGGTGTGCTGCAGTGTGCCAAGGGTATCAGGGACATGATCCAGAGTCATTGTGGGTGTGCACTGTGCTCCGCTTGATGGTGCATGTGTGCCATTGTGCCCATCTCCCCCCGTCCCCCCAGTCCCTGGTGGTTACTCACCCTGTTGCTGTTGTGTTAGGTCATGTTGAGCAGTGTCCGGTCCCCCAACTCCTGCCACCGTCTCCCCACTGATGACTGTGGCCACCATTTCCTCCATCTCATCCAGCTCCTCCTGTGGCGCTGGACTCCCACCTCCAATCTGCATTGCTGCCTTCTGGTTGTTGGCGAGTTTCTGCTTGGTCTTGCGCTTCACATCATTCCAGCGCCTCTTGAGCTCTTCCATTGTCCTCCTCAGCACTCTGACTGCATTCATCTTATCCACGATGGACTGCCATGTTGCATTTTTTGTTGCCAATGACACAGTGGAGGTGACGAACAGTTGTTGATGGTGTTCTATCACCTCCGTGATCAGAATCCTGTTTTCCTGCGGACTGAACCGCGTCTTCCTCTTCTTCTTGTCCTTGCCCTTCCCTGTCCCCGAGGTCCCAGGCTGCTCCTCCTGGGGGCCTGTGGGGTTCTGGCCGTACTCTGTACCTGCTCCGGCTGCCTCCATTGTGCTTCGCTGTAGTTTGGTTTTTGTTTGTGTTTTTTTTTTCTGCTTTTGTAGTGATTTATACCGCCTGACGTGTGTGATTTGCAGGCCTGGCGCTGCTTTTCGCTGATTGTCTTATCACGGTTGGGCCCATCGCAACTTTTTTCGCGTTCGGCTTTGGATTTTCATCGCCGTCCCGGTAATGTTATTGCGGACATTTAAGGCGTTATCGGGAGACTATCGCATGTTACCGCCGTGTTGAGAATACGACGTTAAACCGGAGTTATTTTCCCACGATAGACGGCGATATGAAAACTTGCGTTAACCTATTTTGGCGATGTTTATCGCACGTTCTTGAGAATATCCCCCGTAGTACTTTAAAATGTCTTATAAGTGTGGTGATTTAAGATTAGTTGGCCTGCATACAAAATTAAGTGAGACATTTCAAATTTACAAATGAAATGGCATCTCTCAGGTTCCTTATGAGCTCAGCATATGAAATTAAATGCAGAAGCAGAAATTTATCTGTGATCCCTTTTGCATGCTGATGTCATGAAATGTGCATACTCGCATCCCTCCAGCCTGTAAGAATCGCACGAGCTACAAGAACCACCTTTGACAAGGAAAATGGGAGGTTGAAATGCCTTTTGCTTTTAACTTCAGATACGTTTTTAGCATCAGCGAGCCCACTGTATGTCACTTAGCGTAATGCCCCCAGTCTTGTGTGAACACCACCAAAACTGCTGGCTTTATACTAGGCCCACTGAGGCATGAGCCCTCATTACCTGCACGACTGCTCGTGTTATTGTTAAAAGGGCAGGTATATTTCTCATGTACAAAACTCACTGGTAAAAAAAAGATATCGAGGCCTGAAATAGCACCAGAGCTGTCCCTTTTTGCGCAATAATGTGTTACTTTTCACTCTGAACAGTGGCCTGCTTCTGTCATTGTTCTTGGCGCAGTCAGCAAAAAAAATAGTCAAATACCTACAGGAATGTATGCCTGATAACGTCTAACATTAACTACAGTCATATTTCATATCTCCCTGGTGTTAGTGACTTTCTTTATCACCACTGAAATCCATATGTACCCTTTAGTGGAACTAATAAACCCGAAAATGTGTTGCTAACCTATATTTTGATAAAAGGTTCTAAAAATCAACTTTAATGTATGAATATATACATTTACAGAAAAAAAACTAAGGTTATAAAGATGTTCAAGTTAGATGTAAATGTCAGTTAAAAAACATTTCAAACTCAGAATATCACTGAAATTTCCGAGTTATATATAACCGAAGTGACTATAACTCGCGTCTTCGCCATGCAAAGTGTTGTCACGAATTAAGTAATTTTAAATGTCATCAATGATGTTATCAATGATGTCATAGAACATGTCATGAGGGATGTAATATGTGAGGTCATAATCAGTGCATGGAGAGGCTGCGAGCTATAAATACTTCAGTTAACTTTAATTATTATATTTCAGTGTTTTTTAGTTTAAATTGTTTTTTTAGCTTATATTATTACCTAACTATAATGTCACTTTCACCTTTGATTTTTCAATGAATTTCTAAGATATTTTTAATGTAAAGTATCATTTTATATTTTATTACCACACATAACTATGCCAGCGTTTAGGACTGACATCCTTGGCCTGGTTTTCCCCATAACTTTTTGCCTTCAACCCTGCTGTTTGCTGACTTAATTTTTGCTGGCTTTAGGATTAACCCTGGGCGTAGCGGGCGTAGTGCCTCTACGCGTATTTCCACGGAGTTTTAAAAAAACTCAGTGGAAATACGCTACGCTCCCTCCCCCCTCCCAAAGTCTTGAAAAATTTAAAAAAGAAGCCACTTACCTGTTGTCTGCCGCCTTGTACGTCTGACGTGCGTGCGCATGCGCACGCGCGTCAGACGTACAACGTAATGTTCTTTTTAATTACAGAAGGCGACGCGAGGACCGAGGAGCAGGACGGAGAGCGGCCAGGCAGGGGAGGCGGCAGACACCCGGTAAGTGCCTTCTTTAAATTTTTAAAGACTTTGGGAGGCAGGAGGTTGCGGCTAACTCCGCTCCGCCACGGAGGCTGAGTTTTTTGCCTACTCCGCGTTTGCCACGGAGCGCGGAGTAGGCAAATCTCCGCAAATTCCGGTGGCGGAGCGGAGTTACCCGCCCAGAGTTATTTAGGATTCTGCACACTTCACCATTGCTAACCAGTGCTAAAGTGCTTGTGCTCTTTCCTTAAAACTTGGTAAAATTGATTAGTACCCAATTAGCATATTTAATTTACTTGTAAGTCCCTAGTAAAGTTGCATCACTTGTGCCCAGGGCCTGTTAAATAAATGCTACTAGTAGGCCTGCAGCACTGATTCTGGCACCCATTTAAGTTGAACTTTAATCATGTCTCAGGCCTGCCTTTCATTTGAAGCCTGTGTGTGCAGTTTTAAACTACCATTTTCACCTGCTAAAATGAACCTTTTTATCTTATCTTTTGATTTGCCGGTCTGCCAGGAGTCTTCTGTAGTAAGATATCTATACATTTTTAACCCTAATTTCCCAAACACTACTGAATGGATTTACACCAAATCACAAAAAGCACACTTTCTGGGTAAAGATCTAGCTTTCTGCCAAATTTCGTGTAAGTACTTTCAGCTGTTTAAGTTTACTATGGGGAATGTCATAGAGAAAACATGTTTTGGGTATGCCTTTTGTTTTCAGCCCCGCTTGATGGATCCCCCCGAAACTTCCCAAGAAGGATTTGAGGTGTATTTACATTTAACACACATACACACACAGACACACACACACACACAAACACACACACAAACACACACACACCAATCGGATTTACAGAAAAGTTGTGTCTGCCAGTTTAGGACATAGGAACTCAGTCCCCTTTGTCCTAACTTTTGAAAAAAAACAAGGTATAAGGTGGCATGGTAAGGGCCCCTGACCCTTGTAGGGACCTCTCCATGGCTAATATAAAAAAATGTGTTGCAAGTCGTGTGGTACTGCTGTGGATACCACTGAGACACACTGAGATGGACCCAGCACGGTCCTCCCATGTCATACCACTGGAGTACTGTGGGGTACAGCGGGACCATGCAAGCATTAAAAAGTGAAGCTTGCACTGTCCTATGGTACCTTGGAGTGCTGCTTGCAAGATGATACCACTGGAGTAAAAAGGTACTGCAAAAAATTAAATGAAAACAAAATTACAATGTGAAGTAGGTATCTGTGAGGGGTTGCACAAATGAAGCTGGTTGGGCAGCAAAGGACCAGTGGCAGGCCCTGCATTCAATCCTCTCCTGCGCATGTTAGTTCTTAATCGTTAGTGAATACAATTTTGAATAAGATCTGTTAAATGAGTGCAGTTTATTTTCTTAAGAAGTTAATGCATTTTTGCAGCTATGGAATCAAATTTTTACCAGTGTATAATTATATAAAGTATCAAATCAGCTAAACAATAATTCCACAGAATGTTTTGCATAATTTGCCTTCCATCACATAATGTGTTGCATAATTTAGTTTTCCTTGCTGCATAATTATTGTAATCCTGTTGCATAAGTTGTTCTTCCAGTGCTGCATTGTTCCATCAGCTATGAACATATTCTATGATCTCTATATACCCTACAGTACACACATGGAGGCAAAACCGCTGGTTTAGGTGGCATGATCACTATCTAGAACAAACTATTAAAACTGAAATGAGGAGACACAAGGAAATTGTGCTTATGTGTGTGCAAAGCGCCCGCCCTGCATACAACAGGAAATATATATATATATAAAACACGTTTTGGGATCCCTTTTTTATCAGTCCCCACTTGACAGATCACCCCAAAAGTTACAACACAGCAGCTGAACCCAAAAGGGAAAGTTTTGTGAAGATTTCATGAAGATTCGTCAAGAGATGCTAAAGTTAATTGGCAAATGAAAAAACGCTTTTCCTATAAAAACTTTGGTCCTAACTATACCTCCTGGCTATTGCCAGTAGGTTATATATATATATATATATATGTATATATATATATATATATATATATATATATATATATATATATCTATCTGAGCGGTCGCCAGTAGATAGTTATAGTTACAACCTATTATCCATAGGAAATCCGCGACATTCTATTTGAAATAACGTTGGCGCCGGTTGACGAATCTTCGTGAAAGTTTCCAACTTGTCGGGGCGCTCCGCTCCTACCCTGAAAGTCTCGGGGTGATACGTGAAGCGGGGGCCGAGAAAAAGGGGGTCCCAAAACGCGTTTTCCCCATTCATTTTTCCATAGGAACCTTTAGTCGCAGCTACAGCCCGAACTGCTGAACGGAATTACACCAAATTTGGCAAAGAGGTAGTCCTTGGTTCAGACTGGTGCCTTTTGCTTAAATGGTGTAAATCCGTTCAGTAGTTCCTGAGAAAATCAAAAGTAAAAGTACATATATATCTATGGGCGCGTCGGATACGCGTGCACCTCAGCGCACCCTGCGCGCACCGTCCCGATCACGAGCTGCATGCTAATTGGCTGTCAGCTGGCTGTCAACATTCCGATTCAGGAAGTGTTGGCAGCCATTTTGTCCCTCGGTAGAACCGAGGGACAGAAACAAGTGCGGAAAGCGCAAAAAGGGGGCAGGGTAGAAACACCCTAACCCCCTAGGTGTGCTCAGGGGTCCCACAAGGACCCCTGGGCAAAAAAGCATTTTTTTTAAATCGGCAGGATGCGCTCAGGGTGCGCGTATCCTGCCGGAAAAATCGAAGCGCGGTCTCCCGCGCTTCGATAGCACTGGCCCCCGGGTGGGCCAAGTCCCGGGGGCATGGGGGGGTATTTATAATATGAGGGGGGCCTCTAAGGCCCCCAAGCCCCGGGGTCCGCTACCCCACGGGGCTTTAAAAATAAATGGTGCGGGAGGGCTCTCGGCCCTCCCGCAGCCCCGGGACCGCCACCTCCCGGGGCACTAAAAATTAAAAATGGGGGTCCGTTTTGGACCCCTGAAGCCCCGGGGACCACCACCTCCCCGGGGCTGTGAAATTGTTGGGAGGGGGCCGCGCGGCCCCCTCCTGGAGCCCTTGATGGCCCTGGGGATCACCACCCCCAGGGCCGGCTCCTGCAGTGTCCCGAGGTGCCTACCCCCGGGACACTGTAGTTTGCTATGACAGGACGGGAGCCTCGCGGCTCCCGTCCTGTCATAGCAAACTTGGTTTGCATTTTGAAAGAGAGAGCAGGAAACCTGCTCTCTCTTTCAAAATGCAAACCCAATTGCTTTCCACATGGGGAGCAACATGTTAGCTGCTCCCATGTGGAAAGCAATGCCTGCTCCCGTAGGACGCGGGGAGCCGGCTGGGACTGTGGGGGTATTGGGGACCCCCCACGGTTCCCAACGTTGTATATAGGCCCCGGGGGATGGGGTCCCCGGGGAGAATACAAATTAGTACAAGGTGCTAATTTTTTTTACGGTAAAATTAGGAGACGCGCATCCAGCGCGGCCCCTGGTGTGCACGTGTTGGATACGCGACCTGTTACACGTTTGGTACACGAATCAAACGCGTTGGGTGCGCGACCCCTAACGCGTTTGGTGCACGATTCCAACGCGTTGGGTACGCGAATCCAAGAAAAAAAAATGTACAAAAATTTCAGATATAAATGAAGTTTAGGTGTTTAGGTCTTGGGTGGCTCTAAAAAGAGCCGTTCTGTTTTTTGGGATATTTTGGTACCTACAAGTAAGTACCGATGCAGAGTCTAAAGTTGATGAGGAAGACTCTGTTACCCTCATCTGTAAAATGTACACCATCTCTCCTATAGATGCCGTCCATATTAAAACGCAGATTGTTGTTGTAAATGGAGCCCATTCTATAATCTCTGAGATAAGCAGAAACAGCTTTATTGACGTGTTTCCTAGCTTTCTCAATCTGTGGACAAAATTTATTGGACCAGTTCCATTTCTGTCTTTGACATATATTAGAATATACAAAGTCAGTTTGGGGGAAAAGTGATATCAATTCTCCAAAGGTGTCCTTCATAAGCATTTCCAGACCTACCCCAGTCAAAGTGCCTAGGTCATTGCCACCACAGTGCACAATTATGAGGTCAGGGTGTTGGAGATGCAAAAAGGATTTAACCAATGGCATCAATTGGTGCCACTTTAATCCTCTCTGTCCAATCCATTTAATGTCTACATTTGGCAAAGCTAGGTCTTTGTCAATGCCACTGTTTTCTGCATACCTTTGGCTCCAGAAAATATAGCTGTGTCCCACAATCCACACTCTAAGCATCTTGAAAGGAGGTCTGGATGCACTCAGAAGGTGTCTGTATGTGAAATGGCAGTTTGACTACTAAAGTTTTTCTAAAATGGTGGATAAGATGCAGTTTGAAAAAACTGAAAAAAAATGATTGGCTGTTTGAGAATATTATAGACTAAAAAGTAGGGTGCATGTTTCTGAGTTTCAAGAGCACGTTTCTTATTGGTTAATGAAAAGCGTTTGAAAGGAACATTAGACAGGATAAGCTGATATTTTGAAAAGTCAAGCGCACTTGTTGTTTGGATTAGCAACATTGTGTGCTGAACTTGTGACCTGTGAGTTCAGTTCAGTGTTCCATGAACTGTTACTATGGTAACAGGCTGTAAGCAGATTGGGGGTAGGGTTGAAAGTTATATCAATTGGATAGGCTTGAAATGTGTAACCAATAGAAATGTGTGTTAGCTTTTGAATTAATGTGGGAAGTAATGTAATTTGATATTTACATGTATATGTGTGCAGAAAGAGAGGGAAAGTTTGCCATTTTTTGGTTTTGCTAAGAGCAGTGCAGTACAGACATTTGGTTTAAGAACATCTGGTGTGTGACTGACATACTTCTTAATCAACAAATTAATTTGAAAGGTGAGTTATTAATTTGTGAGGTGTTGTATGTTGTGTCTTTGTTTTTAATAAGACTAATGTTTTTCTCCTGCTAAAGTCCAGGGAGTAGTGTTGCTTGTCTAGAATCACACTGTGAGTCTGTGTGCATTTGGGCAACCACTGTGAGAGAAGCATTTGGGTACTTCATGTCTTTGCAGACAGATAACCGCTTTAAAACCTGTCATGTTGTCAAATTTTCGTAGTATTAGAAGCCAGTTATTGCTTGTGCATTCGCAGAATGAGACAGTCATTCACAGTAGACTGCAGTAGTGAATTTTGTAAAAGTGTGCAGTCACCTTACCCCTTCCAGACTAGTGAATGTGTTTTGGAAAGGTCCAAGGAACTGTGTTGCTTGTCTAGAATCACACTGTGAGTCTATCTGCATTTGGGAACCATTGTGAGAGAAGCATTTGGGTACTTTATGTCTTTGCAGACAGATAACCGCTTTAAAACCTGTCATGTTGTTAAGTTTTCGTAGTATTAGAAGCCAGTCATTGCTTGTGCATTCGCAGAATGAGACAGTCATTCACAGTAGACTTCAGTAGTGAAGTTTGTAAAATGTGCGCAGTCACCTTACCCTTTCCAGACTAGTGAATGTGTTTTGGAAAGGTCCAAGGAACTGTGTTGCTTGTCTAGAATCACACTGTGAGTCTATCTGCATTTGGGCAACTATTGTGAGAGAAGCATTTGGGTACTTTATGTCTTTGCAGACAGATAACTGCTTTAAAACCTGTCATGTTGTCAAGTTTTCGTAGTATTAGAAGCCAGTCATTGCTTGTGCATTCGCAGAATGAGACAGTCATTCACAGTAGACTGCAGTAGTGAAGTTTGTAAAATGTGCGCAGTCACCTTACCCTTTCCAGACTAGTGAATGTGTTTTGGAAAGGTCCAAGGAACTGTGTTTCTTGTCTAGAATCACACTGTGAGTCTATCTGCATTTGGGCAACCATTGTGAGAGAAGCATTTGGGTACTTTATGTCTTTGCAGACAGATAACTGCTTTAAAACCTGTCATGTTGTCAAGTTTTCGTAGTATTAGAAGCCAGTCATTGCTTGTGCATTCGCAGAATGAGACAGTCATTCACAGTAGACTGCAGTAGTGAAGTTTGTAAAATGTGTGCTGTCACCTTACCCCTTCCATACTAGTGAATGTGTTTTGGAAAGGTCCAAGGAACTGTGTTGCTTGTCTAGAATCACACTGTGAATCTGTGTGCATTTGGGCAACCACTGTGAGAGAAGCATTTGGGTAGTTCATATCTTTGCAGACAGATAACCGTTTTAAAACCTGTCATGTTGTCAAGTTTTCGTAGTATTAGATGCTCCAGGAATCACGCTGTCACTTCCCATGCACTCCTCTAGTCAGCAATCCAGCACCATGTGCTAATGCAATCAGTGCGTCAAAACTTAAACACTTATAAATTCCCCTATGCACACTCCTTGCAGTACCCAGGCCTTAGCACATAGACTGCTACAAATCCCTATCTTCTACGCATGAAGTCCTCTAACCACCTACACACTTGTCTTTCAGTCCTTCAATTCTCAGGCAGTATCCATACACTCCAATAAAGACATTGTTACTCCCCATGCACTCCTCCAGTCAGCTATCCAGCACATATACTAATCCAAACACTGTGCCATAACCAAACACTTATAAATTCAGCCAGGCACTGACCTTAAAGTACTCTAATCATTCAGTCAGTACCCAATTACTCATGCAGTGTCCCAGGCTTTAGTACATAGACTGCTTCAAACACCTATCAAGTATGCATGTAGTCCTGTAACTACCTACACACTTGTTTTTCACTTCTTCAATTCTCAGGCACTATCCATACACTTCAATAAACACCTTGTTACTCCGCATGCACTCTTCCACTCAGCCATCCAGCACATATAGTAATCTAAACACTGTGCCATAACCAAACACTTATGAATTCAGCCAGGCACTCACCTTGAAGTACTCTAATCATTCAGTCAGTGTTCAATTACTCATGCAGTGACCCAGGCCTTAGCACATAGACTGCTTCAAACACCTATCCACTACGCATGTAGTCCTGTAACTACCTACACACTTGTTTTTCACACCTTCAATTCCCCAGTCAGTATCTATACACTCTAGCAGTCTCCTCTAGTGACCCATTCAGCTCCATGTACTAATCCATTCAATGCGCCAAAACCCAATCACTTAAAAATTCACCTAGGCACTATCCTTACAGTACTGTTTACATTCAGTTACTATCCAAATACTCATTCAGTGATTTAGAGCCTTAACACATACTGTGTTTCAAACTCCTATCCACTATACATGTCATCCTCTAACCATCTACGCACTTGTGTTTAAGGCTTTTAATTCCCCAGTCAGTCTCCTTACACTTCAAGAAACACCCTGTCATTCCCCTTGCAATCCTGTATTGACCCATTCAGCACCATGTACTAATGCATTCACTCTGCCAAAACCCAACCGCTTATAAATTCACCCGGGCATTCTCTTTGCAGTACTTTAATCATTTAATCAGTACACAAGTACTCATGCAGTGATTCTGGCTTCTGCAGATGGACTGCTACAAATCTTTATCGAATATGCATGCACTCCTTTAATCACTTACACACTTATCTTACACACCTTCATTTCCCCAGGCAGTATCCATACACTAAAGCAAACATCCTGTAACTCTCTTTGCAGTGTTGTAGTGACCCATTCAACACTATGTACTAATCCATTCACTGTGCAAAAACTGAATCACTTTTAAATTCACCAAGGCACTCTCCGTGTACTACTCTAATCATTGTTTTGCAACCCAACTACTTATACAGTGAGCTAGGTTTTAACACGTGCAATGTGTTTCTATAGTAATTGAAGGGTATAATTTGTAAATTTATTAAAATTAATTTATTTATAATTATTTCTTACAGATATTGTTTATCATCATTAAAACAAACTTATCATGCCTAAAAAATCAAGAAAGAGAAAACGACAGCAAAATGAAAATTATTTGAACAAATCTGCAGAAGAAGTATTGGATGACCAACATCATGTGGCTAAAAAGAAAAAGTCTTTCGGTAAGACAACAAAAGAATTCCTTAAAAAAATTTCAAAGCCTAGAAATAGTGTACAAATTGTACAAAGTAAAAACAATGCTTCAACTAGAAAAAAGAATATGAGTAAAAAGAAAGGAGTAAATGGAAAATTACATTCAAACGATACAATGAATGGTAAAAGAAGGCAAAATCAGTATAAAGAAATCAGGAAAAAGATTTTTTATAATAGAGTTGTTTTTAACTTGCTTAAAGATGTTAAAAAATATAAAAGAAGAGCACTATTTTATAAAAAGAAAAAGTATATTGAATCCATTGTTCAAAAAGCTTTGGAATTAAAAAGGAAATTATTTATTTTAGTTTTGAATAGAATTCGATCACTACATAAACCAATCCATTTTTTGAAGGCCAAAAGTAAGAAGAAAAAGTAATTAACAGAACTAATTTTTGTGAATTTTTTTGGGTGAATGGAAACATAGTTCAAGTTCAGAGCCGTTCTTTAATGAAGAGAGTTATTTTCAGACCAATAATTTATTGCATGCAGTTGATACCAGTGGTCGTGCTTATGAGGTTAGAAATGGTTGTGCAATTGAGAAAGAGAAGATGGTTCCCAGAAATGTAGAAGAAGTGATAGCTGATGAAGCTCTAGGGAGACGTCCTAAAGCCCCAGTGTATACTTGGGATTGCAGTAGTATTTGTAGTGTACGACAGGAATCTATTGATATTTTACGCAATTTCTTACGAGAGTATACTAAAAAAAGTGTTAAGCAAAAGATTAAGATGTTACAAGGACTAGACCCTTGCAGAGTGAGAAAAAATACTGGTTTGCAAGGTCATTCTCTGGCTTGTCTTTCTAGAAAAGTATGTCAAAGTGTTTTTCATCATTTTAGGATGTTAGCAGTACATCATTCTGAAATGCGGAAGTTAGTTAGAAGATTGTATTATGCAAAAAGTCCAGCACTTAAATTAAATGAGTTGAACAGTGCTCTTTTGTGTGGGTCAGTATCTGATGTGAAGAAGGTTTGTGATGAAATTGAGTTTTGTTACTTTGGTCCGGAAGAAGAGAGTGCAGAAACTGACACATTGATAGAAGAAAATGTTGAAGAGAATGTGCAACATACTACTCCAAAAAAATTTGAAGAACAAATTACAAAGTTTATGGTGATTTCAGGTGAAAGGCCAAATTATTCTTGTATTTGTTGCCGGCGAACTCACTATAGAAATCAGACTAGGAGTGTTGATCTGTATTTTAAAAGTGAAAAACAAAATAATGATGAGTGGAAGAATTTTGCAACTTATTTGTGGGTAGAGAATTGTTTTGATTTGGGTACTGATCAACGTATTTGTAAATATTGTTATAACAAATTGGATGAAAATAAAATGCCTGCTAGAGCTGTTCATAATGATCTAGAGTTGATAACTATTCCTCCGGAACTAATAGATTTAAACACGTATGAGTCTATTTTGATTCAATGTGTACACCCATTTCAGGCTATTGTTCGTATGGAGCCAAAAACAGGTAAATTGCCTCCGAGTGATTTACAGAGAGGATTAAAAGGAAGAGTTGTATATTTACCACTGGATTTAAAGAAAAATATTGACACTATTGGTGTAGAGAATGTAGAAAGTGAACCATTAGTTATTCTAGTTAATGGTGTTCCTACTAAGAGTAAGAAAATCTGGCAAGAATTAGTGGATGTTAGAAAAGTGCAAAAGGCAACATTATATCTAATAAAAAACAATGAGTACTATAAAAATGTGTATGTGGAAGAAGAAGAAATACTTTTAGATGATGACACTGAAACATCAAGTGGTCAAATTGAAAAAGTGGACATGTCGAAAAATGAAGAAATCTATGAACATTATAGTGTACATCCACTTCATTCGAAAGAAGTGATGGGAAATACTATTGAGTTATTCCAAATGAAGGAAGCAAAGGGTACTCCCATCAGTGTATGGGAGAAAAGTTTGGAAGCTCGTTGTTTTCCGCAGCTTTTTCCAACTGGAAAAGGTGGACGATATGATGAACGACCTGTGCAGATTCCTGCATCTGAATATCGGACAACAAGATTGTATGCAGAAGATCCAAGGTTTCGACAATGTATCCCATATATATTTCATCTTTTGTTTGAGAGTGACTTATCTGGACTTTCATATGCAGTCAACCACATTTTGAAAACAGGAGTACATTTTCAAAATGTTTCTGCAAAGCAATTTATGGATAAAGTACATCAGAGAGACGATCATCTAGAATCTCAGTTGATTAATTTGATGGCATGTCAGCGTGGTACTAATGAGTATTGGTACCGTCGTCATGGAGAACTTAAATGCATGCTAAGGAACTTAGGAACTCCTACATGGTTTCTTACCCTAAGCTGTGCTGAATACGCTTGGGATGATTTACTTGAATTTCTTCGTGAGGCAAATTCAAATGTAAAAAATATTGAATACAAGACACCTGGAGAATTGTGCTCTTTGGATCCTGTTAATGTGTGCAGGTATTTTAATCATAGATTTGAAGCTATGATGTCTTTTATCTGCAATAAAAAAATCCTCCTCTTGGAGAAGTTCTGGATTTTTTTGGGAGAAAGGAGTATCAAGCTAGAGGTGCTCCTCATATACATATGCTGATATGGATCAAAGATGCTCCTAAATTCGGAACTGATTCTGATGATACTGTTTTGTCTTTTATTGAAGAATATGCCACATGTGCTATACCCAAAAGAACAGAAGAAAACAACTTAAAACAACAAGTTTTACGATTCCAAAGCCATCGATGCGGAAAATACTGTCGACGAAAGTACAAGTGTAAGGAAAAGTTTTATACCAAATGTCGTTTTGGATTTCCACGTCCTGTAATATCCAAAGGAAGAGTAAACAGTTTTATGTCAGCTATGAGACATACCATCACTAGAAAGTCTCCAAAAAATACATACAATTTGAGAAGAAGTGAAGATTCAAAATATATAAATGATTATAATCCTGTTATTCTCTCAATGTGGAATGCTAATATGGATATTCAGTATGTTGCGGATAATTCCATTGCTGTTGCCCGGTATGTGACATCTTATATAACAAAATCTGAAAAGACAGAATTGAAAGAAATGTGGGAAGAGATTTCTCACGAGAAGAGTCTAAGTAAGAAATTATACAGTTTCAGTTTGAAGATGTTATCCCATCGAGAAATTGGAGCGTATGAATGCTCAGATCGGTTATCATCTGCAAGTTTATACTCAAAATCTAGAAGAATCATTTGGGTGAGTCTAGGTCTTGCTGCAACGCGAAATCGAGTACTTAAATCTGTTCAAGAAATTGAATATTTAGCAGAAAAAGAGCCGGAAAGTACAGATATTGTGAAAACAAATATGTTGGACACATATTATCCAAATAGAAGTCATCATCTTGAGAACATATGTCTTTATGAAGTGCTGCAAAACTACACTTTTAAACGGAATACTACAGAAAACATCACTGATGGAAAATATGCAGTAATTGGTTCCGAAGGATGTTTGGTGAAACAAAGGAAAGGAAATTTGATTAATCACAGAAAACTGAGTTGTGACACTACTGATAAAAGAGAATTTTACTATTTTGCACTTTTGCAACTGTTCAAACCGTGGCGTTCAGAATTGGAATTACTTGGAGAATTTCAGAGTTATGAAGATTCCTTCAATGCTTGTAAAGATACCATACAATGCACTGTTTTTGCAAATTATGTAAAGATGTTGAACGATGAAATTGACCAAGAAGCTACTATTGCAGCTGAGATTGCTAGAGACAGTTCTCAAGACAGTCAAACTTCTGCTGCGATCAGTGAAGATCCACTAGGACAACCAATTGTTGAAAATGAAGCAGCAATTGCTATGAAGGAAGTTGAAACAGCAATGCTTCAAGGTCGAGAAGATATTATGGACTTAACAAACTTGGAAGAACAACTAAATGTTGAACAACAAGAAATATATCAGCAAGTGAAGCAACAGATTGACCATGGATTACTTCATGAAAACAAAGAATGCTCATGCACATCTTTTGAACCTATCCGGATGTATGTGAGTGGACAAGCTGGAACAGGAAAAAGTTTCTTAATAAAAGTAATGACCAGTTATCTACACAAAATAACTGAGTCACATTTGTCTTGTGTTGTAACTGCTCCTACTGGGTTGGCAGCACACAACATTAAAGGAATTACATTACATCGTTTACTAATGCTACCTGTGGAGCATGAAAACAAATTGGAATATCATAAGCTATCTGGAGAAGCTTGTTATGAAGTTTCAAGAGTGCTGAAGAAAATGAAAGTTCTGATTATTGATGAGGTAAGCATGGTCTCAAACTTAATGCTTGCTTTTGTGCATTTAAGAATGCAGCAAATTCTTAAAACAGAGTACGATGTGTTATTTGGAGGAAAACATGTTATAGTTTTTGGAGATCTACTGCAACTTACTCCCGTAAAAGGACAACCAGTATTTAAAATGCTTGTGCATGAAGACACCAGAAAGTCTATGGGTAGTGTTGGAAACGTTAACATTTGGTCATATTTTGAATACAAAGAACTCATTACGAATATGCGACAGGCAAATGATGTTGATTATGGAACTATTCTTCAAGATGTAAGAATTGGAGTACTGACAGAACATGGGAAAGAGGCTTTACAGAGTCGGTTACTTTTGAATTTGTTTCCAAATGAAAATATAGTTCAGGAGAAAATATATAAGAAAATTGCAGAAACCAAATCAGTAATCTGCTTAATGCCAACACTGCGACAGTGTTCTATATTCAACATAGAAGTTTTGAAGCTCGAAAATGAAGAAATAATAAAAATGGAGGCCATTGATAAAATAGAGCATGAAGGAATCACTATTATTTTGACCGAAAAATTGCAAACAAAATTGCATTCTTTAGAAAATTCAATATCTAAAACTGCTGGTTTAGAAAAGAATCTATATGTATGTATAAACTGTCGGGTAATTTTAAGGCGTAATTTGGATGTAGAAAAAGGTTTAGTTAATGGAGCAATGGGTAAACTTGTGGATTTTGTAAATTATCAAAAAAGAGATGGAATTGAATTTTTAAAAATCAAATTTGATGAAATTGAAGAAGTAAAACAAATTGGTCGTTGTTCAGTTCGTTTTTTGCTTGTAAAAGATTTATATGTCCGTAGAAAACAATTTCCACTTTCTTTGGCATATGCAGTGACTATTCATAAATCTCAAGGATTAAGTGTAGATAGTGCTTTGGTGAACATTGGAAGTACCGTGTTTAAAGAGGGTATGGCATATGTTGCTTTGTCCAGAGTCAGAAGTTTATCTGGTTTGTTTTTAATTGATTTTGATGACTCAAAGATTATTGCAGATACAAACTGTGTAAAAGAGTATAATAGATTAAGAAGAGCGTATGCTCCCAATTTAGGTCAGTTTCCTGTATTTGAAAAGCGTGTGGTAGGTCGAAAAAGAACACATGACAATATTTGTAGTAAAGTTATAGCAAAGAAAAAAATAAAGATAATGTTGTAATTGCAAGCAAGAAGACAAAGGACGCTAATGAAGACATTGTTGGTTATCAGTTTGAAAATAGTTCAGGTATCAACTGCTATGCTAATGTAGTAGTTAATGTTGTTTTTTTCTTGAAAGTTTGCAACAACAAATTATGGAGAATCGGGAAAAAATATTTTGCTCCATGTTGTATTCTGTTTATGAAAAATTGAGGACTGATAAAAGTAAAATGCAAAGCGTTTCTGAAATTCGTCAAGTTTTGGATATATGTTGTGGATCAACACAATTTAGACAAAATATGCAACAAGATGCTCAGGAATTTTTAATGTATATGCTTACTGTATTGGAAAATGAAGGGATAGACATTGAAAATCTTTTCGGCCTTTGTTATAAATGGGAACATGTATGTGAAAATTGTATGTTTACATGTACCACTGATATAGACACAGAAAGATTTATATATTTGACATTACCAGAGTGTAAATCAGTATCTTTTAATAAACTAGTTAAAGCAGCAAATCAAAACATGAAGTGTACCCAATGCAAATCTGAAATGTTATCAACATTATTTATAGAAAAATATGGACAATATATCATTTTAATGATGCAACGTTGTACAGCTGATGGAAGAAAATTGGACACTTTCATAAAAAGATTTGTAGCAACTCAACTATCAATATCAGGAAGGACTTTTGTTGCAGTAGCAATTATTTTCCATCTTGGTGCTTCCACTACATCTGGACATTACACTGTGTATCTAAAATGTAATAAAGGCTGGACATATTGTAATGATGCTCAGTTGGTTTTTAAACAACGTTTGCCAAGTGAATTACCAAATTCTTACCTAATATTTTTAAAACCAAAGTTTTAGGAAGATAATTTGGCCTCTGAGGAATTTATTAATATGTATTAATACGATTACTATTGGACAATTTTAATGTAAAGGACTTCAACAATACCATTTGGCCAAGAGGAAAGGTGTATGTTTCAATTGTGGACTTTTTCTTGTACATTCTCTCTGCATATATTTTTAACCAACAACATTTACAGTGTATATAAATTTACGTTTGAAAATTTTCTTAGGAGTTAGCATTTTTATATATATGTGATTTGCATTATATGCTATGTTATTTTTGGATGTAGTCTTGGGTTTTTTAAAACAATATTATTTATTGTTTTTTTGCCCTCTGTTATGTGATGAGTATGATTGAAAACACTGTTTCTAGTGAATTTCAATTTATTCTGATGACAGTAAAAAAGACAAACAAAATAATTTGTAAAATGATAAAATTATGCTGTATTGTAAAAAATATAATATTATATATTATAACTATTTTTCTTCTCTTTCACAGATCGTAATTCTAAAATAACATTTTTAGAAATTTATTTTATAAAAAACAATTGAAAAATAATGTGTACCATTTTTTATTTGTATTACTGTGAAGGTAAGTTTAACTAAGTATTAAAATGCACAATAGCCTGTGTTTGCACAGAGGTGAAGAAAGGAGAGATGGATGTAGTGGATATGTGTAGAAAGATGCTCTGTGCGTGTTTTAAGTTGCACAATAAAGTTAACATGAATACTGAGTGTCACTGGGAGCCAAGAAACCCACCAGATATGTGCAGTAACTGCCAAAGAGTTGTATTTTAGAGACATATAAAATGGGATATAGTTTTAGAACACATATCTGCAAAATAGGTATATGGGGGCAGATTTACAAGCCTCTTGCGCCACTTTTGCGTCACTTTTCCCATGTTAAAAGTGATGCAAAAGTGGTGCAAGGGGCTTGTAAATCTGCCCTATGGTGTTCAATAGAGAGACGTAGTGGCTACTAGTGTTTTGGAAGCTTCAGGATTTGATGAAGGAAGGCACAACTTGGAGAATTGGTTTTATTTCTCTTCATTTACTCACTTTCAATATATGCTAGAATGCACAGCATACATAGAAGAAGAGAAATGCCTTCATTTATTGATTTTTGTGCAGGAATTTGTGTCTTCCTGCACAAAAAAAAACTCTACACGACACAGCTAGCCTTGCACCGTGGTGCAAGGGTGCCTGTGTCATCACATGGCTGCAGTTTAAGCCACAGTGCAGAAGGAAGCAGAAACTTGCAACATATTTATGTACATATGTTGCATGCCTGTGCTTCGGAAGTACTGCAGTACATTGCAGCTAAAGAGCTTACAGTGTCATGCTGCAGCATTTCCTTATAGTTCTGCACTTATACATTCACCATACACCACAAATGCATTCTTTCAGTCAATTATGCACTACAGATACATTCTTCTAAACTTTCACACACTAGGATAAAAATTTAGCTCTTTTTTAACCAGAGTAGGTAGTTCTGAAAAGAACTTTTTTTTTGTTTTGTTGTTTTATATATATATTTTTTTTGTTTGAACAATTTTTTATTTTTTATTTATTTTTTATCAGGAACAAAAAGTCAACGGGACCAACAAAACCATGAAAAAAGCCAACAAGATGAAAAAAACTGTCATTTTAGAAAAGGAAAACCCAAAAAAATCAGCATCGGTGGTTTCTTTGTGCTGTGCATATTAAATCAATAGACTGCTCCCCATAGCATAAAAGTTTGTTGCATTTAATGCAAACAATTTTCAACTGGCCAAATTCAGGATGGATATCAGGATGGCCAGGTGAAGAGGCTGCCGTAGATGTACTGGCCACTGCTGCAGTTGGAATAACACGCAGTCTTCTGCACTCCTCCCTTGCTAGGTTCACTGGATGCAGTGTCTTGAGATGCTTTAGCATACTTCCTGTTCCACAAGAATATTTTTTGTGGGGTCTCCTCTTGATAATACTCGGCTGCATATTTTGCAGGTCACCTTCACTGCATTTACTTTTTTGCCCCGGAGGTATGGTGAAAAATTTCCACACCACAGAGGTGTATTTTTCTGGTCGTGGTGGCTCTGCAACAAAATCATCATCTGATGAATGATCAGAGTTGGAGGCAGGTTGCTGTCCAGAAGCCATTGTAAATTAAGCAGTACAGGTGTCCAACACAAAAGTATTGAAGTCTTCTAACTGAAGATGTTGTCCCAAGGAAGATCTAACAAAAGTGATTAAAATGGGTGGGGTCCTTCAATACTTAGAATAGGAAGTGTTATGAACCAATCAAATCTCTTTTTATGGTCACATGGGATCCGCGTACAGTACACGCACGCAGCACGCATCCAGCGCGACTTCGCAAAAACGGATTTCAAAGTAATGTTTATTAAAAAAAACCAAAATACTATTTATATATTTATCTCAGATAATCTCTTGTGTTAATATTCAGGTTAAATATATATATATATGTTTATAGAAAATAAAACATTTCGCGGGATTCGCGTACCTACCGCGTAGAAGATATATATGACGTCACGCGGAAACGTGCAAGCGTCGCGTAGCGTAAACGTATTATGTGCGTATGCGCTTGAAATCGCGTACAGATCGCGTTACAAACGCGCAGTAAAATCAATCAATCAATCAATCACGGCATTTATAGAGCGCGCTACTCACCCGGGAGGGTCTCAAGGCGCTGGGGGAGGGGGTAAGTTACTGCTCGAACAGCCAGGTCTTGAGCTGCTTCCTGAAGGAGAGATGGTCCTGGGTTCGCCGAAGGTGAGTGGGGAGGGAGTTCCAGGTCTTGGCTGCCAGGTAGGAGAAGGATCTTCCTCCGGCGGTGGTTCTGCGGATGCGTGGTACGGTGGCGAGGGCGTGGCTGGTTGATCGTAGCTGGCGTGTGGGCGTGTAGAAGGTCATGCGGTCGTTGAGGTACTTTGGGCCCAGGTCGTGGAGGGCCTTGTGTGCGTGGGTGAGGAGTCTGAACGTTATTCTCTTGCTGACGGGGAGCCAGTGCAGGTCTTTCAGGTGTCCGGTGATGTGGCTGTGTCGGGGGATGTCCAGGATGAGTCGTGCGGAGGCGTTCTGGATGCGCTGGAGTCTTTTTGAAGTTTGGCTGTGGTTCCGGCGTAGAGGGTGTTCCCATAGTCCAGTCGGCTGGTGACGAGTGCCTGGGTGACGGTCTTCCTGGTTTCAGTGGGGATCCATCTGAAGATCTTGCGGAGCATGCGCAGGGTGTTGAAGCATGAAGATGAGACGGCGTTGACTTGTCTGGTCATCGACAGGGAGGAGTCCAGGATGAAGCCCAGGTTGCGTGCGTGGTCCGTTGGCTTGGGCGCGGTGCCCAGGGGCCGGGGGCCACCAGGAGTCGTCCCAGGCGGAGGGTGATGAGCCCAGGATGAGGACTTCCGTCTTGTCTGAGTTCAGTTTAAGGCGGCTGTTCCTCATCCAGTCGGCGACGTCTCTCATCCCGTCGTGTAGGTTGGCTCTGGCGGTGGTGGGGTCGTTGGTGAGGGAGAGGATCAGCTGGGTGTCGTCGGCGTAGGAGATGATGTTGAGGTTGTGTCGGCGTGCGATGGCTGCGAGGGGGCTCATGTAGACGTTGAAGAGGGTTGGGCTGAGTGAGGATCCCTGTGGAACGCCGCAGATGACTTCGGTGGCTTCGGATCTGAACGGGGGAGGCGGACTCTCTGGGTTCTTCCGGCGAGGAACGAGATGATCCATTCCAGTGCTTTCTCTCGGATTCCGATGTTGCTGAGGCGCTTCACTAGGGTGCGGTGGCAGACGGTGTCGAACGCCGCGGAGAGGTCCAAGAGGATGAGGGCAGCTGTTTCCCGTTGTCGGTTAGGGTTCTGATGTCGTCGGTGGCTGCGATAAGGGCGGTCTCGGTGCTGTGGTTGGCCCGAAACCCGGACTGCGAGGGGTCGAGGGATCCATTCGTCTCGAGGAAGGCGGCAAGCTGTCTGTTGACGGTCTTCTCGATGACTTTGGCCGGAAACGGAAGGAGCGAGATGGGACGGTAGTTCTTAAGGTCGGTGGGGTCCGCCGTTGGTTTCTTCAGGAGGGCGGTAAGCTCGGCGTGCTTCCAGCTCTCCGGGAAGGTGGCGGTGTGGAAGGAGGAGTTGATGATGTCCCGGAGATGGGGTGCGATGGTGGCGTCGGCTTTGTTGAAGACGTGGTGTGGGCAGGGGTCGGTTGGTGATCCGGAGTGGATGGAGTTCATCGTGCGGGTGGTGTCTTCGGTGCTGATCGGGGTCCAGTTGCAGAGGGTGGTGGTGGCAGGCGTTGGTTCGGCGGTAGGGTGCGTTGTTTGTGCGTCGAAGCTGTTATGTATGTCGGTGATCTTGCGGTGGAAGAACGCGGAGAGTGAGTTGCAGAGGTCTTGCGAGGGGGTGATGTAGTTGTTTCCGGCGCTGGGGTTGGAGAACTCTTTGACGATGCTGAAAAGTTCCTTGCTGTCATGGGCGTTGTTGTCCAGTCGTTCTTTGAGTGCCGACTTCTTGGTGGCACGGATCAGCTGGTGGTGTTTGCGGGTGGCGTGCTTGAGGGCGGTCCTGTTGTCTGTGGTCTGGTCGAGTCGCCAGGTTTTCTCGAGAGTGCGGCAGTTCTTCTTGGATTCCTTGAGTTCGTTGGTGAACCAAGGGGTTTTCTTGCTTCCGGGTCTGCTGGGAGGGTTTTTAGTGGTGCGAGGTCGTCGGCGCAGGCGGTCAGCCACTTGGCGAGGTTGCTGGCTGCTTCGTTTGGGTCCGTTGTGTTGGTGGGTGTGTTCTGGCTGAGGGAGGCGGTGAGCTGCTCGGCGGTGATCTTGCTCCAGCTCCGGCGGGGAGCCTGTTGCGGGTGGTGGTGGGTCGTAGTCTTTCTGAAGCTGAAGTGGACGCAGCTGTGGTCGGTCCAGTGGAGTCCGGTGGCGTGGCTGAAGGAGATGTGCTTGCTGGACGAGAAGACGGGGTCAAGCGTGTGGCCGGCGTAGTGGGTGGGCGTGTTCACCAGTTGCTTGAGTCCGAGGTTGGCGAGGTTGTCCAGCAGGGCGGTGGTGTTTCTGTCGTTGTTGTTCTCCAGGTGGAAGTTGAGGTCCCTAGGAGGATGTAGTCGGCGGAGGGCATGGCGTGCGGGCTGATGAAGTCTGCGATGTCTTCGCTGAATAGTGTGCGTGGTCCCGGGGGTCTGTAAAATGCGTACCCAACGCACACCGTACGCGGATCCTCTCAAGAATCCTAAAATGGAGGTTAGGTTCCGCGTGGTAGTCGAGGAAGGTGCGCTTTGGGTGCGCGTCTTCAAAAAATTTAATTTTTTTAAAAAAAGTAAATATAATATTTTAAAAAATATAAAAAATAAAAAAATGAAAAAGAATATCAACATTTTTTAAAACATTTTTTTTCAATTTATAGAAAAATTATTAATTTTTTTTAAATAAAAAATTTGAAATTACATTGTTTAAAAAAATGTAGAAAAGAAATATAAAAAATAAATAAATTCAATAATTAATACATTAAACAATTGTCATTGAAAAAACCTTTGAAATTCACTGAAAAAACCATAGGTTTCAGACACGTTATAGTTACAAATTAGCATTTAAAAACCTTTGAAATTCACTGAAAAAACAATAGGTTTCAGACACGTTATAGTTACAAATTAGCATTTAAAAACCTTTGAAATTCACTGAAAAAACCATAGGTTTTAGGGACAGTTATAGTTACTTGGACATTGCACTCGTACAAAACCCGTGAAATTCCCCGTTATAGTTAGTCCAGCTAACTATAACTCACGCCCGCTAATGCACTGCTGATGACGTCACATATTACATCACTCATGACATGGTCAGTGACATCACTGATGACATCACTGATGACATCTCAAATGACATCACTGATGACATCATCCACGTGATAATCTGATGCACCTCCTCACACCCTAATATAATCTTTGATACACCCACTGTAAATTACAGACTGCCATTCGCAAAACCATAAACACTCCAACACCAATAACTACATACCCACTCACTGATTCTTAGGTCTACGCACACATCCACTAACTCACCCGTACAGTCACTCATACTTATGGTCACTCAGTACAGGACTATCATATGCACTCATACTCCTATATAGACACTAAAAAACGGCCACTCATCCATAGAGGTACTCACACACCTAGTCAGTCATGCAAATAATTAAACACACTGCCATTTACTCACCTATACAGTTATACACACACCAGCTCACTTAATCATACAAATACTAGCACATTGTTACGCTCTTATACAATCACTGATACAAGCACACACTCATCCATACAGCCACTATCACAATCACTCACTCTCGCTATAGCTATTTATATACTCCAACACACATATATACTGGCTTTCACATATGTAGTTACTCACACATGTACCACTGGGACATACATTCACTCACTAACACACTCTTACACACACTTACCCACCCATACAGTCTATCACAGATGCACTCTTGAAACCATCCACCCAGTGAATCACCCACTCACACATCTATGCACAGAGTCGCACACACCCCACCCACATAAACACTCAGGCACCCATACAGATACTCAGACAACAAATCAATAACTCATATAGACACTCATGTAGCTATTCACAAACCCATGCAGCCACTTACACAGCAACAGACAGACGGATACAGACATTCACCCAGTTTAGTCACTAACCCATGCATTCAGTAAGATACGTTAAATCACTCACTTATAGAGTCAGTCATGCACCTACTAAATCATCCATACAGACACTTACACACCCACTCATTCTTCAATACGTCTTTTCCTATATATATTAAAAATATTTAAACTTTACAGAAACACAAAGTCACTGGATGATGTCATCAGTGATGTCATTTGAGATGTCATCAGTGATGTCATCAGTGATGTCACTGACCATGTCATGAGTGATGTAATATGTGACGTCATCAGCAGTGCATTGCGGGGCGTGAGTTATAGTTAGCTGGACTAACTATAACGGGGAATTTCACGGGTTTTGTACGAGTGCAATGTCCAAGTAACTATAACTGTCCCTAAAACCTATGGTTTTTTCAGTGAATATATATATATGTGATCAAGGCCCTGCGAGGCCGAAACGCGTCATGGCAGCACAGCAATAATAAATATCAAGCACAAGAAAAAGAGGAGTCCGTTTCCATCTTTTTTGGCGTAAAACCAGAGACAAGAAGGAGAAAACGTACGATATATATATATATATATATATATATAGATAAATATATATATATATATATATATATATATATATATATATATATATATATATATATATATATATATATATCTAAAAACAAACAGTCCGTAATCGGTGCGCACTTAACTCAGCTGGTGCATGTGTCGAGGTCAGACCATACCCCGCAGTAATGTCTTCAAACGAAATTAACCACTGCACTCCAGAAGTCGTAATTACCGCCACCATTACCACCACCACACCAAACGTTTCGACCAAGAGATGGTCTTTGTCACGGTTACGTGAGTCCTTTGTCGATTTCACCCTTTATAGTGTCAATTCATGTTCCCAGTTTTAGTGCATTCTGGGACTTGTATTTTTTAAAACTAGTATTTTTAAAAAGTCACATTTTGAAGAATTGTTTGATTTTATACACTAATCCATATGTTCATCTTGGCACTCTAACAATATTTCCATGTGTTATGTTGCCCTTTGTAGGATTTCGCGAGTATTTGACTTTTTCAGCTCTGTTCCTCCTTAATTTGAATAAACTTTATTCGCACTTTTGTTGTGTGCTTCGGAGTGTCGTCTATTCTCATTTGTTATAGGTTCAGTGCCTGTTTTCCAAGATAACTCGCTTATTTCTTATTGTTGGGTGTAGTACCCTATTGTTGAGATGCCAATGCAGTTTATAGAACAGTTATAGGTGCACGTGTAATTCTTCATCTCCGTTGAGCCCAAAAGGAGTCTTGGTTTTGAACTTAATGATTAGGCGCGATTCCAGTCTTCTTAGTTTAAGAGTACGATTACCTCCTCTTTCGTGGATTGGGATAGTTGCAATTCCAAAGTATCGTATGTTTTCCCAATTTGTTTTATGTTGTGTGTGGAGATGTTTTGATATCGCATAGTTCATGTCTTTGTTGTGAATGGCTCTGAGATGTTCCAGTATTACGCTTGCGAAGAGGACAGATGGTGCTACCAATGTAGCGTAATCCGCAGGTGCATTCAATCATGTAAACAACATATGTTGTTTCACAGGTGATTCTTTCAGTTATCATGAATGTCTTTCCTTTGAAGTCCTGAATGCTGGTCATAGATTTGCCAATTTTGCAAGCTTTACATTTGTTACAATGAACAAATCCTTTTGTTTTTCTGTTAGCCATGTTTTCGGTTTCTGTGATACAAAATGGCTATTCACAAGTTTATCTTTTAAGGATGCAACTTTGCGATACGTTATATTGGATCTGGAACCAATTGTCTCTCCTATGTCGGGATCTTGTATTAAAACATTCCAATATTTTTGTAGGATCTGTTTAATTTTGAAACTCTCTTTACCATAGGTTAAAATTAACCTTGTTGTATCTTCTGTTTGATTTTTAACTTTTGTGATAAGAGTTTCAGTTTGTGGGATTGCTTTTGCCCGCTCTAGACCTTCTTTGACGTCTCTTAGTTTATATCCTCTCTTCATGAATCGTTTTTCACTTTCTCTGAAGTTTTTTTCAGTCATATCATTTGTAGAACAGTTTCTCCTCATTCTGATAAACTCCCCATATGGGATACTTTTCATTAGGTTTGCCGGATGAAAGCTTTTGCCATGGAGTATACTGTTCGTTGCTGTGGGTTTGCGATAGACTTTGGTTTGTATCTGATTTTCCTCTATATATACTTGAACATCCAGATATTGAATTGTTTTGGAACTGATGTTATAGGTGAATTTCAAACCTATGTCGTTGGTATTTAGAATGTTAAAGTATTTTTGAAATCACTTTGGCTGCCATTCCAAATTAGGAAGAGATCGTCGATATATCTCAGCCAAAGTTCTATCTTGGCTGTATACCCTCGTTTTCCTCTTGCCAGGCAACACATTTTTCCCACCACCCCATGGTGAGATTTGCATAACTGGGTGAAAAAGATATTCC
The DNA here is from genome assembly GCA_963921515.1 of Calotriton arnoldi. Classification (NCBI taxonomy): domain Eukaryota; kingdom Metazoa; phylum Chordata; class Amphibia; order Caudata; family Salamandridae; genus Calotriton; species Calotriton arnoldi. The sequence continues at coordinate 992,674 of CAWUFW010005113.1, forward strand.
CATGGCAGTTCCACGTTGTTGAGTATATACTTTGTGATTAAAAAGAAAGATGTTGTTTTTTAGACATAATTCCACCATTTCCATTAGCATCTTTGTATGCTTAAGTTCTTGGATGCTCTTTTGACGTAGGAAGTAACTTACTGCATTTAATCCGATTTCATGATCAATGGAGGTGTACAAAGATACCACGTCAATGGTTACCAACTGGAACCCTTCTTGCCATCCTATGTTTGACAATGTTCTTAAAAAGTCTCCAGTATCTTTGATGTAGGAACTTAAATTTGTTACTATTGGTGACAGGTATTTATCCACATAGATTGAGATGTTTTCATATAGAGACTGGCAACTGGAAACAATAGGTCTTCCTGGCGGATTTATTAGAGTTTTATGAACTTTGGGAAGGAAATATATGGTAGGCATTACTATACGACTTCTGGAGTGCAGTGGTTAATTTCGTTTGAAGATATATATATATATATATATATATATATATATATATATATATATATATATATATATATATATATGTGTGTGTATGTTAGAAATGGGATTTCTGGTTGGCTAGGGCATGCGCCTAAGCCAGGCAGAAACCACCACTCTTGGTAAGGGCAAGGTAGTTACACGCTAAAGATAACCCATGCTCACCCCTTGGTAGCTTGGCAGAGCAGTCAGTCTTATCCCAGGGGAAATGTGTAAAGCGTTTGCGCAACACACTCACACAGCAGCGACACACTAGGCACACCACAAAAAACTCCACACAAGGTTATATAAAAAAATAGCCTTTGCATTATACATAAAACACATTAGAACGTAATCACATATATACACTATGCCACCTGGCACTTGGTATAACTTTACAGGGATTATATACACCACAGGGCCAATCGGGCCACTGTCATAACCTCACATATATCACAGTTAGTGAGGACAACCACTAACTACTGGTAGGAGTGTGCTTAGCACAGAGCATGATGCATGAACATCATAACAGGACTCAGCATAGCATATTAGGCAGAACATCAGCAGTGCATCTTACGACCCACTAGTAGTGTGCACATATTACCAACTCAGCATAAAAGCATAATGCATGAATGCTGGGTGCCTATGCACCAACCCTAAGCATGATCAGCAGTACACCATAAGCCAACCCTTACAGGGCGTACACATTACTACGTGTGGATCTGGCAGCTGCCCCCCCCGTCCTGTGATGCAGCCTCCAAAATACTGCAGCAGGGGCACATCTTCGGCTTGCCCTGCGATAGCCCCTCAGAACAATGTGGCCCCTAACAGGACATGCAACCGGCAGCTGCTGCGACTCTCCCAGGTGCAGCTGTGGGTGTCAAAACATACGTGGAGACCTCTCCCGGTCTCGGGTCGGGGTAATCCCTGCACTGCTACCAACAGGTAGCCCAATGCCCCCGAGGGCGGGAAGACCTCACTCGGTCCTCCCCCTGTGAAGGCAACTCCCACAATGGCCGGACTCACCCTCACTCTGGCGAGTCAGGCTCCCAAAGGCTGTCATGTGGCCTCTCGATGGCCAAGTCAATGGCACTGCAGCCTCGTGTCTCTTCTTCTTGGCCGGCCCCGCCTTCAACCCGGCTTCATTCCTGCCTGACTTTCTTCTTGTGGCCACAGGAGCCCGCAAGGCTCTGGCTCCGATGATCCTGCCGGCCCTGCCCACAACCAGGTACAGACTTTGCCTGACTTCCGGTGACTCCGTGTCCCGCTTCCCGGCCGGGACTTTGTCACAATGCAGGGCGGCTGGCGACAGGCAAGAGGATCCCAGGAAGGCGATAGAGGGAGGGAGAGCACTTCTTGCCTCAGCTCCCCCCTCTCTTCCCGGGCACACACCAGGCGCGAACAGCGCTGCACGTGCTAGCTCCAAGACTTCCCCTTTCTCTCTGGATCCCCGCCCAAAACCAGGCTTGGACTCTGCCTGGCTTCCAGCCTCTCCTGCGGCTTTCTTCATGGCGCGACGGCGCCCGCCGCACTCAAGAGAGGAGCCCCCTTCTTCGGGCTCAGGCAGTACAATTAAAAGCACTTACCACATGCTGCAGTGACATGAGCTCATGCCCGAGGCTCCACATAGAGGACTCCGGCAGGGCTCCAAGCCCAGGTCCAGGGCAATGTATAGAACACAGCGCTCAGCCCGGTGCTAAGTTTCCAAAGTCCCACAAGTCAGGCCAGCACACAGGGCTTCCCAGCAGAGGGGGAGTCCTTCCAGCTCCCCCAGCAGGCAGCAGGTCAGTCCATGTGGTGGTTCCTCCTCGCACACTGCAGTCCACGCAGTGTCTTAGTACCCAGCGCGTTCCAAGTAAGCACAGCACATGGGGCCACAGCCCCAATATTTATATGCCAAGTGTCTTTGTTCTTCCCCCTGTCATCCAGAGCCAGACATGCAATACACAACAGGCAGGCACAAAGACACATAGCACACAGAAATGCCCACTTCTAAAAGTGGCATTTCTAAAATAGTGATAATAAATCTGTGAACACCAGTACGCAGCATTTATGACCACTATTCCAAACATACCAAACTTGATCACGCTACTCCTCTCATGTCAGGAATTACCACTGAAACACATATCAGGGAATCCCCAATGCATTCCTATGAGAGGGCAGCCTCACAGCAGTGAGAAACCAAATAGGCTGTTTGTCACTACCAGGACATGCCACACAGTTAAGGCACATGTCCTACCTTTTACCTACACTGCACCCTGCCCATAGGGCTAGCTAGGGCCTACCTTAGGGGTGACTGATATCTAGTAAAAGGGGAGTCACAGACGTGGCAACCAATTTATGTGCCACGTCACAGTGGCAGTAAATTACGTGCGCAGGCCCTGCAAAGGCAGAGGCCTGAGACAGGTTTGAAAGGCTACTTTGTTGGGCGGCGCAAGCAGCGCTGCAAGCTCACCAGTAGCATTTAATTTACTGGCCCTGGGTATATGAGATACCGCTTTACAAGGGACTGATAGGTAAATTAAATACGCCAAACAGGTGTAGACAGTCTTACCAAGTTTATCATAGAGAGCACATGCACTTTAACACTGAACAGCAGTGATAAAGTGCCCAGAGTCCTAAACCCACCAACACCAGGTCAGAAAAAATATCAGGAGGAAGTCAAAAAGTTCTGGGATGACCCTGCAAAAAGGGCCAAGTCCAACAGTGTGTGTGTATATATATATATATATATTCACATAAAAAAACAAAGGTTACAGGGACGTTATAGTTATGAAATAGATTTTGAAAAACCTTAGAAATTCACTGAAAAAAACAAAGGTTACAGGGACGTTAAAGTTAGTCTCAGATTTCCTGCATACAAAACTAGTTCAATTCAGCAGTTATAGTTACCTGAGTTAACTATAATTTACGCCCCGCAATGCACTGCTGATGACCTCACATATTACATCACTCATGACATGGTCAGTGATATCACAGTTTTTCTCAATTCTATTTCCTACCTATAATGTCCCTGTAACCTTTGTTTTTTTTCAGTGAATTTCTAAAGTTTTTCAAAATCTATTTTCCTAAGTATACCGTTCCTGTAACCTTTTGTTTTTTAAGTGCATTTCTATGGTTTTTAACTGGTAGTCGCATTTGCAGAGTGGTGGAGAAAGGAGGTGGGGCCTCTGGCCAGCTCTCAGGAAAAAAACTGTAAGGGAGTTACTGGATGTAACAGGAAGGCTTCTTGGTCCCCAAGGTCCCACATCATACAAGAGGACTTCATTCCCCAACCAGTACTGCACCAGGAGGCATGTTTGCAGAGTGTTGGAGAAAGGGGGCATGACCTCTGAAGTCCTCACACTACTCGCGCTCTGTGAAACTTACTGGAGGTAACAGGAGGTGTAGTTGACCCCCAAGGACCCTCAGCAGCCAAAGGCGCCTTCATCCCCCACTGGCAGTGCACCAGGAGGTGTGTTTGCAGAGTGGTAGAGAAAGAGGATATGGCCTACAAAGACCACTCAGGAATCTCACAGGGAGGACTTGTTGGCCTCCAAGGATCCTCAGCATCCAAGGGGACTTCATCCCCCAACCATCTTGTCTCCAGAAGGTGTGTTTGCAGAGTGGTGAAGCAAGGAGTCGGGCCCCCGGTGATTTGCCAGTCTTTTTGTTTTTAGGTTTTTCTTTGGGGAGGGGTGGGCGCATGGCCCCCCTTCTCTGGGCCAATGTTAGCCCCCTAAATCCCATCCCCCGAAGCCTAGCCTATTAAAAAAAAAAAATTATTATTAAATTAAAGGGAGGTGGCAGAGGGGCCCCTCTTCCAAGCTGATTTTGGCCCTGGGGACCCCATCTCCTGGGGCCCAGCCTTTGCATTTTTTTTAAAAAAAATATTGAGGGGGGCCGTGCGACCCCCCTCAGGGCCGATTTCGGCCCCGGAGACCATAACCCTAGTGTGGATGCCCTGGTCACACCCAGGGCACCCACTTAGGATGGTTGAGGACCGTGGGGGGAGCCTCAAGGCCCCCACTGTCCCTGTCGGTTAACCTCCTCCTGCGGGAGCCAGCATTGCTTTTCCAGAGAGGAAGCTGCTAACATGCAGCTCATTCTCTGAAAAAGCAATTGTGCTCCACTTTGAGCAAGCAAGAGAAAAATGCTCTTGCTTGCTCAAAGTGGAGCAAGGTTTACTATGGCTTGACAGGAGCGGCAAAGTTCCCAACAAGCAATAGCAAACAGCTGTGTCCTGGGGGTGGGCACATATAAGGAGCTGGCCCTGGGGGGTGGCGGTCCCCAGGGCCATGTATGGCTCCAGGAGGGGGGAGGCCACACAGCCCCCCTTTCTTGATTAAGTACCTGCCTCAGGGAGGGGGCGGACCCCGGGGCCAAGAACGGCCCAGGAGGGGTCACGCGGCCCCCCTACCATTTCTACAATTAAAAAGGAGTTTAGCCTCAGGGAAGTGATGGTGCCCGGGGCTCAGGGGGTCCATGTGAAAAGTAAAAAGCCCCGGGGAGGTGGTAGTCCCCAGGGCTGTGGGGGTGGCCATACAGGCCTACCCACAGTAATTTCAAGAAATAGCCCCGGGGAGGTGGCGTTCCCTGCGGCTGTGGGGGAGGCAATGTGGTCCTCCTGCACCAGTTAACTTATGTTTGCCCTAGGGAGGCTGTGGACCCCAGGGCGCAGGGCTGCTGCATGTGAAACCCCCGCATTTTTATAAATACTGCTCCTGGGATTTGGACCAGCTGGGGGCTTCATTAAAAAGACGAGCAGAGCCTGTGCGTATTTCTTTTTAATTTTGCCACGGGTCCACCCGCGAATTCATGGCAAAATTCAATACAGCAGCTGAAGCAAAAAGGGGAGGTTTTGTTAACATTTTGTGAAGATTCGTCAGGGGGCGCCAAAGTTATTTGCAAAACAAAAAACGCTTTTCCTAAGGAAACTTTGGTCCTATCTATAACTACCTACCGGCTATATACGATCATATATATGTATATTCACTGAAAAAACCATAGGTTTCAGGCACGTTATAGTTAGAAATTAGCATTTAAAAAACCTTAGAAATTCACTGAAAAAACATAGGTTTCAGGGACGTTATAGTTAGTTGGAGATTTCACTCATACAAAACCAGAGAAATTCCACCGTTATAGTTAGTTCAGCTAACTATAACTCGCGCCCCGCAATGCACTGCTGATGACGTCACATATTACATCATTCATGACATGGTCAGTGACATCACTGATGACATCTCAAATGACATCACTGATGACATCACTGATGACATCATCCAGTGACTATGTGTTTTTGTAAAGTTTAAATATGTTTTATGTATATATATGCCAAGGTGTATTGAAAAATGAGTGGGTGTATAAGTGTCTAGATGGATGATTTAGTAGGTGCGTGACTGACTGTATAAGTGAGTGATTAAATGTGTCTTACTGAATGCATGGGTTAGTGACTGATACATACATTCACACAGTTTAGTGTGTAAGTGGTTGCATGGGTTGGTGAGTAGCTAAATGAGGATCTATATGGGTTATTGATTGGTTGTCTGAGTATCTGTATGGGTGCCTGAGTGTCTGTGTGGGTGGGTGTGACTCTGTGCATAGATGTGTGAGTGGATGATTCAATGGGTGTACGGGTTCAAGAGTGCATCTGTGAAGGGCTGTATGGGTGGGTGAGTGTGTGTATGGGTGTGTTGGTGAGTGAATGGATGCCTCAGTGGTACATGTGTGAGTAACTGCATATGTGAAAGGCAGTATATCTGAGTGTTGGAGTGTATAAATGACTATATGTGAGAGTGAGTGATTGTGAGAGTGGCTGTATGGATCAGTGTGTGCTTGTATTAGTTATCGTATAAGAGTGTAAGTATGTGTTAGTATATATTTGAATAAGTGAGGTGGTGTGTGTATAACTGTATAGGTGAGTAAATGGGAGTGTGATTGATTCTTTGCATGACTGACTAGGTGTGTGAGTAACTCTATGGATGAGTGGCGGTGTGTGAGTGTCTGTATAGATATGTGAGTGTATATGATAATGCCGTATTGATGGTTGACTGCATGAATGAGTGACTGTATGGGTGAATGAGTGGATGTGTGTGTAGACCTAGGAATTAGTGAGTGGGTATGTACTAACTGGTATTGGTGTGTCTATGGTTTCAAAAATGGTAGTCTGTATTTCAGAGTGGGTGTATCAAAGGTTATATTAGGGTATGAGGAGGTGCATCAGATTATCACGTGGATGATGTCATCAGTGATGTCATCAGTGATGTCATTTGAGATGTCATCAGTGATGTCATCAGTGATGTCACTGACCATGTCATGAATGATGTAATATGTGACATCATCAGCAGTGCATTGCGGGGGCGCGAGTTATAGTTAGCTGAACTAACTATAACGGTGGAATTTCTCTGGTTTTGTACGAGTGAAATCTCCAACTAACTATAACGTCCCTGAAACCTATGGATTTTTCAGTGAATATATATATACATACATATATTGTGGTTTTTTTTACCTGCAAACGGGCTTAATATCATAAGAGAATGTATGGTGAATAATTCAACTTAAAGGAAAATGTTTTTTATGTCTATGAGCACTCCGCTCACGTGCTTGTCAGTAATTTGCACTGTCACTTTAAATATGGGAGCTCAACATGAGTACAATGTCATGTGAACAAGGCTCGGACGAGCCGAAACGTTATGGCGGCATCAGAGGAATAAATATTAGATTTGCACTAACTTTTGGTCCGTGTCCATGGTTCGTGGTCTTAAGGAGGATTCCTGTATACATGACGCGGAAAGGAGTTACATATATATATATTCACTGAAAAAACCATAGGTTTCAGGGGCGTTATAGTTAGTTGGACATTTCACTCGTACAAAACCATAGAAATTCCCCTGTTATAGTTAGTTCAGCTAACTATAACTTCATGCGCACCGCAATGCACTGCTGATGACGTCACATATTACATCACTCATGACATGGTCAGTGACATCACTCATGACATCACTGATGACATCTCAAATGACATCACTGATGACATCACTGATGACATCACTGTTGACATCATCCAGTGAATGTGTGTTTTCTGAAAATTAAATATGTTTTATATATGTATATCTCAAGGTCGATGGAAGAATAAATGGGTATATAAGTGTCTAAATGGATGATTTTTTTTGTAAAATTGATTGTATAACTGACTGATTAAGTGTATCTTAGTGAATACATGGGTTAGTGAGTAATGTTTAAATATGAAAATATCTGTATCAGTCTCTCACTTTGTGTATAAGTGGCTGCATGGGTTGGTGAGTAGCTACATGAGTGTCTATATGGGTTATTAGTTGGTTTTTGAGTATCAGTATGAGTGTCTGAGTGTCTGTATGGTTCGGTGGGGGTATTACTTAGTGCATAGATGCATGAATGAGTGACTCACTGTTTGTATGTGTTGAAGACAGCATGTGTGCAGGACTGTATAGGTGGATGAGTGTGTGTATGGGTGTGTTAGTGAGTGAATGACTGTCTCAATAGTGTCTTTATGAGTAACTACATATGTTTTAAACTAGTATATGTGAGTATTGGTGTATATAAGTGAGTATATGTGAGAGTGAGAGATTGGAAGAGTTCCTGTACAAATAAGTAGGTGTTTCTATAAGTGATTGTTTAAGAGAGTAAGTATGTGTAAGTTTCTGTAGAAGTAAGTGTGGTAGTGTGTGTATAACTGTATATGCAAGTAAATGGATGTTTGATACTTTGTTTGCATGTGTGACTATGTGTGTGAGTAACTCTAAGGATGAGTGGCGGTGTGTAACAGGATGTATAGGTGTATGAGTACATATGATGAGTGAGTACATGTATGAGTGACTGTATAGGGACTGTTGGTGAATGAGTGGATGTGTGTCTAGATCTTGGAATTACTGAATAGGTGTGTTGTAACTGGTATTGGTATGTCCATTGTTTTGAAAATGTCAGTTTGTATTTTTGAGTGTGTGTATCAAAGGTTATATTAGGGTGAGAGGAGGTCTGCCACTCTATCACAAGGATGATGTCATCAGTGATGTTATCAGTGATGTCATTTGAGATGTCATCAGTGATGTCATGAGTGATGTCACTGACCATGTCATGAGTGATGTAATATGTGACGTCATCAGCAGTGCATTGCGGGTGCGCGAGTTATAGTTAGCTGAACTAACTATAACGGGGGAATTTCTATGGTTTTGTACGAGTGAAATGTCCAACTAACTATAACGCCCCTGAAACCTATGGTTTTTTCAGTGAATTTCTAAGGTTTTTTAAATGCTAATTTCTAACTATAACGTGCCTGAAACCTATGGTTTTTCAGTGAATTTCAAAGGTTTTTAAATGCTAATTTCTAACTATAACGTGCCTGAAACCTATGGTTTTTTCAGTGAATATATATATATTTATTATACTATGTATACATGTGAAAATGTCTCGGTCCGCCTGTTTGCCTCGGTGGCACGGAAAAAATGGGTGGAACTGACGTCAGCACGCCGACGAGGTCCTCTTATGGCTCCGATGACGTCATACGGTGTCGCGAGCGGAGCCGTGCTATTATGACGTCCTCGTTGACGTGGGAGAGCTAGGAAAGAATTTCCGTGGAATGCTGGTGCAGGGGATATTCACCTAAGTGTTCAGGCTAGTCCTTTGGGAGCAACTGTTTATGTTGCCACTCCAGAAACCAAAACCAGTGATCAGAGGGCAGAGGCCCTGCAGATGGCACACGAGGTGGGGTGCCCAGTCGTGTGCACCGGCGGGGCAGCGAAGTGACAAGCACCACAACCCACAAAAAAGGTAACGAGGGCACTGAATAACACAGGATCTTCTCTTTGTATCTGGCAGGAACAACGAAGTTAAAATGCCCTAGAACCAAAATGTAGAATTAGTGCTACAACGGTCTTCAAGAGGACCTGCGATGCCGCTTCTGCCTCCCGTACCCTGGAGGCGGCACATGGGTCACGCAGTACGGTCATACTGCGGTGAGACGCACACTCGTTGACCTCTCATGGCACTGCTCCACACTTCAGGGAGGACGCTTTCCATTAGCTATGTTTTCTGATGACGTTTCGCGCCGGCCCCGTCCAACAACAGAACTCCTTTAGATCCAAACAGACTCTTTCACTCTCTCACCGGAAGTGAAACCAGGCCACGCGGACACTTTCACAATACAACAGCCGGGAATGCACTTTTCGGTAAAAAAACACATTCCTTCCTCCTAATTAATCAAATAAACGTCTCACTGAAGAACAGGGGCCAGCTTCGATCGGTAAGCAGCCGTTACAATGACTTTTTACTTCGCGATACCATTACAACGCATGCATTACCACGCATGCGTTGTACATCACGAAGTCATTACTACGCATTTTTTAGAACGCATGGTCATTTACCACGCATGCCTTTACAACGAATTTTGTTGTAAAGGTATGTATGGTAAATGACCATGCGTTCTAAAAACATGTAGATGATCCACGTCGTTGTAAGGAAACAGAGGCTGTTCCGTTTCCTCACAACGACGTGCACCGCCCCTCAGAGACGACGTGAAGCAGGAACCACGAGGAGAGAGGAACCACGAGGAGTGAGAGGTAAGGGGGATTGGGCATGGGGTGGGGGTTTCTTTTCTAGGGTTTAGGGTAGTGCAGTGGTGTTTGGGTGGTGTAGGGGGTTGTGCTGGGGGTAGTGTTTTAGGGTTTAGGGTACTGCAGTGGTGTTTGGGTAGAGTAGGGGATCGTGCTGGGGTAGTGTTTTAGGGTTTAGGGTAGTGCAGTAGTGTAGGGGGTCGTGCTGGGGGTAGTGTTTTAGGGTTTAGGGTAGTGCAGTGGTGTATGGGTAGTGTAGGGGGTCGTGCTGGGGTAGTGTTTTAGGGTTTAGGGTAGTGCAGTGGTGTTTGAGTAGTGTAGGGGGTCATGCTGGTGGTAGTGTTTTAGGGTTTAGGGTAGTGCAGTGGTGTTTGTGTAGTGTAGGGGTCATGCTGGGGGTAGTGTTTTATGGTTTAGGGTAGTGCAGTGGTGTTTGGGTAGTGTAGGGGGTCATGCTGGGGGTAGATTTAGGGTTTAGGGTAGTGCAGTGGTGTTTGGGTAGTGTAGGGAGTCGTGCTGGGGGTAGTGTTTTAGGGTTTAGGGTAGTGCAGTGGTGTTTGTGTAGTGTAGAGGGTTGTGCTGGGGTAGTGTTTTAGGGTTTATGTTAGTGAAGTGGTGTTTGGGTAGTGTAGGGGTAGTGCTGGGGTAGTGTTTTAGGGTGTAGGGTAGTGCAGTGGTGTTTGTGTAGTGTAGGGGTTAGTGCTGGGGGTAGTGTTTTAGGGTTTAGGGTAGTGCAGTGGTGTTTGGGTAGTGTAGGGGTTCATGCTGGGGGTAGTGTTTTAGGGTTTAGGGTATGGCAGTGGTGTTTGGGTAGTGTAGGGGTCGTGCTGGGGGTAGATTTAGGGTTTAGGGTAGTGCAGTGGTGTTTGTGTTGTGAGGGGGTCGTGCTGGGAGTAGTGTTTTAGGGTTTAGAGTAGTGCAGTGGTGTTTGTATAGTGTAGGGGTGTTTAGGGTAGTGCAGTGGTGTTTGTGTAGTGTAGGGGGTCATGCTGGGGGTAGTGTTTTAGGGTTTAGCGTAGTGCAGTGGTGTTTGTGTACTATAGGGGGTAGTGTTTTAGGGTTTAGGGTAGTGCAGTGGTGTTTGTGTCATGTAGGGGGTCATGCTGTGGGTAGTGGTTTAGGGTTTAGGGTAGTGCAGTCGTGTTTGTGTAGTGTAGGAGGTCGTGTTTTAGGGTATAGGGTAGTGCAGTGGTGTTTGGGTAGTGTAGGGGGTCATGCTGGGGTTAGTGTTTTAGGGTTTAGGGTAGTGCAGTGGTGTTTGGGTAGTGTAGGGGGTCGTGCTGGGGGTAGTGTTTTAGGGGTTAGGGTAGTGCAGTGGTGTTTGTGTAGTGTGGGAGGTCATGCTGGGGGTAGATTTAGGGTTTAGTGTAGTGCAGTGGTGTTTGGGTAATGTAGGGAGTCATGCTGGGGGTAGTGTTTTAGGGTTTAGGGTAGTCCAGTGGTGTTTGTGTAGTGTAGGGAGTCGTGCTGGGGGTAGTGTTTTAGGGTTTAGGGTAGTGCAGTGGTGTTTGGGTAGTGTAGGGGGTCGTGCTGGGGGTAGTGTTTTAGGGTTTAGGGTAGTGCAGTGGTGTTTGGGTAGTATAGGGGGTCAGTGCTGGGGTAGTGTTTTGGGTTTACGGTTAGTGCAGTGGTGTTTGTGTAGTGTAGGGGTCGTGCTGGGGTAGTGTTTTAGGGTTTAGGGTAGTGCAGTGGTGTTGGTGTACTGTAGGGAGTCGTGCTGGGTTCTAGTGTTTTAGGGTTTAGGGTAGTGCAGTGGTGTTGGTGTACTGTAGGGGTAGTGTGGGTTCTAGTGTTTTAGGGTTTAGGGTAGTGCAGTGGTGTTTGTGTAGTGTAGGGGTCGTGTTTTAGGGTTTAGGGTCGTGCAGTGGTGTTTGGGTAGTGTAGGGGGTCGTGCTGGGGGTAGTGTTTTTGGGTTTAGGGTAGTGCAGTGGTGTTTGGGTGGTGTAGGGGTCGTGCTGGGGTAGTGTTTTAGGGTTTAGGGTAGTGCAGTGGTGTTTGAGTAGTGTAGGGGGTCATGCTGGTGGTAGTGTTTTAGGGTTTAGGGTAGTGCAGTGGTGTTTGTGTAGTGTAGGGGGTCATGCTGGGGGTAGTGTTTTATGGTTTAGGGTAGTGCAGTGGTGTTTGGGTAGTGTAGGGGGTCGTGCTGGGGGTAGATTTAGGGTTTAGGGTAGTGCAGTGGTGTTTGGGTAGTGTAGGGAGTCGTGCTGGGGGTAGTGTTTTAGGGTTTAGGGTAGTGCAGTGGTGTTTGTGTAGTGTAGGGGGTTGTGCTGGGGGTAGTGTTTTAGGGTTTATGTTAGTGCAGTGGTGTTTGGGTAGTGTAGGGTTAGTGCTGGGATAGTGTTTTAGGGTTTAGGGTAGTGCAGTAGTGTTTGTGTAGTGTAGGGTGTAGTGCTGGGGGTAGTGTTTTAGGGTTTAGGGTAGTGCAGTGGTGTTTGGGTAGTGTAGGGGTTCATGCTGGGGGTAGTGTTTTAGGGTTTAGGGTATGGCAGTGGTGTTTGGGTAATGTAGGGGTCGTGCTGGGGGTAGTGTTTTAGGGTTTATGTTAGTGCAGTGGTGTTTGTGTAGTGTAGGGAGTCGTGCTGGAGGTAGTGTTTTAGGGTGTAGGGTAGTGCAGTTGTGTTTAGGTAGTGAAGGGGTCGTGCTGGGGGTAGTGTTTTAGGGTTTAGGGTAGTGCAGTGGTGCTTGTGTAGTGTAGGGGGTCGTGCTGGGAATGTTGTTCATTTCTATGGCAAAATGAACCCCCTCATTTTGTTCCTTTTTAAATTAAATGTTTTAAGTGTTACCAGTTTATTCCAATCAAGATGGCTTCAGGTGTGCCATAATTTTGTCATAAGTAAGACTGTTAGCTCTCTAGTTGTTCTTTAGAACACTCTGGGAAGCTGCAGTAGAACACAAAGGCATCAACTGACAGGCTGCTCCTGTTGAAATATAACAGGAAGATATTTGAGATCACACTTGAAACATGTCCTAATTTTTCTTTCTACAGCACTAACCATAATTTCTATGACAAAATGAACCCCCTCATTTTGTTCCTTTTTAAATTAAATGTTTTAAGAGTTACCAGTTTATTCCAATCAAGATGGCTTCAGGTGTGCCATAATTTTGTCATAAGTAAGGCTGTTAGCACTCTAGTTGTTCTTTAGAACACTCTGGGAAGCTGCAGTAGAACACAAAGGCATCAACTGACAGGCTGCTCCTGTTGAAATATAACAGGAAGATATTTGAGATCACACTTGAAACATGTCCTAATTTTTCTTTCTACAGCACTAACCATAATTTCTATGACAAAATGAACCCCATCATTTTGTTCCTTTTTAAATTAAATGTTTTAAGTGTTACCAGTTTATTCCAATCAAGATGGCTTCAGGTGTGCCATACTTTTGTCATAAGTAAGGCTGTTAGCGCTCTAGTTGTTCTTTGGAACACTCTGGGAAGCTGCAGTAGAACACAAAGGAATCAACTGGCAGGCTGCTCCTGTTGAAATATAACAGGAAGATAGTTGAGATCTCACTTAAAACATGTCCTAATTTTTCTTTCTACAGCACTAACCATAATTTCTATGACAAAATGAACCCCCTCATTTTGTTCCTTTTTAAATTAAATGTTTTAAGAGTTACCAGTTTATTCCAATCAAGATGGCTTCAGGTGTGCCATACTTTTGTCATAAGTAAGGCTGTTAGCACTCTAGTTGTTCTTTAGAACACTCTGGGAAGCTGCAGTAGAACACAAAGGAATCAACTGACAGTCTCTGCCCTTGTTGGATGTACATGTTTTACTGAGAATGTCAGACTTCATTCTCACATGACTGAGAAAGATAATGTGAATTTACAGAAAATATGCTCTCATTTTAGCTTCTGGAGCACCTTCCAAAACTCTATGGGACAAGCATGTGAAAATAGTTTTCTCTCAAACATGATTCATGATATCCCAGCAGAAGGTTTTTCACAGGGTAAAATCACCTTAGAACACACCACAATTCCTGAAATTAGTATGGTACCATCAACAAATGAATTCTAATGTAACTAAAGTCTGTTATCACCCTTTATAGTTCTCCTTTTGGTAACCCTCAAAATCTTTGATTCACTACAATGCATTTCAATGGGGTACTATCATGTATATTGGTCCCAAGATGGCTGCCAGCAATTCCAGGATGAAGTGCTGACAGCCAATCAGATCTCACAATGACATGTGTGGTTAGGCTCCGCCCAGATATATATGTGATTTTACTTTTGATTTTCTCAGGAACTACTGAACGGATTTACACCATTTAACCAAAAGGCACGACTCTGAACCAAGGGCTACCTTTTTGCCAAATTTGGTGTAATTCCGTTCAGCAGTTCGGGCTGTAGCTGCGACTAAAGGTTCCTATGGAAAATTGCATGGGGAAAACACGTTTTGGGACCCCCCTTTTTCTCGGCCCCACTTGACGAATCACCCGAGACTTTCAGGATAGGAGCAGACCGGAGCGGGCCATAAGTTTTGAAAATTTCGCGAAGATTCGTCGACCGGCGCCAAAGTTATTGGAAATAGAATGTTGTGAATTTCCTATGGAAAATAGGTCCTAACAATAACTATCTACTGGCGACCGCCAGTAGATAATATATATATATATATATATATAAAAGTTCCAAGTGTCCGCCAAAATGCCGTACGCCTGCCTCTGCGTGTCGGTGCCAGCGGTGGCGGCAGGAAGCCACAATAATCCAAGAAAACCACACCCAAAAGGAATGAAGCGGCACACCAATTCCGTTACGAGTGATTTATTCGTGAAGAAAGGTTTCTTCATGAATAAATTCCTTTTGGGTGTGGATTTCTTGATATATATATATATATATATATATATATATATATATATATATATATATATATATATATATATATATATATATCCACAACAACTCCGTCAACCACCTGGGAATCCTCACCACAAACGGAGCACGGACCACAAATTGGTGCAGAACAGTTTATTAGTGCTCTCCGACCTCTACAGCCATGACGCGTTTCAGCCCGTCAAGGGCCTTGATCCAATGTAAACAGTCCCGATAGGCAGCAGTAAGGTCCCATGATGCCACCGATATATATATATATATATATATATATATATATATATATATATATATATATATATGTATATATATATTCCTCTCCTCGCCACAATCCTTCGGAAAACGAGTGCAGACCTCATTCAGTGCAAATATTTCATTTTATTGTTACCAGTCCTCTGCCATTACGCGTTTCGGCCGTACAAGCGGCCTTGATCACATGACACAGTCAAGTTACTACCATTGGTTTAAATAGTGAACAGTGCAAGCGTAATCCTTGGATCATGATCAACATTAAAGAAAGACTATGTAAAGACGTCACAATTCTTTCTAAAAAAGATGCACATTGTATCATAAGTGCGTAAAAATCCTTAACAACCGATTTAAAAGACATAATAAAGACATAAATTTAAATCAGTTAAGAAGAAAAGATCAGGTCCATAATAATATAAGTAAGACTACGCAAAAGAGTTTATAAAAAGTGCAATATGAGGTATATGTGCAAGTAAATGTGCAAAAAGTGCAATGTTAAAATATGGACCACAAGACCAACAAAATTAAAAATGCGCCTAATAAGAGTGTGCCACCCAAAATATTATTGTATAAATACATGTCACTGAATAGTGTCAAAATATATAAGTATTATTAGTAAATGGGTTCCTGGAGCCCCAGTTAACCCATTATGAACAAAATAACATAGAAAATTCTCATAATTTTCCACTCGATCCTGTTGTGGATTAGCAATAGTAAGAATGTTGTCAGAGGTTAAAGAATACCGGTTTAAATACCCGAATTACATTCTGCTTTAAGCATTTATAAATATTGTGATATATGTGAGTATGATCAGAAACCCCCTTTAAAATGTTGTATAAGGAAATTAAGGTAATGACATAGACCCTACCGACATTCTCTGATCTTTCCACACAAAAATAAATAAATACATATATAATAAATATCATATAAACAAAATTAATACAATCCAAAATAGATAAAATCTGCTTAAATATTCATACATGTAATAAATAAATGTGTTTAAAAGCACCACTAAAATGTCAATAAATAGTCAATAAATACACCTATAAAGTCCACTGATAGTATACTCACATAAAAATTATATGCATATAAGATGATTCAAATATATACAGAATGAGATGGTCGGCATTTATGAGGATCTAAAGACATGTAAACAAATCCTCTGTTACATTTAAACCTGACGGATGTTTTGAATTGAGTTCCAAAATATATCTAGTTTCCAACTGGCGTAATTTCTGTTCTCTGTTTCCGCCCCTCCTACTACCTGCTATTGAATCTATAACAAAATATTTGAGATCTTTGCTTCTAGATTCATGTTTGGCTTTAAAATGGCGAGCCACCGGATATGTATTGTCCTGGCTGTTAATTGCCCTCAAATGTTGCAGTATTCTTTTGTGCACTTGAAGCTTGGTGCTTCCAACATAAAGCAAGTTGCACGGGCATGACAATACACAGACTGCAAATTCTGTCTTGCATGTGAGTAATTTAGAGATCTGGTGTTTTTTCTCATTCAGGGGAGTGATATAAGATGTTCTATTTTCTCCCTGTTGGCACGCCTTACATGTTTTACACTTAAAAAAGCCAGTATGAGTTTGTAGCCAATTAGTTGACTCAATAACTTCAGGACTAGTTGTAACTAGGTCATCCCTCATGGAGCGACTTCTACTGTAGGTTATGGACGGTCTTTTAGGTAACAGAGAGCCAATTACTGGATCACTTTGAACCAACGGCCAGTGGCGAGATATTATAGATTCAATTTTTTTGGATTGTTGGCTAAATTGAATTATAATCCTGAATTCCTTTTCTACATCATCAATTAATGGCAGTGCTTCACTTGGATTGGTCTCAACTGTGGATTTGGATATGGGTTCTATCTCCCTTAGCAGCTCACTTCTACTCCTACGGTTAGATTTGTTAATAGCTCTATCAATAACCTGTTCTGAGTAACCCCGTTCTCTGAATCTCAATTTGCTTTCTGCCTGAGCCCGTAAGAGATCACTATCTTTGCTGTGGATACGCCTCAGCCGAAGCATTTCCCCATAGGGGATACTAGTTATTAGGTGTCTAACATGAGAGCTACTAGAGTGTAGTGTATAGTTACCAGCTGTTTCCTTGCGAAATAATTTAGTTTGAATCTTATCATCATCTATATACACATGTGTATCAAGGAAACTCACTGTAGAAGAACTGATATTAGCCGTAAAGTGTAGATTCAAATCATTTACATTGATCGCTTGTATGAATTCTTGAGCCTTGTCTGCACTGCCATCCCATATAACAAACAGGTCACCAATGAAACGCAACCATAATTTGACATTGGTTAACATAGTCTCCCGATGTTTAGTCATGAGGACCAGCTCCTCCCACCAGCCCATGTGTAAACACGCGTAACTGGGGGAGAAGCTGGCCCCCATCGCCACACCCCTGACCTGTCTGTAGAGGAGACTATTAAACATAAATATATTGTTTGTCAGGCAAATTTCAACCATATCATTAATCATTTTCTTATGGTCCCCCATGGTACCCATTGTTCTATTTAAGAAGTGATCCAGTGCTCTTAATCCATCAGGATGCCGAATGCTCGTATACATTTCCAAAATCCAATTTCCGGTAAAACTGGCGTGCTGCCAAATCGCTGGTGGTGCTCGAAAGATAGCGCTACCGCAAGCGCTAGTTATGGACAACAAATTTTCCCCAACCTTCATATGATTGAAGATCCAGCACTCGTGTTCATGGGGTTTCTCCCGTTTATTGCCTCCGTTACATTAGACACACAAACATTACAGGGACGCGTTTCGGCAGTCACTCTGCCTTCTTCGACGTGTTATGCGCCATATTGGTGGTTCTTTTAAAGCTCTAGTAACAATAAAAATAGAGGATGCACTTCCTTACACAATGATTGGGTCTGCACTCGTATGTGGGAAAGTAACAACTATAGATAAAAAACGAACTTGCATAACCCTAGTTGCTTAGAGTAAATTACACCAGAGTAATATCCTGCAAGTACCCCTGTTTCTTAGTTATTTACTGACTGTGTCACTCAAGATTATGTCCATCAGTTAGTTTTTACTTAAAGTATCCCATCATGCATTTTTCTATTGCGTGCAAAGCCTGGACTGGATTTATCACATGTCCTTAAACTGTAAAACGGCATCACATTACTGTCTCTGTTTAAAACCAAAAAGTCACGCATTTCTGCCAGTTCAAGCAGGATTAGTTCCAGCGTAGCCGCCCGCTTTATTAATATTGCAGCTCCTTCCACACACCTGCGTTTCCGAGCGCAGCTCACTCATTTGCTCGGAGACGACTTGTTTAAGAATATTAAATATCCAAAATACAAGGAAGGAGTTTAACTCACGGTGGCGACTTACTGCTGTTAAAAACTTTAATCCATGTGTCCAATGTAAACAGTCCCAATAGGCAGCAGTAAGGTCCCATGACGCCACCGATATATATATATATATATATATATATATATTATCTACTGGCGGTCGCCAGTAGATAGTTATAGTTACAACCTATTATCCATAGGAAATCCGCGACATTCTATTTGAAATAACTCTCTTGCCGGTTGACGTATCTTCGCGAAATTTTCAAACTTCGTGGGGCGCTCCGGTCCGCTCCTACCCTGAAAGTCTCGGGGTGATACGTCAAGCGGGGGCCGAGAAAAAAGGGGGTCCCAAAACGCGTTTTCCCCATGCATTTTCCCATAGGAAACTTTAGACACGGCTACAGCCTGAACTGCTGAACGGAATTACACCAAATTTGGCAAAGAGGTAGTTCTTGGTTCAGAAAGAACCCTTTTGTTAAATGGTGTAAATCCGTTCAGTAGTTGCTGAGAAAATCAAAAGTAAAAGTACATATATATCTATGGGCACGGAGGATTCGCGCACCCTGAGCGCACCCTGCGCGCACCGTCCCGATCACGAGCTGCATGTTAATTGGCTGTCAGCTGGCTGTCAACATTCCGATTCAGGAAATGTTGGCAGCCATTTTGTCCCTCGGTAGAACCGAGGGACAGAAACAAGTGCGCAAAGCGCACAAAGGGGGAGGGTAGAAACACCCTGACCCCTAGGTTTGCTCAGGGGGTCCCACAAGGACCCCCTGGGCAAAAAATTTTTTTTTTTTAAATCGGCAGGATGCGCTCAGGGTGCGCGAATCCTGCCGAAAAAATCGAAGCGCGGTCTCCCGCGCTCGATGTAATTGGCCCTCGGGTGGCCCAAGTCCCGGGAGCATGGTGGGGGATAATTTAATGTGTGGGGGCCTCAAGGGCCCCCAAGCCCCGGGACCGCCACCCCCGGGGCTTTTTAAAAATGGTGCGGGAGGGCTCTGAGCCCTCCCGCAGCCCCGGGGACCACCACCTCCCCGGGCTTTTTAAAAAAATTATTAAACCTGTGTGGGGGGCTCCAGCCCCACACGCCCGGGACCACCACCTCCCCGGGCACTAAACATTTTAATATGGGGGTCCGTTACGGACTCCAGAGCCCCGGGACCACCACCTCCCCGGGGCTGTGTACTGAATGGGAGGGGGGCCGCGCGGCCCCCTCCTGGAGCTTCTTGATGGCCCTGGGGACCACCACCCCCAGGGCCAGCTCCTGCAGTGTCCCGGGGTGCCTACCCCCGGGACACTGCTATTTGCAATGACAGGACGGGAGCCTCGCGGCTCCCGTCCTGTCATTGCAAACTGCTTTGGATATTGGAAGAGAGAGCAGGAAACCTGCTCTCTCTTCCAATATCCAAGCCGACAGCTTTACACATGGGGAGCAGCATGTTAGCTGCTCCCCATGTGTAGAAGCAATGCCGGCACCCTAGGGACGCGGGGAGCCGGCGGGACTGTGGGGGATTGGGGACCCCCCACAGTCCCCAACGAGAGGCCAGGCCCCGGGGGATGGGGTCCCCGGGCAAGTAGTGGCCCGGGATGGGGCCACGCGGCCCCCTCCCCAAAAAAAAAAAAAAAAAAAAAAAACGGAATGGCCGGCCCCGGGGATGGGGTCCCCGGGGCCTTAAATGGCCAGAGGAGGGGGCCACGCAGCCCCCCTCCAAAGAATATAAATAAAAACGAGGCCATGCCCCGGGGATGGGGTCCCCGGGGCCAATACAGGCCCAGGGAAGGGGGCCACGCGGCCCCCTTCCCGTTTTTTTTTAAAATTACAAATTAAAAAAAAGGGGTAAGGCCCTGGGGGATGGGGTCCCCAGGGCATAAAAACAGGAAAAAGGAAGGGGGGCCACACAGCCCCCCTTCAGGGGACAAATTTTTATTTATTTTTTAAAACGATCGGCCCGCAGGCCCCGCTCCCTTCCTTCACCACTCTGCAAACGCGCCCCTGGCGCGTTTGCAGAGGGGAACGATCCCCTTGAATACTGGGGGTCCCTGGGGCCAACTAGCCCACCAGGAACCTCCAGTATGCGCCAGGGGCTGCGTTGCAGAGAGGTGTAGAGAGGCCACACCCCTTTACACCTCTCTGCAACGCAGCTCTGTGGCGCTTTTTGGAGGTATATGGTGGGCTAGTTGGACTCCGGGGACCCTCAGGATTCAAGGGGACTTAATCCCCCAACTTAAAACGCGCCACGGGGCGCGTTTGCACAGTGGTGAAGGGAGGGGGCGGGGCTTCAGGTGACATGTGTGCAAACAGGCCCCGTGGCGCGTTTTAAGATGGGGAATTAAATCCCTTCAATCCTGAGGGTCCCTGGGGGCCAACTAGCCCAACAGGTACATCCAGAAAGCGCCACAGAGCTGCGTTGCAGAGAGGTGTAAAAGGGGTGTGGCCTCTCTACACGTCTCTGCAACGCAGCCCCTGGCGCATATTGGAGGTTCCTGGTGGTCTAGTTGGCCCCTAGGGACCCTCAGGATTCAAGGGAACTTAATCCCCCAACTTAAAAACGCGCCACGGGGCGCGTTTGCA
The DNA here is from genome assembly GCA_963921515.1 of Calotriton arnoldi. Classification (NCBI taxonomy): domain Eukaryota; kingdom Metazoa; phylum Chordata; class Amphibia; order Caudata; family Salamandridae; genus Calotriton; species Calotriton arnoldi. The sequence goes on from CAWUFW010005113.1 coordinate 1,013,677, forward strand.
AAGATGTCACCTCAGGCCCCGCCCTCCCTTCACCATTGTGCAAATATTCCTCTAAAATCAGCCGAAATAGGAATTCCGATTTACTCACCTGTTATAAGGAGAGACCTCAGTGCTGTATCTTTCAGCCCAGTACTGGTCCTGAAAAGTAATTTTAACCGTACTTACCGGTAACTTGAATTTCCTTCATAGGCTAACATTGACTGGTTTCACTTGGAAATTCTTCTAAGTGTGGAGTTTTGGAACTTTAAAATATTCCTCTAAAATCAGCCGAAATACGAATTCCGATTTACTCACCTGTTATCAGGAGAGACCTCAGTGCTGCATCTTTCAGCCCAGTACTGATCCTGAAAAGTAATTTTAACCGTACTTACCGGTAACTTGAATTTCCTTCATAGGCTAACATTGACTGGTTTCACTTGGAAATTCTTCTAAGTGTTGATTTTGAAACATACAAATATTCCTCTAAAATCAGCCGAAATCCGAATTCTGATTTACTCACCTGTTATCAGGAGAGACCTCAGTGCTGCATCTTTCAGCCCAGTACTGATCCTGAAAAGTAATTTTAACCGTACTTACCGGTAACTTGAATTTCCTTCATAGGCTAACATTGACTGGTTTCACTTGGAAATTCTTCTAAGTGTGGAGTTTTGGAACTTTAAAATATTCCTCTAAAATCAGCCGAAATACGAATTCCGATTTACTCACCTGTTATCAGGAGAGACCTCAGTGCTGCATCTTTCAGCCCAGTACTGATCCTGAAAAGTAATTTTAACCGTACTTACCGGTAACTTGAATTTCCTTCATAGGCTAACATTGACTGGTTTCACTTGGAAATTCTTCTAAGTGTTGATTTTTGAAACATACAAATATTCCTCTAAAATCAGCCGAAATCCGAATTCTGATTTACTCACCTGTTATCAGGAGAGACCTCAGTGCTGCATCTTTCAGCCCAGTACTGGTCCTGAAAAGTAATTTTAACCGTACTTACCAGTAACTTGAATTTCCTTCCATAGGCTAACATTGACTGGTTTCACTTGGAAATTCTTCTAAGTGTGGAGTTTTGGAACTTTAAAATATTCCTCTAAAATCAGCCGAAATACGAATTCCGATTTACTCACCTGTTATCAGGAGAGACCTCAGTGCTGCATGTTTCAGCCCAGTACTGATCCTCAAAAGTAATTTTAACCGTACTTACCGGTAACTTGAATTTCCTTCATAGGCTAACATTGACTGGTTTTCAGCAAAAAGTTTCAAAGTGTTGATTTTCACAAACTACAAATATTCCTTAAAAATCGCCTGTATGACTTAAACGCATTCTTTCAACTGTTTACAGGAGATGCACCAGTGCTGGATCCAGGATCCAACACTGAGTAAGAAAAAGTAACGATAACAGTTTTTACCTGCTAAGTGAATTTCCTTCCATAGGATAACATTGGTGATTCTATGAGAAAAAGTTTCAAAGTGTCAACTTTTAAAATACAATAATATTCCTTAAAAATCACGACTGTAACCAAAACGCTTTTACTCAACTGTTTACAGGAGATGTACCAGGACTGAATCTAGGATCCAGTCCTGTGGTTACAAAAGTAATCCATAAAGTAACTAATTGCATTTAACTAGAAATTCACATTGAGCTGAATGTTGCATTGTGTTTGAAAATGTGTTGCCCATTGCAACAACTGTAACTACTGTACTTAAAAGTCTATTGCCTATCTGCAAAGTATTTAAACTAAAGTAATTCATTCTGAGAAAGTATTTTTTGTAATGTAATGTATAATGTAATTACAATGTAATTTGACAAATAAAATATGTAAAAAAAATTGTTTCTAAAAATGTAGTAAATTAGTATGAAAAAAATTAATATAACAATTAATACATTTAAAAATTGTCATTTACAAAACCTTTGAAATTCACTGAAAAAACCATAGGTTTCAGACACGTTATAGTTACAAATTAGCATTTAAAAACCTTTGAAATTCACTGAAAAAACCATAGGTTTCAGACACGTTATAGTTACAAATTAGCATTTAAAAACCTTTGAAATTCACTGAAAAAACCATAGGTTTTAGGGACAGTTATAGTTACTTGGACATTGCACTCGTACAAAACCCGTGAAATTCCCCGTTATAGTTAGTTCAGCTAACTATAACTCGCGCTCCGCAATGCACTGCTGATGACGTCACATATTACATCACTCATGACATGGTCAGTGACATCACTGATGACATCACTGATGACATCTCAAATGACATCACTGATGACATCATCCACGTGATAATCTGATGCACCTCCTCACACCCTAATATAACCTTTGATACACCCACTCTAAATTACAGACTGCCATTCGCAAAACCATAGACACTCCAACACCAATAACTACATACCCACTCACTGATTCTTAGGTCTACACACACACATCCACTCACTCACCCGTACAGTCACTCATACTTACGGTCACTCAGTACAGGACTATCATATGCACTCTTACTCCTATATAGACACTCAAACAACGCCACTCATCCATAGAGATACTCACACACCTAGTCAGTCATGCAAATAATTAAACACACTGCCATTTACTCACCTATACAGTTATACACACACCAGCTCACTTACTCATACAAATAGTAGCACATTGTTACGCTCTTATACAATCACTGATACAAGCACACAATCATCCATACAGCCACTATCACAATCACTCACTCTTGCTTATAGCTATTTATATACTCCAACACACATATATACTGCCTTTCACATATGTAGTTACTCACACATGTACCACTGGGACATACATTCACTCACTAACACACTCTTACACACACTTACCCACCCATACAGTCTATCACAGATGCACTCTTGAAACCATCCACCCAGTGAATCACCCACTCACACATCTATGCACAGAGTTGCACACACCCTCCCACACAAACACTCAGGCACCCATACAGATACTCAGACAAGCATTCAATAACTCATATAGAAAATCATTTAGCTATTCACAAACACATGCAGCCACTTACACAGCAACAGACAGACGGATACAGACATACACCCAGTTTAGTCACTAACCCATGCATTCAGTAAGATACGTTAAATCACTCACTTATAGAGTCAGTCACGCACCTACTAAATCATCCATACAGACACTTACACACCCACTCATTCTTCAATACGTCTTTTCCTATATATTTTAAAAATATTTAAACTTTACAGAAACACACAGTCACTGGATGATGTCATCAGTGATGTCATTTGAGATGTCATCAGTGATGTCATCAGTGATGTCACTGACCATGTCATGAGTGATGTAATATGTGACGTCATCAGCAGTGCATTGCGGGGGCGCGAGTTATAGTTAGCTGAACTAACTATAACGGGGGAATTTCACGGGTTTTGTACGAGTGCAATGTCCAAGTAACTATAACTGTCCCTAAAACCTATGGTTTTTTCAGTGAATATATATATATATATGTATGTATGTATATATATATATATATATATATTGGTCCACGGTGTTCTCCTCCCAAACCACCACACAGTGGCACACAGATTTTTTCGGCAGCCAGGTATCGTGAAGTTCAATTTTATTGGGTATTTTATATATGTATATTTCCTCACCCTTCTCGCTTCACCCACCCTGGAATATGGAAATGGAATTTATGTAGATATAGACATAAATAGATATATACATACACGACTTCTGGAGTGCTGTGTAATATTTGCTATGCGTATATATATATATATATATATATATATATATATATATATATATATATATATATATATATACACAGGTCCACACGCTTCTTCCCAGACCACGGACCCTTGGAAGGGGGTGTGTGCGCCGGCGAAGCCCATCGGCCACTTAATCCAACAAAGTTTGTCCCACCATGGGAATACACGCACTCTCAGGACAAATCCGCACGACACTGGAAATGATGCTCAGCTAAGTTTACTGGCTTCCACGCAACGTGTTTCGGCTGACCTGCAGCCTTGTTCACACGTAAACAAGCCGTGTTTCCATAGGGTAAGATGTACAGGCAAACATAGGTAAACATAAACAAAAGACTCAAGTTCCTATCCTTGAAATGCAGGGAAATAAAAAACATTTCGGCCATCTTGTAACGTACATTTCATGTTACTATAAACCAGGGAAACGCATGATAATAACAGCAGACGAAAGACATGTTCATGAAATACATGTCACTTAATAGTGCTAAAATAACTGTTTTTCTGGTTCATATTTGTAGAAGATACATGTGAATCAATGTTATCTTTCAGCGTATCAATATACTACAAAGTAAGGAGCTGCATATTTGTGTATCAGGTGCGTTAAGCATAATTGAAGCTTTACATTGCCCGAAACGTAAGTTAAAAAACCAGGAATAAATGAGTATGTGAATACGTGCCATAGAGTCCTTGCGTTTCAATGGACCTAGAGAAAGGACTGCGTCATAGTGACGAGTCACGTGATCGGCAGAGATTATGTCTCGGCTAAATAGCTAATAAAGTTGGTTGCTTCAAAAAAGTGTGTCCTGGCCCAATGTAGAAATTCTACAAACGAGTTTATACAAGAGCTAATATGAAATAAAACCGGGAATCTCAGTACAATAGTGCAAGAGATTACAGCCTATTCCCCTACGTGATCTGGAAAAAGATCTACCAGAAAATATAACCAATCATATGTAATTAATAAGTAATGCCCCAGTGGGCTGGCGGAGAATATCCCAGTTCCTGATGTTACCCAGGTCCCGGAAAAAAGGGGGAAAACTACAAGAAGCACCAGTAAACTGTACAATTCGTGATACTATATAGGGCGAGTGCCCCCAAGTACAGAGAAACTCTATATGCTTTATACAACACGTAAAAAACATGAAAAAAATGCCTGTACATAAAACTCAAAAAAAGGTCTTATCTGTGATCGGTGCCCAATTAAGTGCTGCTGAAGAAAAGGTTAGGTAGCCCGTGAACGTGATAAAAAGTGCTGGGTGGGCCCCTTCCTTTCCTCCTGTGAAAAGAAAGAAGAGAATAAAAGAATTAGTGAATAGACAATGAAATCGCTCATTAAGAGTAGTGTATATACAATAAAAACATGGTAAATAATAACATTCATCATAGAAGCAGCAGAATTGAGGGGACTTTCTGAAATGAGGGGTAACAAAAATCATACATCATACAAATGAACTCCTAGTTCCTCATCGATGTTGAGACCCCCTGGAATTTTGGTCTGGAGGTCTATGATGTATTTGGATTCTGTTTGTCGTAGTTTTCACCCGCCCTGGAATATGGAAATAGTACTTATGTAGATATAGACATAGATAGATATATACATACATACATACATTTTTATATATATATATATATATATATATTACTTACTAGCGGTTGCCAGTAGGTAGTTATAGTTAGAACCTAGTTTCCATAGGAAAAGCATTTTTGGATTTGCCAATAACTTTGGCGCCGTTTGACGAATTGTCACGAAATTTTCAAAACTAATTGTTCACTCAGGGCAGCTCCTGTGTTGAAAGTTTCGGGATGATTCGTTAAGGATACTTTAGACACGGCTACAGCCTGAACTGCTGAACGGAATTACACCGAATTTGGCAGAGAGATAGCTCTTGGTCCAGAAAGCATTCTTTTTTTAAATGGTGTAAATCCATTCAGTAGTTTTTGAGATATTTAAAGATTTACAGATATCGATATTTGAGAATTGTGAGATCTGATTGGCTGAGCCCTCCCGAGCACGAGCTTGCCTCTGATTGGCTGCCAACACTTCAAACCAGGAAGTGTTGACAGCCATCTTGTGCCTTGGACCGAGGGAGAGGGAAAAAGGTGAGTAAAACATTAAAAAACAAAAAAAGGGGGCAGGGTAGGACCACCCTGACCCCCCAGGCCCAAAAAAATGTTTTTTTTTTTTACATTTTCAGCCGGGTCGCGCTGGGTGCTTAAACCCCGTCGAAAATGAAAAAAAAAACGAAGTGCGGGCTCCCGCGCTTTGTTTTTTAAAGCCCCCGGGTGGGCCAGGTCCCGGGGGCAATCCTCAAAATTCTGTAACGGGGGCCCACGGGGAGGGCATTATAATTTATTCATGGGGGGGCACATGGCCCCCCCAGCCCCGGGGACCGCCACCTCCCTGGGGCTTTATTATAATAGGGTGGAGGGGCCTCACGGGCCCCCTGAGCCCCGGGGACCGCCACCTCCTTGGGGCTAAAATAAGTAATGTGTGTAGGGGGGCTCCCCGGGGCACTGTTTATTTAAATTCGGACCCCTGGCCCCGGGGACCACCACCTCCCCGGGGCTTTATAAATGAAGGGAGGGGGGCCGCGCGGCCCCCATCCAGGAGCCCTTGATGGCCCTGGGGACCGCCACCCCCCAGGGCCGGCTCCTGTAATGTCCCGGGGTGCCCACCCCCGGGACATTGCCGTTTGCTATGACAGGGCAGGAGCACGGCTCCCGCCCTGTCATAGCAAACTCTGCTTTGCTTCAACGAAGCAAAGCAGAATTGCTTTTGGGCAAGGGGAGCTGCATGTCAGCAGCTCCCCTTGCCCAAAAGCAATGCCGGCTCCCGCAAGAGGCGGGGAGCCGGCAGGGAACGTGGGGGCAATAGGGCTCCCCGCACGGTCCCCAACAGTGAGGCCAGGCCCCGGGGGATGGGGTCCCCAGGGCCAGAAGTGGCCAAGGGAAGGGGGGCCACATGGCCCCCTCCCTAATTTAAAAAGAATAAATACATAAAAAAAAACATTGAGGCACAGTCCCGGGGGATGGGGTCCACGGGGTAATAATGGCCTCAGGAGGGGGGCCGCGCAGCCCCCCTCCTTACAAATAATTTTTAAAAAAATATTACATATTTGGCCATGCCCCGGGGGATAGGGTCCCCGGGGCCGAAAACGGCCATGGGATGGGGGCGGTGCGGCCCCCCTCCCATTTTTTTATTTAAAAAAAAAAAAAATGCTCAGGCCCTGGGGGATGGGGTCCCCAGGGCCCAAAAATAATAAAGGGAAGGGGGGTCACACAGCCCCCCTTCCAAAAAACAAAATTTTTAAAAAGCCGGCATTTCGCCTAACTTTACTACTACTAAATCCCTTTTGTGAATACTGAAAGTCGTAAAGTTAGGATTTTGTCTCAGTTTAGTAGTAGTAAAGTTAGGAATCCTAACTTTACTACTACTAAATGCCTTCTGTGAATACCAAAAGTAGTAAGTTTAGGATTTTGTCTCAGATTAGTTCTGTGAATCGGCCCCCAAGTTTTTAGGTCCTTGTGGAAGGTGGTTAAGGAGTGCAGCCACTAAGTGATTCAGGTGGAGCATTCCACAACTTAATCCCCAGAAAAGAGAACGAGTGGCCACCCATCCAACTGACTTTGGACACTGTGAAGAGGGAACGGTTGCTGGAGCACAGGCAGCGTGGAGGATGGTATTGTGCGACTAGTTTTTGCAGGTACCCTGGTCCTGTGTTGAAGTTGATTTTGTACATGAAGCAAAGAGCCTTGAAATTAATATGCTTGTCCACTGTGAGCCAGTGGAGATCGTGGAGAAGATCAGAGACAGAGGAGTGTTTGGGATGCCGAAATAAGAGCCTGGCAGCAGAGTTTTGGACCATCTGTAGACGATTGATCACAGAATTAGCAGCCCCCTGGTATAGAATATTACCATAGTCCAGCCTTGATAATATTATGGCCTGGCACGAAGACTCTTTGTGCAGAAAAAATAATTATCCATAGGATTTTTTTGAGCATTTCAAGGTGGCAAAGCAGGAGGAGGCAACCTTAATAGCCTAAAACTTCATGGTCAAGGTGGAATCAAGCTAGAAACTGAGGTTCTTCACTTCGGGGACAGGGTCAGGAAGTGCTCCCAGATTAGCCGCCAAGTGCTGGTGACCCCAGAGCTGGGGGTACCTGCCTAGTACCATAACCTCCGTCTTGTCACCATTTAATTTCAGGGAGTTGGAGTTCATCCAGGAGGAGACACGACCGAGGCAGGAATTGAGATCTTCCATGCTAGCTACCTGTTCAGATGACAAAGAGAAAATAATTTGCGTGTCGTCAGCATAAGAGAACAGGGTCAGGCCACAGCTTCCCACTAGGTCCACCATGGGGTGGACATAGATATTTTAAAAGCATAGGGCTGAAGGCAGAACCCTGAGGTACTCCTGACATCAGTGAGTGAAGACTAGACATTGTATTTGATGAAAAAACCTGGAAAGTTTGATCTGCCAGAAAGGATTTAAGCCAAATTAAGCACCAAACCTTGGAAGCCTAGTTGGGTCAGTCTGATAGTCAGAATATCATGGGATACAGTGTCAAAGGCAGCGCTGAGATCCAGCAGAATGAGTGCAGCAGTACCACCCTTGTCCAGGAGTCACCGTAGGTGTTCTTTGACCCCTAGAAGGGCAGATTTGCTACTGTTCTCAGCTCTGAAACCAGACTGGGAGGGTTGGAGGGCGTTTTGGACTTCTACATAGGCAGTAATTTGAGAGTTAATGGCATGCTTCGAGGCTTTGGGAAGACGCCCTTCACTCAAGGAGGAGTTAAGAAGATCAACTATCATGGACAGAAGGTGTTGACTCAGAGAGCTGAGCTTAGATGGAGGAAGAGGGTCCAATGGGGAGCCTGATTTAATGTACTGCAATAAATTCAGGAAATAAGAAGAGTCCATTGGGAGCAAGGATGGTAATTGAGCTGAAGACAAAGTCATACTCAGGGGACTGGTTTCCTTGGAGGGGAAAGGATTCGAGTTAGAGTGTAAATTGGTATTACCAAACTGGCTTTCATCAGTTCTAGCTGTATCCAAGGTACGACAACTGTTGGTTACTTTCTCCACAAAAATGCCCACCAGCTCTTCACACCGGACCTGTGAGAGAGGGGGGAAGTGGTGTTGCTGGCGTCTGATATGTCTTGGACCACTTTGAATAGGGTTTTAGGCTAGTTTTCTCCACCCATCTCTCATGAATTTTAGGAGTATTGTATGTTTTGTTTATACTTAACAGTGGCTGCGAGGCTGAGAAGAACTGGTATTAGGACTATCATGTCCTTTTTCTATGTCCTGATATGTGATGTTAACCAACAGGATGCTATTCTATAAGGGGGTCGTTCACATTTTCAAACTGACACCCGCGAAGGCCAGGAGGCCGAAACGCGTCTGTCAGTCTTCTTTTTTACTATGGGTTGCTTGTGAAAATTAAACATTTCGGAATTGACCAGCTTTGAGTGCCCAACGCTTTCTTTGGAATTTTATATATATATATATATATATATATATTTATTTATTTTTTGACATTGACAAAGCCGCAAGGCGAAACGCGTCTGTCAGGGGGTAGGGGGTCTGCAGAATAAAGCACTTTGTACACCGGATACCTTGTGAGTGCTTTCCTTTATAGACGTAGAATTGGCGCGTCTAAGTTCTATATATATATATATATATATATATATATATATATATATATATATATATATACATTCTATTACCAGGAATTCCAAGTTCCCAGGTGGAAAATCACGAGCCACACCGGTCTGCAGTATCACAGGTATTTATTCAGTCAATCACAGCAGAGATAATGCGTTTCGACGACACGCGGGATCATGCTCACATATATATATTTCCTCACCCATCTGACTTCACCCACCCTGGAATATGAAAATGTAATTTATGTGTTTATGTAGAATTTGGCACTGCTGATTGGACTTTAGAGAGCCAAGTGCTACAAATTCAAAACCAAGTTCTGGTAACCCTAGAGAAGTCAAGAGACCCTTAAATGTGCTCTGCAATTTGAAGATGTGAGTCCCAGATGTGGGAGGTGAGGGTGTCAGTGTTTGTCCTACTGCACTTGGAGACACATAGATGTTTAGTGCAGGGGGAGTGGATGCAGTCAGACATTTCGGCATGATGAAAGGGGGGCCATTTTTGTGGTAGGGCTGATAAGCAAAAGAGAGGGATTTGAACGGGGAGGGTTTCTGGTGGGGATGTAAAGAAGCAAGCTGATATCATTGGAGATGTGTTTGGAGTTGTAGGAGGCCATTGGAATTATTTTGAATTTTGTTGAGCCTTCTGAATCATGTCAAGGAATATATTATTATCTTAGATGAACCTGGGCAGAGGATGACATTGACCATGTTAGCTTTGACTGTGATGAAAAGGGCAGGTTTTGTCTGAGAAAGCACAGTTGCAAGAATCATATTCACCTACAAAGCCTGACAGATGCTGGCATCATAGCAATAGCTGACCCACCCTCTTCTTTAAAGGATAAATTCGGAAAAAATGCAGAACACATTCTACATAGTGTAAGTGTACAAAGCAGTTACCGCTACCAATCTTGCACAGGGGATTGCATGTGCTATTTGTCGCATCTAACTTTAAAAACAGTGATTGTATGGTAACTGCTGCTACTGATGTAACAGTAGTTAATTTAAGTATTATCTTCACCAACACATTCTTTAATGTGATATGCCTAAGTCAACTGTATTACCTAGGGAGAAATTTAGGAGATAGTTGTCCCCTATCATTCTAAAAAATAAGGTTATGTAAAATGATTCAACCATCTTAAACATGCTAGTTGCAGGACTAGAATTTTCCCATTTGGCCAAACTTAAGTTACTGTGACTGCAAGCTTCTCCATCCCATCATGTGCTATTAAATATACGATCCAACTGCAAGGGCAGCTTCCATCCCACAATAGAGTAATGTTAAAAATGTTTATTGCAAGGAAGTTGTTTTCCATGAGAAAAGCCCAATTTTTTTTTTTTACTTTTGTACTTCTTTTTATGTAGCTCTGCTGTGGCGTGGGACCCCATAATGAAGTATCACACACTGTAATGCTCTTGATAAAATCGATTTGAGCTGTAACCCTATGTGCTAGCCCTTTAAAATAAAATCAACTGCTTTGGTCAACTGGGATAAAAAAAGCTCTTGTAGGCTGCACATGAATATGTGCTCACAAGCATGCATGCAATCACAGGATGAGCAGTGAAGACTGATATCTGGGAGTCTGTACACAGGAAATACTGTGGCAACAGGGCCGAGACTACATTTGTGTGAATTAATTGGAAACTTGGAGCAACTGCACCGTTCCTCCTCATGAGGTGTATTATGTTATATTTTCACTGTGTGCTTTGGGGCAGATTTACTAATATTTCACACAATGCTGAGCAGCAACCAAAGGTGCTGGACTGTGTTGTGTGAGAGGAAGAGAGCAGGACAGCACTATGATATGTGATATCTTACCAAGCACTAGTACATAATTAGGCTACCTTGTGCCACACACATCTTTGCACAATAGCACAAAGCTGTGTGTATGTGAAATGTAGCATAGGTTTTGTACTGAAAGGACACCCTATGAGTACAAAATGCTTCTTAGTCCTACTTTAAGACTTCTCCCACTTTGTATGTGTTCTGTACAGTGCCGCACACATGCAAGATTTAAAAGTTTGGACAAAAATGTTTTCTCTAACCTTATGCCTACCTTACACGATATTTTGTCATATAGCCCTGTCTACCAATGTTAATAGGTAGGGCTTTGCATGAAAAATTATTAGTGGTAGTATGGAAATACTCATGTACCCTCTATTGGATGCCCCCTTGATGTAAAGTAACGCAAAGAGTTATTTATATTATTTTTAGGCAACTTTCCAGTGCAAAAGAAGTTTGAGCTGGAAAGTAAATAGTTTATCAATACTTTGTGCTGGTATGTGTCACTTTTTGTGACTTTGCATCATTGCAAACCATTAACTAAATCTGCCCCTTAATTTGTCAAATTGTGATTAAACTGTATCACCAGATTAGTACATGATGCAAAAGTCAGTATCACTGAAGTGTATGTAAATGAGGGGGCTCAAAATCCAAATATGAGGTCAATTTTGGCATATATGGATGCCTTAACATATCGTATGATTTAGCATTTTTCTCTGAGCCAGCCTCAGTGAGATCTGTGTTTTGAACTCCTTATTGTATGAATTCATTACTCTCCTGCAGCAGCAGCAGATCAAAGTACACAGGATGCAATAGGACCATTTGAAGGGGATTGGGCTTCTCCTGATGCAGGAAGGGGCAGGTTTAAAATCCCATATTAGTCCTCATCCTGCACTTGCTTGCTAATCTAGAGTTGCAGTGTTCAAGATGTGATACAATATAGCCTTATAGCCCACCGTAGCGGGCTATACCGGCTATTAAAGGCCCGCTCCAGCATTAAAGGCCTGAGCCGAAGGCCAGGGCCTTTAACAAGGGAGCGGGACTTTAATAGCCGGTATAGCCCAGCTACGAAGTGCTATAAGGCTATTAGAACATTCTGCCACTAGAGGGCAGAATGTTCTAACAAATAAAACAAAGGCCTCTCGGAGCCAGAGGGGGTTTAAATCCCCTCGAGCTCCGAAAGGCCTTTGTTCACAGCAATAGCTGTGAACAGAAGCAACATTGAACTGTTGCTCTGCGGGCCTTTACCGGCCCGTAGAAGCTCGGAGCACTCCATTGTATTCAATGGAGTGCTCCACATTCCAATGTTCTAATAGAAGGGTCAAACTGTTCGCTGCTTTTCAGCAGTGGGTCTTTTTGGAAGTTGTTGGGAAGTTTCAGTGGATGAGGTTTGGCTTAGAGGGAGATGTGGTTCAGTTTTAGAAATGGATGCCATCTCTATATCTTCCCTCAATGTAGCACAGGTGCAGGACAGCCTGCTGTCGAGTGGCACAAAAGGGTTCAGGGAAGATGTGACATCATTAGGTTGCATGGGTGACCCATCAGTCACCGAAAATTCCACCTTCCTTTTTAAGTCCTTACATGAGCTCAGGAGGCTGAGAAGGAGACTGCAGCACAAGAGGAAGGATGATCCTGACTGATGCACCTAGTCAGGAGTCTGGAAACTCTACTGGATTTGTCCTGTTGTGGATGCCATAGGAGTGGGCACTGCAGAATTGTGTTGTTGCTCATAGTCATGCTGCAGTGGCAAAAAAGGCGTGAGGGGATGGCAACATCCAGAAATAAGAGTGATCTGTCATGAGGGATCTTGGAGAGGCTGTCAAGAAGAGCCCCAGGTCAGGGGGCATCTAGGGCTCAAAGGGAAGGAAAGTCTATTCCCCTACAGCCGAGCAGCTGGTAAGGTGAAGAAAGCAGGAGTGTCAGAGGCTGTTTGAAGGCATAGGGGAATCCTCTTAAAAATATAGAGGTCAGGAAGCCCCTAGAAAGAGTGTTTGGTAGACGGAGCCCAAAAGCAAAAACACTGATTCATTTGATCCAATCCAAGGTATTTGAAAATTAAAACACAGCCATTGCACTGCATTACCAAATCTGCTGGGTTGTCCTAAAATTGGGAGCACCCATACCCACTAGGAAATCTTGCCTGTTTGGTGTTGGGTACTGCGGGGGACCCTAGTGAAAGTTCAATTTAAAATTGTCCCTGTGTTAGAGTTGGAGGGACCGGGTAATGGGGGGATTGAAGACGAAATTTCTGGACAAAAGGAAACCCCTGTGCCTATGTAGCATGGCCCAGCAGTGAGGGTTGCCTTGAAGCCACCAAGAGCACTACCAGTGCTCAGCAACCTTCCCCATGCTGATCAAGAACACCCAAATGGACAAGCAGGTTAAACAGGACATTTGGCTCCACCATCCAGCAAGGGAGGAAGTGTGCCAGGAAGAACAAGGAAGCTGGCATGACATGCGGCTTGAGAAGTCCATCACACATGTAGCTCCAAGGTGTTCAAGGGTTCTCCATGAGAGCGTAGGTCACAGTCACAAAGAAGGTCTAACCTGACAGCATCAAAGAAGTGAGAAATAGTTGGGGTGGTATATGAGGCTACAGCTCACCCCATGTCCCTACATGAATGTAGAAAATATAGCACATATGGAAGCGATGCCCAAGAGAGACCAGCGCCACCTGGAAGATGATCAAACTTTTTCTAGGGCTGTCTAGGACCAGCAGCATTCCCTATAAAAGCCGACAAGAGGGAGGAGTGGAAGCCCAGGTAGGACCAGCAACAAGCCTCCTGGGCCTGTTTGCAAGGTCCTGGGAAAGCTGACCCCATGTTCTGAAGGGCCAACATTAGTTGCTATGCAGTCTGCATTGTTAAAATATGCTTCCAGCAACCATATGTAGGTCTTACTGTTCAATTATGGAAAATCTATGACAAAGTCAATGGGCTTGGTTGGTCTGTTGTGAAAGGAAAATGTTTGATATGACTTGAGAAAATCAATAGGCATCTGTTTATTCTCATAGCATATATTTTTGCATAATATTTAGTTGTTACTTGTATTTAAAGAAATACGAGTGACTGGACAGTTATTTATTTAGAGTTGTGTCTTGTTCAGTTCTGAGTTTCTAGTTCACAGTACCTCCCTGGGTAAGACTTGGTCTGCTCTGTTTTGGTACCTTCCACGACAAATGCTAAGCGGGGGACTCCTTGTCCCGCTTGAGGGACCATGGTAGTAAGGGCTGAGAACACCAGAGATGAAAGACCCCCTTTAACACATTTAGGGTCCAGTAACTTCTGAATGCCCTGGGACCTCCTGTATTAGATTTCTCACAATTACCCACACACATTATGCACTGGCCTATTCCTTTTACAGTGCCAAATACATCATGACTGTCATTGACCAAACACAAATTCAACAGTCTAATATATTTAACTGAAGCAACTAATCATTATATAAATGTTCATGGTATGTTTATATAAATTGATATCACTCAAACAATACGTTGGTTGTGGTTAACAGGTGCTACTATAATAAATCAATCAATCAATCAGGATGTGTAGAGCACAGCTGCTTCACCCGTGAGGGTCTCGATGCGCTGTTGGATAGTGCTTGACTGTTGTCTTATTGGTTGAACATCCATGTCTTGAGGTCCTTCCTGAATTGCTGGATCAAAGGTGAGGCTCTGAGGTGCAGGGGGAAGTCTTTCTAGGTCTTGGCCACCAGATAGGAGAAGGAGCGGCCTCCGCTGTATGTCCAGCAGATGCGATGGGTGTCAGCAATGGTGAGGGATCTGGATCTGATTTCCTGGTGGGCTGGTGATAGGTCATGCATTGGTTGAGGTACGCCGGTCCTTCATTGTGTAATGCATGTGAGTATATCATCCTTGTTCTGCAGAGCGTACTTGTTATGCTGCAGACCACACATAGGGCCTCATTTAGAGTTTGGTGGAGCTGGATCTCAGCCATAAATCCATTAAGCTCACAATGCCCCCACCTCATTTAGAGCTTTGGCAGCCACTGGGTTTCCAAAAGTAGAACCGCAGCTGAATCTGCCATTGGAAACACATGACCGGCCAATCCCTCTGCCACAGGGCCACCAGGTTACTGCAGCAACAGCCCCACTATATTTTGGGCGAGCGTTCCGCAACTGATTTTCCCTGCCCACTTATGGCAAGCAAAGCATGATAGATCTAGGCAGGGGAAATAAACAAGGTAAATGACCCCCCACAGGCGAGGAGAAAATCCCTGCACACCAGGTTCATTGTTTTTTTCTATAACAAACTCATCTTGTGAGTTTGTCTCCGAAAAATTATACACTGAATGCTGAGGGGACTAAACAGGCATGGGCTCTGCTCAGCATTTTTCTAGGTCTTCAGTACATCTGTCTGCCGCACTGAAGGCATAAAGATCCCGGCAGGCAGGAATCTTTCAATGTTTTGTGGGTGAACATCCAACAACAGAGACCAGGGTCTTCAACTCTAGTGGGCCCGTGGCCCCCCCCCCCCAACCTTTAAATGTGGCCCGTTGTCTGCCATGCGTCACATAGCATGCTGTACCAGTGGCATCGTAAGGGTATCATTGGTCTTGGCGGATGCAAGCAAAATGAGCACCCGTACCACGTGTTTTGTCAGCAAAAGACAGCTTTAATTCGGTGTACTTGCCCCGTCACGCCCATCGGCCCAGGTGCAACCGCACCTACTGCACTGATTATTAAAAGACCCATAAAATACTCGAGATGGTGTGCAGCACAAGCTGTAAAGCCGCATATGACACTGGGTCTCACCAGTGGCGTAACGAAACTTGAGAGGGGCCCCTGCAAAGTACATGGCACCCCGACCCCCCCACCCCCTCACCACCTCAACACTCCGGACCCAGTCATGAGCTCTCAATCCGGGGGCCCCGTGCACAGTGACAGAGGGGGCCCCCTGGAGCCCGGGGTCCTCCTGCACCGCACGGGCTAGAATATAATGCAGAATGCAAACGGGGGCTTGGGAGTCTGACGCAAGAGCGCCAAGCTGAGGGACCTGACGGAAGCGCGCCAAGCTGATAGACCTGACGCAAGCGCGCCAAGCTGAGAGACCTGACGCAAGAGCGCCTCACCTCTGAATACTTCGCACTGCCGTGCGTCGAAGCTCCCTGGAAGAAAGGCGCCCCTGCAACGGGGTCTGCCTTGTTTGACCTGCGGTTGAGCATCGGAGGGCTCTGGGATAACACACTCAACTAACTGTAAATGTTTATGACTTGAAGGCTGAAAGAATGCTGAGCCTTGAAAGATGATTGTGCAGTGAGTTATGCGGCTGTGCGAGCGGTGACATAAATTTAGAAACACGTGTCCAAAAGCGCCATCACTGGGCGAGGCAGCCTTGCCCAGGGAGGAATGAACGGAAACACACGCGCTTCTGGGCAGCGCTGATTGCGGCTGCCGCCCCCTCCGGATCCAGCTTTGTGCGCTGCTGAATGGCTTTCGAATCCGAAATGATTACTGCAGCATTGGACACATGCCTGGAGTCACATTCAGTGCATTGTGAGTAATAGGAAAGCAAATGTAAAACAGCAGAGCGATGGGGCTGGAGTGGGAATCTGAAGAGGGCACTTTTCAATCTTCACGTTCACAAAACAACGATCCTTCAGTCTGCCTTTGTGAAACCGAGCCCTTAAAACGCTGTTGTTTGAATGTGGGCTGGTGGAAGAGATTCGCCTGGAATAATACCACGAGAGGAACCGTGTCCTTGAAGACATTTGTGTACCAGCTGTCTGTGCACATCATTGGGGATGCTGCAACAGCTGAGCCATTTGAAGCTGCTGGAATAAATGGATGAAAAGAACTTTAACGTCCACCTCCAAAAGGTAGACGTGAGTATCATGAACGCCAGCATTCATGTATGTGTCAGTCTCAACATCCACCTGCAGAAGGAGGACGTGTAGATCATGAGCACCAGCATCCATGTAAGTGTCAGTATCAACATCCACCTGTAAAAGGTGGATGTCTATAACATGAATGCCAGCATCCATGTGTCAGTATCGACACCCACCTGCAAAGGGTGGATGTCTATAACATGAATGTCAGCATTCATGTAAGAGGCAGTATCGACACCCACCTGCAAAGGGTGGATGTCTATAACATGAATGCCAGCATCCATGTAAGTGGTAGTATCAACATCCATTTGCAAGGGGTGGACGTGTATATAATCATGAGCACCCGCATCCATTTAAATGGCAGTACCAACATCCACCTGCAAGACATTGATGTGTAAATCATAAGCGCCAGCATCCATGTAAGAGGCAATATCGACACCTACCTGCACAGGTTGGAAATCTATAACATGAACACCAGCATCCATATATGTGGAAGTATGAACATGCACCTGCAGAGGGTGGATGTCTATAAGATGAACCCCTTCAAAAGGTGGACGTGTATATCATGTGCACCAGCATCCAAGTAAGTGAAAATATCAGCATTCACCTGCAAAAGGTGGATGTGTATATCATGAGTGCAGAAATCAATGTAAGTGGCAGCATCAACAGTCACCTGCAAAAGGTGGATGTGTATATCATGAGTGCCAGTGTCTATGTATGCAGCAGTATAGACATTCACCTGCAAAAGCTGTACGCGTATGTCATGAGCACCCGCATCCATGAACACAGCAGTGTAGACATTCGCCAGTAAAAGGTGGACGTGTATATCACGAGGGCAGGAATCCATGCGAGTGGCAGCAGCAACATTCACCTGCAAATGGTGGACGTGTAGATCATGAGCGCCAGCATCCATGTAAGTGGAAGTCTCAACACCCACCTGCAAAAGGTGGATGTTTATAACATGAGTGCCGGAATCCATGTAAGTCACAGTTCCAACATATACCTTCAGAAGGTGGGCTTGTATATTTTGAGTATCAGCATTCATGTAGGTGGGAGTATCAACATTCAACTGCAAAAGATTGAAGAGTATAACATGAGGGCCAGCATCCATATATATGGCAGTATATGTGCCTGCTGCTGCCACCCATTCGCTTCGTGAAAACACATGGGCGAACTGCCCGATCTTTCCTTCTATTAGGAAATAATTGTTTTATTTAGAATATTTATGTTGGACATGGCCCTTCTTAGGGAATTTCCCTAAAACTTTTTGCTTTTTTACCTCCTGGTTTTTGCTGATTCTTTTTCATGGTCTTAGGACTCTGGGCATTTTCCCACTTTAATGCAGTATGAAAGCTCACACACCCTTCCTACACATGCTAGGAAGTTGTGCTTCCTTGATTGGTTTAGGTGTTGTACCTGTGAGTGCCCTGTACAAAGGTACACCACATTCCCAGGGCAGGCACTGCGTTGGCCAATAGGGAGGGGGGGGGATAGCACTGATTGTGCCACCCACTAGAATAGCCTCTCAAACATGTATCAGACCTGCCATTGCAGGCCTGTGGGTGCACAGTTGTGTTAATGCTCAGGTTGGCATTTCTCACTCAGCCAACCCTGAGTGGGCCTTCCACTACCACTAGAGCACTTCTAGGGTAAGCCCTGAGGGGCGAAGCAAGTGGTAGGGGAAAGGCACGGCAGGTACACCTGGGTGTTCCATGCCCAGGTAGTGAAGAACCGCCATGTGGGTTTTCCCTACGTAGGAGGTCGGCTCTTCCCATGGGACACCACCAGGGTTTTGCTGATTCTCTGCTTGTGATCTTAGGGATCTGGGCACTTTCCCACTGTAAAAGCAGTGTGAAAGTCTGGGCGCCCTTCATACACACGATAGGAAGTGGTGCTTACCTGATCTTTTTAAACATGTCTCAAACCTGCCATTACAGACCTGTGTGTGTGCACTTGCACCTATGATGTTTTTAAACATGTCTCAAGCCTGCCATTGCAGGCATGTGTATGCGCACTTGCACATATGATGTTTTTAAACAGGTCTCAAGCCTGCCTTTGCAAGCATGTGTGTGCGCACTTGCACTTATGATTTTTTTTAAACATATATCAAGCCTACCATTGCAGGCCTGTGTGCACAATTGCACTTAAGTTCAGGTTGGTCTTTCTAAACCACTGGCCAAATCTGAGGGTACCTTTCACAACCACTGGAGCACCCCTAGGGTAAGTCTTAAGGGGTGAAGCAAGTGGTAGTTGAAAGGTAGGGCAGGTACACATGTGTTCCCTGCCCAGGTAGTGAAGAATACCAGGTAGTGAAGAATACCCATGTGTGCTTTCACTGCCTATGAGGTTTGATCTTCCCATAGTTTAACATGGAGGAATGGTTGAAATTACTTCAAGCTGCACTAGTGGCTTACAATGGAGCAGCCTCATCATGTTTCCTATCATTGGATTCGCAATGACAAACCCTCTCCTGTGGTACAGGTGGATTTGTCATTAAAAGCTTAGAAAGGCCTCTGCTAGAAAGTGGGCATTTCTCTGCTCTAAAACTCTTTGGGGCATATTATCAAGGATCTGCGATATTTATCGCAAAGCGCGCTTAGCGCTGTTTTTTTTTATCGCCGGCTATCGCTGGATTTCCTTGCCGTGATAGCGCGGTATTATCAACGCGTATCGCAAAGGCGATAGGAAATCCAGCGATAGCGTGTAAAACCAGCAATAGCGTGAGAATTCCAGCGCTAAATCAACAGCGCTAATGAAAAGCTTGCTAATAGGCAAGTGTATACTTAACCCAACAATCCACCCCCCATTGACAAGATGGTTAAGGCAAGTTTTTTTCAGGCGTTAAGTTCCAGCGATAAGCGCGGTTAGCGCGAATTTTCCTATCGCTTCACGGGCATTGATAATAGGGGAAAGTTGTGTTTGCGACTGTTTCAATGGAGTTTTAGTCAGGAACGCCTACTTTGCATGTCATTAGCGATATATATCGCTGACATGCTTAGAGGTAAAAAAACGACCGCTATCGCTAATAAACTCACGCTAAGGCCCGTTAGCTGCAGCTTGTTAATAGTGTGATAAGAATATCGCCGCATTAGCTGCAGAAAAGTGCCGCTAACGCGGCGATAAAGGGCTTGATAATATGCCCCTTTGTGTCTTTTGTCTTTGTTTACAGTTCAGGGAAGACCTGGCTTGGCAGTTCAGGCTGGACTGTTCCCATGAGGCACAGGGTCAAGACTGATTTGCATATAGCTGGGTCTGAACTGAGATGGTGGAGTGAGCTAAAGAACGATGATGGATTCAACCCAGATCTGTGACTGGGGGTGAGTGTCTGAAAAGTTTCAGCGCTCCGTTCATCATCTCCTTGTGTTTGCTTTGCTCATCCTAAGTTGGCAGGGTATGCCGAGACGTGGGTCCCTTGCTCACTTTGCCACTGGATTCAAGCTAGCCTGGCTGATAAGGGGTGTTACCCCGAAACTGGTCCCAGGATGCTTGTTTCCGGTTCAGGGAAGACCTGGTTTGGCAGTTCGGGCTGGACTGTTCCCATGAGGCACAGGATCAAGACTGCATATAGCTGGGTCTGAACTGAGGTGGCGGAGTGAGCTAAAGAACGATGATGGATTCAACCCAGATCTGTGACTGGGGGTGAGTGTCTGAAAAGTATCAGCGCTCCGTCCATCATCCATCATCTCCTTGTGTTTGCTTTGTTCGCCCTAAGTTGGCAGGGTATGCCCAGACGTAGGTCCCTTGCTCACTTTGCCACTGGATTCAAGCTAGCCTGGCTGATTAGGGGTGTTACCCCGAAACCGGTCCCAGGATGCTTGTTTCCGGTTCAGGGTAGACCTGGCTTGGCAGTTTGGGCTGGACTGTTCCCATGAGGCACAGGGTCAAGACTGATTTGCATATAGCTGGGTCTGAACTGAGGTTGCGGAGTGAGCTAAAGAACGATGATGGATTCAACCCAGATCTGTGACTGGGGATGAGTGTCTGAAAAGTTTCAGCGCTCGGTCCATCATCTCCTTGTGTTTGCTTTGTTTGCCCTAAGTTGGCAGGGATGCCCAGACGTGGGACCCTTGCTCACTTTGCCTCTGGATTCAAGCTAGCCTGGCTGATGAGGGGTGTTACCCCGAAACTGGTGCCAGTATGCTTGTTTCCGGTTCAGGGAAGACCTGGTTGGCAGTTCTGGCTGGACTGTTCAAATGAGGCACAGGGTCAAGACTGATTTGCATATAGCTGGGTTGAACTGAAGTGGCGGAGTGATCTAAAGAACGATGATGGATTCAACCCGGATCTGTGACTGGGGGTGAGTGTCTGAAAAGTTTCAGTACTCTGTCCATCATCTCCTTGTGTTTGCTTTGTTCGCCCTAAGTTGGCAGGGTATGCCCAGACGTGGGTCCCTTGCTCACTTTGCCACTAGATTCAAACTAGCCTGGCTGATGAGGGGTTTTACCCTGAAACCGGTCCTAGGATGCTTGTTTCCGGTTCAGGGAAGACCTGACTTGGCAATTCGGGCTGGACTGTTCCAATGAGGCACAGGGTCAAGACTGATTTGCATATAGCTGGGTCTGAACTGAGGTGGCGGAGTGAGCTAAAGAACGATGATGGATTCAACCCAGATCTGTGACTGGGAGTGAGTGTCTGAAAAGTTTCAGCACTCCGTCCATCATCTCCTTGTGTTTCCTTTTTTGCCCTAAGTTGGCAGGGTATGCCCTTCCATGGGTCCCTTGCTCACTTTGCCACTGGGTTCAAGCTAGCCTGGCTGATGAGGGGTGTTACCCCAAAACCGGTCCCAGGATGCTCGTGTCTGGTTCAGGGAAGACCTGGCTTGGCAGTTCGGGCTGGACTGTTCCCATGAGGCACAGGGTCAAGACGGATTTGCATATAGCTGGGTCTGAACTGAGGTGGCGGAGTGAGCTAAAGAACGATGATAGATTCAACCCAGATCTGAGACTGTGGGTGAGTGTCTGAAAAGTTTCAGCGCTCCGTCCATCTTCTCCTTGTGTTTGCCCTTTTAGTTTGACTCCAGTCCACACTTGAGGCTAGGGGAGCACATCAGTGCATTCCCCAGAGGCAGCTATAAACATTGGGCATGCAACTGGAACGACAGACCTCTACCATATGAGGGACTGGCTGGATAGATTGGAGGGAGAGGTTTTGACACTTGACTTCTGGGAAGCCAGATCATGGCCCCACCACAGATTAAGATCTGCATTCCATGGCCTCATGGCAGACAGGACTGAAATTTAAGCAGAGACCTCTGTGGTTCAAAGGGAAACCCTCTGAGCCACCCACAACTTCAAATGCATACTACAGAATAACTACTGGTGCCATACTTCAGCTGGGCAGAGATACACTTGTGGATACGTGAGACTTGACATCCTGGAACTGCATGGTGCACACTGCCAGAGGAATCTTTTGTGCTTAAGAAGGATTACTGCCATGGGAAGGGACCGTGCACTCTTCCTGAATAGTGGCTGGCCTGGCTTGACTACTTGATGCTGTGTGGCACCCTGAAGTGTGCTCTCCAAGGGCTTGTTGGCTTGCCCTCTGTTCACTTGTGGAGGTCTCAGGAACATCAAAGACCTTGCATGAGCGACCCACACCATCTACTTGTGACACCTGGAGAGTGGTGCCCTCTTAAGTAGCAACATCGTCTGCTGGATCCCTACTGGTGGCGGGGAACTAAGCATTGTGCCTAAAGACCGGATTGCCTTGAGAGGCTCCCAACAATATTGCCCGCATCTAGGGAGTGTGGCCCCTGCATTGTGGGGGCCCCAGTATGCATAAGCATTTTGGTTGTGAGCGGATTTACCGGTTGCTGAATCCATTATGGCCCATTTTGTCGATCATGTCGCATCTCTCTCGTGTGACATGCAGACTGCATGCTAACTGCATGCGGTGTCAGATTCATAGGTTGAGACCCTCGGAGGGAGGGTGTTCCTGTAGTAGTGTCTCATTCGACCTCGTGCGGCACTGCTAAACTTGCACCTGTGTGTGTGACCACAATCTTCTGGTGCGACCCGTTTCAATGTGTGTCATTGTGCCTCATTTCCAGGGATTTACAGAATTTGCAACTCTTTGTTGTGCGTGACCAGAATTTTCTGGTGTGACCCGTATCAATGCACACCAGGCGTTGTGCCTCATTTCCAGGAAGTTACGGAATTTGCAACTCTTTGCTGTGTGTGACCCGAACTGTCTGGTGCCAGTCAGGTTAACACACACCAGACATTGTGCCTCATTCCCAGGGAGGTAGGAGTTTGCGACTCTTCATTGTGTGCGACCGGAACTGTCTGTGTGACTTGTATCAATGCGCACCAGACATTGTGCCTCATTTCCAGGGAGATGCAGAGGTGTGGATTCGTGTTCCGAGGTGCCCGGATTGCCTGGATGCTGCTTTGACGGACATGTGCCTGACGGGGTGCCTCCTTCGACCGATAGGCTCCCCTGCTTTTTTTCCCATTCATTGATTGTT
This sequence comes from Calotriton arnoldi, assembly GCA_963921515.1. NCBI lineage: Eukaryota > Metazoa > Chordata > Amphibia > Caudata > Salamandridae > Calotriton > Calotriton arnoldi. Next base: position 1,037,171 of record CAWUFW010005113.1, read on the forward strand.
ACTTTTGTGCCCTCAGTGCAGCGAATCAACTGCCCTCTCCTTGCCTGGCCTCACGACTTTGTGCTGCCTGGTAGTATTGCCCCGACAGGGCCTGGGTGGTGAGAGTACTTGACTGGGCTGAGGAACGCTTCAGAGAGCAATTAGTAGCAAGTCAAGAGACTGCAGGACTCCACCTGTGCTTTTCAGAACTGGGCTGGTGCTGGAAGGCACATTGTGGAATCTCTTGATTGAATGACTATCACCCTCAGCCTGCTTCTGCTCCACATCCCGTGGGTGAACTTCCAGAGTGGTGGCCAAGCCTCCATTTGTCGACTGCCCCCTAATTAGCCCAGCTACCTACCCCCACCTTCTTCCCTGGGACCCTGACTAAGTGTTACTCCGGCCGCAATGGGCCTGATATCAGGAGGGGGGGTTATCTCCAACCAGTGGGCATAGGGTAGTCGGGGATAGCTGAAAGGTGGAGGAGGGCTTGGGCCACGGAGTCTGCATTTGTATTATCATTTGATCTGCTGGATATCAGTGACATTGCATTATGGTGCTGTGTTTGCGCGAGTGAGCTCCATACGGACCTGCCTGATATCAGTGGAATGCATATCGGTGCTGAGTGAGCATGTGAGAGTGACTGCATGAGGACCACCTATTATTAATTACACCGCACGGCGGTGTTGCTTTACAAATTGATTCCTTGCCAAAAGAATACTACATTTGACATACATTTGACATTGGTTTTTACCTGTGTGGGATTGGCCCACAGTGCTGTTTAAAAGAGTTGTAATTATCGGTATGTACACATTTTTGATATTGTTGTGATCTGGTGCTACACCCTATAACTGTGTGGTATTAAATTATAATAATTGACAGGGTGGGCCTAGTTCTGACAACGTTTGCACCGCATAAGGGTGATGGGGGTAAAGTAGTGCATACTACTGATGTCATTTTAACACAGTTGGGCCTAGTACTGTTAGTAATATTTTCAAATGTGATGTATGCCCAGAAATACATGATGTTGATCTTTTGTTAATTAATGTGTGTGTTGAATACAAACTTTAGTTACATACACCACATGTGAAGTCTCTTTTGTGACGCTCAGTCTGTTTATTGTATGAGAGTGCTGTGCCAATGCTTTACACATTACCTCTATGATAATCCAAGCTACCCAAGGGTGAACCCAGTTTATACAGTGAGTGTAATCACCCACCCCTGATGGTAGTAGGTTTTGCCTGGCTTGAGCACCACCTCAGCTAACCAGAAAGTGCCAGCTCCAACGGTTTGCATTGACCTACGCACGCTGCAAAGTTGTATCTCGGTGCTAGAAGCAAGGTGGCTATGGAGAAAATAGGATGGATGTTACATTAGGAGCAGCCAACATCCTTGAGAAGGCCAGGCCAGCTTCATTGTGACAGATAAACTGAGGGAGAATGGTGTTGAAGAAGATGAGATTCCGGATGGAGGAAGTGTGCCCACCAGCCCAGCCATTAGAACAACACTGTGAGGTTTGCTGGAAGTTGGCAGGCACGGTGTGTATGTGCATTTCTGTGTGAAGGAAAGGGGCACATTTGACTTTAGACTCATTGCAAAATACAGAGGGCCTTAAACTGATTTCTGTATTTCATAGGAGACAATAGGGGAGGGCAAGGTCAGGGGAGATGTGGCAAAGAACACACAATTGATGGACGGAATGCAGAACAAATCAAAACATTCACCCCCAGTCAAGAGATCTGGGTTAAATCCATCATTCTTTTGCTCACCATGCCACCCCAGTTTAGACCTGGCCATATGCAAATCAGTCTTGACCCTGTGCCTCATGGGAACAGTCCAGCCCGAACTGCCAAGCCAGGTCCTCCCTGGACCGGAAACAAGCATCCTAGGACCGGTTTCGGGGTTTCACCCACAATTGATGGACGGAATGCAGAACAAATCAAAACATTCACCCTCAGTCAAGAGATCTGGGACCTTGCTCACTGTGCCACTGGATTCAAGCTAGCCTGGCTGAAGAAGGGTGACATACCCTGAAACCGGTCCCAGGATGCTTGTTTCCGGTCCAGGGAGGACCTGGCCTGGCAGTTCAGTCTGGACTGTTCCCATGGGGCACAGGGTCAGGACTGATTTGCATATGGCTGGGTCCAAACTGGGGTGGCGTAGTGGGCCAAAGAACGATGGATTTAACCCAGATCTTTTGACTGGGGAGAATGTTTGCATTGTCAGCATTCCGTCCATCATTTGTTTGCTGTAACGGGAGATGTGGCTGCATTTCGCTGCAATCAGAATGCAGTTAGCCGCAACTTTCTGCAATCTCTGAAGCTCACAAATGAATAACACTAAGAAGTCAAGGAAAGGAAGGCAGTGGCCTCAGTAATATTTTTCTGGCAATTAGGAGTATGACAGGAGTTTTCTGTGTAAGCCACGCAGTAATAATCAATATCTGAATTTATAATTACCATGTGTCATCCTCTCTGAGGGCCATGGGGAAAGCAGAGGTTACTGGGCTCAACAGTGGGAACTGGGGCATTTTACTCTTGATGTCTCAGGGCCTGACTTAATATGGATTCTGAGCAACTGGGCCATGTACTTGACTCTAAGGCTGGCGTATTCCGAGCTGTCCAAGTCTCCCTGGTGGGGGGAAGGTATGGATACAGTATAACGAACACGGGCTCACAACTCAAAATGCGTGCAGCAGCAATAAATCATGGCCAGCAAAATACTCACAGTTATGAAAAAGGGACGTATTGTATTTCTAATACTAACTAACACAAAGATAGTATAACTACTTCCACAAACAACTATACAGTCCCACTTGAGGTCAAGGTTCTAGTGTTTCTAGGGCAATATCCTATCCCACTCTCTCCTCACATTAGCAATAGTGGTTATTACCCATTCACTATTGGTAACATCCACAGTATGCCCCACTAGCATTCTGAATCTCAAGAGTCAACTTTGATCCTAAGTTAAAGTCAACAGTGTTCCTTCCATTGCTGCAGTGCTACTAGCGACAAGTCCTCCCGGATCCGACAGGCCTGAAACCAGTCTTAATGGCAGACGTGTGAACTGGTTGGATGAGAGGCAATATATAAACACAAACAATTGGTACAAAAAAGCACATCAATAAGAAGCGTCAGCAGAAAGTCGTTTCTGGTCTTTTATTTTCAGATGTATTCGATTTGCGATTGATAGAACCAGCCAACGCATTTCGCCCAAGCATGGGCTTCTTCAGGGCTGTAATTACATACAATATGACTGTAGTTTAGAATGTTGGTGTAAGACCATAAGAAACATTATCAACGTGTGAGAAAAGAAAAAATTAGAGAAAAGAAAAAAAGAGAGGAGAAGAGAAAAGAGCAGAAAAGGAGTGATGTAAGTAGGTAGGATGGTGAAACCGTGGAGGGGATAGGGTAGTATGTGACCAAAAGAAAATGGTGAAGGCACCAGTGACATCCTCAGGGTGTACAAAATATTGCACAGTAGTTACGACCGAAAAAATCTTTTAAAATAATGAACACAGTGGTTCAAAAAAATGACACCATAAGTGAAGCTAGCTCTAGAAAAGTGCCAGTGCTCAGAGAAAAGCTATTTGGACCCAATAGTGGCTAGCTTACCAATAAGTTAAGGATTGAGCTATATCCTCAGTAGCTGGGTCGAGAATGATGATTTAAAAGCAGTTCTGGAAAAAACGCCAGAGAAATACCGTTAAGCATGCCTACAACCAGAATAATTTGGATAGAACCACAGCTAGTGCAATGGTGTGTGCACGACATACCTAGGGCGTAAAGATGAAAACTCGTGGTAGAGAGATGTCCTATATGTATAGGCAGTACGATGTACCTGCAGAGAAATGAATGATGTGTTAAGCACGAGGAGGACCTCCAGCACTAAGCGCACCCCGCAGAGTAAATCTTGTGGGTCAAGTAATTTTTACCACATGTGTCCTAATTTAAGGAAGACCGGTAGAGCACCCACTTATAAATTATTTTAAAAGCGAATACACGTAAATCGCGAGAAAGCACATCGTTCTTTTAAAAAAACGAAAAGCACATTGTGTGTTTGTTTGGAGTAAAGCACGGACCAGAACTAAAAGGTGCGCGTGCAGCGCGCAAAACGAAAAGCACATAGTGTGTTTGTTTGGAGTAAAGCACGGACCAGAACTAAGCGATTACGAAAGAAAAAACTACAAACACCAAGTAATTTGAAACGAGTGGCGCGCAGGAGAACACATGGGAAGGAGGGGGTAAATTCTTACTATAATTAGGTATTCGCCGTCTCATGGAGTGGAGCCGTGTCCGGGACGCGTCCTGTAGTCAGCACGTCGATTAGAAACTGACATACGCTTGCAGGCGCTGTTAAGTAGCGTGAGTCTAATTCCGGTGACTTGCACACTAGACTTCACAAAAGAAAGTGAAGTCAATACTCACTTCCGGGGTGTGGCTTCGCACGACGCGATAGGATATGACTTATGACATCATTATGATGAGGATTCTGATAGCCCATGCAGTCAGAAAATGCTCTAAATTGCAAGCTGAAATTAAAATTCTAGAGGATGAGATCAGACAGCTTAACCTTACAGAGGCTACTACGAAAAATTACGCAATCCTAAAAGAGCAGATTACCAATCACCAGGCACTTGTTAAGAACAGGAAGTTACATAAAATCATGCGAGACGACCGAGACTACGATCACGGCCGTATTTTTACGTTCGCAGCCAAATTTGACAACATACAGGTTCCCAAGAGTAACACACTAATTCCACCTAACACAGGGAGTATCTCAAGTATTAGTGTCAGTTCCGATGCCTCGTCCATCGAGGAAACCAACAGGGAAGGGAGCATAGAAACAAACGCACAGGGAGCATGCTCCTCGACTTTTTTAGAGGAGGTCCTCCGTTTCAGAATTGGGAACAAAAAACAAAGAGACAAACCAGGAGAGGGGGGAGGAGAAAAAACCGCGGAAAAAGATCGAGTTCTGACAAGATATCAGAAAAGTCAATTGAACAAACGCTAGATGTATATAATTGTGATACTGTGACAAGTACGTCTGTAAATACTTCTGATGACAATCTAGTTGTACATTTGTCAAATTATCCTCTAAATGTGCATGAAATCAATGTATTGAATAAAGGCCTTGGATACTGTCCGGTGTACGGGGGTTTGTTCACTGATCTCCACATTGATCTTTACAAGTTTGTTAGACATGCTAAGCTTAAATGTCACTTTGCTCTCAATAACTATGAACATACTAGAACTACTGTCACTACACCACAAACTGATGTTACTGTATCACACGTTAAGAATGTGGCCACGCTTCTTTCTTTAGACGCTGACAATGAATCCTCATATGAACACGTGCTGGAGAGCATGAATATTGTACAGGATTACACCTATGATAGTGGTCTCCACAACCGCAGCAAATTCATGCCCCAGGGTGCACACCTCAATAGTCTAGATGTTTTCCACAACTTGGTAACAGAAGAACTGTACCGCTTAGAGGATAAGCACCAAACTAGATCTAAGAGGTATAATGTGGACAACCTAACACCGGTTGAGAGAGCAGCAATCCAAAATCTACGCACCAATGGTGACATAGTAATACGAGAGGCAGACAAAGGGGGCAATGTTGTTGTTATGAACAGGACTGACTATGAGAGTGAGGTAGAACGACAGTTGAACAACACTGCACATTACACCAAACTCACTCATAACCCCTGCACCACTGCCACCATTAAAATCAACACTCAACTGACACAGAACACAAATTTATTTCCATCAGTAATCCTAGGTATCCATGCATATATCTTCTTCCTAAGATACATAAGAAGATGCCATTCCCACCGGGACGACAAATCATCTCGGGAATTGGCTCCATGACCGAGGCCCTTGCCAAGTTTGAGGATACCTTGCTGCAGCCGTTAGTGACTAACTTACCCTCATACATCAGGGATAGCACGGATTTACTTAACAAGTTTTCAGACTTAGAATGGGACGACAACATGTGGTTTGCCACACTGGATGTAGAATCCTTGTATACATGCATCAAACGAGTACTTGGTGAGAGAGCTGTGGATTTCTATCTCTCCACCAGACATGCTAGTCTATATGACCACAATCAGATGTTATTATAGATGATAGACCTCATCCTGGATAATAACTTCTTTATGTTCAACACCACATGGTACAAACAAGAGCAGGGGACCGCCTTGGGATCCAAATTTGCGCCGTCATACGCCAACCTCTTTATGAGGTGGGTAGAGCGCACCCATGCATGGTCCAGAGCGGCCTCAGAATGGACTAAACATATCCAATTCTGGGGCCGCTACATTGATGACATTATCATCATCTGGACAGGTACTGGCTCTGAACTGAAAGAATACTTCAATTTCCTCAATGACAACACTCTCAATGTCTCCTTTACCCTTGAAATGTCCCAAACCAAGATAAATTTCCTTGATTTAGAGCTGTATGTCCAGGGTGGTACCATTCACAGCACACTTCACAGGAAGGAAACAGCTGTTAACAGTATTTTACACTACACTAGCTCACATCCCCCCTCCACCAAGAAAGCCATCCCTTTTGGTGAGCTACTGCGAATCCGTAGAAACTGCAGCGAGGAGGCCAACTTTGCCTCAACTTTGCCTTACACTCCAGTCTGGCCACAGACAGACTGAAAAGAAGAGGCTATGATGCACACATACTGAACATTGCTGGCAACAAGGTCAAGACCATAAAGAGAGAGGACACGTTGAGAAGTAAGAATAGGAGACGTGATCAGGAAGCCCAGAGACTCTCGTTTATCACCACCTACTCTACATTAAATCATGAGGTATTCAAGTCACTAGGCAAACATTGGGCATTACTGAAAGGGGTACCCGGGGTCACAAATATGATCACTGAAAGACCCTCCATGACATTTAGGAGAAGTAAGACCATTAGAGATGTCCTATGCCCAAGCTACACCTTACCGAATGCACCTAAACAACAGAGCTGGCTAACAAAACCCAAGGGTTTTTACACATGTAGCACCTGCAACATTTGTCAGCTGGGTTGCAACAGAATGATGACGTTCAGTTACAACACGAACACTCAACATAAGATTCGACAATTCATCAATTGTCTGACCAGTTTTGTTGTTTATGTTATTATTTGTGTTTGTGGGAAGATCTATGTTGGCAGCACTACCAGACAACTTAAAATTTGCATTCAGGAACACCGCAGAGCCACACTCAATGGGGATACATCGAATGCTCTTGTTTCACATGAATGTAGAATGGGTGTTGTCAGGGCCAGTTTCCGCTTCCATGGCATAGACACTGTAACAAGCAACCCACGGGGCAGAGACAGGGCACTTATGTTGAGACAACTTGAAGCCAGATGGATTTGCACGCTACGTTCTTCGATCCTAGGCCTCAACACAGACAGGGAGATGCATTACTTTCTCTAAGCGGTATGTCAAACTGTTTTGCTGGACCTACCTTCCCTGTCAGACTGACATCACTACATGTGATTCTGTGTTGTCTAAAATGCATGGCTGACCCCTTTTTTCTGTAACAATATGAGTCTAAATGTGTGTCTCACAGCTCGTGGGGCACTTAAACATGAACCTACTTCCCATATTTGATTCACTTCCCTTATCTAATTAACATGTCAAACCTGCTTGTCGACCGAACCTTCCCCGTCAGTTTGACAATACTATATGCGTTTCTGTGTTTCCTAAACTGCTTGGTTGACCCCTTTGCTTTAAACCATATGACTTATAATGTACATGTCACAGTTTGTGGGACCCTATGTCCGTTTTTGCTTTTATTCATAGAATCTATGGAGCATGGCACCATGTATGTACCTGAGTGTCCAACTATACTTTGAAATTCATACACCGTTTTTGCAACTGTTGGTGGCACTGTAACCCTTTTGCCGCACATACTTCCATTGTTCAGGAAGCAGTACTTTTTGGTACTGCTTCCTGAACGTCATTTACAACCATATCTGACGTAAAGTATATTTCTACACGCTTTCTTTTTCTGTCCTCGCTCTGATCCGTAAACTTACGAGAAAGCTCTTCGCATTTGTCACTTGATTTTTAAACACGCTTAGTACTTCTCACTGCTCTTGCTGCTTTTGTGTGCCTATTCACTACTGTCTCTTTCCTTTGTTTTTTGTTTTATAACTCTTTCCTCGAACATTGTCCATTTAGGATACCGCTGTTTACTAATAAACCCTCTCTGGGACATTTTTACACGTTCATGTCCCGGCCCCCCTTCTCACATCCGGCCTATGTCGGCATTTTCTAACTTAATTCTACTAATTGCACTTCATGGACACCGTAGCTATTAGGGTTACTATAGCTGTCTGCTCTCACCATTAACATAAGAAATATAAAGGTAGCTGGCTCCTTTAATACTTCAAGATACTAGAAGAAATAATTATTTCGCTTTGCTTTGGCTACTCCTACCCGTACTTTCACATGTGCCTACAACCGCATCGCTTTCATTAGCGTAGAGGTTATTTGAACCTCCCTTCATCTAGACATGAGTCATATCCTATCGCGTCGTGCGAAGCCACACCCCGGAAGTGAGTATTGACTTCACTTTCTTTTGTGAAGTCTAGTGTGCAAGTCACCGGAATTAGACTCGCGCTACTTAACAGCGCCTGCAAGCGTATGTCAGTTTCTAATCGACGTGCTGACTACAGGACGCGTCCCGGACACGGCTCCACTCCATGAGACGGCGAATACCTAATTATAGTAAGAATTTACCCCCTCCTTCCCATGTGTTCTCCTGCGCGCCGCTCGTTTCAAATTACTTGGCGTTTGTAGTTTTACCTTTCGTAATCGCTTAGTTCTGGTCCGTGCTTTACTCCAAACAAACACACTATGTGCTTTTCGTTTTGCGCACTGCACGCGCACCTTTTAGTTCTGGTCCGTGCTTTACTCCAAACAAACACACAATGTGCTTTTCGTTTTTTTAAAAGAACGATGTGCTTTCTTGCGATTTACGTGTATTCGCTTATAAAATAATTTATAAGTGGGTGCTCTACCGGTCTTCCTTAAATTAGGACACATGTGGTAAAAATTACTTGACCCACAAGATTTACTCTGCGGGGTGCGCTTAGTGCTGGAGGTCCTCCTCGTGCTTAACACATCATTCATTTCTCTGCAGGTACATCGTACTGCCTATACATATAGGAGATCTCTCTACCACGAGTTTTCATCTTTACGCCCTAGGTATGTCGTGCACACACCATTGCACTAGCTGTGGTTCTATCCAAATTATTCTGGTTGTTGGCATGCTTAACGGTATTTCTCTGGCGTTTTTTCCAGAACTGCTTTTAAATCATCATTCTCGACCCAGCTACTGAGGATATAGCTCAATCCTTAACTTATTGGTAAGCTAGCCACTATTGGGTCCAAATAGCTTTTCTCTGAGCACTGGCACTTTTCTAGAGCTAGCTTCACTTATGGTGTCATTTTTTTGAACCACTGTGTTCATTATTTTAAAAGATTTTTTCGGTCGTAACTACCGTGCAATATATTGTACACCCTGAGGATGTCACTGGTGCCTTCACCATTTTCTTTTGGTCACATACTACCCTATCCCCTCCACGGTTTCACCATCCTACCTACTTACATCACTCCTTTTCTGCTCTTTTCTCTTCTCCTCTCTTTTTTTCTTTTCTCTAATTTTTGCTTTACTCACACGTTGATAATGTTTCTTATGGTCTTACACCAACATTCTAAACTACAGTCATATTGTATGTAATTACAGCCCTGAAGAAGCCCATGCTTGGGCGAAACACGTTGGCTGGTTCTATCAATCGCAAATTGAATACATCTGAAAATAAAAGACCAGAAACGACTTTCTGCTGACGCTTCTTATTGATGTGCTTTTTTGTACCAATTGTTTGTGTTTATATATTGCCTCTCATCCAACCAGTTCATATATTCATTTTTTATGATCTACAAGCGGCAGATCATTTGAGGTGTGCAATATCATCTTTACTCAGTGACTAGTCCAGGTGGTGCAGTCTTCTATGACCCAGCTGCTTTCCTTCTTTTCTTTCCGTTAATGGCAGACGTGAAGAGTCTGGAGTTCCTCAGTGCTCTCTGTTTGCGGGTTTTTGCAGCAGTTGCAGCTGTGTTCAGGTGAGTCGGCCGCATGCGGCCCAGGCAGCTACTCTCAGTGAGTGCAGAGTGTCTCACTCGCGTCACGCTCCCGAAGTGACTAAAGGCTCGCTGCTGCTCCTCCTGCAGGGTAAGTGTCAGGTTCGTCACCTGCTGGGGAGGTTGGTTGCAACACTCCTGTTTTGGGTCCCTTGTCTGAGTGATGGTTGTCAGGTGCCCCCCGCACCCTCACTTCTCTGGCAGATGATGGCAGATGAAGTCTTAATACTTGATGCTCCAGTGATCCCCTCTGACATCTGGGGTCATTGTGTCTTATAGCTCATGGGCTCCTGCTCGATCGGCATGGTGAAATCCTTCAAAGTGGCACCTTGTTAGATCTGACAGCCTTAGGGTGGTCCTCAACCCAACTTTTGCCCACCTCCTCCATTTTTCTGACCTCGGTTTTGCTGGCTTTAGGAACCTGTGCATTTTACCACTGCTAATCCGAGCTAACATGCTTGTGCTCTCTACCATAAATATGGTAATATTGGCTCATCCCCAATTGGCATATTTAATTTACTTATAAGTTCCTAGTAATGTGCACTACATGTACCTGGAAATTAAATGCTACTAGTGGGCCTGCATCACTTATTGTGCCACCCTCTTAAGTAGCCCTCTAACCATGTCTCAGACCTGCAGTGCTTATGTGTGCAGTTTACACTGCCATTTCGACCTGATAAAATAAACCTTCCGCCAGGCCCAAACCTTCCGTTTTTATACATATAAGTCACCACTAAAGTAGGCCTTGGTCAACCCACAGAACATGATGCAATGTATTTAAAAGACAGGGCATGTGCTTTTAGGTTTTACATGTCCTTGTAGTGAAATCCTCATTTTTCACTACTGCAAAGGCCTATCTCTCCCATAGACATTGGGATTACCTTATTACATTTTTTAAGTATAATTCCCACTTGTGAAGAGATAGTCTTTTCAAATTTGGTGTCTCTGGAATCACAATTTAAAATCTTAACTTATGGTGAAGTCGGATTTTAAATTGCAATTCTGAAAATGTCACTTTTAGAAAGTTGGCATTTTCTTTCTTTAGCTATTTGGTGCCTGCTGCTTGTCTCTGATACATGTCTGGGAAGGGTGACATCTGGGCTTTGTGTACTCCCCTTAAACAGCCACGCTCATTGGAAGCTTAGGTGTGACTTGATGGGCCATCCTGTCAGGACAGGAGGGAGGTGCTGGACCCAGCCTCACTTACACCTGAGTAGGTTGTGTCCTGCCCCCACAGAAAGGGCTGCATGCCCCCTTGTAGTGAGTCTGGAGCAAGGACAGGAAGGTAGGACCTCTGTGAACTTCAAAGTCTCCCCCACTACAAAGGTTCAACTTGGTATAAGTACTGCACCTCACACACCACCACTTCAGTACACTTCTGGACCTGTGAAGACTTTGCCAGGAAAAAGGACTGCTGTGCTGCTGAAGGACTGCCACTCTGCTGGATTGCTGCTTTGCTGGACTCCTGACTTGCTGTGCTGTCCTGCTGCCTGCTGTTCCCCTGCCTGGGTGAGAAGGACTGGACCTGCATCACTTGAACCCAGGATGACTCAAAGGGCTAGCTGGCTGTCCTCCGGATGTGAAGTCTCAGGGACATAAAAGACTTCCAACTTAACTGCTTCTGCACCTGGACTCCGCCATCTATGCATCTGCCCTACCAAGTGGTGCCACCCTAGTCCTGGACCTTTGGGACTGAAGCCTAAGGTGGTTGCTTCAGCAAAACCTATGCAACCTCTGTCAAACCGGCACATCAGTGCTGTTGCATGGATCAGAACCGGCGCATCAACCATGTTGAGGGGATTGAAACCGGCGCATTGCTCCTGCTGCATGGATCAGACCCAGCGCATCACTCCTGTTGCGTGACCAGAACCGGCGCATCACCTCTGCTGCGTGGATCGGCCCTGACACATAGCCTTCGAAATCACCACTACACAGGATCTCTGCATCTACATTAACGCATCCTTCTATTTTGCTAACCTGGTGTGGAATCTTTTTTTGTGGTGTTTCCGATGTTTTTCTGTTTGAAGTTTTGCCCAAATACTTTATGCATTACCTCGAAGTTAAGCCTGACTGCTCTGTGTCTAGTTACCAGAGGATGATCACATGTTAATTTACGGTTTGCCTGCTTCTTACCCTAACTAGGATTGTGGTTGCTGCTTGACTAGGTCACATACCGCAGTAGACCTACAACCTAATTTCTAACATTGGTGATCAGCGGTGAGGATAGGACTTGTGTTTGTGCAGTGCCATACAGTAACTTGGTGTACACTACCAATCCACATTTAAGACCAATTCAAATTCTTTTATTTTTTAGACAAATTTTATTGACTTTGGGTACACAGTACAGGAGAACTTGAGCGACATGCGGCAACTCATCGTTGGTAGAAAATATCCGATATCAACATTATTCCCCGTCCCCCCATGCGCATTCTGAATTGAAAACATGTTACAATAACTCTGATATTAACCTATCTCTAACAATACCCCATGCCTTCATACATTATAGTCTTGGTCTCGCACCTCCCTAGTTTGTCTATGAGTAAAGCTGTAAACTCTCTGTTCTTACACATACGTTATCACCTCTTATCCAATTGACTGTCTGCTGCATTATATGTCTTCAGGGGGATATCCCTATAGGTGGAGCAACTTGTCCATATTACGGTGTGTTTCTGTGGGCATCCTCGGGGGATAAAGACAAGGAGTTCCAATTCCATAATAAAATCCATGTTTGTCTTCCAGGTCAATAATCGGGGTGGATTTTCTGCCTTCCATTGTCTGGCTACTTCCCGTTTTGCTATTGTGAGACCTAAAAATAAAAGGTGTCTTTTATATCTGTTTCCCCCTATGCCATCCGTGCTGTGTAGTAGCATTAGTTTCGGGGATCTCGGTATATTCCATGCCAATACCTCTTTCAAACAATGTACCACCCCTCACCAGAAACAATCTAGGGTTGGACAAGACCAAGTCGTGTGTATGAAGGTGCCCTCTTCCAATTGGAACCGGAGGCAGAGCGGGGACGCAATCAGTCCTGCCGTCCATAGTCTGTGTCTGGTATAATCAGACCCTCCAGGATTTCGCGGTTTGCCGCGAAATCGGCACTTTTGTAAAAATGCCGCGATTTTTACAAAAGTGCCCACGAAATCAGCACTTTTGTAAAAATGCCGCAATTTTTACATAAGTACCCGCGAAAATGAAGGAATGCAGGGAAAAGGTTTTTACATTTCTATGATAATTCTTCACTTGTCTATAAATGCAGGAAATCAGGGTTCACATAAAATTATGAAGCTAAATATTTATAGATGAGGGCACCAAGTGTACTGGTGGACTTCCATGATGCCATTTACATTTTGGTAGTACAGGATGTATAAATGTAAACAGAACCACCAGAGAAATGCGTACGTGGGGGAAGTGATGGAATACGTTGGTTTAAGAAATTGGTGACACTTTACATCTGGTAAATGTAGAAAAAAAAGGTACATCCAGTGATGAGAAAGCTTAGAGGGAAGATGATACAGAGTTGCCCCATCAACAAAATAACACTAGTTAATAGTTTGAAATACAGACTGCACTAGTGTACAGGGCGCAAACTGTCTAGATATTTTTTTCTACAGTGAAACACATCTCTGTATTAAGCTTGTAGTAATGCATGGCCACACATGCATGCACAAGGGGCTGGCTGATTGGGCACCGCACAGCGGCCTGCACTTTCACGTCCGGGCGCTCCAGGGAATCCGAACGACGTTAGATCCCTTGCAGTGGACAGAACGGAGCAGAAGAGAGCCATTCCAAGAGGGCGGGCCACCAAGGGGATCGCCAAAGCTTCCGGTTATGAAGCTAGCGGCCGCAGAGCATTATGAATACCTTACACATTAAGTGTCATGCCCTTGGCTCACTGGGGCACAGAATATGCAAAAAGTGTGACTTCGTTGCATACTGGCAAATGTAAAGGGTAGAAACACCACTACGAGCTCACCCCGTCTAAAGTCACAGTGTGCATTTAAGATAAACACGGACATATATGCTGACGAAATGAGAACAAGCGCCTTAGATTACAGCTGCAAAAATCATATGAAAATTAATGGACGGAGACACATAATACACATTGTGGGAGACACATAATAAACATTGTGGGTGCCAGCAGCCGATCTCTCATTCCTAAGCTGGGAGATAACACGTGCACCATCAATCCATGCATCACAAAACTTCTACAGCAGTTATAAGATGAATTCAAGAGATTTATGAGCTGCTAACATGGGCCAAGCAAACATTCAACGTCAGCCCATATACTCATGTTATACTTCATGTTATAGCAAAGTTGTACTGCAATAAATCACGGAAATAGGCTGTTTTATTTTTTTCAAGTATATTTATTTCTTGCTAACAATATACGTAAAAGCTAAAACAGAAGGCCCTTTTTAATAAACCTTTCAAATTCAGAAGTTGCTTTAATATATGAAAGTATGGGTTGTCTCAACGCATCAAGATATATTTTAAATACAGGCACATTGGACATGGAAGGTGAGGGGGTAACATGGCCAACTAGAGCATGGGCGTCAATTCACTGAAATGCTAGGGGTAGTGGAAGGGACATCACAGGAAATGACATCACATCAGGGCCTATTTCAAAGTGGAATACTCTGCTAAAACAGTTTCCATTGTTTTAAAGCTGAAAATGAATGATTATGAGTAAAATAAAGTGCCGCAAAAATGCAGCTAAATTTCCATATTTGTGCCGCTAAATTTCCATATTTGTGCCGCTAAATTTGCTAATCCATGCCGCAATATCCTGGGGGGTATGTATAATATACCCTGACCAATTCGAAATTTAAATTCTCCCTGATTGACATTTTCTGATTTTTTCTCAAAACCATGTACCTGGCTGCTTGGTCTACACCTGCAGCTATAAGAATGGGATTCGAACTGCCCATCATAGAAGTATATACTGTGGCCCAGCTCAAGGACTTCTGTAAGGACGTTGGACTTCCTGCCAAGTACACCATCAGGAAGGTGGAGTTGCAAAAGGTGTTGAGGGCCTGGGCAGTAGCTCCCTCCGTGCTGGGTGAGACCACAGGAGAGGATGATGGGTTGGAAGATGGCCCTTCTGAGGAACCACCTGCAGTTGAAGGGGAGGAGCTGACCCCTGATTTGGAGCTTCCTGCCAGGGCAGGGAGCAGTGTCTTTTCCAGGGGCCTGTCCCCAGAGGAACTAGTGGAGAGGAGGGAGGAGAGAGAATTTAAGCTGCAGATGGCCAAATTGAAAATGGAGGCACAGGAGAAGAAAAGAGCCTTTAAGGAAAGGTAACTCTTACTGGCTCACAAACTGAGTCTTAAGGAACTGGATATCAAGGCCAGGCAGGCAGATTCCAGCAGTGGTGGTGGCCGCATACCTGCAGTACTTGAAGGAAAGAAAAAGGTTCACATACCGAAGGATGTGGTGCCCAGTTATGTGGAGATATATGGGAGATGACATTGATAAGTGGTTTTCTGCTTATGAAGTTGCACTGAAGATTCACAGGGTTACTGAGAAACACTGGGGGTTGTTCGTTGCAAACACATGACTACCGTGGAGAGGGGCACACTTATAACGCAGCATGGTTTTCGAGCTCTCCACTCTACAGAATCTGCCTTGATTATGGCGATGGAAGAGATAAGAAAAGTGATGGATGGAGGGGGCAGGTCCATCCTGATACTACTAGATCTAACCGCAGCGTTCGACACCGTAAACCATCAGGTGTTGGTGCAACGACTGAAAGCGGCCAGTATTGAGGAAAAGGCCCTGGCCCTTCTGGCCTCATATTTGGCCAACAGGGTACAGGCAATTCATTGGAATGGTCTTCGGTCAGGAAAGTTTACTCTCCCTTGTGGAGTTCCCCAGGGGTCTGCCCTGTCCCCCACTATGTTCAATGTTTACGTAGCCCCATTGGCCAGACTAATAAAAAGTCATGGTTTTTCTCTAGTGTCATATGCTGACGACACTCAGTTAGTGGTGTCAGTCACACAAGATGTAGATCTGATGGCGGAAAGGTTCCGGAACTGCTTACTGGCACTGATGGGTTGGATGAACTCTAACTTTTTGAAATTAAACACGGGTAAAACCGAGGTTATAGAGTTCGGCCATAAGCCCTCGGTCTGGAGTGAACTCTGGTGGCCGTCTGAGGCCGGAACTTTCCCTGTCCCGACACCGAAGGCAAGAAATTTGGGGTTTATGGTCGATAAAGAGCTAACGCTTACTTCTCAGATCAACCAAGTGTTTTCGGCCTGCTTCTTTACACTAAAAATTTTACGGAAGATTCTTCCATTTATACCACTTTCATTAAGGAAAACAGTGGTTGGCGCATTGGTGTCTTCTAGAACTGACTATTGTAATGCACTATACTTAGGCGCAGGAGTCAGGCAGCTTTCCAAACTTCAATCCATACAAAACGCGGCTGCAAGAGTATTGTTAAACTTACCCAAACACCACCCCACTTCCGCGAGCCTAAGACTCCTCCATTGGCTACCAGTCCGCCGAAGAATAGACTTCAAAGCGCTTTGTTTAGTGCATAAAGCCATATATGGAGGAGGGGCGGCAGATATTCAACGCTTGTTCCCGCGATATCTGCCTACTCGATGTCTTAGGTCTGCAAACACCGGACTGGTTCTTGTCCCTAGGATAAGAAGAGCCAGATGGGGTGGCAGGGGGTTCTCTCACCAAGCGGCCAAATTGTGGAACTCCCTCCCTACACATCTAAGACTGCAGAATAGTAGGCCCCTTTTCAGAAAGTTGATAAAAACTTGGCTTTTTTCCAGGACCTAGGTCAGTCATTCAGGATGGTCTGTCATTATCTCAGCGCCAAGACGCCTCGGCATTAGTGCGCTCTATAAATACCTCAGTCAGTCAGTCAGTCAGTCAGTCAGTTGGGGACCGAGCCAAGTATGCTGCTATGAAAGCCATTTTAATTTCCAAATTTGGGCTGACCCCTGAGAAGTATCGCCAAAAATTCAGGGACAGCCAGAAACTCCCCAACCAATCCTTGGAAGATTTTGTGGACTACTCCAGGAAGGCACTGAATGGTTGGGTGCAGGGCAGCAAGGTTAAGGATTACGTTGAGTTGCATAATTTAATCATGAGAGAGCACATGCTCAGTATCTGTTTTACAGAGTTGCACCAGCACTTAGTTGACACTAAGCTGACTGACCCCAGCAAGCTTGCTGAGGAGGCAGACCTTTGTGCTAACACCAGAGTCTGGGCGGACTCCCACAAAGGTGGTCAGGGTTTCAAACAGAAAAAAGAGGGGAGGGGGGGGGGGAAACTTAAAAGAAAGGAGTTCTCAAAAATGCCCCCAAAATAATTCTCAAGGGAGGTGTGGTAACCAGTCCCAGTGTGATCATAAGAAGACAGGGTTCTATGATCAAAAGACAGGGAGGGTTTCACCCCAATGTGTTGAGTGCTACAAATATAGGCACAACAAGGGTGACTCCAAATGTCCCAGGAGGACACAGCCCCCACCAGTGGGCAGACACCTGGGTTGGCGTGTGTAGCGCTCAGGGAGGGGGTGGTCCCAGTTAGCTTTGTGGGATAGATAGAGGTGACCCTAGTTTCCCTGGGGAAAAAGAAATGGTGCTAAAAGCCCATATGCCTGCAAATACTTCAAAGTATAGGCAGTGGGACACAGGAGCCAGCTTGACTACTGTCAAGTGTCAACAGGTGTCTGCAGAGCAGGTCCTACCAAACATATTCCACCAAGTCGTAGTCGCAGACAATTGAGAGAGCTCTGGTTCTCTTTGAGTGGTGGGGGTCTCAGGCTCTCTGAAAGTTGCTGTGAGCCCTGACATGCTTGTTAACTGTTTGCTAAACAGCGACATGGAGCACAGTGCCTGGTGGGAGGTAGAGCTTAGGTTTCACTTGGAGATGATGGGATTGACTGAGTGGGTCTGTATGACCACACGGTCCATGGCTGCCTGTCAAGGGCGTTTGGAGCCTGGAACGATGGCCAAGACAACTGCCAAGAAGATGGGCAAGGGTCGTGAGAAACCAGCACCTGAAGTTCCTGCAGTGCAGGTTGAATGAGTACCTGAGGAGGAGGTCCTGAGCCAACCAGGGAAGACATTGCCACCCTAGGTGACCTACCTTAGTTTGCTGACTGGCAAGTAGAGGGTGGGAGGAACTCTGCATAACAAAGAAAGAGTGTCCCACTCTTGAGGGCTTGAGGCAACAGGCCTCAGTCCATGCAGCAGGTGAAGCCTCTGGGGATCACCTAATCTACTGGGAGAATGATCTCTTATAGTGAACCTAAGGCTCCTGGTGCTTGGGCAGTTTGTGTGTTGGTGGTCCCCCGGTGATACAGGACGTTCCTATGTGGTTTGTCTCACAACATACCCCTGGCAGGACATTCAGGTCAAGATAAGGCCTTTGCCAATCTGGTCTCCCACTCTTATTGGCCCAGAATGAAGACAGCCTCAGATGCATTCTGCAGGTCCTGTTCCACCTGCCAGGCCAGTGGGAAATCAAGGAAAAAGCAGAAAGCTCCCCTGGTCACATTACCAGACGTTAGCACCCCCTAAGGGTGTTCCATGTGGACAGACTCAAGCCTCACTTTGAGAGGTCAAAAGCGAGCATGCTCCTTGTGACAGAGGAGGGGGTGGAAGAGGTGTGTGAACATCTCCCTGAACTCTTCTCTGTACAGGAACACGATGGGTCATTGGAGGGTGTCAATATCTCTTCCACCCTGACCCCAGAACAGCAGAGTGACTGTTACCAGTTACTGGGACAGTTTGCCTCCCTGTTCTTACTCTTCCCTGGACTCACATATATGTGTGTCCTTGAGGTGACATTGGAGACCGTCCACCTGTGAAGAACAACATTTTCAAGTTGTCAGACAGGGTGAGGAACAGCATCAAGGGTGAAGATTTCAAGATGTTGCCATTAGGGGTGAGTGAGTCCGCTAATAGTCCCGGTCCAGCCCTGTGATGCTGGTGCCAAAGGGTGTCCCATCGGGCACCGCACCAGAACTCCAGTTCTGGCTGAACTACCAAGGACTCAATTCCGTCACCAGGACTGATGAACAACTCATCCTCGAGCTGATGAGCTCATTGACAGGCTGGGCGCTGCCAAATTCCTCAGTAGATGTGACTTGAGATCATGGTACCTGCAGATTGGTCTGACAGAGGGGGTCAAAAATAGATAAGCATTTTCAACCTCAGAGGGCCACTTCCAGTTTTGGCTTGAAAAATGCACCTGCTACCCTCTAAAGGTTCGTTAATAGGGTCCTGGCTGGTAAGGTGGACTTTTGTGACGCCTACTTAGACAACATTGCTGTCTACAGGTCCAGCTGTTAGGAACACCTGCTTCACCTCCACGAGGTGCTGCAGGCCCTGAAACAGGCAGGCCTTCCCATCAAGGCCAGCAAGTGACAGATTGGGCAGGGTTCCATGGTGTACCTGGGACACCTGATAGGTAGGGGAAAGGTACAGCACCTCCAGGCCAAGATTAAAACCATAATGGCCTGGCAACCACCTAAAGCTCAGACAGATGTGAAGGTCTTCCTAGGCCTCACAGACTACTACAGAAGATTTGTTAAAGGTTATGGCACCATTGTTGGCCCCTTAACTGAGCTGACTTGTCAGAAGCAGCCCAGATTGGTGATCTGGACAGAGGCTTGTCAGAAAGTCTTTGATTACCCCAAGGAAGCCATGTTTACAGCACCTGTACTCAAAGCACCTGATTTCTCCAAGCAATTAGTCATTCAAATGGACACTTCAGAGCATGGCATAGGGGCAGTCTTAGCACATCTAAATTAAGAAGGCCTAAACCAACCAGTAGCCGGGGGTTACTGGAGGTTACTGCCACAGAAACAGAACTGGAGTGCTACAGAAAGAGAAGCTTTTGCCGTGGTCTGGGCACTGAAGAAGATGAGACCTTACCTGTTTGGGACTCACTTTCTGGTTCAGACAGACCACAGGCCCCTCAGATGGCTCATGCAGATGAGGGGTAAAAATCCCAAACGGCTGAGGCAATCTACCTCCCTACAGGGAATGGACTTTACGGTGGAACACCATCCCCTGTCAGACCACACCAATGCTGATGGCCTCTTCAGGTTTTTCCACCTTCATGAAGTGAACTCCCAAGGGGTTAGGAAGATCAACCAACTTTCAGCTGTGGGGACACGTGTAAGATCTGACAGCCTTGGGGTGGTCTTCCCCCCAACTTTTTGCCTACCTCCTTAAAATTTCTCGAATTGTTCTTATTGGCTTTAGGACTCTGTGCACTTTACCATTGCTAACCGGTGATAAACTGCTTGTGCTCTCTCGCCTAAACATGGTAATATTGGCTCATCCTCAATTGCCATATTTAATTTACTTGTATGTCCCTAATAAATTGCACTACATGTGCCCAGGGCCTGTAAATGAAATGCTACTCGGGGGCGTGCAGCACTTATTGTGCCACCCACTTATGTAGCCCTCTAACCATGTCTCAGGCCTGCCATTACACTGCCATTTCGATCTGGCAAGATAAACCTTTTGCCAGGCCCAAACCTTCCTTTTGTATACATATGAGTCACCCCTAAAGTAGACCCTGGACAACCCACAGGGCAGGATGCAATGCATTTAAAAGGCATGGCATGTGCATTTAGGTTTTACATGTCCTGGTAGAAAAAAACTCTCAAATTCGCTTTTCACTGATGCCAGGCCTATCTCTTCTATAGGATATCATTGGGATTACCTTATTACATTTTTTAAGTGTAATTCCCAAATGTCAAGGGATAGACTCTTCAAGTTTGGTGTCTCTGGAATCCCAATTTAAAATCACAATTCATGGTGAAGTTGGATTTAAATTGCAATTCTGAAAATGCCACTTTTAGAAAGTTACCATTTTCTTACTTTAGCCATTTTGTGCCTGCTGCCTGTCTCTGATACATGTCTGTGAAGGGTGACAGGTGGGCTTTGTGTGCTCACCCTGGACAGCCACACAAAACAGGAACTTAGGTGTGACTTGATAGGTCATCCTGGCAGGATGGAAGGGAGGAGCTGAACCCAGCCTCGCCTACACCTAAATAGATTGTGTCCAGTCTCCACACAAAGGGCTGCATACCCCCCTGTATGGAGTCTAGAGGCAAGGCATGAAGGGAGGAGCTCCGTGCACTTCCAAGACCTGTCTTGGACCGTGCTCTGCAGACACCTGCTGACACTTGACAGGAGTCGTGCTGGCTCCTGTGTCCCACTGCCTATACTTTGAAGTATTTGCAGGCATATGGGCTTTTAGCACCATTTCTTTTTCCCCAGGGAAACTCAACGTAATCCTTAATCCCAATGATATCCTATAGAAGAGATAGGCCTGGCATCAGTGAAAAGCGAATTTGAGAGTTTTTTTACTACCAGGACATGTAAAACCAAAATGCACATGCCATCCCTTTTAAATGCATTGCACCCTGCCCTGTGGGTTGTCCAGGGTCTACTTTAGGGGTGACTCATATGTATAAAAAGGGAAGGTTTGGGCCTGGCAAAAGGTTTATTTTGCCAGATCGAAATGGCAGTGTAATGGCAGGCCTGAGACATGGTTAGAGGGCTACATAAGTGGGTGGCACAATAAGTGCTGCACGTCCCCTAGTAGCATTTCATTTACAGGCCCTGGGCACACGTAGTGCAATTTATTAGGGACATACAAGTAAATTAAATATGGCAATTGAGGATGAACCAATATTACCATGTTTAGGTGAGATAGCACAAGCAGTTTATCACCGGTTAGCAGTGGTAAAGTGCACAGAGTCCTAAAGCCAATAAGAACAATTCGAGAAATTTTAAGGAGGTAGGCAAAAAACTGGGGGGAAGACCACCCCAAGACCACCCCAAGGCTGTCAGATCTAACACGTGTCCCACAGCTGAAAGTGGGTTGATCTACCTAACCCCTTGGGAGTTCACTTCATGAAGGTGGAAAAACCTGAAGAGACCATCAGCATTGGTGTGGTCTGACAGGGGAGGGTGTTCCACTGTAAAGTCCATTCCCTGTAGGGAGGTAGATCGCCTCAGCCATTTGGGATTTTTACCCCTCATCTGCATGAGCCATCTGAGGGGCCTGTGGTCTGTCTGAACCAGAAAGTGAGTCCCGAACAGGTAAGGTCTCATCTTCTTCAGTGCCCAGACCACGGCAAAAGCTTCTCTTTCTGTAGCACTCCACCTCTGTTTCTGTGGCATTAACCTCCAGTAACCTCCAGCTATTGCCACTCTGTTGGACTTCTGCTTTGCCAGACTCCTGCCTTGCTGTGCTGCCGTACTGCCTGCTGTTCCCCTGCCTGGGTGAGAAGGACTTGACCTGCATCATTTGAACCCAGAGTGACTTCAAGGGCTACCCGGCTGGCCTCCTGATCTGAAGTCTCAGGGACACATAAGACTTCTAACTTGCCTCCTTCTGCACCTGGACTCTGTGAGTCTGTCCTGACAAGTGGTGCCACCCCAGTCCTAGACGCTTCGAAGTGTGGCCTAAGGTGCTTGCTTCAGCAAAACCTAGGCATCCTCTGATGAACAGGCACATCAGCACCATTGCGTGGCTCACAACCGCGTTGCCCCTGTTGTGTGGATCAGAATCGCCAGTGCATCGCTCCTGTTGTGTGGATCGGAGCCAGCACATCACTCTTTTTGTCTGACCAGAACTGGCGCATCGCCTCTGCTGCAAGGATCGGGCCAAACTCATCGTCTTCTGAACCACCACTGTACAGGGTCTCCACATCTCTGTCGATTACATGCTCGACAATGAATATCTGCATTGCAGCTCTTCACTCATAGGAGCCAACGCATTGTCGCTCCTGCACGAATCAGGACCGCCGCATCAACCCCCACTACGTGGATCAACATTGATGCATCGCTTCGCCTGCGGCCTGCATCTTCAACGTAGAAGCAGCAAAGATCAATGTACTTTTGTTCTGTAGGCCTCATTGAGTCCCTGTATCCGCCCCATGCTCCATCGTGGTGGGCCTGAACTTTTGACTTTGTCCCAGTACAGCGCAACCAGATATCCCAAGTAAGCGCATATTGCTTCTAAGCGCTATTTTACAGTTTATTCTTTAAAATGTATTTCTCAAGTTCTGCCTATTGGATTTTTTTTGCTTTGATCTTGTTTATTAATTAAATTAAGCTCTATTTTTAAAATCTGGTGTGGAATCTTTTTGTGTGATGTTTTGAATGTTTTACTAGTTGAAGTGTTGCGCAAAAACTTTAAACTTTGCCTCTAAGTTAAACCTGACTGCTCTGTGCCAAACTACCAGAGGATGAGCACATGTTAATTTAGGGTTTGCCTGCTTCTTACCATAACAAGGATTGTGGTTGCTGCTTGACTAGGACTCATTCCTCAGTCAACCTACCACCCTATTTCTAACACCCCTCCTAGCATACGGGGTCGCCGTCTGCTACCACACAAGGCTGCAAACTTTTTCCCAGGCAACCTTTTCCATTGGCAGCCCTTTCTGGCACACGGGGGGCGGGGGTTGCCGATTCGGCACTACACAGAAACTCCAGCCCAATCGGCGTGACATGCAGCACAATTCACAGCAGTGGACCTCTCCTGGCATCCAGGGCTCACCGACTTTGTCCTGCACATGGGCAATGGCCCGATCGGTGCAGCACCCACTTCCTCACACCTCACAGAGGGAGTCCACTCAACAGGGCTCCCCACTGGACCTATGTCTCTCCAATGCTCTACTCTTCCTCACAGGGCACATTGGTCTTGGCAAGTAGGCAGGTGCTGGTGCGCCAGGGGAGTTGTCTTGGATTCCATGGGTGATGTCTAGGTGAGCCTAGGAGGCCTTTGCTCCCACTCCTGGTCATAGGTAGAAGTCTTGCAGAGCTTCCCCTCCTCCGTCTTGGCAGATGACAATTTCTGTGGTCTCAAACTCACCTTCTAATGGTCCATTTCCAGGTAACAAATGTGATTTAGGGTCTGAGACTTTGAATTTTATGTTGGGTTTTCTGCTTCTTTTGAAATGTTTGCTCCACTGCTCCCTCTGCCTCTTGAAAATGTAGTCTGTCACAGCAGGAGTGTCTTCAATGCTGATAGTCCCACTACACAGACCATGGGAGTGACTAGAGTTCACACTCAGATGTCAATTACAGTGATATGTGCATCAAAAGATTGGCCCAGTGCCCCAACCCCTTATGATTCTCTTATCAGACACATCTCCTTCCTGAGATGTGCCCAGGCCCCTTCCTTGTGACCTCTCACTGAATCAAAAAGCACCCTTTGAGGTGTACAGGGGAAGCCTGGCTCCCTCTTCCCAGTTTGTGTCCCACCCAGCTTACAGGAATGCAGCAATGCCCAAATCTGTCTGGGGGATCTCTCAACCACCTCTCCATGGTTCACCATGCAGGTCTCCCAAAATTGAATCCAGGGCCCTCCATGTATTGTACCGTTCACAGGCACACATACCCAGTGCATATATACAGTATACACACACAGCACAGTACTGCATCCTCCATGAACTGGACCACTCATAGGCACACATACATTCAGCATATGCACTCACCATGCACACACTGCCCAACACTGTATCTTTTATGTACTGTACCACTTACAGGCACACATACAGCCATCATATGCATTTAACACACTTCCTAGCACTGTATCCTTTGTGTATTGTACAACTCCCAGGTACGCATGCATCCAGTATATGCATCCAGCACGTACACATTACACAGCACTACTTCCTTCCTGTATTGTACCATTCACAGGCACACATACTTCCATTATATCCATTCAGCATGTACACACTGCACAGCACTACATTCTTCATGCATGGTACCATTCAGAGGCACACACACACCCAGCACATGTATTCAACATGCGCACACTCCATAGTATTGCATTCTCCTTGTACTGTACCCTTCGCAGGCACACATACACCCAGCGTAGATACACCACTCATGCATTTAAAAAATGTATTGTTTTATTTAATTAAAACCATAACAATCATTTACCGCAATAAAACATAAAACGGAATTCATTATCGAGAGAAGCTTAAGAATATTAAAACACCATGCGCTGCACAGCACTAAACATCAAACTAATGTAGGCAATGGTGAGTTTAGCACACAGCATAGGGACTTTTAAAATGAGTGAGCCTATAGCCCTCATTCCAGTGACACAGATTTAAAAGGACCTGTTCACTCCTACTACTTTGGGTGCCTCTCCCGGTCCAAGAAGACTGCGATTTGTAAGACAGGCCTATGTCATGGCGCACACGCATGATCCGTGTTTGCATATGACAGCAAGAATCAGCATTAGGGATTCAGACATCCGTACAGTTGGGCACTCAAGGCAGGGGTGCTAGTCTGTTGTTACTATGTAGAGGACTTTTTCATCCCAACAGAGGCCCTTCCCAGATAAGAACACTCTGATCCAGCTCCTAACCTAGAGAGGTTGAGTGGTCAGATCAGTAAAAATTGATGGGAAAGTCCATCAGCTTTCCTGTGGCTTAATACGGCTCTGTGCTCCACCACAAAGTCTAACCCTTGCAAAGAAATAGGCCATCTCAACAACTTGGGTTTTTCTCTCTTCATAGTCATTAACCTTTTCAGTGGCTTATGACCCATTTTCACCACAAACTTAGTGACAAACAAATAACAGTGGAACTTACGCAAGGCCCACACTATGGCAAATCACTCCTTCTCAATAGCTGCCCAGTTTTGTTCTCTGAGTAGTAATCTCCTACTAATAAAGCTACCGGACGTGCTATACTTTTGTCATCCAGTTGAGCTAACCCTACTCCAACGCTTTGTCAGATGCATAATTTTGTATGAGGAAAGGCTAACTGTAGCCAGGTGCTTGCAGTAGAGGTGCAGTGCTGGCTGACACAGTCCCCCTGGCATAGAGAATGCTGTTGCCTCCTTGGCCTTTGGTGCCAAAACAATCTGCCAATTTTTACTGGTCATATCCAAGGGGCTCAAGTACTTTGCAGCACCTAACCGATCCACAAGCTAATCCGTTCTTGAAGTTGGATGGGCATCAGTTTTGGTTACTTCATTGTGGGCTCGGTAGTCCACACAGAACCACAAGTCAGTAGACCCTTGCTTTGGTACTAGAACCACAGGACTAGACCAAGGATTATGATTTCTCTCATGACCCCCCAATTCCAAAATCTTGGCAACTTCCGCCTTAATGCACCCCTGAACCTGGTCAGACATTTTGTTCATCTTGACCTTTACTGGCAGACTGTCACCCCATGTTCACATTATTCACACAGATAGGTGTCAAAGCTGGAGTCAGCGAGAAGAGGCTGGCAAACTGCCCCAATATTTTTCTACATTCCCTCTGCTGCTTAGGCGTTAACTCAGGAGCTAACTGAACCCCTTCCATAGCTTCACCCTTCATGTCACCATGCAGCAAGTCAGGAAGCAGCTCACTGTCTTCCTATACTTCCTCCCATAGCCATGACAATCACTGTTTAATCTCTCCAGAGGTAAGGCTTCAGCCTGTTCACATGGAACACCCTCTTGAGTTCCATTGTGGCACCTATGTCCACCTAGTAGTTTACCTTAGAAAACTTCTGAGCTACCCTGTATGGCCCACACCATTTATCCTCCAAATCACATAAGACAAAACTGATGGCATCTCAAATGACATCATTGATAACATCACTGATGAGACCACGTTACATTAGTATTGACCAATGTTTTCAAGGAATTATGGGTAGACATAGGATGTGGCCAAGCCACATCCCATGCTTGGGCCCCACAGCAAACAGTCAAAGACCTTGCAAAGTCAGTTTGGCAGACTAACAATTTTGGAGGTTAATGAACAAATGGGACAACTGCATATGGTCAAAGGATGTGTGAAGTGGGTTATGTCTAAAAATGGATGAGTATATGGCCTGGCCATAGGTTAAACCCTGAACTCAAACTCAAGACACAAGGGAAGTGTGCTCACTCTTCTGCGGGCCGTAACAGAACTAATGTCCACACCAGGAAGCAGAGTACGTATATTATTTAGTAAGTGCAGATTTTAAAGGTCTCACTGCAGTTTCTGGGAAAGGACCATGTAGTTCAGTAACAGTTCTCTCACTGTACTTCTTTGGTCAGAGTTCCCACTCCCTCCTGGAAATTCTGTTCGGTTTGGGGATCTTCCTCTCAGTTTCCCATCCAGGTCCCGTCATGAGATAAGGGAGAGGCCCCTCGGAATAAACAGTAACATGATATGAGAATTTTAAATAGTAAACAACCGTTTATTCCGTCACTACACCAATTCCGTGCTCTGTGGTTGTGCTTCTCGATTTAGCCATAAGGGTGAGCCCTATCTATTCCCTGTCTACCACCTCGCTAGTGAAAAGAAATGTAACAACTGCGCTTGCCTGAGGCCACGGCCCTCTGGGGTCATGGCAGGGGGTGCCTCAGCATCCTCCTGCTCCGGGGGACGGCTGGACTTGAGAGCATTGCCATAGGCGGGTCATCAGTAGGCTCGGGCTCTCCATCCTCGGTGTCTTCCTGCTTTTCTTCCGGGTCCTCGAAGTCCCCCGCTATCACCAGATTTCCTGTTCTCCTGCTCCTGCTCTTCTGCCCTCCTCCGCTGCTCTCCGGTGTTTCCGTCTGCTTCTCTCCTTCGTCGTCTCTTGCGGTTCCTTCCAGATCCTCTACACACCTTCCATCTGTCTCCAGTTTCTTCAAGGAGACGTTCGGTGACGACATCATCACGTGCTCCTTGAATGCTGGTCTGTCGCCCTCAGTGTTTCTGGTATAATTTACGGTGGCCATCTTGAAGATCCCGCTCACAGGAGGTACAGGATCACAGAAAGGTACAGGTCCTGTTATTCTGTTCTATTTCTATTCTATTCTCTTCTATTCTATTACCAAGGATTTCTCAAGTGCATGGCTACCCGGAGGGCTTCCAGCACTGTAACAACTTGATATTCTCCACCTGAAGGTACTTTTAGAACAGGAAGGTTTTTATCAGTTTCCTAAAATTTGCTTCAGAATCAGTTTATCTTGGGTATAGAAGGAGTGTGTTCCAAAGCTTAGGTGCCAGGAAAGCAAAAGGATCTGCCACCACTCCTGGTCCTCCTTATCCTGGGAACTACGAGACGTTTTTGGTATTAGAACTCAGAATTCCTGCGGGGATATAAGGGGTAAGAAGATTTTGGATTAATTTAGGACCTCTTTTATGTATTGCTTTGTGGGCCATGCATAGTACCTTGAATTGTATCCTCTTACATACCGGCAGCCAGTGAATACTGGCTAGAGCAGTGGTGGCAGAGTGGCGTTAGGGGATTTTCAAAAGTATCCGAGCAGAGGCATTTTTAACAACTTAGGGGCATATTCACAAGGAGCTATCGCCGAATTAACGGCACTTTATCGCAGCCAAAGTCGTGATAAATTTACCCCCCCATTTACAAGCCGGTGTTAACAGCCCACAGCACCAGTTTACCCGCGATAGCAGCCGCAAAAAACATCGCCACAGAGGACCCTCGCAAATATCGCTAATGAGATGCAGAGTAGGCGTTCCCGTGACTAAAGCCGAGACAACAGCACACCTCAACATTCACAACGACCAGCCACAACCGCGATAAAAACACAAAACAGGTGATAAGGCGCGTTAGCACCAGGAAATCTACACCTGCTCTGACGTGGTGTAAACTCGGACGGCAGTCAGCACCACAAAAGGGAGCACAGCCCAGGGCCACATCCGAAGGGAAACAGATGCCATGGAGCCACCCATCATGCGGCCCGGACACCCAAGAGGGCCACAACACCCACTGCCACCACCCCAGGACCACCCCTCCCTGGCACCCCCCCGACCAAAGACATGCCACATCAGCCACACCTAAACATGTACAAAATATTCCGCTTGATGCCACACAATCACAACTGGTGACATGGATGTGTCGTCACAGAAATGACCAGCACACATTCACTTTCGAAGCAACAAATGAAACTTTATTAAAATGAACAACGAAATGAAATGAAGACACATGGCCGCTCCCCTCCGGACAATACGTAGGTCACAGCCTGTAAGACAAAAAACATGATGAGAAGGTGTGTCCTGCGCACATCAGAGGACAGAGAGAGAGCGAAGGAGAGAGAGAGGAAGAGAGGGAGAGAGAGAGAGAGGAAGAGAGGGAGAGAGAGAGAGAGAGAGAGAGAGAGAGAGAGAGAGAGAGGAAGAGAGGGAGGGAGAGAGAGAGGAAGAGAGGGAGAGAGAGAGAGAGAAGAGGAGAGAGGGAGAGAGAGAGAGAGAGAGAAGAGGAGAGAGAGAGGAAGAGAGGGAGGGAGAGAGAGAGGAAGAGAGGGAGAGAGAGCGAGAGAGAGAGAGAGAGAAGAGGAGAGAGAGAGGAAGAGAGGGAGGGAGAGAGAGAGAGAAGAGGAGAGAGAGTGCCGCCCCTGCACACCCAGGCCACACTGCTCACCTGCTGCCACCGGTGTGTCTCCAACCACATGCCGGTATGTAGGGCAGTTCACCAGGTCACACATCTGATTCAGAGCCGTCAGCTGAAACAGAGCCCAGATACATGACTGGCACAGTACACACACTTGCACAAGACAACATCGCCTGCCGCCCATGCACACCCAGGCAGAGGCACCCCCAACCTCTCCCGCCGCCCATCGGAGCATGCCCGCCCATGCACACCTAGGCCTCAATGCTCACCTTCCGCCACCGGCGCATAGACAGGAGGTCCCACCACGTGCCGCTGCAAGCCACAAGCCCGGGGCCCGCAGACATGGCACCCTCCACATCATCCAGCCCCGCTCCGCAGGCCACCAGGTCTCACGTTTGGTGCTGGGTCTTGATTACTCCATGGCAGAGGACATACCAGTGCACCCGGCACCATCGCAGGCTGCACACCCGCTCAACCCAATGGGTGCCACCCACTCTGGCATCCCGGAAGTGACACCACGGGCGGTAGGCCCGCGCTGCCCGCTGGCTCTGGCCTACACTGCGGTCCAGCAGGGCACACAAAACCTGAGCTGTCCGGACCGCTGGGACGGGCCATCATCGCAGGCTGCACACCCGCTCAGCAGCTCAAGGTGCCATTGACTCAGTGCACCCAAAGTCACCGTCCCGTGGCGGGGTGCCTGTTCCGTCCGCAAGGCCTCTGGTGCCACTAACCCTGTGCAACCCCAGTCTGCGCCACGTGGTGGTAGGCCCGTGCCGTACTCACAGGCCTAAGTTGCCACTAACCCTGTGCAACCCCAGTCTGCGCCACGTGGTGGTAGGCCCGTGCCGTACTCAAGGCCTCGGATGCCACTAACCCTGTGCGCAGCAACTCATGGGCCCTATATGAGTGCGAACCGTGGGGCGTCCGTCATCCAGTCACCACCGGAAGAGGGGAATGTGACGTCGTCGGACCCTTATGTTGGCGGAGTCACATGGCCTGTGACGCCTGTGCCGGATGGGTGTGGTGTGTGTGAAAACCTGCCCTCAGGGAGTGGCTGTGACATGCTGACGACTAGACCAGTGACCTGCACACCACCAGCGAGTACGGCTGCGACGGGTAGCAATGAGGGCCCCCCCCCTCGGGGCGTAAGCGGAGAGGACTGGCCTGCCGTACGCCCGACCAGTGCAGGGCTTGCAACAATGACTCGTGGGCTCTGGGCGTGGTCCAGTCCATGTCCGGACAAGGAAGTGACTGATGCGTGTGTCCCTGCTGCAGTGTTCACGGAACCCGCTACACAAGATGCAATGTCGCACCCCCTTACTGGCATCCCACAGGATGAACATCATTGACGCAAGGGAAGGCACTGTCCCCACATTCATCCACACATCCACACAGGAATGACGTAAGACATTACAAGCAGTGCGTCACTGGATGTTTATTTGCACATCCAGTGCAGTCATGCAGCTGGAGCGGTACAGGGCAATGCCGAGCACACCACACAATATGGGCCCATGGAGGGCCAGCCAGTGTCCATCCCGGGATGACCTGTACTGCGGAAGAGGAAGGGTACAGTCTGCAGTCTGTCCGCTGTGTCATTGGTCGTCAAACAGCATGTGGCAGTCCATGTCGCTGTCCAAGGTGAGTGCCTCGGAGTGTATCGGCGGTCAGTGGTAGGTCTTGAGGCCATGTGCGGCACCAAGCAGAAACAGACAAGGTGGCGGTAATGGATGATAGTGCCTGGTCCTCCTGACCACAGTCCCATCCACGTCCTCGTCCCCGGGTGTGTGCCCTGCCCCACCTGTGGGTGTTGCAGTGCCGGCTGCGGCACTGTGTGCCACTGACTCATCAGGGGCCGGAGGAGGATTGTCGGCCGCACTGTGTGGCAGTGACACATCAGGTGCCGGAGTGGATACGCCTGCTGCACTGGGAGGCACTGACACACCAGGGGGCGGAGATGTGGATGGTGTGGGGGCAGCAGCATTCATCATCCCCACGCCTTGTTGCAGCAATGCCATGACGAGGACACACAGGGCACGGTAGATCCCAGCTACATTTCGCTGATGTGCAGCGGCGGCTGCCATCCTTTCCCCCTCCATCCGCACCATGTCCTCCATGAGCCTCCGCATGTGTGCCAGCTCAAGGCTGGCATCGTTGGGGCCACTGTGAGCGGACAGGTATTCTTCCCTCCACGTCATGACTCCAGAGATGTCAGTCAGGGCTCGCTGGAGACCATGGGGTGGACATAGACACCTATGGATGGCGTCAAGTTTGTTAGCCATGAGCTCGAACCCCACCCGCACCTGCTCGGCCGTCTCCCTCTGGCCCTCCAGCACACGGTGTTGGAAGGCCATTTGTTGTTCCTGGGGGTCTTGGGAGGGTGCCGGGGCTGTGGGTGCCTCCTGCTGGGTGGTTTGGGTGGTGGGTGGGGTCTCATGGATGTAGCTGGGCTGCCCTGATCCTGGAGGTGAGTTGCGGAGGTGGTCAATGAGGTCTTGGATTGTTTGGATGTCGATGCTGGTGTTCTCCTCCTCCTCGTCATCAGTGAAGAGTGGCTGTGACTGCTCTGCAGGAGGTGTTGAAGATGCCCCTGCGATGTGAAGGGGAAATGGTGTATTACAATGTGTCCACATGTATGTAGCCGCATGGTACAGGTTGACATTCAGACAGCATGGCATTGTACATTGTGACAGTGTGTGGGTCTGGGCGAGGACCCAGAGTGATTGTGGGTGTGCACTGTGCCCTGCTTGCTTGTGCATGTGTGCCATTGTGGCCATCTCCCCCGTCCCCCCAGTACCTGGTGGTCACTCACCCTGTTGCGGTTGTGTTGTGTCCTGTCGAGCAGTGTCCGGTCCCCCGACTCCGGCCACAGTCTCCACACTGATGACTGTCGACACCAGCTCCTCCATGTCATCCAGCTCCAGCTGTGGCGCTGGGCCCCCACCTCCGGTCTGCGTTGATGCCTTCAGGTTGGCGGAGAGTTTATCCTTGGTCTTCCGCTTGATGTAATTCCATCGCCTCTTGACCCCGTCCATTGTCCGCTTGTGCTCTCCGACGGCATTCACCTTGTCGACGATGTCCCGCTATATTCCATTTTTGGTGCCCAATGACACGTTGGAGGGATGAAGAGTTGTTGATGGTGTTCCATCACCTCCGTGACTATGATCCTGTTCGCCTGCGGACTGAACTTGGTCTTCCTGGTCTTCTTGTCCTTGCCCTTCCCTGTCCTCGAGGTCCCAGGCTGGTCGTCCGGGGTGCTTGTGGGGTTGCGTTGGTCCTCTGCACCTGCTCCGGCTGCCTCCATGGTGCTTGTGTGTTGGTCAGTTTGTGTGTGGGTTATGTTTTTTCTGCTTTTATGGAGGTTTCTGACGCCTGCCAGGTGTGTGTTGCAGGCCTGGCGCTGCTTGTCGCTTGTTTCCTCATCGCGCTTTGGCCCATCGCGTGTTTTTTGGTGTTGTGGTTTGTGTTTTTATCTCCATCGTGGTGGTTGTATCGCGGACTTTGTCCGCGGTTTCGGCAGACTATCGCATGGTACCGCCTTGTTGTGAATTCCACGTTGTCACGGGGTTATTTTCCCGTGATAGGCTGCGTTATTGAAAGTTGCGTTACGCTACTCTTGCGGTAGTTATCACACGTTCTTGTGAATATACCCCTTGGAGTCTCTTTATAACAGACTTTGAGCTTCCCAGGTACAAAGAGTTCCCGTAGCAAAGTCTCGAAATGACTAGACCTTGTATTACTAATCTGCATGATATCTCAGGAAGCCATCTAAGCAGTTTTCTGAGAGTTCTTAATATGCCAAAACAAGTTGATGCTAATTTCTTGGCTTGGGTCGCCATTGTCATTTTATCACCGATCCAGAAACCGAGGCTTTTTACTTCTGATTTAGGAAAAGGGTGATTCCCAAGGGGAGCAGGACAGTTCATTTCCATCCATCTTGAGGGGTTGTTTCCCAACACCAGCAACTCGGTTTAATCCCAGTTACATTTTAGGCTGCTAGATGCCATCCAATCCACGGCATGCTCAATGCAAGCATTGAGAGGGGCTAAGATGTTTACAGTTTAGTGGGAAAGGGAAATAAAATTCTGAGTGTCATTGACATTGGATATAGTGATGAAGCCATAATTGTTTATAATTTCTGCCAGTTCGATGACATGCAGATTGAATAAAGTTGGACTCAGTGAGGACCCTTGAGAGACCCCACAGTTCAGTGAATAGATACTAGACCTTGGAGTCCCTTCACAGACTTGAAAGATTCTGTTGGATAGAAACAAAATTACCTACTTAAGGTCAGTCTCAGAAATGCCAATATTCTTTAGCCTTGTGATTAACACCTGATGATAGATGGTATCAAAAGCTAGACTAAGGTCCAATAGGACCAAATCAGTGGTCCTGCCCTGATCTAGGATGGCTTCAACTCTTCTGTGGCCACAAGTACGGCAGTTTCAGTGCTGCTCCTGACCGGAAACCAGTCTGTAACTGATGTGGCAGATTGTTAGTTTCCAGATATAAAGAAAGGCTCTTGTTAACATGTTTCTCAAGGACTTTACTAGGTTCTGGCAGGAGAGATATTGGCCGATAATTCTCACATTTTTCAGGAGCAGGAAATTTTTTTTTCTTTAATAGAGGTTTTACTATGGCGTGTTTCCATTTCTCTGGCACAGTTCCTGAGCTGAGCAAACAGTTAAATATGTTTGTCAGTGAGGAGATCAGTGTCTCCCCTCCTTTTAACAGTATGTCAGGGGGCGCCGGATCCAAAGGGGATGTGGATTTTAGGGATTTCAAGATGTTTTCATTGTCTTCTTGGGTGATTTTGGGAACACATTTAAATTACCCTGTTGTGTAACCAAGGACTTATAGAAGTTAGTATCCGATGCTAGTGCAAGGAGGATTTTATTTAACTTTTCTACAAAAAAAATTGGCCAGCATATTGCATCTGGTTTCTGTTGGAGGGGGACCACATTTTTTCGTTGCAGGTTTCATCGGGCTATTAACCACATTGAATAATTCCTTAGAGGAACTGACTGCATTATTGATCTTACAGGCAAAAAAATTCACTCTTGCATTCCTGATTGCATGGTGATATTGTTTTTGATCTTTTGTTATTTTCCTTTTTTGTGACTTCGTCATTTTTTCTCCAAATTCTCTCCTGTTCTTTTGCATGTTTTTTCAGTTGTAGAAGTTCTGGTGAGAATCAAGGTACTTTCATTCCTTTCCTTGGGCCAATAGGTTGCTTGAAATGAACTAATTTATCCGTGGTGCTCTAAATATATTCCTGGAATGTGATAGAAATATTATCTACATGATCAGACATATCAGGGATGGTATCTGTTTGCTGATTTACCCAAGCAACTAATCAATTTCTGACCAATTCTGTTTTGGGTTATTGTGACTAGATAAGGTGTTTTGAGTCCTAGTATAGTTCACTCAAAAATGAATTGTTTTAAGGTTTGACCAAATGATTTTGTAAGGATCTCATGTGGTCAATTCCAACATATTAGAGAATATGGGATCAAGTAAGTGACCAGATTTATGAGTGGATGCCCTAACCTGTTGAATTAACTGTATTGCTGATAAGTCTATTGAAATGTTATTCGAAACCTCACAGCTGGTGTTAACTAAATGGAGATTTCAATCTCCGAGCACTGTATGGTTGGCAGTGGTTAAACTATTTGCTGCCACTATATCAGGTAAGCTTTGCATGAATTGTGTCGCGGGCCAGGGGGACGATATATCAGAAGTCCAGAAAATGTACAAGTGGTCAATAACTCGAGAGAGAATGAGGCACCTTCACTTCCTGAGATAGTTAATGGCACGAAATCTATTTTTAAGTTGTCTCTATAAATAATGGCAATTCCACCTCCCTTTTTCCTATTCAATTATGTCTAACAATGGCATATCCAGGGTAGAGGGTCATAGCAATATCCATTATGGATTCCTCTTATAGCCATGTTTATGTTAGGAATGACGCTACTGGATTTTTCTCTTCTAAGAAGGTCAGTATGTCTAAAATAAGTTTAGATAAAGACCTACAATTCAGTAAATACATCTGCCATTCCTGGATATTAATCCCTTATATAAATTTGTTGTTACCTGTATTGATGCAATTTATATTGCCTAAATACAGTTTGTACTTCCCACACCTTAGATTGCTGTTACCTGGGGTTATAGTGTGGTCGCACTGTTTCCCTCCATTGTTGTTTAGCAGACGAAGATCCGCGGCCGAGTAACTTATTCTTTCCATATTGCTGCAATCAGGAGCCCTGGCCCCTGGTCCTGGCTGGGCGTGGACAGGCGCGTTTTGGTTTGCCTTATGAGCGCCTTCTGCACGCCAGCAGCGCGTCGGCACCCTGGTCCACATTAAATACCGGGCCGGGCGTGCAACCACTAATGTGCTGACCCCAAAATGGTGGCGTCCCGGGGTGAGGCACCAAACACGGCCAACACCAAATAATTTTAGTGGAGGAGGACAACTGAAAAGTCCCTCCTCTCCTTCGTAGTGATCCTAGCCTAAACTCTGTTAATAATCATGGGTGAGGCTATTGTTAGGAGTGCAGGGGAATGCCGCGATAAGTGATTAAAGGATTAAAAATCATTCAAATGAAATAAATAGATAAAACCAGCAATATAATATAGAAAGTACTGCAGTACAATACAGAAATTGCCAACAGCAGCATATAAAACAGGCAGTACATTATAGAATATGAGGCAGTACAATTCGAAAGTGTGCAGTGCAGAGATTGGCAGCAGAGACATACCTAGTTGTTAGCACATCCGTTGCTCCGTCTGCATTAAATACCAGGCCGAGCGTGCAACCACTAGTGTGCTGACCCCAAAATGGCGACTGGTGGTGTCCCGAGGTGAGCACTAAACACGGCCAACACCAACGGTTTCTAGTGGAGGAGGACAACTGAAAAGTCCCTCCCCTCTTTCGTACTTTAAAGTCAGAACCAGCATCCAACCACTTCGACGCAGTGCTGGTGGCCATGCATAGTGGGTTGTGTCCAGAAGTGGACTGGGTGTAAAGCCTGAACAAAGACCAGACCTTGAACTAATGCAGTGAATATTAATCTTTGGTCATGAACAGAGATTTATGTTTCTACTGGTGCATGTACAGATTTCTCTTGCTCTTTCACTGTTGACATTGATCTCATCATTGTGTCATCAATGGTGTCCTTTCTGTTGTCATTGGAGTCCTCACACCAATGCCTCACAGATGACTGTCTCAAAGAAAAGAACAGCAAATAACTTATTCTGCTCCAGACCCACCAGCAGTTCAGAAGGGAGCTCAAAAGTGAGAAAACATACAGCTCCTTTATCACCCCCCACACGTTCCAGTGTGTGCCATACATACGTTTTCAATGAAAGGCCTTTATACTTGGATGCCTTTGTATTACAAATGAAATTATAGTGCCAAACTGCATTACATGAGATGAGTTAATTTCAGAACCAAAGGGGATGATGGACGGAGTGTTGAACATTGCAAGCACTCACCCCCAGTCAACTGATCTGGGTTTAATCCATCATCATTCTTTAGCTCACTCCGCCACCCCAGTTCAGACATGGCCATATGCAAATCAGTCTGACCCTGTGCCTCACTTAGGGCGAACATAGCAAAACCAAAGTTGGCAGGGTATGCCCAGACATGGGTCCCTTGCTCACTTTGCCACTGGATTCAAGATAGCCTGGCTGATGACGGCTGTAAGCCAGAAACCGGTCCCAGGATGCTTGTTTCCGGTCCAGGGAAGACATGGTTTGGCAGTTCGGGCCTGACTGTTCCAATGAGGCACAGGGTCAGACTGATTTGCATATGGCCATGTCTGAACTGGGGTGGCGGAGTGAGCTAAAGAATGATGATGGATTAAACCCAGATCAGTTGACTGGGGGTGAGTGCTTGCAATGTTCAACACTCCGTCCATCATCCCCTTTGGTTTTGCTTTGTTTGCCCTAAGTTGGCAGGGTATGCCCAGATGTGGGTCCCTTGCTCATTTTGCCACTGGATTCAAGATAGCCTGGCTGATGACGGCTGTAAGCCAGAAACCGGTCCCAGGATGCTTGTTTCCGGTCCAGGGAAGACATGGTTTGGCAGTTCGGGCTGGACTGTTCCCATGAGGCACAGGGTCAGACTGATTTGCATATGGCCATGTCTGAACTGGGGTGGCAGAGTGAGCTAAAGAATGATGATGGATTAAACCCAGATCAGTTGACTGGGGGTGAGTGCTTGCAATGTTCAACACTGCGTCCATCATCCCCTTTGGTTTTGCTATGTTCGCCCTAAGTTGGCAGGGTATGCCCAGACGTGGGTCCCTTGCTCACTTTGCCACTGGATTCAAGATAGCCTGGCTGATGACGGCTGTAAGCCAGAAACCGGTCCCAGGATGCTTGTTTCCGGTCCAGGGAAGACATGGTTTGGCAGTTCGGGCTGGACTGTTCCCATGAGGCACAGGGTCAGACTGATTTGCATATGGCCATGTCTGAACTGGGGTGGCGGAGTGAGCTAAAGAATGATGATGGATTAAACCCAGATCAGTTGACTGGGGGTGAGTGCTTGCAATGTTCAACACTCCGTCCATCATCCCCTTTGGTTTTGCTATGTTTGCCCTAAGTTGGCAGGGTATGCCCAGATGTGGGTCCCTTGCTCACTTTGCCACTGGATTCAAGATAGCCTGGATGATGACGGCTGTAAGCCAGAAACCGGTCCCAGGATGCTTGTTTCCGGTCCAGGGAAGACATGGTTTGGCAGTTCGGGCTGGACTGTTCCCATGAGGCACAGGGTCAGACTGATTTGCATATGGCCATGTCTGAACTGGGGTGGCAGAGTGAGCTAAAGAATGATGATGGATTAAACCCAGATCAGTTGACTGGGGGTGAGTGCTTGCAATGTTCAACACTCCGTCCAACAACCCCTTTGGTTTTGCTATGTTCGCCCTAAGTTGGCAGGGTATGCCCAGACGTGGGTCCCTTGCTCACTTTGCCACTGGATTCAAGATAGCCTGGCTGATGATGGCTGTAAGCCAGAAACCGGTCCCAGGATGCTTGTTTCCGGTCCAGGGAAGACATGGTTTGGCAGTTCGGGCTGGACTGTTCCCATGAGGCACAGGGTCAGACTGATTTGCATATGGCCATGTCTGAACTGGGGTGGCGGAGTGAGCTAAAGAATGATGATGGATTAAACCCAGATCAGTTGACTGGGGGTGAGTGCTTGCAATGTTCAACACTCCGTCCATCATCCCCTTTGGTTTTGCTATGAGTTAATTTCAGACCAGGCCTTGTTGGTTGGAATTCCTCAACAAATTATTGGGGCCAGGGATCAGAGATAAAGATGTCCTGTTGAAGCCAAAGTTAAAGTTTCTTTCAAGGTGTCTCATTTGCACACATAGACTAATACAGTGATATATTATCATGAAAGCTTACACTAAATCACTTTCCTAGCCTTTTTGAGGTATCATTTGTTTGAATTCCTTGCATAAATTATATAAATGTTCTATGAATTACAACACCTAGCTATAATTTTTAAACTAAAGAAAAATTCTATTACCATACCTATTTGAAGCGTCACCTTAATCTTTTTTTTCTTCTGTGACTTTCCAGTTTTTTAAATCATATTCACCCAACTCCCTCACTGAGCATAGCTTTAGGCCATACATGGCACGGGGTTGGCCACTGGGCTCAGCCTATGACCTGGTCCTGTGCCTAACCCTTCAAGAGTCCAACACCCCTCATCACATGGCCTGAAGTGCCACCCGCAAGACCGCACAAGCTTCACTTATTGATGCTTAAGTGGTCTTGAGCTACCACAAGAGTCCTATTGTACCGGACTGGGGCTGCACTGGGTTCCGGGGAAGTACTCTGGGACTCGTGTCACAACTTTTTTATTGTTTATTTTGACTCGGGTATAGGCATCCATCTGGGTTCCCCCTACAATGCTGTGGGTCAGGGTACGCCTACACTGCCCCTTGTATTTTATTTTTTCTATTAACTCACGACATGGGGACTGAGCCCTCAAGTCCTGAAATGATAGTCACAACATTTCTGTTGCTGTCCGTCAATCAAATTGTTCAGACCGGGAGGACCGCTACTAGTCCCACGGGCCCAAAGAGACTAATAAGAAAAAAGCAATCTCGGCCTATCAGATCAAACAATTTTTTACATTGCAGTACTGCAGAAGTACTGCAGAACTCCAGCGGGACCAAACTTCCAGATATCATTGTATTTTCAACCATAATTTCCCACAAATGACAACAGATTTACACGAAATCAAAACAAACACTCTTTCTGGGCAAAAATTTTGATTTCTGCTAAATTTGGTGCAATTCTGTACAATAATTTTTTCTGTATCACTTCCCAAAATTCCTATGGGATTTTGCATGGGAAAAAACAGTTTCAGGACACCCTTTTTTTCTTTGCCGCCACTTGACAAATAACCTCAAAACTTTCCAGGAAGGTGCTGGGGCGGCTGAACTTTATTTTCAAAAAGTTTCATGACAATTCTTCAAATGGCGCCAAAGTTATTAGGAAAACAAAAAAATGATAATGATTTTCCCATGGAAACTGGTTGCCATTGTGTAATATATATACATATGGTGCACAACTAATATAATTAACAGCTGCACCACAAATACAGCCAAGAATTAGTGTGTAAAGAATCACCTACAACTTTCCCATACAAGGCCATGTGTGGGTCAGAAGCCCCACTCATTCACAACAAACACATTCACTTAAAATGCTCCACACTCATCCTCAATGCAATAATAGTGCAAGCAATGCTGCCTATGCTAATATGCGAGATTTCCATGCCATTCATTATTTGAAAGGTCAATGAAAGGCACCTTCCTTATTTTCTGGATAAGACATAATGGGGCATATGTACAAAGATGTGGCGGAGCGTGTCGTTAGCCACCTTGGCTTAACGACACGCTCCGCCACTTCTGACGCGCTGAGTTTAGCAGCCTAGTGCCAACGCAGGCACCCTTGCACCATAGTGCAAGGGTGTCTGCGTTCAGGGGAAGATTGTTTATGTACAGGAATGTCCCCCTTCCTGCACATAAACAATCTTTAAATGCCGCTTTGTAACTTCTATGTGTGCTGCCTAATGCAGCACACACTGAAGTTGCAAAACTGAATTTTTTTTAAATGATTGTTTATGTGCAGGAAGGGGGACCTTCCTGTACATAAACAATGATTGGCATTTTGCTGTTTTCATGTGTGCTGCACAACGCAGCACACATGAAAACAGCAAAACGAGGAGAAATGAAATATTTCTCCTCTTTGCGCCAGGGTAAGACCAGGTTTTCCCTGGTCTTAATTCTAGCGCTGCCTCCTATTTACGCCTCCCTTGTAAATGGGGCAGCGTCAGAATCAATGGGTGTTGCGGTGGAACGCCCACAGCAACACCCATTGCCCTACCCTTTCATTCTAAGCATAGCGTGAAAGGGAGCATTATTTACAAGGCAGCGTTAAGCCATGTTATGTGGCTTAACGCTGCCTTGTAAATAAGGCAAAGCCCCTATCGCCACAGGAACGTCCTAAAAAGTGACGTTCCCGTGGTGATAGGGGCTTGTACATATGTCCCCATGAGCCAACATACTGCCTGTCCTGCAGTCAACAGTATATATTAACCTCATGCATTTCATCAATACATCTAATAGGTGCCCTTACCATTCTTCATGTGATAGGTTAATTTGTGTATTATCTGTCTTTATGCTTCCTGCATAGCGTAGTATATGATCTAATTGCACTAACAAAGGGGTAAAGTACCAGCTCTCTTAAACATCTTCCTTGGGGTAAAGGTTGGATCATCTGTTTCAATTTCTTAATAAGTCGGTGTATAAAGCAACTTCCTTTAGCTATTCTGAATATAGCACTGTTTGATAAATATACCTCTAGATACTGGTAACAGTGTCAGTGTAGTAAGCATCTCTTCCCAGTCATTTTCACAAGCTAACACATGGATCAACCACCTCCCGGTAACACTCACTCCCACGTCCTCGGTGAAAGAATCTAAATGATGTACATGCCCTATTCTTCCTGGCATAATGCTATACAAAAAAGAACTGGCCACGCCCATCTGCCAAATAATCTCTGTATGCTCTATGCTGACTGTGCAACCACCTCACATGTGAACAAGATTAAAATTAACTGGGTCTGCAGTGCTACAAAATGTCAAAATGTAAAGCAACTCTAAAAATGAAACCACGTTTACTTTGTTCGAAAAAGGCGTTGGTGCCTGTATCAAACTAATGGAATATGATGGATTTTTCCAGAAGATTACAAGAAAATAGAAAATTCAACAATCGTCCAGCGTGTGCCCTTAATGTGTTTTATTTATGTTATCCACTGCCCTTTGTAGGATTACGCGACAAGGACTGAACTCTGCAACAAGAATCTAAAAACCCAAATGACCTTGTCATTAGGACCCTAGTAATAATTCAGTTATGTTGTGATGTTCTTATTTTGAAACCACACATCAAGTATGTAGTGACGCAATTCTTGAACATGTAATAAACATGCTAAGAGCCCCAACCAGTCTTGAAAGCAGGCACGGTAGGCACAGGTAAGAGTAGTGGGCAGTGGGGAGGGGGCAGGGTGGTGGGTGGTGGGTGGGGAAGTCGACAGACGACGGGAGAGGTAAAATTAAATACCAAATCAATAAAACCACTTACCTTGTGCTCGCCACATCGCTGACTCTGGACTTCACAATTAAAGCCCTCGTTTTTTTTTTTTTTTTTAAACAAGTTTTATTGCATATTCCGGAACTTACACAGCCTCTTTGCCACAACCCAGGGGCCGGCGGCATATGTGTTTCAGTGCATTGTACACAGCTATCTTGGCCAACAACCCAACGGGCAGGCAGCGTTTCATCCAACTTTACTGTTCCTGTCTGCTTGTGTTCTTTGCGAGGAAGTCAATAACATTATCTCATACTTACAATTTGAAACTAACCTTTCACCCCCCACCCCCCCCACCCTCCATCCAAACAATACCACATACACTCCTAAGCAGTAGTTTCCAATTCACTATTTCAATCTGCACAGTTATGCTACGATGAAACCAGCCCATTGTGGTGTCATATACGACATGTACCTCAGGATCCTTGATCCCTGTCTGCAACACCATTCCACTTAGCGGTAAACCCTGCATGTCTCGCCCTGCGCGTATTGATCCATTTGCAAGTCTTCTCCACCCGATCTAAGCCAACCCGTGAATGGCTCCCATATGTCAGAGGGCCGGGATCTACTTGGCATTAATTCCCAGAAATTGGAAAACTGATCTCTGCAATAGGTGACTGCTTTCACCCATCCTGCTATCATAGGCGGTGCGGGTTTTTTCCAATGTATGGCTACCTGCCGTTTTGCCAGCAGTAG
Source organism: Calotriton arnoldi (assembly GCA_963921515.1). Lineage (NCBI taxonomy): Eukaryota > Metazoa > Chordata > Amphibia > Caudata > Salamandridae > Calotriton > Calotriton arnoldi. Next base: position 1,080,002 of record CAWUFW010005113.1, read on the forward strand.
TAACATGGCCGTGAGCTTACGAGTCTCCTTCGGGATGTCCTTTACGTATCCTAGCAGCGCCACCTTTGGCGTTTCTGGTATCACACCATTTATTATATGCCCTACGTGTTTAAGTATGTCATCCCAGTATGTTGCTATAGGTCCGCAGGCCCATGCGAGGTGAGCAAATGTTGCGTCCTGCGCTCCACACCTCCAGCATCTTGCATCTAAATGTAGCCCCATGCGGTGTAGCTGCAGCGGCATGCGGTAAAGTCTATGTAAAAAATTAAAGTGGATTAAACGTAGCCTGTAGTTTGGCGATAACTGTTCCATCTGAGAGCAGCAGAAATGCCATTGTTCTTCCGTTATGGTTAGGTCTGCCTCTCTTTCCCAATCCTCTCTGGACGTTGGACTAATAACTGGGTAATCTTTCTGTGTCATGCTATATATACGCGTGATTAATTTGCGGGGGGATGAGTTATTTAAGACGTTCTCCAAAGCTGACAGAGTGGGCGGTTCAGCAGGAAACCCGGCAAATCTGGCCCTGCATGCCGCCCTAAGCTGATAGTACAGCAGCATATCTGAGGCGGTAGGCTCCTGTGTGCCACACATATGTGCCATAGTCAAGAATTCCCCGTTTGGAAAAAGATCGCCCCCTGTCTCGAGATTGTGCGCTTTAGCTCTTAGCTTGATGGCCTTATCCATTAGAGGCCCAATCAGCGGATTATCTCCTATGGGCATAGACGGTGCGTACATTACTTCTTGATGCGCTCTCTTAGCTATTCCCCTCCATGCCCATCTCTACGCCTCCACCTTATCTATTTCTTCATGGGGACGTTTGTATGTTGCATATACAGCCGTTTTCAGTGGTAAAGGTGTAACCTTATCTATTTCTATCGCTACATGGGGCTGAAATGGCGTGGGGTGATGCCAATAGTGCAGGTATTGCGCCTGCGCGCTGAAGGCGTATAATTCAAAGTCTGGAGCGCCTAGCCCTCCTTGCGAGAATGGTAGCATCAGAACCCTCCATGAGACCCTAGGTTGTTTCCCTGCCCAGATCAATTCGAGCACCTTAGAGCGTAGTCGTTTAAAAAATTGCGCGTTTAGAGGCATGGGGATGTTTACAAATAAATAAAGTAGTTTAGGCAGTACAACCATGTTTGTAATGGCTATTCGCCCCATCAAAGACAGCGGTAGCCCTTTCCACCTTTGCACCTTACTTTCTAGCCAGTCTATCAGTCGGCCATAATTCGCTAGCCATATTTCCTGCAGTGACCTGCTCATCCAAATACCTAAATATCTCATCGCCTCATCCGCCCATTTAATCGGGAATTCCGTATCGAAGGGTAACGTATCATCAGTAAGCGGCATCAGCACCGATTTGGACCAGTTGATCTGGATCCCAGTTAGGCCCCCGTATCTTATCAATTCCCTCATCACTGTACCGAAATTGTCATTAGGATTGGTCAGGTATATCGTCATGTCGTCCGCATACATAGATATTAAGAGACCCCTGGTCGTGAAGCCTATGCTCTTCTGCGCGTGATGTTGCCTAAGCTTAGCAGCCAACGGCTCCGTGGCAATAGCGGGCAGCCCTGCCTTGTCCCTCTGGTGATCACAAAGGGATCCGATACCTGTCCATTAACTCTAACTCGTGCTGCCGGATTTGTATATAATATTTGAATTTGTCTAATGAATATAGGGCTGAGGCCCATACGGGTCAGTAAAGTAAAGAGGAATTTCCATTCTAGCGAGTCAAACGCTTTTGTGGCGTCCAACAATGCCGCCACGGCTTGCACATGGGGGGCTAAATAATGTAGTGTGCCAAAGAGCGTTCTCAAATTATGCGCAGTGGAGCGCCCTGGTATAAAGCCTGATTGGTCTGGCAGCGCAATCTGGGGCAACATGGGTTTTAGTCTATTTGCTATTAATTTGGCATATATTTTGGCGTCCAAATTTATCAGTGACATTGGACGATACGAATCCGGATTAGTTGGGTCCTTGCCTGGTTTCAGTATAGTTATGATTGTAGCCTTGCGGAGCGTCGGGGGGAGTCTACCAGTGTCCATTGCCTCGAGAAAAACCTGTAGCAGTCTGGGTGCCACTATCTCAACATATTCTTTGTAAAAGGCCGCCGTCAGACCGTCTGCCCCTGGGGCCTTGTCAGCCGGCATGCTATTTATTACTTGCCGTATATCTTCTATCGTTATTGGCAGCTCCATATATTCCCTGGCTCCGTCATGAAACCATGCAAGTGCCACGTCATCTAGATAGCCGTCTATGTCAGCCTGGGTCGGTTCTGTGTGTGAGGTGTACAATTGCCCATAATACCTCGCCATTTCGCGTAGAATATCTGGTGGTGCTCTCACCATGTCCCCGTCTTCCTGCGCAATTCAGTTATGTATTCTGAGCCTCTGGGCGTGCGTAACAGTCCCGCTAACGTTTTACCCGGTCTGTCACTTTCTCCATATCGTCTAGCTTGTGTATACTTGGAGAGATACTTCGTTTCCCTTTCCGCCTCCTCCTGAAATTCCGTCAGCTTGGTCCGTAGCTGTGCTATAGTGTCAGGGGCTGGGTTTGCACGTTGTGATTCCTCTAGGTCCCCTATCTCCCATTCTAATCTCTGTAAGGTGTTGCGTATGTCCTTCAGCACTCCAGATTTAAGCGACATGCATTGTCCCCTTATTACTACTTTAAATGCCTCCCACAAGGTCCCCGGTGAGTCTACCGTGCCCTCATTGAGTTCAAAGTATTCCACAGCCTTATCCCGCAGCTCCTCGCGAAAGACCAAGTCTAACAAAGCGGTTGATGGAAACCGCCATGTGAAAGGCTGGGCGTATGCCGGGGGGACAGTCAACCGCACCTGCACCGGCGCGTGGTCTGAAAAGGTACGGGGTAGATGTGCGGCATCCACCAACCAGGTATGCAGGTCCTTAGAGACCAACCAGAAATCTAGTCGCGACCACGCGTTGCGATGGTGTGTCACACATGTCCCTTCCCTCGCTGTAGGGTGTAGTGATCTCCAGGAGTCAACCAACTGGAGGTCTTCTATTATGGTATGCAACATTGCTGCCGCCTGTGGGTGATGCACCCGGGACGCTCCCTGTCTGTCAACAGACGGCGATAGTACCACATTAAAATCCCCCCCCTCATGATTGCCATTTGGCCTAAGGTCTGTAACTGTTGTCCAATGTGTTGAAAGAAATCTGGGCTGTCGGTGTTCGGCCCATAGGTGTTCACCAGAGCCACGGGAGTGTGACACAGCGTCCCCTGTAGTATGATGTACCTACCGTCTCTGTCTTTTATCGTATGGTATGTCTGGCAATGTAGCCCCCTACGGATCAATATCGCCACCCCCTCGAATAATTTGAGTAACCAGCTTCTATTACCTCTCCCCACCTTCTATGCCGGAGCACCCCTGCCAGTGTAACAGTTAGATGCGTCTCCTGTAGGAAACAAATATCTACCTCATGTCTGATAAGATAAGTGTGGATTAGCCTCATCTTCCTGCGGTCATTAAGGCCTCTGACATTCCACGTAAGGCATCTTAGTGAAGTCAGACTAGGTGTACGGGTCATTAGTGATCAATAACATGCCGAGTCCATAGGGCCTCACTGTCGGACAATCTACCGCCATACTGTGCTGGGCCTGCAAGGTGCCGAACAGTGCCACATGGCTGCAGTGTTGGATACCCCTGAGCTTGCAGTGACTTGGCAGCGCTCTCGCCCCTCAGTGCAGTGTTCGGTACTTCTGCTTGGATGGTGAAACAAACAACTTTCCCCCTCCACCCACACCAACCCCCAATCAGGTTGTGCAATCCCTACCCCCTTACCCACAACAAAAAACAACCAACATATTGCCTCTGATCAAAGGGAATCATTCCATGGGGTACGCGGGTCCGCTGGCTTACAACCCTGCAATCTAGGCAGGGTGGCCGAGCAAATTTCCCCCCGCCCAAAGCACAGGAATCACACAATATAGATCCACAGCATTCCTTTGCAGGGAAGGTCAACCGTTTACGCAAGCATACAGTATGCTCCCCGTTGTATCAACATCATTGTCCTTACCACTTAGCTTTCAACCTTCAAGCTGCAATTCGCCATACGTTCCACCCCATCCTGTTTTAATGTCCACTCATTGCACGCTCAATCATTGTCACTGAGTCTGGTGTCCGTTTGCTCTTCGCCTGACATTCTCCGTTTCCTCTGGTCCTTCGCTAGTTGTTTAGCATACGTTAGTGCTGCTTTGGCGTCTGTAAAGAAAGTGGGCTTTCCAGGGCCTTGTAGTCGCAATTTAGCTGGGTATATCAATGCATATTTCATTCCAATTTGTTGAAATATTTTCTTTGCTGGGATAAATTCCCTGCGAGCAGCTTGCACTTGTAACGTAAAGTCTGGGTACAATGCAATGTTGTTACCTTGATACTAGATATCGCCCTTCTCTCTGGCCAGTCGGAGTATTGTGTCCCGGTCCCTATAGTTGAGCACTCTTGCTATAACGGGTCTCGCCGGGGCTCCCAGTCTCGGCCTCGGGCCCAGCGATCTGTGCGCCCTTTCAATGAGGAACATCGTGGAGAGTTCCGGCTCAAAGATATCTTTCATCATAGTTTCTATATATTTTTCCATGTTCTGGATATTTGTCGTTTCCGCAATTCCCATAATGCGCACATTATTTCTTCGCGACCTAGCTTCTAAATCTTCATTTTTCTGTCGTATCACCTCCAGCACTCTGTCCATGCCTTTTACTTTCTTTTCCAGCTCGGTCTGCCCTTCCTCCGTTTCTGTAACTCTTGTTTCGAGCACCCCCATTCGCCCTTCCTGTTTCTCGACCCTTTGCGTGATCCTATCCATACGTTCTGCTAGGGTGTCTATCTTGGAGTCTATGCCCTGAAGACCGGTCTTCAGCTCCTTGAACATAGTGCGTATGTCGTCTTCTGGTAGCTGCACTGGGCCTGCCTCCTCCGCAGGGTCTTGATGGCCCCCATCGGTCTCCGCCTGTTTGGCAGTTTTCTTATCAAAGTTGATGCGGGGTTGCCTGGTATCCGGTTTGCCCATGTTTTGTGCGTAGTGGTCCGCGGCCCCCAACTAATATCGTCCAGTGGGAATCCCCACCGTTCGTGGCGTCAGAGAAGTGGTAACTACCATGCATCAATGTACTCCTGGGTTTCACGCAGCTCTGTCCGCCAGCCAGCTGCTCCTCCGCTCACTCAGCCAGAGGCTCTACGTCAGTGGGCCCTTACCTTCCTGAACGCCACGATCCACACTAGTACAGCCACGTGTTGCCCGGCTCTCCGCTCTGCACACCCCTCTATCGCCCGGTCTCAAGACGGATTCGCTACTGCCCTCTCTTACGCTCAGAGAGTGATCTGTGGGGTGGAGGGAAGGTCAATGGCGCAACACAACGCCGCACACTCTGTAGCTCGCCGTCTTCTCAAGGTTTGTGGTTCGCGAAATGGCGGCTGGCAGGTCTCCCGGGTCAGACAATGGCGGCCATCTCCTCTACTCGCCGCTTTACATCTCCGGTAGGGCCCAGTTAGTCCTTATGGAGCTCGGCGGTCCGGAGCCCCCGCATCCAGGGGGGGTGGGGGGGTCCTCTCATGTGCACCCACTCCGGTCGCTTTCTCCGCTTGTCTCCTCACACGCAGCGCTCCACCTCCAGACCTCAGTAAACGGTCCCCTGGCGCAGCGCTCAGCACCTCCTCTTCACGGTCGCCGCCACGCACTCCGCATTGATCGTACCGTCTCAGCGGCAATAGCGCTCACCCAGCTGCATCCAGGAGTGCACCGTTCAGGGGTTCTGCTGCAGTCTTGTCCGGTGCGCCCGCTCTCCGTCTGCTGTGTGCGCCGCAGTCAGCTCCGCCCAGCCATCGTCACCAGAGCCCCCGGCTCCAGCAGGCCTCCAGGCCGCAGCCCTGCCTCTCACCCTGCGTACTCCTTATCTCGGCCAATTCGGGGTGAACGCCTTAAATGTTCCTCCGTGGGGCACAGCAGCAGCTCCCACACCTTCCACTTCACTGGATTCCCGGCTTCAGGCTTGGGTGTCGGATAATTTCCGGATTTCTGTGCTCGGCTGGCGGAGCCGCGTTAGTTTGCGGCCATTTCGCTGCTCAGCGAAGCCACGCCCCCCAATTAAAGCCCTCGTTGATGGGATCTTGGAAGATGAGACAGCAGGACCTCGCACTGCATCCTTGCCGCACCTCAGAACTGACGCATCGCTTCTGCTGCACGATGCATCTCCGACGCAGATCCCCCAGCGCTCTGCAAACCAAGATTTCAGGAACTCTGATCAGGGGACCTAACTAGGTCCCTGTAGCTGGTCCCACATTCCATCATGGTTTGTCTGGACTTGTGACTTTGTCCCGGTCCGGCGCGACCAGATATCCTTTGACTCTATTTTTACCAAAAAAATTAAAATTGATTATCTTTGGTTCTACTAATTGGATTTCTATCGTTTTGGTCTTGTTTTATTTATTATGAATTATTATTTTTTTTTAATCCTATTGTGGGCTCCTTTAGTGGTGTGTTTTCACTGTGTTACTGTTTGAAGTGTTGCACAAATTCTTTACACATTGCCTCTGAGTTAAGCCTGACTGCTCTGTGCAAAGATAACTGAGTGTTGAGCACAGGATGATTTAGGGTTTGCTTGTGACTTCACCCTGAGAAGAACTGTGGTTGCTACTTGAGGAGGGGTTCACCCCCTCAAACAGTAACCCAATTTCATACGCAAACACATAACCTGAATGCCCCATTTATCCTCCAGAAAGTCTTACCAAAACAGTCCAGCAAAATACTGAGGGGCAGATTTACAAGCCCCTTGCGCCACTTTTGCGTCACTTTTTCCATGTTAAAAATTATGCAAAAGTGGCGCAAGAGGCTTGTAAATAAGCCCCTGAGTGTTTAACAGCTGTTCACACTAAATAATTTCTTTATAATGGCTGCATGTCACTGCATTAATGGCAACAACTTTGCAAGTCAGTAACTTGCAAGAGATACATCGGCAGTTATTACATCCATGAAGTCACACACTGGTGGTCATTACATCGCAGGTAAGTTTATTTTTGTATAAGTCAATAGCCCTGCCACCATGGCCATGTACCCTTAACCCAGTATGTTTAACCTGTTAACCTATATCTTCTTGAATCCCTTAACTTATACCTCCTAACCCCGTGCTGTGAACCTCTTAAACCTAAACCTATACCCTGTATTCTCTTATGTTTTCAGAATATTTTATTGAATTTTTTGTTAACAGATAGACAATACAAAAAATAGTACAATAAAAGTACCTAATAATAATATATGACAATTATCAACACCATTACATTATAACAGGTACAATATAATATAATATATTCTTATAATAATACAGAAAATTATAAAGGGAGGGAAAAAGAACAATTGAACATATGATATTAATAATCATTAAAAATAGAACTACTATTAAATAGAAATTATGCAAAAATATCAATGAATATGTAACTTATAGAAAAAATACATTTTAAGAAGATAAATAGATATCAATAGGTTTCCAGAATAAGTGAAAAGAATTACAATTATGAATAACACCATTCAAGGATAAATGGGCTCCTCTTTTGGTAAAAATAACCCATGACCACCACACATGAACAGATAATAATGAAACGTCTTTCCAACATGAGGTAATGGATTTTAAAGCTGCTGATAACAGGAAATTAAAAAGTTTACCTTCTAAGTCAATTAATTTATGAGAAAGAACGACAGATTTACAAATTAACAAATTAAATGATAAATCATCACGAATATTAAGTATCTTTTTTATAACATCCCAAACTTCAGTCCAAAATTTAAAAATAAAAGGACAGTCAAAAAGCATATGTTTTAACGAACCAATATGTAAATTACAATGCCAACATTTTGAAGTCGGGAGGAGTTTAGCTTGAAACAATCTCAGTGGAGATCATAGGCAATTATATCAAATATATGAGTTTGTTTGATTAAGCGAAACAGGTAACCATCCTGAAATACTATTAAGCCAAATAGTTTTCCATGTTTCATAAGGTAAAGATAAAGAAAGCTCATTATTCCAAAATGTCAAAAGCATATTAATATTGTCACCTTAAACGTTGTCATCTTTTTATACAATATTGAAACACCATGAGGCAAAGTAGAAAGAGTTCGAATGTAAATTGATAAATCTGACTGAGCATTAGAAGGTATAAAATGAGGAAATGAATCTAAAATAGAATTGCATAAAAATTCATATTTAAATAAATCAGAGGAAGGTATTGTTATGATAAATATCTTTGAGGCAAAAAATACCAGCCTTAATCCATGAGTGCCAAAATCTAACATTTTTGGTAAGTTTTATATTAGAATTATACCATAACGACATATCTTCAGTAATGGACATGGGTGATTGAAAAATTAAATCGAAATCATGTAATATTAACTTAGTGGATTTCAAAATAACAGATTTATTGAAAAATATAGATTTATTGGACATAGTTAACAAAGAAGGTAAAGGAAACGGTTTTATTAAACTCTTTTCTATAGATAGCCATGTAGGGGTATTATTCAAATGAGAGTGATTAAACCACAGAGAACTTTGTTTTAATATACAAACTTTGTGATAACACAAGAAATCTGGTACACCAAAACCTCCATTACCTTTAGGCAATTTTAATTTTTTATAACTAATACGAGGTGCCCTATTGCTCCAAAGAAATTTGGTAAGAAGCCGATCTATATCTTTGTAAAACTTCATAGGAAATTGGGTAGGAATCATGGCTAAAGAGTAAAACAATGTTGGTGCTATAGTCATTTTTATGGAATCCATTTTCCCCCACCACGAAAGATGAAGTGAAGACCACTTAGATATTTTATCCTTAATGTAACTTAAAATAGACTCACAATTTAATGATATCGTAGTTTTCATAGAAGATGAAAACAAAATGCCTAAGTATTTAAATTTTTCTCTTTGCCAGATTATATCCTGCAAGGGTAACATATCTGAGGTGCAATGAATATTTATAGGAAAAAATTCTGTTTTATTAGTGTTTAACTTATAACCAGAAAGTATGGAATAAGATGAAATAATCTCAAATAAAGGAGGAAGTGAGGAGATAGGATTACTAATAAATAAAAGTACATCATCTGCATATGCTAACGTTTTAACATTAACCTCCTTAATATTAATACCAGTAATATCATTACAATTCCTAATTGAAATAAGCAAAGGTTCAATTACAAGAAGAAATAAGAGCGGGGAGAGGGGACAACCCTGTCTGGTACCTCTGAAAAGAGAAAATTGGTTTGAAGTTTGGCCATTAATAAATAAACGAGTTGTAGGAGTAGAATAAAGCGCAGAAATCATACGAATAAATATATCACCAAAATTAAATGCAAATAAAGTACGAAATAAAAATTGCCAATGTACTTTATCGAAGGCTTTTTCAGCATCCAATGCTAACACTCCTGCTGGTGAAGGTAAATTGGACCCTTGTTCAATAACATGCAGTAATGTTCTTGTATTATTTGCAGAATATCTATTTCTCATAAACCCTGATTGATCTGGATGAATAATAGAGTCTAAAACAGAGGTTAACCTAGTTGCAAGTACTTTAGCATAGAGCTTACAATCTTGATTTAATAAGGAAATACGCCGGTAATTGGAAACAAGTGAAGGGTCTTTATTAGGTTTAGGCAAAACAACAATTAACGCTTCAGTAAAAGAACCTGTAGTAGTCCCTGTAGAGCTAAAAAAGGTAAATAATTTAAATAAATGAGGAATAAGTTGTAATTGAAATTCCTTGTAAAATTCTGCTGGAATGCCATCTGGTCCTGGGGATTTTTTTGTTTAAGAGATTTAATGGCTACTCGAATTTCATCTTCAGTAATGGGCAGATCGAATTTATTTTTAGTTAAAAGGGGAATTTTGGGTAATCCACATGTATTTAAAAAGGAATCAATTAAAGAAGAATCAACAAAGTTAGGTTGATTATATAAAGTGGTATAATAATTTAGAAATTCATTAACAATATCATTTTGCAATATGGCAATTTTCCCATTGGGACCATGAAGCGAATTTATTTGGGTTTTATCTTTTTTAATGCGCAGATAATTAGCTAAAAGCCGTCCGGATCTGTTAGCATTAAAACAAAATTTGGCTTTAGAATTGGAGAGTTGAATACCAGCTCTTTTGCTAAGAATGGAATTAAATTCATATCTGAGTTTTTGTAATTTCATCCTATACTGAGGGTCATTAGAAGTAATAAAAAGCCTTTCAATTTTTGCAATCTGTTTATCTAATTCTTTAATTCTTACATTAAAAGTTTTGTTTTCATATGCCATGAGAGAGATAGAAGTACCTCTAATATAAGCTTTAAAAGCATCCCATCTATTCACCAGGGATGTAGTACCTTCTGGATTAAATTGAAAATAATCCTGAATAGCATCTAATATTTTCAGTTTGTTTTGGTTATTAAGAACAATATCATTATTCATTCTCCATCTGGATTGTGATTTAAAATTTGAGTTAAATTGTAAAACAAAAGATATTAAAGCATGATCAGATATATCAATATTACCAATGACAGGAGCAACCACAGAATTAATTAATTGTCTGGAAATTAGTAAATAATCAAGTCTCGAATGTGAGTTATGCGGGTTAGAGAAAAAGGTAAACATTTTTTCCGTAGGAAAATGCAATCGTAAATATCAATTAATTTTGTAGTTTTAAAGAAAGATTTAAAAGTTAGAAAAGCTTTTGGAGGTCGAAATTTAGTGAGAGATGATCTGTCCAATAAAGGATCAGAAATAAGGTTGAAGTCTCCTCCAACTATAAGAGGAACATTACCTAACTTGAGTACTTCAGTAGTTAAATTAGACCAAAACATAGGATCATCAGCAGTTGGACCATAAACATTAATTAAAAACATAACAGAATCATAAATTTTAATTTTAACTATGATATATCTACCTTCCAAATCAGATGATTTACTTAAAATCTGACAATGTAGTCCTTTAGCAAAAAGAATAGCAACACCATTTTTTCTACCTTTAGCAGGAGAAGAGACAATAGAATCAACCCACTTTTTTTTCATATAATCTAATATTTTATCTTCAATATGTGTTTCATGAATAAAACAAATATCTGCTTTACAACTGCCTAAATAATCTAAAATCTTTGTACGTTTTACCGGATGTCTCAAACCCTTGACATTTAAAGAGGTTATTTTAACATTATGAACATTAGCCATAATAAAAACAAAAGAGAGTAAAAAGAAATAGGATTTAAGAAGAGGAGAGAAAGTTGAAGAAAAAAGTAGAAAATAGTAGTTCTAGAACATTGTATAAGGAAAAGGAGGAAAAAGAAAGGAGACAAACAAACATAAAAAAGACGACCACAAATAAATATTAATAACAGATTTGAAACGCACACGCGCTTTACAAGCATGACCGATCCGTTGGAGCCCAGCGTGAAGAGAACAGGAAAATTCGTCAGAAATACATGTTGTCACAATATTCAAGTAGCAGAGTCATGCGTATCCATAGAATGCTGTGAGTGTTGTTCCAGGAATAATTTTAAGTCTTCCGGACGTTGAAAGGACTTTGAAAGATTATCTTTCCAGATTCGCATTGTTGAAGGGTCAAATAGGCCACATTTAAAACCAAGACTTCTCAATTGAGGACGAATGTCAGTGAATTCTTTACGAATCTTAACAGTCTCTTTAGCAAAGTCTTGGTGAATGAAGATTTTATTGCCATTAACCATTAAGGATGGTATTTCCCGTGCTGCTTTCCTGATCAAGACCAAATGATGGTGACGTAGAACCTTAAAAATCATTTGTCTTGGCTTGGTGTGACGAGGATTGGGATGGGATGGAATCCTATGCGGTGTTATCAATTTCAAATTTCTCCGGAAATTTAATGTTTAACAGACCAGGTATCAAATTCTCCAGATATAGTCTGCAATTAGAGCCTTCAACATCCTCTGGTAGATTAAAAATACGCAAATTGTATTGCCTGTTACGATTTTCCATGTCCAGGAGAAGAGTAGACATAGGAGAAAGTTTCGCCACAAGTGGTGCAAAAGCATCAATTTTAACTTTATCTTGTATTTTAATTGAGTTATCTGAAACTTTCATTGACATACTAGCCATATCTTTACGTAGGCTTTTAATCTCTGACGCAATGGTATCAGTGTTGGTACGCAATGCATGAAGCTCGTCAAAAATGTATGCCAATGAGGGCTCATTAGATTCCACCACTTTAGATTTTACAGGAGGAGGAGAAATCTGCTGCTTCCTCTTATTATTAGGACTCTGCGCATTTTTATTCTTCATTTTCGTATTACAAAAAGAATGGAGCAAATAAATGCAAAGTACAGTGAAATGATGTGAATGTAGAAAAAATACTTCAAGAAAAAAGCTGGTGCAGCAGCTAAAACAGACTGTGGGTGTGGTTAGGCCAAAGCCAGGCCCTTTCCTGAACACTTGCTCCACCCCCCTGACAGGAAATCTAGGCAGTACCTTAAGGCAGAGATGGCAGCTGAACCAGGAGGAAGAAAAACACCTCTTCCGACGTCTGAAACACCAGAAAAAGTCACCACAGCATCAGGTAAGGCTTCAGCAGACGGTAGGCTTAATTTCCAGTAAATTCTGATTGGAATTTATGTGTTCGTCGAAGAAAACGGGCCCCCTCGACACAGAGCTCACAATACGGAGGCCATCTTGTTTTTGCGCGCTCGCGCGTCTCCAATACCCTGTATTCTTAACCGTGAACTATGTACCATTTGCCCTGTCCCCACCGCACACCCTGTACCTTAAACCTATACCCTTAGCCTACACCCTGTAACATTAACCCTGTATCCTGTACCCTATATCTTGTACCCTTAATCCTATAACCTGTACCCTTTGCCCTAACCCTTAACCCTTAACCCCTAACCTTTTAACCTAAACCCTACTTCCCTGTGTCCTTTGCCCTTAGCTTTAAACACTTAGCACTGCATCCTTAACCGTGTTCCATGTACTTTTGACCCTATATCCATAACCTGGTCTCCTGTATGCTTTGCCCTGAACAATAAACCATGTACAGTAAGCCATGTTTCTCTTATCTCATGCCGTAATGATGGCTGCAACATTTTTCACAAGCTATGGCTAGCCAACCAGTGAGCTACGGGTCTGTGATCCCATATTTAGATCCGCAGAACTAAAAAGACAAAGGGAGAAAAGGCTCCGTGGCTATAAAATGAGTTTATTTTTGGAATTTGGGTTCTTGAAAGGTAGGCAAATTTAGTTTTGCAGACTTCCGCAGGTTAATACTAGTCCAGGTATCTCTAACTTTTGCAACTTTTTCAATCCCCAAAAATTTCTAACTCTACTACCTCAGAAACTATTGAATAGATTTCCATCAAACCATGAAAGGCACTTCCTTGATTAAAGTTCTACTTTCATGACAAGTTTCAAATAATAGGAAGAGGATATGGCTTTACAGCTAGAACTGCCGACTTTAGAACTGGGAACCTATTTGAGTTTTGGCATCGGCTCAATATCCTGTGATTCTGGGCAAAAAATATGGGGCGATATTTATGACCTGGTTTGAGTCACTCTTGCACTAGGCTGTCAAAATGACACCAGCGCAAGGGAAAAAGATAGGAATGCGCCGTATTGGATAAATACGTGCATTCCTCGCCTTTCCCTGTGATGCAGGGCAGCGCAGCAAGGTAAATTGCTGCATTGCCCTGCACCACAAACTTCATAAAGATGGCCCTTAATCTCAATTTTTTTTAAATTATGTTTTATAGACACTAAGGAGCCGATTCCGATTCGGGCCGGAAAACGTACCGACCGACTCGGTACGGGAATTTAGTCCGATCGACTCGGACCGGCGCCGCACGACCCGGGTAGTACGATGAAATGAATGTGAAATCCGACAGACTCGGACGGAATACAAAACGACCGACCGAGCCGGATGGAAACAAGCCATCCGGCCGGGAAATCACGCGAAACGAACCGACCGACACGCACTCGGATTGAACCCGAACGAAACGTACCCGCGAACTCTGACCCGCGTAGTACGATGCTGTGCGTGCAAAACACGACTGACTCGCCCGGAGCACAAGCCGTACGACCGACACGCATACAAAACCCAGCCGAACCAACCCAATACTACGCGACCGACTCGTACGCCGCATATGAAACCTAGCTGACACACAGCGGGAACGAGTCGGACAAGATCGCACCAGACATCTGCAGCGTCCTACTCGGACACAAGAACGACTCGTACATGCACCAAAAACACCAAGGAAAAATTAGAAAAAAAAGGACCAAACAAGCAACCACCAAGCCAATAAATACAGGGAGGGAAAAAAAATGGAACAAGGACACACCTCCAACTCCACCTACATAAAGGCCACAAATCCCTACCATGATCCTTTGCAAATTCCACTGACCTGCCAGCACACAACACCATCACACAGCAACCACAGACACACTCACAGCTCATACATCACACAAACCACACACCATTACCACACCTACAAATAGCACCCTCACACACACCCAGCTAAACCTACACTCACACCCCCCCACCTGCACACACACACACACACACACATCAATTACCACCACCACCCATCACCATGCCCCCAAAGAAGAACCATAAGTTCCTAGATTGTGAATTGGAAGTCCTGGTAGACGAGATACTCAGGGTAGAGCCACAGTTGTTTGGTACATTGGTACAACAGACCCCCATGTCGCAGAAAACCAAGATGTGGGCGAGGATTGTCGACAGGGTGAACGCACAATCACCATGTTTGCGCACAAAGGAAGACATCCAGAACAGGTGGTATGATGTGCGCAGGAGGGTCCGGGAACTACTCAAAAGGACTACCTCCTCAGCCAGCACACCGGCAGTGGCCCTCCTGCAAAACCAGTATACCTCAGGCCCTGGGAGGAGAAGGTGCGGGCCATCCTACCACCAGTGAGCGTATACGGACTAACAGACATCCCAGAGCCTGGTGAGTAATATATACAATATGGTGTGACAACACACACACATCACAGTCAAGGGGATAGGCAAACCATGCACACTTAGCAAATACACAGCAACCAAAAGATATTCATCCCAAGATGTGAATGCTAGTCAGACAAACACAATACCTGCCATCTCATAGTGATATGTAACTGTGTCATGAGATCTACAAACCTAACAACAAATACAGCAAGGCAGTGGCACAAATAGAACCAACAAACACTCACAGATATTTACCCACCACTAGAACACCACCTCACAGGGAAGCTCACTCAAAGGAAGGAATTCTGTGTATGCTGGTCAAGTCAGTATAGCCAATAGCATGATGGGAGTGGTAGTCAAAGATATTGGTCACACCCACAATTGGCCCATCAACACCACTCTCAACCATGCTCACATCACAGGGAGTGGATAAGGACTCACAAGATGGCTGACACTGGGTACTGCTGTGGGGAGCACAAGGCCCTGCTGGGAACTGTGCACCAACAAACAGCACAACACCACTGCCTGACATCCTGAAAGCCAACTTGCACTCCCTGCAATGCAAGCACGTTGCATGGTGGGATATCTGGATGGGTGGGAAGGAGGACTCACAGCACTGACCATAGTTACAAGCAGCTCTCCTCACACACCCCCTCAACACTAACTCCACATAACCCACCTGGGAGAATGCAATGCCTCACAGCCTAACTGAAGATCCCACAAAGAACCACCAACCTGGGTTATACTGTGTGAAGCACAGGGACACTCTTGGGACTTGTAGCCAAACAACTGCCAGGACAACACTCCCAGCCATCCTGTCAGCACAGGCACCCCACCCCACAGGGAAGCAGAGTCAAAAGGAAGGTAGGATGGGCATGCTGGGAAGGGGGTGGAGGCAATAGCATGATGGGAGTTGTAGGCACAGATATTGCTCACCCTCACAATTGGCCCATCAACACCACTCTCAACCATGCTCACATCACAAGGAGTGGATAAGGACTCACAAGATGGCTGACACTGGGTACTGCTGTGGGGAGCACAAGGCCCTGCTGGGAACTGTGCAACAACAAACAGCACAACACCACTGCCTGACATCCTGAAAGCAAATTTGCACTCCCTGCAATGCAAGCACATTGCATGGTGGGATATCTGGCTGGGTGGGAAGGAGGACTCACAGCACTGACCATAGTTACAAGCAGCTCTCCTCACACACCCCCTCAACACTAACTCCACATAACCCACCTGGGAGAATGCAATGCCTCACAGCCTAACTGAAGATCCCACAAAGAACCACCACCCTGGGTTATGCTGTGTGAAGCACAGGGACACTCTTGGGACTTGTAGCCAAACAACTGCCAGGATAACACTCCCAGCCATCCTGTCAGCACAGGCACCCCACCCCACAGGGAAGCAGAGTCAAAAGGAAGGAAGGATGGGCATGCTGGGAAGGGGGGTGGAGGCAATAGCATGATGGGAGTTGTAGGCACAGATATTGCTCACCTTCACAATTGGCCCATCAACACCGCTCTCAACCATGCTCACATCACAGGGAGTGGATAAGGACTCACAAGATGGCTGACACTGGGTACTGCTGTGGGGAGCACAAGGACCTGCTGGGAACTGTGCAACAACAAACAGCACAACACCACTGCCTGACATCCTGAAAGCAAACTTGCACTCCCTGCAATGCAAGCACGTTGCATGGTGGAATATCTGGCTGGGTGGGAAGGAGGACTCACAGCACTGACCATAGTTACAAGCAGCTCTCCTCACACACCCCCTCAACACTAACTCCACATAACCCACCTGGGAGAATGCAATGCCTCACAGCCTAACTGAAGATCCCACAAAGAACCACCACCCTGGGTTATGCTGTGTGAAGCACAGGGACACTCTTGGGACTTGTAGCCAAACAACTGCCAGGACAACACTCCCAGCCATCCTGTCAGCACAGGCACCCCACCCCACAGGGAAGCAGAGTCAAAAGGAAGGAAGGATGGGCATGCTGGGAAGGGAGGTGGAGGCAATAGCATGATGGGAGTTGTAGGCACAGATATTGCTCACCCTCACAATTGGCCCATCAACACCACTCTCAACCATGCTCACATCACAGGGAGTGGATAAGGACTCACAAATTGGCTGACACTGGGTACTGCTGTGGGGAGCACAAGGCCCTGCTGGGAACTGTGCAACAACAAACAGCACAACACCACTGCCTGACATCCTGAAAGCAAACTTGCACTCCCTGCAATGCAAGCACGTTGCATGGTGGGATAACTGGGCTGGGGGGAGAATGAGGCCTGGATGGTAACCAAATACCACCAATGCTGGTCATGCACACACCTCAACATTCACATTGACATGCCACAGGTTGGCAGGACAATGTGCTACACCAATATCACTCACTGACTGTCACTATTTAGGAGAATCCAATGTCCTGGCCCACATCCAGAGGTACAGTCACAACTGTCAGGTGTTTGAACAATTGATGCCAGTAGAAACATAACATACAATCTGTGTCTCTCCCCAAAACAGGAGATGATGGGGACACAGCAGCAGACCAGGAGGACTCCCTGTCCCAGGCTCCGGGGAACACTGAGCTCACTGGTGTGGATCAGCCTCTGCACTCCTCGGATGTCGAAGAACCAGCTGGACCCTCCGGTGTGAGTCATCATGCAGCACCAGCAGGACCAACATCTGCACCCACCCCTCCAACAACTGCCAACACACAGGCCACCCCTGCCAACACGGACACACCAAGGACCACAGATGACAACAGCGCACGGACCCAGGCCCAAACTGGAGCTGCTGACAACGAGCCCAGGAACAACACCCAAGTGGGCCCACGGTCACCTGTGCGTGCCACTGCAGGTCCTGCACGTGTCGCCAGGGGTGGTGGGAGGGGTGGGAGACATAGGTCTCTCCTTGCAGAGGGGTCTGGACTGTATGATGACCCACAACTGGCACGCATCGTGGATGCGTACCAGACTAGCACCGGAGAGGTCAGCCAGGTAGTGGGGATCCTCAAGGACATACAACAGCAGCAGGCTGCCCATCATGCCCGCTTGGACTCCCACATGTCCCGTGTCGAGACACACATGTCACGTGTCGAGACACACATGTGTGGCATGGAGTCCAAGTGGGACACATTGGAACAACTGACAGCGGTGCATAGGGACATACTGACATGCCTCCGTCAGATCAGCACCAACATGGCCTCACCTCCCTGTGTGCCCACAACATCTGCTGCTGAAACAACTGCAAATGCCACAGGGAGGGAGGAGGACTCTGGCAGAGAGTCCCCTGCACCGCCGCAGCCTGCACCTGAGGGTCCCCCCCAAGAAGAGGGGCCGTCCGAGGAGGCCAAACTGAGAGGCCGATGGCCATCTACATCCCCCAGGAAGCCAACACCTGTTCTGGAACTTTCCTCTGTGTGCATACTGCACGCCCTGTTGAAGCCAAGCCAACTCTCCCACATGACATGGGGAGCTCTAGTTGACCAAATGTATCAGATGACTGTGGACTTTACTCTGGACTTTTCAGCTACCAAGACTTCCAATTCACATGGGAACTTTGGATCCAAATTTCTATGTACAGCACCCACCATCCTGTGCACCATCCTCACACCTGTATGTAAATAAACTCACCAGTACACCATATCTGCCTCTGTTGTGATTCCAACGTGGTTTTTGTCATGTAGATGTTGATCTTCTAAATTACACTGTGCATGCTAACTGCTACAGCAAGTCCAACACTGTCATGTCAGTCATGGCGACGTGACACATATGAGGGAGACACACCACTAGGGCCACAAAACACATACACACCAGGGCCATCAGACTCATCACCTATACTGATGTTGCAACGAAGTACAGTGGAATGTACAGACACGCCACCTATTCACAGTCACTGTCAACTAGACAACAGGTGCAGTAAGCAAATGTCAGTCAGATGTGTGACTACAGACAACGCACATCCCAAAGTCAAGCACAGGTTTATTACACATTTCCAACATGTAGTTTCCACTACAAATGCAAGCTAATCCAACCTGGCTGTGGCCACAAAGTCAAAAAGTGCAGAAGATAGAAAGTCCAGGGGTGTGTGGCACATCACCTGTAGGGAAACGACTGCTTCCACCTTGGAAGTTGAATCATGGATTCGGGGGATCCAAGTTGATCAGACAACTCCAGCAGCACCCTGTGAAGGACAGACATGACACACAGTCAAAACCACTGAAGAACAGCGCAGAACGGCAATACTCATGTCTAATACATGTCACGAGATAACTACACAAAACCAAGTTAGCATGTCAACACTGTTGGGCAGTACAGACCACCTGCAAGGACACATCGCTGCACGCATCCAGTCAAGTAGCACATGGCCACACTCAAACAGCACCAGAGCACCACACACACATATCATGCAAACTCAAATCATTGACATTACAACCCTCTGGAGACTCACATTCAGCTGAAGAAGTTGGTGATGAGCTGTGTGCGGACATCACCATCATCATCATCATCATCTTCACTGGCATCGTGACCCAGGCCAGGATCTTCCACAGGTGGCGGATGTTGGTCATCGTCATCCAGGATGAGAGGCAACTCCTTCCGCACTGCCAGGTTGTGTAGCATGCAGCAGACGATGACAATCTTGCACACCTTTGCTGGGGCATATGGGAGGGCCCCTCCTGTCTTGTCCAGGCAGCGGAAGCGGCTCTTCAGGAGACCAAAGGTCCGCTCAATCACCCTCCTCGTCCGACCATGTGCCTCATTGTAGCGCATCTGGGCTGGTGTCACAGGGTTCCTGAGGGGTGTCAGCAACCACGGCATGTTGGGGTATCCCGAGTCACCTACAGACAGACAATTGCACATTAGCCGATTTGAAAATGTGTGCGGAAAACAACATAGCAGAACACACACAATGGTACAAAGTCAGTACACACCAACAAGCCAGGCACGCTGGTTCGGCATCTGTGACATCATCCTTGGGATGCGACTACTCCTCATCACGTAGGCATCGTGTGCCGAACCGGGAAACGGGCACACACATGTGTGATGGTCATATCTGCAAGACATACCACCAGAGCATTGATCGAATGGTAATGTTTACGGTTCCGGTATGCCTGCTCATGTGCCTGTGGTGGTATCAAAGCCACATGTGTCCCATCAATGGAGCCAATTACATGTGGCATCCTCCCCAGGGCATAGAAGTCACTCTTGACGTCAGTGAGTCGTTGACGTGTTGGGAAATAGATGTACTGGTTGAGGTATCTCAACATTGCCCCCAAAACATCGCGTAGCACACGGCTGAACATAGTCTGTGACATCCCACCAGTAGTTGCCACAGTGTGTTGAAAGGTACCGGTGGCAAAGAAGTGTAGGGCTGCCATCACCTTCACCTTGGGGGTCAGCGCTGTAGGATACGGACGGCCAGGCTGCAAATGTGGGTCCAACCGCACTGCCAAATCCTCAATCAGCTGCCTGGTGAAGCGGTACCGTCGGATGCTGTCACGTTCCACCATCGTTGCCAGGTCTGGGAATGGTTGATGGACAGCAGGAGCCCTGCAGTGCATAGGTGAAGAAAGCAAGATTGTCAGTCACCCCACCAATGTGCCCTTCACCATACTCAATTTCACATGACACATCATCAACATACACAAGTACTTGATGTGTGTGTCGTCCCGTTTGGACATATATGGCACCTACATGGACATCATCTAACATCTCTCTGTTCAACAAGTGTTGACAACTGGTTCCAGGGTGTGCTATGGGACACCATTAGGCTGTGTCACAGTACACATTAACTGCTCTCACGTTCCACACACATACCACAGTGACATGTCTGGACAGATGCTCCACAGGCATCACAGCTCATTGACAGGTAGATTCCCAGGGAGCCTGTCTTGCCACATGGACACTGGCATGACATGGCGTATCATGTACACGTCAGAAAAACAAACATGACACCCACAGGTGGTGGCCCCTGTAGACTCTGCAGGACAGACATGGACGTCTGTGACACACACACACACACCATCAAAGTTCATGCACAAACCATGTGGATGTGGAGACTGTCTCCCATTGTGCACATGGAGTCAGAGACATGTGATACACAACATGCAATTTTTTACAAAAGGATGGGGACAATGGGCTTTTGGAAAGGTCCAACGTACATGCCCTAGATAATCAATAAAGAAGAAGTACGTGGTTCCTCGGTGAATACAGAGTATTTATAGCAGGTCGTGAAAGGAAGGGGATTCTTCCTTTCGGAACTGGTGCCCTCACACACCCAGCAAGCTAGGTG
Source organism: Calotriton arnoldi (assembly GCA_963921515.1). Taxonomy (NCBI): domain Eukaryota; kingdom Metazoa; phylum Chordata; class Amphibia; order Caudata; family Salamandridae; genus Calotriton; species Calotriton arnoldi. The sequence continues at coordinate 1,101,277 of CAWUFW010005113.1, forward strand.
TCATGCTTCATCCAGCGGAGAGGGGTAGGTCAACCACACGGCTTTCATTGAAAGCAGACACATAACTTATATGTGTCCACGGCCCGCTGGATACTGACGAGGCACAATTCAATTAGTGATTGGGTCGTCCATAGAAACAACGGGCGCACAATCCGCTTATCCAAGAGTGGTAGGTAGTTCACCACACCACTGGGTGTAGATAGACTCACTTTACGGTCCTGAAGAATCGCCTTTGATCCTTAAGACAACAATGGCGAGAAACATGTTGACCCACTAGGAATAGAGCGCCCTGATCTTGACCCATTAGAGTCAGATAGACGCCTCTCCTTTTTCTATTTTAAATCAGGCAGGGGGCCCACCAAGAATAAAATATGTTCCATAAGGCACCCTGACTTGTTTTAACTCACTTCACATACTACTACATCCACACAATCAAAAGGGCCCTTACACCCACGGCACCCACCGGCAAGGAACAAAAGATCTCCGATAAAGAGCCCCTTTTTGGGTGCCCGTCGGGTATTTCAGCGCCGACCCGACGAGGAGCAGGCCCAGATGATGAAGCATGACACCTAGCTTGCTGGGTGTGTGAGGGCACCAGTTCCGAAAGGAAGAATCCCCTTCCTTTCACGACCTGCTATAAATACTCTGTATTCACCGAGGAACCACGTACTTCTTCTTTATTGATACACAACATGCACACAGACTGTGGAGGGACATCACTATTGTTGGAATGGGCCACCCTGTGACGTACATGCCTTCCCACATGTGAGCCTGGGGGTATGTGACATGTCATACACATACACAACCTGGAAAAGTGACCATGACAAATGCTCAGAAATGAAAAGTTGCACACCACAGTGGTCATGTGCACAACACACAAAGGACCCTGTCCCCATTAACACGTGCACAGCCTGGGTGTGTCTGCCCCCAAGTGACACCCCAAAATCCACATGTTCACCCCCATACACAGATAAGGTTATGCTGCCACACATGCCTCATAGACAGTGTGGACTGCATGTGGTGTTGTACGTGTACCCCTGAGTCCCTGGATAGTAAATGTGGCTGGCATAGGTTCACCAGTGACCAGCATGGTGACATATGCGTGTGACCTGTCCTGGTACGCGTTGTACAGCAATGGACCGATCGGTGTGCCCGGCCGGCCCATTGCATTGAATGTGAGCGGGTACGCGTTGTACAGCAATGGTCCGATCGGTGTGCCCGGCCGGCCCATTGCATTGATTGTGAGCGGGTACGCGTTGTACAGCAATGGTCCGATCGGTGTGCCCGGCCGGCCCATTGCATTGATTGTGAGCGGGTACGCGTTGTACAGCAAAGGTCCGATCGGTGTGCCCGCACGGACCATTGCATTGAATGTGAGCGGGTACGCGTTGTATCGTGGGTACGCGTTGTACAGCAATGGACCGATCGGTGTGCCCGGCCGGCCCATTGCATTGAATGTGAGCGGGTACGAGTTGTACAGCAATGGACCGATCGGTGTGCCCGGCCGGCCCATTGCATTGAATGTGAGCGGGTACGCGTTGTACAGCAATGGTCCGATCGGTGTGCCCGCACGGACCATTGCATTGAATGTGAGCGGGTACGCGTTGTATCGTGGGTACGCGTTGTACAGCAATGGACCGATCGGTGTGCCCGGCCGGCCCATTGCATTGAATGTGAGCGGGTACGCGTTGTACAGCAATGAACCGATCGGTGTGCCCGGCCGGCCCATTGCATTCAATGTGAGCGGGTTCGCGTTGTACAGCAATGGTCCGATCGGTGTGCCAGCACGGACCATTGCATTGAATGTGAGCGGGTACGCGTTGTATCGTTGGTACGCGTTGTACAGCAATGGACCGATCGGTGTGCCCGGCCGGCCCATTGCATTGAATATGAGCGGGTACGCGTTGTACAGCAATGGACCGATCGGTGTGCCCGGCCGGCCCATTGCATTCAATGTGAGTGGGTACGCGTTGTACAGCAATGGTCCGATCGGTGTGCCCGCACGGACCATTGCATTGAATGTGAGCGGGTACGCGTTGTACAGCAATGGACCGATCGGTGTGCCCAGCCGGCCCATTGCATTGAATGTGAGCGGGTACGCGTTGTACAGCAATGGTCCGATCGGTGTGCCCGCACGGACCATTGCATTGAATGTGAGCGGGTACGCGTTGTATCGTGGGTACGCGTTGTACAGCAATGGACCGATCGGTGTGCCCGGCCGTTCCATTGCATTGAATGTGAGCGGGTACGTGTTGTACAGCAATGGACCGATCGGTGTGCCCGGCCGGCCCATTGCATTGAATGTGAGCGGGTACGCGTTGTACAGCAATGGTCCGATCGGTGTGCCCGCACGGATCATTGCATTGAATGTGAGCGGATACGCGTTGTATCGTGGGTACGCGTTGTACAGCAATGGACCGATCGGTGTGCCCGGCCGGCCCATTGCATTGAATGTGAGCGGGTACGCGTTGTACAGCAATGGACCGATCGGTGTGCCCGGCCGGCCCATTGCATTCAATGTGAGCGGGTACGCGTTGTACAGCAATGGACCGATCGGTGTGCCCGGCCGGCCCATTGCATTCAATGTGAGCGGGTACGCGTTGTATCGTGGGTACGCGTTGTACAGCAATGGTCCGATCGGTGCGCACGCATTGGCTGGGGCCTGGCATGGCAACGGACGCGTTTCTGAAGCTTCAACGAGTCTGATGCAGTGAATTCAGTTGGCCAGCCACAACAATGTTGCAAATTCATGGGTGTCATGAAGTTGACATTTTTGAAGGATGCTGTGGGCGTGTCTTGGTGCTGCAATTCCATGGATTGGTCAGATTCATAAGATGCATACGACTTAGACCTATCACTTTGGACACATGGCACAGTATCTGCCTCTGCAGCACACATATAATGCTGGCTGTTCCCCTGAGGGCTCACTTGCCTGCACTACATGCTCCAGGACGACATCTGCCACTACACTGCTGCTGTCTCTGCATCCTCTGGCTACTGCAATGGCACGTACTGTGGAGAGAGCCCCAGCCTTCACCCATGAGGAGAACCAGGCCCTGCTGGACAACCTCCTTCCACAGTACAGCAAGCTGTATGGGACACCAGGGGAGCAGGTGAGTGTGCTGTCCACTGCCTTACTAATTGTGCATGTTGTCTGACTAGCAGGATTTACAGTGTGCACACCACTGGCTAGCATGCTCACTGAGTAGTACTCACCCCCCAAAGTGTGTAGTCACATGCACTGAACAGGTACAGTGCAGTAACAGTGCATTCCAACAAGGTTTACTTCCCGTGCAATGATACCATGTAGTAACTGCTGGCAAACTGTTCATAGCCATCGTTGCACTGCCTGTGTACATCTTATGCCCCTGTGATTGAGACATGTATTTCCAACTGTGTGATGCACGGATATGTTGCATGTGTAGTAATGGCCTTTTCACTTTGTCATCCTCACAGGTTGATGCCCATCAGAAGCAGGATATCTGGCTGGCCATCGTCCGGGCGGTCAGATCCGTGGGGGTCTACAAGCGCCGGATCCGCAACTGCCAGAAGAGGTGGCAGGACCTTCGGGGCTGGACCCGGAGGATTGCAAGGGTCCAGCTGAAGCTGTCGCCTCCTCGCAGGAGGGGCGGACACCGGACCCTGACCCCCACATGCTCCAGATCCTGCCGGTGGTCTTCCCGGAGCTGGATGGGCAGCTGAAGGGCAGACAGCAGCAAGGAGGGGGTGAGTCAAAGACTGCACTGTGAACTCTGTCTGACATTCTATGTGCCCTCCTGTGGCGTGGTTAAACTTCCCCAGTACATCAGTCTTGTTGTCCAGTACCCATGTCCCTCTATTGTGACATGGCCACTACCCATTTGATAGGCCGGTGTGCCCATTACGCTCAGGATAATTGTGTCACTCGGGTACAGGGTCCTTGCATTTTGCTTTGCTCAAGGTGGGTGACAGCTTTTGTTCCCGTAATATTGTGTTAGCCTTCATGGGTGGGTCAATTGCTCACACAATGCCTGAGTCGTGCAATGTAGTCTGGGTGTAACTTTGATATGTGATCCACTTGCAGATCAGAATCACCACATGTCCCTGGGGTATTTGCCACACCCCCATGCTGCAGGTGGGTAAAATGTTTGGGCCTCAGGAGTATGTATGTCAAGTGTGTCACACATGCCTAGCCACCTGCCTACTGACCAGGGCTCATCCATCTTGCAGGTGGAGCCGGACAGTCATGCCTACTCCAGGGCATACAATATACTCTGTACTCCCACTCCTGTGTATCAGCTGACATGCTGTGCTCAGTGAAATGTTCCCTCAGGTGTCTGCCTCTGTGTCGTTGTGCTGTGACTACGTTGTCGGGACTCCTGTGATGTTTATCGTTTAGGGGTCAGCATGCCATCTGCTATTGGACCATGTGAGACAAGACTTCTGTGACTTATAGGTGTTTGATCACATGACAGTGCAGACAGGTGTATGCCACTGTGACTTTCAGGCAGCTGTTTTTCATTCTCAGCACACTGTGAGGTGCTCATGTTCAGAGAGTTGTGTTTCATGTCCCCCATATGTCCAATTGGTATGACGTGGACAAATAGTAGTTCAGATGATGTGGTTTTTGGGGGATGGACATGTGCACTTGTCAGTTACATTACTTGCCTTCCCCATGTCCTAGGATTGTGACACAGTGCAGACTGTTGTTGGCTGGCTGCCATGGCCATGTGACTGGAGACAGTGATGTATGACTTTGCAGGCATGCCTGTGTCATGGCATTAAACTTCCTAAGAGTGATCCTGCAGGGGAGTGACATGTGCAACATGCACCCCATTGTGGCATTGACTATCCGGACATGGGTGCTTCATGGGGTCTGGTGCTGGTATGCATCACATGCATTTCTATTTAGACTCTGGCCGTCCATTTATACAGACACCTGCACTGACTCAGTGGCAAGAGATGTGACGTGGGCATGTTCACATACTTCACCGTGTTCTCAGCAATGTCCAACTACTGTGTAGGTGGTGCATGTGTCCACACTGGGGTCTTACCATCAGACAGGCACCAGACAGATGGGTGCAAGGGCAGGAGGGGTGTCTGTTCCATGGTTGACCATCAGACTGACAATTGGCTTCTCCTAATCTGTGTGATGACTTTTGGCAATGTTCTACTAGAGATGCCAGGGCTTGCTCTGTGAAGTGTTGTACTTACTGTGGTGTGTGCGGTCAGTGCAGGTGACTGATGTTTGTCTGTTTCCCTAATTGTTTGCAGATACATCCACAGCCACAGGAGGGGACAGCTCCACGGACCAGGAGGAGCAGCGAAGCCAGACTGGGTCAGCGTCCGACGAGTGGTCAGAGGGACCCAGTGGCACGGAGGGCGAGGGGAGCCACACCGAGGAGTCCTCAGCACCATCCACCTCAGCTGGGGACCACAGCAGCTCGGAGGATGACTCCCTTGTGGATGCGGGTGTCAGCAGCCACAACACCCCAGCTAGTCTGTCTGACCCCGCCACCACCACCACCATCACCACCGCCCTCCCATTGGCTCCAATTCCTGAGGTCGGGAGCGTGTCTCCTTCAAGCCACGCACCGCACCCCCTGCCCCTGTGTCCCCTGCTGCCCTGAGTGAGGAGTCTGTGTACCTCCTTCGGCAGCTCCATGTAGGGCAGACAGCAATGCTGACTGTCCTCCATGCACACACCACTCTGTTGACACAGCTGGTGTCGTTCATGGAGGGCATCTCAACGGGTATGTCTGCCCTACAGAGGAGCAATAGGTCCATGGACTCCTCCCTGACGGCAGCAGTGTCCCTCCTCCAACAGTCCCTCACCCCTCCCACCTCTGCCCCATCCACACTTCCTACCACCCTACCTGTCCAAAGCACATGCACACCTGCACAATCACCCAAACACACAGACACGAGCAGCACACACACACCCAAAACCAAGGCAAGACGTGCACACAAGCATCCTCAGGGGACTGATTCCACACACACAGGGGATGGGGAACTGACACACACACAGGCAACCACAGTCACTCCGCAATCCTCAAGATCCTCTCCCTCCAAGACCCCTTCCCTTGCCTCACCTGCAACCCCACATACACAGCAGCTCTTCCTCTCTGACCTCGGCCTCTTCCCTCCAATCCCGCTGATCCAGCATACCGGGGGAAGAGGAAGTCCACACACAGAGAGGGAGTGCCCTCGCCCCCGGACACCCTCCCCCAGGCGCAGGCAGAGTGAGCCCCCACCCGCAAGTCCCCCCGGACCCGGAAGAGCAAGACCCCGCCACCGCCCTGCAAGTCACCCACCCAGTCTCTCACCTCCATCCCCCAGGCCACCACTCCACAGGTTCCACGGCCACACCCTGCCCCAGGTTCCCCACACACCGATACCGCATCCCCAAACTGCTCAGGCCCTCCCCCTGCCACTTGCTCTTCCACCCCCAAACCAGACGCTCTGCCTGTATGTGCCACTGGTGTGGAGACCGTGTCCCCCCCTCTGTTCTGCCCAGCTCTTCTGCCCCCCTTCCACTCCCTTGGAGTCATGCACTGCGGTGGAGTCCACAACAACCACGTCTGACTCGGGCACTGCATTGGGGACCCAGTCCACTCCATTTGACCAGCCCACTGCAGTGGTTGCAGCACCAACACCATCGGACTTGAGCCCTGCGGTGGTGCCGGACCCCCCTGAGTCAGACACCTCCACTGCAGTTGCCGGTGACACTCCTGCACCCACCTCACCTTCCCTGCCTCCTTCTGGCATCCCCTGATCCTGTCCCTGCGGTGCCTGGCCTGCCCCTCGTATGCCCCTCCAAGGGGATGTCCCCTGTCGGTACCTGTGCAGGCAAGCAATTGGTGACAAGTTGTCACACATCACCCTGTTGGGACTGTGTATTTGGACTGGACATTGGCCGTAGTTAATTTTGGACTTTTGATTTCAGTTGCACACTTGCTGAATAAAGCCTCTTTTTGTTTACTTGTGGTTAATCTTTGGTGGTACATGATGTAGATGTGTAGAATCATGCATTTGCTGTTGTAATTGTGTTCAGATCAGGTAAATGAAGTTTTGCTGTGATGGGCTCCATGTGATCCATGGGATATGTGTCCTAATCTAGTCTGGATCTATAGCATCCCTTGCTGCAGTCTGAGGGTGTAATGTTCAGCATTTGACACAGGGATGTACGTTTAGCATTTGTAGATTACCATCTTTGTCCTACACTGTTGCACATCTGTTGGGCTTACCACTGGCCAATGTTCCTAGTACCCTGACTGTGTGCCCGTATCCACTGGACATGCAGTTTTGCACATCAATTTTGGAGGACTCATCTGTGTATACAGTACAACTGGATTGCCATGTGTTTTGGGTGTATGCAGATGACTGACGTGACACTCCCGTACCCAGGCTGATGTGAGCAGAGGCTTCTGTGTGTTGTAGTTGTTGACTCACTGACGGAGTGTCCTGCTGATATGTTTGAGTCGTGCACAGACAAGGTTTGGCACAGTGGACCTTCCACAGGAGTGGTGTGCCCTCATGGCTGTGTGTAATCTGGTGACATTGCGTGTGCCCGTGTTGTGTCTTGTGTGAGCATGTCTGTGCATGTTCCCTTCCCTTTTCATACACAGGCTGTGTCCCTAGGGATGTTCCTGTTTGTGATGCTTGCAGAGTTGGTATGTGTTCATCCAGCATCTTGGACCTGGTTTCTCCGTGATGTGGGTGCATGGCAAACTGATGTTCATGAGGTTGTCATCCCAGGTTGTCTTTGTTGTCAGGGCTGGGGATGTGGGCAAACGCTGATGGGACACATTCAGGATTCCCCTTGGCACTTGTTGTTTACACAAGTAATGTGATTTTGAGTTTGTGGTAGCTGTCAGTGATTGTGACGCGTTGTGTGTGTGACTGCTGCCACTCCTCAGGGTCAGAGCTGCAATGTTGGAAGTTGTGTACGTGTGTTCTTTGTGTCTCACCTTGGCTTCTTCGTTGGTGTGTGACTATGGCCAGGATCCCATTGTTTGTGGTGGATTTCACATCATGCGCATGTACGGCGTACTGTGCTGTGTGTCATACATAGACGAGTCATGTTGAGTGGGCATGTGTGATGGGTTTATGCACCTTAGTTCCCCCACCACCCCTGGGATTGTCATGGGTGCATGTGCAATGTCACCAGTCCATGTGAGCTTCACTGCTGCACATTGGTGGAGATCAGGGTGTGTGGTGTTGAGTGTGCAAATGTGAGTTGTTGCACGGCTAGACCACTACCTCCATATTGGCCTTGGCTGGCAGGCCCTGCTGATTGATTGGAGCTTGTGTAGCTGTGATGGTAGTTTGTAGCTGAGGACACATGGCTGTGGTTCACAGTGTGATCAACATCTACCTTTGTCATCACAGTGGAATTGTCATGCAGGCTAGTGTCTGCACAATGTGGGGTCCCTGGGGGTAGTGCTGTGGTGGGTGTGTCTCTTGCTGTGTTAGTTGCTGTTCCTACAAGCTTGTGTGACATGTGTAATTTGGGCTCCCTCTCATCTAACAATGCCAGATTGCCCACATAGGGCAATCCAATCCATGAGTTACTTGTGTGTGGCACTGTATACACATCTGTGTAATTGGGATTCAGGCCTCCTCATGTGTTGTGTGGTTGCCTGGGGACACTGGCACACACCCCCATCACCTGTTGTGTTTGATATGCAGTGTGAGTCTGCCAGTTTGTGTTAGTGCATTTGCATCACTGCATTGGCATTTCTGTAGTGTGCCATTGGCTGTATGTTGTTTGGTGATTTTCCCCTGCTCTCCCTGGGACTCCTGGGTCATCAGTCAGCACAATGATCATGGTTTGTATGTCCCATTGCTGCCATGGTATGGTATTTGTTCACCTGACATCGACAGTCTCCACAGGTTATATACATTTGTGTGTCCATAGGTGCAGATATGTGGGTCAGCATCATGATAGTCACTTCTGTCATTGTGTAATTGGCTGATTGTTGGCAATGTGGTCCCCCATGTGTGATGTTTGTATGCACATGGCCAAAACGATGTTTCTGTGTCACTGCACTGTTAGCCTCGCCCAATCTATGTTGCAATGGGACACAAGCACTACTATGCCACAGATGTTTTAGTTGTTGTGTGACCAGGATTCATCCATACAGTTTGTCTTTGGCAGCTTTTACCATGCCTACACTTACCTTATGATCACCGTGGTGATGGTGCTTTGGGCCCCATTGCCACACTCATCAAAAGGTGCATCAGCCTTGGACCCCACACTTACCTTTTGGTGACTGTGGTGATGGGGCTTTGGGCCCCATTGCCACACTGATCAAAAGGTGCATCAGCCATGGACCCCACACTTACCTTTTGGTGACTGTGGTGATGGTGCATTAGGCCCCATTGCCACACTGATCAAAAGGTGCATCAGCCTTGGACCCCACACTTACCTTTTGGTGACTGTGGTGATGGGGCTTTGGGCCCCATTGCCACAGTGGCCATGGTCGGCTTGTATTGTGGAGGCCACACACTTTTATGTGTCACACATGTGATAGTGGGTCACATTGTATGTTCATTGTCATGTTTTGTGTTGTTGGCATTTGACATGGACTACACACGCTTGTCATGTTGTTTGGGTGGATGTAATTTTCTGTGATTCCTTATGTGGGACTATGCTGGTTGTGTCATGCATTACTCGTCCTATGAGTAGGGGTGGTGGTAGTGGCAGGCATCCAGCCCCCCATGAGTGGGGATGGTAGTAGTGATAGGCATCCAGGCCCCCATGAGTGGGGATGGTAGTAGTGATAGGCATCCAGCCCCCCATGAGTGAGGATGGTAGTAGTAATAGGCATCCAGCCCCCCATGAGTGGGGATGGTAGTAGCGATAGGCATCCAGCCCCCCATGAGTGAGGATGGTAGTAGTGATAGGCATCCAGGCCCCCATGAGTGGGGATGGTAGTAGTGATAGGCATCCTGCCCCCCATGAGTGGGGATGGTAGTAGTGATAGGCATCCAGCCCCCATGAGTGAGGATGGTAGTAGTGATAGGCATCCAGGCCCCCATGAGTGGGGATGGTAGTAGTGATAGGCATCCAGGCCCCCATGAGTGGGGATGGTAGTAGTGATAGGCATCCAGCCCCCCATGAGTGGGGATGGTAGTAGTGATAGGCATCCTGCCCCCCATGAGTGGGGATGGTAGTAGTGATAGGCATCCTGCCCCCCATGAGTGGGGATGGTAGTGGTGGCAGGCATCCTGCCCCCCATGAGTGGGGATGGTAGTAGTGATGGGCATCCAGGCCCACATGAGTAGGGGTAGTGGTGGTGGCAGGCATCCATCACACCAAGGGTGGGGATGGTAGTAGTGGCAGGCATCCAGCACCCCATGAGTGGGGATGGTAGTAGTGATAGGCATCCTGCCCCCCATGAGTGGATATGGTAGCGGTGGCAGGCATCCTGCCACCCATGAGTGGGGATGGTAGTAGTGATAGGCATCCAGGCCCCCATGAGTGGGGATGGTAGTAGTGATAGGCATCCAGCCCCCCATGAGTGAGGATGGTAGTAGTGATAGGCATCCAGCCCCCCATGAGTGGGGATGGTAGTAGTGATAGGCATCCAGGCCCCCATGAGTGGGGATGGTAGTAGTGATAAGCATCCAGGCCCCCATGAGTGGGGATGGTAGTAGTGATAGGCATCCAGGCCCCCATGAGTGGGGATGGTAGTAGTGATCGGCATCCAGCCCCCCATGAGTGGGGATGGTAGTAGTGATAGGCATCCAGGCCCCCATGAGTGGGGATGGTAGTAGTGATAGGCATCCAGCCCCCCATGAGTGGGGATGGTAGTAGTGATAGGCATCCAGCCCCCCATGAGTGGGGATGGTAGTAGTGATAGGCATCCTGCCCCCCATGAGTGGGGATGGTAGTGGTGGCAGGCATCCTGCCCCCCATGAGTGGGGATGGTAGTAGTGATGGGCATCCAGGCCCCCATGAGTAGGGGTGGTGGTGGTGGCAGGCATCCAGGCCCCTATGGGTGTGTATGGCATTGGTGATGCCCATCCCACCCCTATGATTGTGCTGTTGCTAGTGTACATAATGTGTGCATCCCTATGTGTGTGTGACATATTTCAGGTACGTGTCGTTTGTTTGTGTTGTGGGTGTTTGACTTACCGTCTGCGCCGTACGCCTCCGAACCGGTCCCGGTAATAGATGTAGAGTATAGGTAGGACCTGCGCGATGGGATTCATGGTTGGGTCGTCTCGTTCGTGTTTCGCGTGTCTTCGACTCGTACTCGTCGCTGGCTTGTTCGTCTCGTAGCCGTGGATCTTCTTGTGGCGCGAATCGGAGCTTATGTGCGGCTCTCCCGGATGCTGAAACGTGCCGGACGTAGCGACGGGTTCGGCGCGTACGGAGCGCGCATCGTACTAGTCCGGCCGGAAGGTGCTGTGTATTTGCTTCCGTGCGGCTCGAATTGGCGTTTGCGGATCCGGCTCGGGCGGGGAACAGGAGCTGGATTAGGTAAGTACGGCTCGCTCGGAATCTGGGCTGTTGTGCGCATCGTACTTGTTCGTTCGGTGGGGTATTCGAATCGGTCGGAGAACACGCGTTCGGCTTGGTTTATTTCCGGACGAATAGTGTTAGGTGTGCTTCCGGACGAAATCGGAATTGGCCCCTAAGCATTGTTAAATAAGTGGCCAGTTTAGAGTATGCCAATAACATTTTATATTTCATCTGAACTCCCAATATTATTGTATTTCCGATGTAATGACTGTGATTTAAATTCAATGTTGTGGTCTCAAAAATATAGGTCTTCACCTCCACAACATGTTCATACTTGGGTTTTTGAAGGTAAGCTGGAAAAAATTGTTAAGTCTTCCCTTCCTACTGAATGCGCTGCGATGCCATAGCGATAGCCAATTGCGATCTCTACATGACACAGTAGGCACAATCTCCTTCATCCATTCGTTTTAGTGAAGGATGGAAACATGGACTAGCCATTTTTTTTTTTGCCGACGACAACCCCAGAAATTTACAGATTTTACCTGATTCTCACTAGCGGGAGACTTTGTTGAAACTGTCTAATCTCCTCATCCTCCCGGTAAATACATGAATGAATGCCTCCACTAATTTCGTTCAAGTTAATTCATGTATTAAAATCTACCTCCCTTCACGAACAGCGTATGAAACATATTCTCCACCCATCCTGCGCAGAACGAATGAATGAAAAAAATGCAGACCCCCCCCATACTTGGAAAAGCACATTGTTAAGATGAGACACACTCCGGTAAGTTTCAGTGTCTTTATTAACTTGTACTGAAGAACCACCAACCCCAGCTGCTCGTCTGTCCATTCTCCTCGTCAACTGTCTCTCACGAGACGCTCCCATGGAGATAGAACAGCAAGACTCATGCAGCTCTTAGAACCATCACAACACATCCCCCTTACAGGGAAAACAGAAAAAAAGGAAAAAATAAGGAGCAAGAAGAGTAGAGACAAAGAGAGAAAAACAGGAGAAGAATAAAGAATCAATTCATAAAGAGGTATCAAAGCAGTTAGGAACAACTCAAGAGAAATCAATACATTGCATAGTCATCGTAGCGCTTAGGAGGACAAAGCAACCTTGAAGAAGGTCCTCGTGGATGAAACTTTGAAAAAGGACCACCATTGGGCAAAACTGGACCAGGCTTAGCATCCTGGCATGAGGGAAACTTGGACTTATTACCTTGGAACTTCACCAGGCGAGACATACTCCACTTATTGCCATTCTGAATTATGACAACATTTTTATATACATGAGTAATCACAAAAGGGCCCATGAATTCAGTGACACCCTTCCTATGCCAACGCGGTCTCTTGACAAGCACCCACTCACCCACCTTCCACGTCGAGGTTTTGGTTGATTTCTTAAAATCGAACCTCTCCTTGTACCTACTTTGGTAGGTCTTAATCTTGACACCCACCTCCTCCTTATCCAAATTAGGACCCTCAATGGGTGGTAACCAACCTGGATTGAGTTTGGACAAAGCAACCCTCCCCCGGAGTATTTGGAAAGGAGACCTTTGCAGAATAACATTGATGGCAGTGCGATGTGCCCACCATGTGTCTCTCAAAACACACTTGAGTGAGACCCTCGTTTCAACTGCTCTCTGCACACATGCCTTAACTACTCTGTTCATGAGTTCAGCAAGTCCATTGGCTTGAGGTGCATAAAGCGCAGTTCTCTGATGAGAGATGCCATAATCTCTCAAAAAACGTTGCATCTCCTGAGAAACGAATTGCACACCATTATCTGTGATAATGAACCTGGGGATGCCTTCACTAGCAAACTCATCCTTGAGAAAGTCAATAACCACCCTGGTATTGACTGAACTAACACACCTAGTGGAAACCCACTTGGATGAGTAATCCACTAACAGAATCACAAACCTCTCTGAGGGATTTAGCACCTCGAAAGGTCCCATGAGATCCAACCCAAGCTTAACCCAAGGCTCTTGCGGAACCTCAACAGGTGACAATGGAGCAGTACTGGTGGTATGAGATTTGTCACTGGAAGCACACTGACAGCACTCCCTAACCACCATTTCAACCTGACTGTCCATTCTGGGCCACCAATATCTTTCACGGAGACGTGACTTAGTGAGGTTTCTACCCAAATGCCCTTCGTGAGCAAGGTTTATGAGCTTTGACTTAAGGGCATCAGGGGGAACAACTCTCTCGCCACGCATAAGTTGACCCTGACAAAGGGTAAGTTCATTTCTAACAGACCAGAAAGGCCCCATGTCAGGATCCAGCTTGTTGCTGTCAGGCCAACCCTCTATGACAAAGCGAGTCACTACAGGAAGCAATGGATCTACCAGCAAGGCTTCCTCCCACTCCTGTTCTTGGATAGCAGGTTCCTTGACCCAACAAACATTAACACAGTCAGAATCGAGTGTATCTCCACCACACTCAATTGGCAGTCTCGATAAGCAATCCGCAGCTTTGTTAGCAAAACCAGGGAGATACTGCACCTGAAAGTTATACTCTTCCAACCCTTCGCTCCAACGCTTGAGCCTTGGAGTAAGCCTCTCACTCTCCCCACAGGAGAAAACGTGAACCAAAGGGCGATGATCTGATCTTACCATGAAAGGAATGCCCCACAAATAAAACTTAAAATGTTTTACAGCCCATGCAATAGCCAGAGCCTCCCTCTCAATGCATGAATACTGCTGTTCATGCTTCTTCAACGCTCTAGAGGCAAACGCTACAACTTTCTCATCACCACCATCAACTTGAGAAAGTACTGCCCCAAGACCACAGAGGCTCGCATCCGTTGTCAGGAAAGTTTTCTTTTTGGAATCAAAGTGACCAAGGGTGGGCATCTTGCCTATCGCTTGCTTGATTGCATTGAAAGCTGCACTACAGTCTGGTGACCAGGCAAAATGCGTTCCTTTCCTCAAAAGAGCTCTAATCCGTTCCACAGTGGAAGCAAAACCTTGAATAAACTTAGAATAAAACTTGGCAAGGCCAAGGAAAGACCTCACTTGTTCTTTGTCAGTAGGGGCAGGAGCATCAACAAGCATTGTTTTGCCAGATCAAATTTTGGTCGGATGCCTTCACCAGATATGACATGTCCCAAGTAAGTGACAGAAGACACACTGATCTTGCACTTTAGTCCATTCACAGTTAACCCTTTGTCTGCCAACCTGCACAGGACACTCCTTAGAACACAGTCGTGTTCAGCGTCATCCTTTCCATAAATTAAAATGTCATCTTGGAAGAACATTGTTAGACCTGGCATCCTTGGCGTGGGTCTCCCTTCCATTTTTTCGTAATGCCTCCACTGTTGCCAATATGTTTTTGCTGGACTAGATGCTCATGGGCGGACCGCTGGGTGAGTACCCGGGTCCACAAGGGTCACGTGGGAGACTCCGCCAAGGGTGGGCAGGGTCCCCAGCAGAAGAGTGGGGGGGACAAGGGTAAACAGAGGGAGTTCCATAAAGGGCCCCAAAGTAGACCCCAAGGGAACCAAGGGAAAGGTTCCCAGCCTCCCCCTGAGAAGAAGCCAGTGGCCCTGACAGGCCCCCCTGTTCACCAGGGACCACTGGTATGTTACAAGTGTGGCGCCCCTGGCCACAAGGCAAACGATCCTCGTTTCCCTTTGCATGGAAAACCAGCACCCACTGGTGCAGTCCCCCGGCAGTTGGCTAGTGTAGCCCTGGGGGAGGAGTTGGGTGTCCAAGGTGGGGGGGATCCCACAGTGTTTTCCCTTGTCTCCTTAGGAGACTCTGAGATGGTCCTTAGGACCCCGCTGCCTGAGAACACTAAGAAATACAGGCAGTGGGTGACCATCAATGGCCATAGGGTGGAGGCTCTGAGAGACACAGGAGCCAGTGTGACAGCTGTCAAGTGTCACCTGGTGTCTAAGGAGCAGGTTATCCCTGATGCATTCTATCCGGTTGTTGCCGCTGACAACACAGAGAGTCACTGCAAGGTGGCTCAGGTTTCCTTTGAATGGGGGGGGTCTCGGGTACTCTTCAAGTAGCTGTGAGGCCAGCCATGCCTGTCGACTGTTTGTTAGGGAACGATTTGGAGAGCTCACCTTGGGCTAAGGTGGAGCGGAGTGCGCATTTAGAAATGTTGGGCTTGCCTGATTGGGCATGTGTGACCACCCGGTCAATGGCAGCGAAAGGTGTTCAAGAGGACCTGGAGCCTGAGAGGGAGGCCCAGGTGCCTGCTGGAGAGAGAGGAGGCAGGGGGCGCGGGAAACCGGCCCCCGAAGTTCCCACGGTCCAGGAGGAGGCAGACCCTGAGGGGGATGCCCTGAAGCCTACAGTGGAACAGGTAGCTGAACTGGGGGACCTACCTGAGCTGACCCATTGGCAGCAAGAAGGAGGACCCTCCAGGGAAGAGTTCTGCGAGGAGCAGAACGCATGCCCCTCTCTCGTGGGTCTGAGGCAACAGGCCACAGACCAGGCAGCAGGTGATCAGTCTGGATCACATTGGATTTACTGGGAGAATGGTCTCCTGTATTCAGAGCCTAAGGTTGCTGAGCCTGGGTCAGCCCATGTGCTGGTGGTACCCCAGCGCTTCAGAGCCTTCCTACTGGGGTTGGCTCATGATGTACCGTTAGCAGGACATCTGGGGCAGGACAAGACCTTTGACAGGCTTGTTACCCATTTCTATTGGCCCCAGATGCGCCGGAGTGCCGCCACTCACTGCAGGACATGTCAGACTTGCCAGGCAAGTGGAAAGAGTGGGAGGAAGCACAAGGCTCCTCTCCAGCCATTCCCTGTGGTCAGCACCCCCTTTGAACGGGTGGGTATTGACATTGTGGGGCCACTGGACCCCAAGACAGCCATGGGCAACAGGTTTATCCTGGTCTTGGTGGACCATGCCACCCGGTACCCTGAAGCCATCCCTCTGAGGACAGTGACGGCCCCCGTGGTGGAACGGGCACTGATGGGAATTTTCTCACGTGTGGGATTCCCTCAAGAGGTGGTGTCTGACAGAGGTACCAACTTCGTGTCCAAGTACATGAAGTCCCTATGGCAGGAGTGCGGCGTAACTTACAAGTTCACCACTCCTTACCACCCTCAAGGAAATGGGCTGGTTGAGAGATTCAACCGGACCCTCAAGGGCATGATTATGGGTCTGGAAGAACCCATGAGGCTTAAATGGGACGTCCTCTTACCATGCCTGTTGTTTGCATACCGGGAGGTGCCACAGAAGTCTCTAGGGTTCAGTCCCTTTGAGCTCCTCTATGGACACCCGGTGCGAGGACCTCTGAGTTTGGTCAAGGAAGGCTGGGAGTAATCTCCCAGGAAACCTCCCCAGGATGTATACAGTTACATGCTGGCCTTCAGGAACCAGACTAGGCGTTTCAGAGAACTTGCTGAGGCAAATCTGGAAGCCAGCCAGGAGGAGATGAAGCGGTGGTACGACCAGAATGCCACTCTGGTAGAGCTTCAGCCTGGTCAGAAAGTGTGGGTCATGGCCCCTGTGGAGCCTTGTGCGCTCCAGGACAGGTGGACCGGCCCTTTTACGGTGGTGGAGCACAAGAGTCCAGTTACCTATTTGGTGGACTTGCAGTCTCCCAGGAACCCCTTGCGGGTCCTGCATGTGAACCGCCTGAAGCCCCACTTGGAGAGGTCCCAAATGGGCATGCTCTTAGCTACAGATGATGGAATGGAGGAGGAGACCGAGCCTCTTCCTGACCTCCTGTCAGCCCGAGAGCAAGATGGATCAGTGGAGGGAGTAAACCTCTCTACCTCCCTGACACCTGAGCAGCAGGGTGACTGTCGCCAACTGTTGGGACAGTTCCCTGACCTGTTCTCCCTGGTTCCCAGTGTCACTCATTGGTGCGTCCATGATGTGGACACTGGGAACAGTGTTCCTGTGAAGCACAAGGCTTACAGGGTGACTGACAGGGTCAGAGCCTGCATCAAGGAGGAGGTCTCCAAGATGTTTGCGCTAGGGGTGATTGAGTCCTCTAACAGCCCTTGGGCCAGCCCAGTGGTCTTGGTTCCAAAGGCTGCCGCGCCTGGTGCCACACCAGAACTCCGGTTCTGTATGGACTACAGGGGACTCAATTCCGTCACCAGGACTGACGCCCACCCCATCCCCAGAGCTGATGAGCTCATAGATCGGTTAGGGGCTGCGCGGTACCTCAGCACGTTTGACTTAACGTCTGGGTACTGGCAGATCGCCTTGACTGATGGGGCAAAGAGAGGTCAGCATTCTCCACACCAGATGGGCACTACCAGTTCCGGGTGATGCCCTTTGGGATGAAGAATGCCCCTGCCACCTTTCAGAGGTTGGTCAACCAGGTGTTGGTTGGACTGGAGGATTTCAGTGCCGCCTACCTGGATGACATCGCAGTGTTCAGTGCCAGTTGGGAAGAACATCTGCGTCACCTCTGGGAAGTGTTGATGGCGCTGCGGAGGGCAGGCCTCACAATCAAGGCGAGTAAGTGCCAGATTGGGCAGGGTTCTGTGGTGTACTTGGGACACCAGGTTGGGAGCGACCAGGTGGTGCCCCTCCAACCGAAAATTGATACCATTCTGGCTTGGGAGCCCCCAAGACCCAGACAGAGGTGAGAGCCTTCCTAGGACTCACCGGGTATTACCGGAGATTCGTCAAGGGGTATGGCAGCATTGTTGCCCCCTTGACAGAGCTGACTTCCAAGAAGCAGCCCAGGAAAGTGATTTGGACTGACGCCTGTCAAAAAGCTTTTGACACCTTGAAGACTGCCATGTGCACGGCGCCTGTGCTCCAGGCACCCAACTTCTCCAATGAGTTCATTGTTCAGACCGACGCTTCAGAGCATGGTGTAGGGGCTGTTATATCACAGATCAATGAGGAGGGCCTAGACCAACCTGTAGCCTTCATCAGTAGGAGGTTACTTCCCCGGGAACAGAGATGGAGTGCTATTGAGCGTGAGGCATTTGCTGTGGTCTGGGCTCTGAAGAAGCTGAGACCATACCTGTTTGGGACTCACTTCCGGGTTCAGACAGACCACAGGCCCCTCAGATGGTTGATGCAGATGAGGGGTGAGAATCCAAAGCTGTTGAGGTGGTCCATTTCCCTACAGGGGATGGACTTTACGGTGGAACACCGCCCTGGTACAGAACACGCCAATGCTGATGGACTGTCCAGATTTTTCCGCCTTAGCGATGAGAACTCCCTAGGGGTAGGATAGTTCTCCCCACATTTCAGCTGGAGGGGACACGTGTTAGACCTGGCATCCTTGGCGTGGGTATCCCTTCCATTTTTTCGTAATGCCTCCACTGTTGCCGATATGTTTTTGCTGGACTAGATGCTCATGGGCACTTTGCCACTGCTAATCAGTGCCAAAGTGCAAGTGCTCCCTATCGTTAATTGATGTATGTATTAGTGACTCCATGATTGGATGATTGGTTTACTTGTCAGTCCCTAGTACCGTGCACTGAGTGTGCCCAGGGCTTGTAAATCCAATGCTGCTGGTGGGCTTGCAGCACGGGTTGTGCCACCCACAGAAGCAGCTTGTAAAGTGTGTCTCAGGCCTGCCATTGCAGAGCCTGTGTGCAGCCTAGGGCTGCCATGTCGACTTGGTGAGTGCACCCACTTACCAGTCCCTAAACCTTCCCTTTACTGCATGTTGGTCACCCCTAAAGTAGGCCCTAGGGCAGGGTGCATTGTAAGTATAAGGTAGGACATGCCCTGGTGTGTGTGGCATGTCCTGATAGTGAATTACAGCCATTTTCGTTTTTCACTATTGCAAGGCTACCTGCTCCCCATAGGCCAGAATGGGCAGACTGACTATTACACCTTATAGTCAGAACTGACCTAGGGAACATGGTAGAAAAACGAATTTAGTATGCCTGAACTCAGGATGATAAAATACATCTTTTAGTGAAGTTGGTTTTAACATTCTGTGTTTGAAAATACCACTTTTAGAAAGTGGGTATTTTCTTGCCTAACTATCCAAGCCTGCCTCTGCTAGGTTGTGTATTCCTTGTCTGGAGATTGAGTGACAGGGGCTGGGGGTGGCTACAGGAGACAGGGTGAGTCAGCACAGGGCTGAATAGAAAGATCTGCATCCAGAGTGGAGGGAGGAGTTGCACCTGGGTCTGAATAGGGCTGTGCCTGCCTTCCACAATGCTGGCTCCACCTCCTGCCGGGCGGCTGAGCACTCTGCCCCACATTCTGAAAGGAAAGAAGGAGTCAGAAAAACAAAGTGCTCCAGGACTGACCAGAACTGGTTTTGGACTAGGCAGAGGCCTCTCTGCCTCCAGAGAACAAAGAGAATCAGGGTATAAGAGGGACACCCAGACCCCAGGAAAATTAGATCACTTTTGGGAACAAGAAGAAACCTTTGCGGAGGAGCGGAACCAAGAAGAAACTGAGGAGAGACTATCCCTAAGCCTGAAGTGCTGCTTGGGGCCTGCAGCGGTTTGCCTGACTGCCAAAGAAAGGAGAAAGGAACTTTTGCTTTGCTGTGACTTTCATCAACTTGTGAAGGATCTCCAAGGGCTTGGAAGAGAGCTTGCCCCCTGACCGAAGTCCCAGGACCATTGGACTTCACCCCCTTTGTGAATTGCTGCTGGAAACTCTGTTTCAGTGGCTACAGAGGTAGGGAGCTGTGACCGACTCTCACGACCGACTCGGTGTCCTGTAAGCACCGCATCGAAGCACCGTCTCGCCCTGCAACGCACGGCCCTGGTCTCACCGACTCAGTCAACGAGCCGCTGCCTGCACCGCATCGAGGGACAACGCGTCCTGCAACGCTTCGCTACGCCGAATCAAACTGGTCCGACCGACACGGTCACTGCTGCTGAGTTCGAGCCCTGTGACCGCACCGGAGTTGGGCATCGCTCGCACGCTTTGCGACGCACCGCCCGACTCGCACCGCTGTCCGGACTGATCGACGCCAGCTCCTGAATCCGGCTCCGTCGCCGCACCGCAACCTGCCAGCACCGCATCGAAGCACCGTCTCGCCCTGCAACGCACGGCCCTGGTCTCACCGACTCCGTCTCGACGACGTCAACGAGCCGCTGCCTGCACCGCATCGAGGGACAACGCGTCCTGCAACGCTTCCATTTTTGCATCGCGACCGCGACGAACAGCCATCCGGCCCGCACGCCCGTGCCTGCCGCTTCAAGTAAAAGGTACTGTGACCGAGTCTGTCTACGCTGTGTTGGCCCGTCCCGACGCGGTCAGCTGGATTTGTTAGACTCTGTTTGTTCTCGACATCGCCGTAGCCGGAGGAGGCTACCGACTCGCACAGAACCTTGAATTAAGCCTTTTTGATCAGAACTAAGCACTCTTGACAGTATTGTGGATTATTTTTGTCGTTTATGGTCTTGTGATAAATCTATATAAAGTATACCTATTTTTATAAATATATAACCTGTGTGGTGTCCATTTGTAGTGTTGTCACTTGATTACTGTACGTGTTCACAAATGCTTCACACACTGCCTCTGAACTAAGCCTGTCTGCTCGTGCCAAGCTACCAAGAGGGTGAGCAGGGGTTATTTCAGGAGTGTACCTACTTTCCCTGACTAGACTCAAGGGTCCCTATTTGGACAAAGGTACCTACCTCTGCCAACTAGAGACCCCCAAATCTAACAAACATGATGTTAGAGATGTCTCCCAAAACCATCTTCATGATGTGCTGGAAGCAGGCAGCCGCTGAGGCCAACCCAAAAGGCATTCTGATGAACCGGTAAGCCCCAAGAGGCGTCACAAAGGATGTAAGATGTTTTGACTCTGGATGGAGGGGTACCTGGTGGTAAGCAGAAGACAAGTCTAAAACACTGAGGATTCAATTTCCTCAATTATGCCAAGGGTTACCAGTCTCTTAAGTTCACTCCTTAGTGGCTCCAGCATCATGTTGGGGACCTTTCTTACTTTGTGTACCACAGGTAATGCATTTTGCTTAAGAACAATACGGTGTTCAAAGTCTTTAAGCAAACCCACATTGTCAGAAAACACTTGAGGAAACTCCTCAAAAAATACGTTAGAGGTTGAAGAGTGGTCCACCAACATAACTTGCTCTGATGGATGACGAGCATTAGGGTTAAGAATTATTCCCAAGTCTCTCTGATGCCTCCACCCAAGAAGGTTGTCACCACGCTTGGCAACATAAATTTTTCCAATAGTCTCCCTTCCCTTGAAATGAATCTTCAAGATGGTGAATCCTATGACATCAATAAGCGAACCACCATAACTGACCGGGCTAATGTCCTGGGCAAGAAGCTGTGTTTGAGGAAAAGTTTTGTCCCAGAGTTCATTGCCCAACATAGTAAAAGGAGAGCCTGAGTCCGCTAGGACTACAAATAACTTATCTCCAATCACCACCTCACATTCTGGCATACTGATAAGGTCTGCATCCACCATGCCATCATTTCGGACACTTAACATGGTGGTTCTAGAGGTGACATTGGAGTCAACACCCTCACACACATTTTCCACTGTGCGTACTTTGCTACCAGACTTGCACACCCTTGCATAGTGGCCTTTGATCCCACCCTCGTCGCCAGTGTTAAGATGAGACACACTCCGGTAAGTTTCAGTGTCTTTATTAACTTGTACTGAAGAACCACAAACCCCAGCTGCTCGTCTGTCCGTTCTCCTCGTCAACTGTCTCTCACGAGACGCTCCCATGGAGATAGAACAGCAAGACTCATGCAGCTCTTAGAACCATCACAACACACATCTATGCACCATTTATCTCATCTCTTCTTCTTTTGGTCAATATAGTTACAAACTGGCCAAACAAACTTAAAAATGGCAGTACTTTCATCAAATTTCCGTGAGAGAGAATAGAGGTTGTACCGGCTACTCACGGCCATACCAAAAGTGGTTCATGGACCACCGCGGTGAATGAGATTTTACATACAGCACCTGACTCAGTTCATCTTAAAAGTATTAGTGCTTGGCCCACTTGCCCCTTAAGGGAACTATGGGCCAGATTTATCATTATTTGACGCAGCGCAACACAGTGAGGCCACTTGCTCTGCGCTGCGTCAAATAGAGAAAGCAGGAATGCACCATGTTTGCTAACATATGGCACATTCCTGCTCTTTCTGTTCGCTGGCACACTCAATGCAGCCCAGCTTCAACTCAGGCACCCTTGCAAGGGTGCCTGCTGTGCAGGTAGGATTGTTTTTGTGCAGAGAGGGACACCTTCCTGCACAAAAATAATCCTTAGAGGCGGTGTCCTCAGCGCACTTAAAAGGCAAGAAAAATTAGCAGAATTAAAGATATTTCTCCTCATTGCTCCTCTATCGGGAAGGTGTAGCCTTTAGACGCATTGCCAGGTTTACTAGCCTTGGTAAATATGGGAATGCACCAAAATACATAGGTGGATGCCTGGGAACACCCACTCTCCACTCATGTAGGAGCAGATGTACAAAAAACTGACGCATCTGTATTGATGCACCAGTTTCCCTGCGCCTGCGCCACCATAGATGCGCCGTATTTACAATACGGCGCACTATGGCGCAAGGTTTGACAGATGCGTCAGAAATTCTGACACATCTGTTGGTGGAATAGTCACGCGTTGCTGGAGTCTTGTCGCAAGCATGACGCAACTCCAGCAATGCGTGTTGCGGCCTATTCCCAATACACTGCATCACTCCTTACGCCTGCTTCAAGCAGGCGTAAGCCTTTGACGCAGTGGCGTCCTAAAAGTCACGCAGTGAAATCTTGTAGATTTCACTGCCTCACTTTTACAAGGCTTTCCTGCATGGGAACGCCTACCCTGCATACATTATACCTGACGCAGGTATAATGTCACGCCGGGCTTTACAACATGACGTATCTCCCTAGATGCGTCACGTTGTAAATTTGCCGCATTTTTTACGCCGCCATTGCGTCACAAAAGTGACGCAACAGCAGCGCAAAAGTGTCGCAAGGGGCTTGTAAATCTGCCCCGTAATGCTTTCATTATGCAGAGTAATGCAAGGCAGTTACCCTGTGTGACATAAGGGCAACCCAATCCTGTGATAAATCTAGGCCTTTGTATATAACATTTTCCAAACAAAGAGAGAAGACAACCTAAAGTACTGACTACAGTGTGTTACCTTGTTCGAAGGTACATGGAGTGGTGGGAACCATGAACAGATCTGCTGGAGTTGCATTTTATTTTCGTTATTTTTAAGAAACCTTAAAAGCTATGAATCTTTTTTTTTATCATCAATGAAAATCGACCTACAAGCAAAACGTAAATTAAACTTGAGGTAGTGGGAGGAGGTTGTGATAGAACTGGGATTGGAGCAGCACCCCTGGGTCTTGTTTAATGAAAATTGGTTCCTCAGGCTCAGAGAGAGTACTGCACCTCTCTGCTGCTGCCTTCTTGATTCTTTGAAGATTTATCTCTTCAAAAACCCATTCGACTCCAGCCCCCCTATCAACAGAAGTTAGCGCGCACAGTGGCGGCGCAGGAGGGATCCTGCACATCTGATCCCAACCCCCGAGTTCTGAAATAAAAAGGAATTGCCTTGATTCAGGTGATCAGGCAAAACACAATCTGTTCTTCACATTAAATGAGAAAAAACACTTTGGATGTGAGCAAGGGCAAGTTTGAAGATAATACACTTACATAAAGTGCTTTTTCCCCTATGCAACTATGTTATTCACGCTAAAAATACTAAATACACATCTCATATTTGCCACTACAGCATACATTTTTTTTTATATGGTGAATCACAGTGTTGTCATTAATGACAATTTTAACGATCTACAGACTTTCCACGTGGCAGGCGCAACATACAGAGATATCTAAAATGATCGCACAAACTAAAAACAAACGCTGTCAAATAGGTCTGGCAATTGCCCACATTTGCATGTAAGCTGTAGACAGAGGTCTTCAAACTTTTTGATGCCGAGACCCCCCCTGTCAAAAGTTTTTAGGCGTAAAGACCCCCTCTTGACAAAAAATTCTAGAACATGGTACTTTTCAGCATCGACAATTTCCATGGCAAATCATTTTTACTGTGGGGAAATAATATTAAACAGTGTTTAGCAAACAAGGGGTTTGTGGGTGACTGTGGTTCAGTGTCAGAGGCTTACCGCACAGGCAAACAAAAACTCTTTAAAAAAGAATTACTGAAAAATGCACAATGTTACTTTATTTTTCACAAACAAAACACAATTTGAAAAAACCTTTTGGGATGATGACACCTTTCTGAACTAATGTGATGGGTGTGCCTGTTTTACTCCAGAGAAACGGTCAATCTGTGGTTTCACCTCATAAGTACCAGTTTAACACACAAATATAGCAATAAGCAACAAAAAGGTGACCAGCTTTGCAAAGGGCCTATTACTGCGCGGCAACACGTGTCACTGCTTTTCAGTAACTTTTTAACTGTTTGATTAGTAACATTTTTTTTTCTTAAAATCAGCAGATCATGCGGCAGATGATGGATTATAGGGCAAATGCGGCAAATCTATAATTATGCTAAAATCGTCGCAGCCACACAATCACATAATTCCAGTGTTCCTGGGTATAATGGCTGTAATGCAGGGCTGCAACTTTAGTTCACGGCATCCGAGGAGAACCATACTATGTTTCATTGGATGCTTTTACAGCTGCATGGAACTGGAGGTTGCTGAACATCATTCATCATAATTAAAACATACCATTTACAATCATTAATGATGAACTGTAAGGTCCAAGTAGTATGCTTTCTTTAATTACAGGGAGGAAGTGGCCCCTTAATCTTTTTTCATACTGTTTTTCAAAAAAGGATTTTATTTTTAACATTATGAAAACAGACACTTCTATTTTAGCAGAACTGACTCCTGCTTATATTAGTTTGCTGATGCTGTTGACTTCAGTCATGTCTGGTGAGGTGGAGGGCCTTGAGCATCTGCACATGGGGGCGGGGTCAAAGGTGTGGCTAAAAACACAATATTCTGTACGTTTTTTAGATCTTTCACCATCAGGCAGCCACATATTAACAATGGGCAGTTTCAAAGTATTATACATAATTAAAAATTTTTGTTACTCAGTGGGAAATGCACTATACTGCATTATGACACCTCTATTAGTTAATGCACTGCAAAGGTCTTTGTGTAACCAAGAGAGCCACAGAATTAAATCATGGTTGGTGCAGTGGATAATAGTGACTTGTGTATTATTAGTGCTATGAGGTCACAGCCTATGACAGAAAGCATTGTGAAAATGTAAGTAATTATTTTATACTTGCATTACACACAGTATAAGATAGACTGCTTCAAAATGCGCAAAACGTTTTACGATAAAATGGTGCTTCTAAAATATAGTGGCTTATTTACAAGCCCCTTGTGCCCCCGGTGCATAACTTTTTATAACCCTCCAGTGGTGCAGAATGCATACCCATATCTACGAGGCCACGCAAAGCCACTTTGCCTGAATTTTCATGACCTCGTAGATATGGTGTAAGGCAACACAGCACAGGTCGATATGTTGCCTTACACTGCATCAGGGGGACGTTCCATGGGTGTGGCGTTGGGTTTTCACGCGCAACACCCATGCGTTTTGACACATTCCCAGATTTCCAAGGATCTGTAAACCTGGGAATGTATCAAACCCGAGCCTCTCCCCTGGGGAGGCATAACAAGGAGAAATATCCTCATTTCTTTTTGTTTTTTCCTCTTTATATGTGTGTAGCATTCTGCAGCACACATAGAAAGAGGACAAAGCCCCCATGGATTGTTTTTGTGCAGGAAGGTGTCCCTTCCTGCACTAAAACAATCCTGCCAACAACTTGGGCACCCTTGACCGAGGGTGCAAGGGTGCCTGCGTTGGAGCTAGGCACCAAATTGTACGCCAGCGCAGGCAGAAACGACAGGAATACATCGCATCTTGTAAATACAGTGCATTCCTGCCCTTTCAAATTAGCGTAGGGCAGTGCAGCAAAAATACTTGCAGCACTGCCCTACACCAATTCATTGTGAATGAGGCCCATAGATTCTAGTAAATCTTTTTACATAACTGCCCCTTCAACACCTCCTCAGGGAATAGTAAGTGCTATGTAAATACAATGACAATTAAAGCTCGTACTTCACAGCTCAGTTGTTAACTGTTTGCACTACCACTCAAAAAGAATAAATGTTTGTCATCACAAAGCTTCAAGCTATTTGATCAGCTCACAAGCATCCTTTACATTTGCAGAGTACCTCATTGCTGCGCACATCTGCATTTCTTTCAGACCAGCAGCACACTTTCAGAAAGGCGTGTTCAGCTTCAGTTTCACAGCACATCACACTCCCTGAATGACACTCCAGCTAAAGCATTTAAACTATCCGAATTAACTGTCTAAGATGGTTGTCTTTTTCTGAAAGAAAATGTTTTGGATTGCAGGCAGAAGTGAGGCTGTGGAATGCGCGCCCTCTTCCCATGACTCCACGGCCCCCTGGGGGTTGCGACCCACAGATTGAAGACCTCTGCTGTACACAGCACATATTTACTTTTTATTGATTATAACATTTTAAAATAGGCATTATAGTTTTAAAAGTAATTTCAATCATCCATCTGGTGAACTTTCATTTCAAGTGAGTAGAGGAGTGTGACTGCCCACTTAGACTTATACACAATACTGCATCCGCAAGATGCTGCTTTCAGCCCCGCCCTGTTAGCTGAAGCCACCTAGGCCACTGGAGCTGGCTGGAGCAGGCGCTGGGGTGCTGTGAAGGTGCTTTGCTTCGCATTTCTGTGGTTGCGGCTGCTGTGGTTGCCACAACCGCCATTGGGAAATTCTTCCCCCTCGCCACAGATCTTGCCCGTAGGTGCCCGTCACCTGCTATCTGCATCGGGGCTCATGTAAAGAATAGGACTCCTTAGGATATATGGTTATTTCATATATTTATTGGAGCTCAGCAATATCGTTACATCTGTATCCAACTCCAATCATAAACTGCCCATTGTCCCTTGAAAACCCTCCTTATTCCAACCCCGCACCCTTATAATTCCAGATGACATCATATTGTAATAAATCATCACATTATCACATCTCCCCCTATTTAAAGAAAAGAAAAAAACGAAATAAATTAACAATGTTCAATTAGACGTTCAGGCTTTTTCAGAACCCTTTCAGATTTTCTGAGTATTATCTAATTTCCTTGGATATTCACTTGAGAGTTTTGTTGTTCTTGACTCTGTTTAATTTTTCTAAAAAACGTTTTATTCCTGGTTATTGATCTGCCATCATTTTCTGCCGTTACTGTCATTCCTCTAACATTTGTTACTTCTAGAGGTACAGGATGAAATCTACTTTGTGACTTTTTCACTTGCTGTTGTCAAACCAGCACCAAATCACCTACTTGGTACTCTTTGTCTTGACATCTTCTTCTACTCTGTGCATAGTATTTCATTTTCTCTTTTGCTTCTCTGTCTTTTTCCATCACTTCCTTGTGATCTTTTGGATATTTTGCTGGCAGATGTGGAAGACGAGTTTGTCTTGACTGACCAAACATTAAATCAGATGGACATTTTCCAGTTGACACATGTGGGGTATTTCGATAATATCGCAAAACTTGACATAATGCTTGATTTATTGATATTTGCGACAATTTTGCTGCTCTCTGCACAGCCTTTTTGATAGTAGCCATCAATCTTTCTACCATTCCATTAGCTTGAGGCCACATTGGAGTTATTTTTCTATGCACTATTTCTATGCACTATGCCAAGATATTCAATGAATTTTTGAAAATCATTTCCATTAAATGGTGGTCCATTGTCAGTTTTTAAAATGCTAGGTATTCCCCAAGTAGAGAATATTTCATCCAGCATTAGCAATATTGCTGACGCAGATGTTGATGACACCACTTTCACAATAGGGAAACGAGAATATTCATCTACTATTGCTAACAAGTAGTGCCCCGAATCCAACGGTCCATAAAAGTCTGCTGCTAAACTGGATTCTTCCATTCCTCTTTCCTTAGTGGTACACTGACATATATAACAAGATTGAACAACTTCTTCCACTTGTTTGTCCAAACCAGGAAACCATAATTTCTCTCTTAAGAAATTCTTTGTGGCAGAAATGCCTGGATGACTCTTATGTGCCAAATCAATGACTCTTCTCTGCAATTTTGCTGGAATAATTATTTTGTTGCCTCTTAATAATATTCCAGATGAAGATACAGACAATTCAGACTGTATGTTTTTGAATGCAAATATGTCATATTTCTTTATAGTTGGACCAGAACGACTTGCATTGTTTATCAATTTCCAATTATTCTCTTGTAAAATTCTTTTCTCTTCTTGAATTGGATTATCTGCTTGTGTTTCTTTAATTAGTTCTTCCTCCTTCACAACCTCTGGCATTGCTGATTTTACTATGAAATGTATATATTCTTCTGCTTCTGATCGCTGTTCCATCTCCATTTTGCACGGATGTCTAGATAAGTAGTCTGCTTGGTTACATTCTTTTCATGGTTTATGGATGATTCTAAAATTATAATCCATCAGCCTCATTCCCCATCTTTCAATTCTCGGTGGCATTTTTGTTTTTGGGTTCCCAAAAATAGAAATGAGAGCCTGATGTTCAGTGATAATTACAAATGGCTTACCATATATAAAGTCATGATAATGTTCACATGCCCAGACAACTGCCAGACTTTCTTTTTCAGGCTGAGAGTATCTTTGCTCTACTTCAGACAAACTTTTGCTGGCATGAGAGACCACAAATCTTGGAGTTTCTCTTCCAGGCCCATGTTGTACTAGGATCGCGCCCAGTCCTACCGGACGGGCATCCACTACCAGCTCCGTGCATAAATGAGGGTCAAAGTATTTTAGATTTGCTGCATTTGATATCTCTAATTTTATTTCTTTGAACGCTAATTCACATTCATTACTCCAGTAAAATCTTCGTCCTTTTCTTGTTTATTCTCTGAGTGGAGAACTTACTGTCGCAAAATGTTTGATATACCTTGAACAATAACTAGCCAATCCTAAAAATGACCGTATTTCTGTTACATCCTTAGGCCTTTGTACTGCATTCAGGGCTGATATTTTAACAGGATCTGGTCTCATTCCTTTAGCCGAAAATATATGCCCAAAGAACGTCAGCTCAGTCTTATTTATTTCACACTTTTTAAAGTGTAGTGTCAACCCTGCTTTTTGAAGCTGTTGACATACACCATCTAATGCTTCATCATGATTACTCACTCGCACGCTGAGGGAAACGGGCAACAAAAGCAGGGTCTCGCTCGCCATGAGGGAAACGGCCAGGGAGAGCAAGGACTCCACATCCCAGCAACCCGAGGGGCAGCCAGTGACGCCTCTGCTCCCGCGCCCGGAGGCGCGTTAGTGGCGGGCTCCCGGATCGCGGGGAGCCCGTGATTACCCACTCGCACGCCGTGAGGGAAATGGCCAACAAAAGCAGGGTCTCACACGCCGTGAGGGAAACGGCCAGGGAGAGCAAGGACTCCACCTCCCAGCAGCCCGAGGGGCAGCCAGTGACGCCTCTGCTCCCGCGCCCGGAGGCGCGTTAAAGCCTGTGGCGGGCTCCCACAGCATGGAATGCGCGCGGGCCAAGCCCGGGCCAAGGGCGGGCCCGTCTGTGCCCGTCGGAGCCCGGAAGAGGCTGGGCTGGGCCCCCCCTCTGACACTTGGTCACCTGCACAAGGACATCTCACTCAACCCCCAGGTACTGTTGTGCATATCCCTATCCCAGTTATTAGATTGTATTTGTGTTGAACTTGGACCTGCCCGCACACAATTCCCATTATGAGCAAGCGCAAAGGAGTAGCGGGGACCCTAGATGCATTCATCGTGAGAGCCGAATCATTGTTAACCCACGAAATAGAAATGACTGAAAGACGACTCCCTCTAGACCCCAGCACATTACTGGTCCGTTTGTCTCTAGGCAAATCCAATTCGGATGGCACCCCCCAATCGCGCCTTCCTTCAACGCCCCCAACTTTGTCTCAGAATTCCCCCCTGGTAACTCCGGATGTAGCACCCTCGGCAACCCCTAACGGGCCAAGCATAATTACTAGAAGACGGGTCGCAAAACCCCGTGACGAGTCTAAGGTGAGAGTACCACGAGCCAAACGGAAGCGGGGTGTCGCCACCCAAAAATCCAAAAGCACAAAAGGTCCCAGATCTGCCAACCATGCGGCCCATGCAGCAAACCATGTCATAACATCAATTAACTCTGCTAGTACACAGACTGATGCCGTTTTTCCAGTAACAACGGAAGATACTACTGGGGATGTCGTACTTGCCGCTGCTGTAGAGAGTATTTTGGAAAAAGCATTAGCCCACTTTAAAGAACTGCTTGACAGGAATCTTACCCCCCTCCGGGAAAAGGTAGAACATCTGGTTACTGCCATGGACACCTTAAATAGCCGTGGTACCAATGAGATCCCAAAACCGTGTGACAATGCAGGGGTGGGCTTTCCAACGCTGGTAGATGCTAACTCAAGATCTAATTCACCAACCTCAAGCTCCAACATGCATGAAGCGTCCTCATCTGCCAACTTTCGCACCACTTGCCGCAAACCTAAAGTATTCCCTGCACTGAAATCTAGTACCAAGCAGGGAAACTCACAGGACCCACATGGGGAGCCTATCATGAGAACCTCGGGCTCATGCAGCAGACAGCCTGAACGTTTAGTTTCCGGCACCATACCATCCACACTATCTGACTCAAGTCGGAATATAATAGACAGCACGAGGAGCAAACGTCCGAGACCCAACACAGATGTTTTAAACTTACCTCCAGCCACCTGTCCTTACGTATTGGTTCTGGCCGGTGTACCCGCTTTATTAGAGGGTCCGAGGGAATCTTGGGCTGATCTCCGTAACAAGACTGTGGACTGGCTAACCAATCACAAAAGGTTTCCCCCATCCTGCATGAACGAGATCCTTATGGTCCGCCGAGTTGGGTGGGTTGGTCAATCCCCCAAAAACATCGATGGGGATTGTATTGTGATCAACTTCCGCAGGCCTCACTTGGTTCGTTGTATTTTAAGTTTTTGTGAACAAACATTCATTCAAAGTTCCAGAATCTGTGCGCTCCCCCTGGGTTATTTTTATAAACCACAATTTAGGCCCACTGATCATATGTTCACCCCAATCTCTGTATCAAATAGATTTCAGGCCTTGTCAGATTTGGACACACAGGATTGACAAATATCCCCAGTGGATCACCGACCTTGCCCCCTGGAAAATTCTCAGGATTCTGTTTCCTTCCCCTATATCGATATGCCAGACGATCAGCTAACTACACCTAAAGCTAAGGCTGATACAGACTTAAGCATTTTGAGCTGGAACGTAGCTGGCCTTCAACAGAGGCTTGGTGACCCGGACTGGTTACGTCTAATAAAGGATCAGGACATTGTTATGTTTCAGGAGACCTGGGCCACCCAAGACTTACATATTAATGGGTTTCACTGTCATAATATTTTAGCCCCCAGTTCCAAATCTGGTCGCCCCTCTGGGGGCTTATTTATCGGGATCAATATTGCTGCTGGGGGCAGCATCAAGGTTCTGCCTACTAATAGTCGTTACTTCCAAGTCTTATTATATAAAAGGAGAGTCTCTTTTTATTTGATTAATTTTTATAACAATGATTTTAACTCTATCCCCAATGGGAATTTCATTAAGCTCTTCGATTTCATCTCCCACCTTGATTCCCAGCAAGAATCAGCAAAAATTACTGGTACTCTTTTGGGGGGCGATTTTAATGCGAAACTGATGGATAGACCACACAGCTCAGGGTCTCATAACTCCAGCTCTACCTGCCATAGGGGCGCTGAGCTGACCATGTTTTTGAGCACGCATAATTTCACCAATGTCATGGACATTGTCGGCGCAAATCACAGAAATAACCACCCTGTGCCAACATTTAGAGGAAGGGGGTGTTCCTCTACCATAGATTTCTTTTTTATATCCCCCCATCTCGCCGACCACTTAAGGGAAGCTGAAGTCATTGCCACGAGTCAAGGGGACCACAACCCCATCAGAATAGGGCTGAGTCTAGCCCTACGGCCCATGTTCACTTCTGAATGTGGGAACAGGTATCTAACACCCTCCACCGACAACTTGAGATTAATATTGAGGGGCGTAGATAATAATGATCTGTTTTAGACAGTGGTAAAGGAAAACATGCATCTCATAAACTCATGCTTATCAGCCCAAGACCCACTCCCTGAATCTGTTCATGATTTTAATAGGCCTGGGTGTAAAATTCCGCTCCGCTCGCGGAATTTGCGGAATTTAGGCAATTTCGCGTTCCGCGGAAAACGCGGAATTGCCAACAATTCCGCGATCCGAGGCGTAGCGGAATTATTTTCTAGTTCGCGCTTTAAAAATGCGTTCTAGCGTGCGCGATAGCAACTTACCGGGATTCCTGCGTTCGCCGACGAGTTTTCCTATCCGTTCGCGTGCGCCACGAGATTTCGGTAGCCGGCCGCGCTATCCCGCGAGAGTTTGCGATCGCGAACACGTCATTCGCCGCGCCATCGGACACCGCGAGAGTGTGCGATTGCGAACACGTCATTCGCCGTGCCATCGTGCACCTCGAGAGAGATTGCGATCGCGAACACGTCAATCGGGCGCGCCATCGGACATCCGGCGGAATGTTGGTAAAGCTCGCGATCCCGAACACGCAAAATTTTCAATCTGGAGAAGAATAATATCTCAAGCAGCATAAAACCTTCTATAAAATGATGATTTGGATGAAAAAAAAACCTGAGATTGATATTTGGCTGTCCTTTTTTGTCAAATTTTTTTGGGGGGCGAGGGAGGATGTGCCACAGAGTCTCCTACTTCCTGTTCCTGTCCAGCAGGCTCCTCCCAGTGCTTTGTCCATCTCCTGTTCATTTTTCACTTGGATTTGAGCTGGAAGGATCACTCTTTGGGTCCGATTCCGATCTTGGTCGGAAAGCTCTCCGACCGATCCGGATCCGGATCCGGATTGTTTTCCGACCGAGCCGGACCCCTGCAGTCCGACCGGGCGAGTACGATGCGGCCGTATGCTGCCGGACTCGGTTCGGTCGGACTCCCATTGAGGTCAATGGGAGCCGGTCGTACGACGCGTACATGGGCTCCCATTGACTCAATGGGTACGTTGCGCACAAGGGGGCCCCCTGTAGTGGGTACGCGTTGGTGCCATCGACACCGTACACACATGTATAGGGGGGACCCATGGGTCTCCCCTGTGTCTGACCCGTAAGGCTACGGGTGAAGGGGGGTCCGGCACGGACCCCCGAAGTCCGCTTCCGAGAGCTTTTTCGTGTCGGAGGCTCCGACTCGATCCGGCTGTCCGGATCGTGCATCGTACTGGCTCGGTCGTAACACGTCTCCATTGCGCGGTACGAATCGAGTGCGAACGAGTCGGACGGAGCGGTTCGCACCCAGAAACGAGTCGGTCGGCGATTTCGCGTTCAATCGCATCGTACTTGGGCGTCCGGACCTCAGTACGACTCGGTCGGACACAAAGCCTCCGACTCGGATCCGGTAAAGCCGAATCCGATTCGGAGCCCTACCGACCGAGATCGGAATCGACCCCTAAGTGTCTGCTGCATCATTATCATTGGATTTGAGGACTTTTGGATTTGAGATTTTACAAGTAAGTTGGTGTTGTTTGATTGGGGCATTGCAGTTGCTGCAACTACAATTTTGGTACTTTTCATCATTTTTAAAAATAAATAGTTGTGGGTAGCCAGTAGGCCCAGAGCTAGTCATGGGTGGGTGCATGATGAAACATGATGAAACAACTGTTCCTTTGCTGTGTGATGTATTTATTTCTTTCAAACATCATTTAGGGCACATGGATGGCATTGGATTGAATTGCAAAATGTGTATTTTTGGGTGTATTTCAGTTTTTTTGGGTGTGTGTTAAATACATGCCTTAGTTGTGTGTGGTGTGTTACAGGCCTTGTTTAGCCCTTTGGATTTTCGTTTTTGCATTTTATTGCACTACAGGCAAAGCAGTGTGGTTTAGCATGCAGCCTTTGCCTGGCTATTATAGGCCTGTTTTCAGTACATTGTTTTCCAGGCCTCCTGCTTGTTGCTTGTGATTTGTGAGTGTCCATGTGGCTGGTAGCCATTTCTGGTGGGAGTTATAAGTGTGCTGCTTTTGCCATGTAGGCATGCATGTGTTTCCTTTGTGGCCTAGGCTTCTTGTTGTGGTCCTGGCCATGAGGCTGGTGGCCATTTTGAAGCCAGTGAGTGTGCTTTTTGCCATAGGCCTGCATTGTCTGTCTTCAGTTTCTTGTTGTTGTGGGCCTGGCCATGAGGCTGGAGGCCATTTTGAAGCCAGGCAGTGTGCTTTTTGCCAAAGGCCTGCATTGTCTGTCTTCAGTTTCTTGTTGTTGTGGGCCTGGCCATGTGGCTGGTGGCCATTTTGAAGCCTGGTAGTGTGCTTTTATCCATAGGCCTGCAAGCTTGTGGCCTAGTCTGCCAATAGGCCTTTCATCCAGTAGGCTCAGAGGTAGTCAGGGGTGCATGAAACAACTGTTTCTGTGTGTTCTGTTGAATTTAAACATCATTTAGGGCATGGATGGCATTGGATTGAATTGTAAAATGTGTATTTTTGGGTGTATTTCAGTTTTTTGGGGTGTGTGTTAAATACATGCCTTAGTTGTGTGTGGTGTGTTGCAGGCCTTGTTTAGCCCTGTGGATTTTCGTTTTTGCATTTTATTGCATTACAGGCAAAGCAGAGTGGATTAGCATGCAGCCTTTGCCTGGCTATTATAGGCCTGTTTTCAGTACATTGTTTTCCAGGCCTCCTGCTTGTTGCTTGTGATTTGTGAGTGTCCATGTGGCTGGTAGCCATTTCTGGTGGGAGTTATAAGTGTGCTGCTTTTGCTATATAGGCCTGCATGTGTTTCCTTTGTGGCCTAGGCTTCTTGTTGTGGTCCTGGCCATGAGGCTGGTGGCCATTTTAAAGCCAGGCAGTGTGCTTTTTGCCATAGGCCTGCATTGTCTGTCTTCAGTTTCTTGTAGTGGTGGGCCTGGCCATGAGGCTGGAGGCCATTTTGAAGCCAGGCAGTGTGCTTTTTGACATAGGCATGCATTGTCTGTCTTCAGTTTCTTGTTGTTGTGGGCCTGGCCATGTGGCTGGTGGCCATTCAGAGGTAGTCATGGGGTGCATGAAACAACTGTTTCTGTGTGTTCTGTTGAATTTAAACATCATTTAGGGCATGGCTGGCATTGGATTGAATTGCAAAATGTGTATTTTTGGGTGTATTTCAGTTTTTTTGGGTGTGTGTTAAATACATGCCTTAGTTGTGTGTGGTGTGTTGCAGGCCTTGTTTAGCCCTGTGGATTTTCGTTTTTGCATTTTATTGCATTACAGGCAAAGGAGTGTGGTTTAGCATGCAGCCTTTGCCTGGCTATTATAGGCCTGTTTTCAGTACATTGTTTTCCAGGCCTCCTGCTTGTTGCTTGTGATTTGTGAGTGTCCATGTGGCTGGTGGCCATTTCTGGTGGGAGTTATAAGTGTGCTGCTTTTGCCATTTAGGCCTGCATGGTTTTCCTCTTGGCTTACTGCTTCCATCCATCCCCTTTGCCAGCTGTAGCTCCCTGAATGATGTGATGAGCAAATAATTTAATGCCAAACAGGGTCCACTTCCATTACATTTGTATTTTTGTTGTTGTTCCTCTTCTTTCCTATCCTTCCTGAGAGTGTACACAGTATACCATGAAAGCCCTTGTTGACAAAGTCTCACAAATGGCTACACTAAGTTATATATTTTATTTGTTTGTTTGTACTAGTAGAAATTAAACCACAACAACAAATGCAACATGTAGGAGAGTAGGATCTGCTTCACATGGGTACCCCCACTTTTTGCTGATGCTTCACTGTTTTTCGACATTAGTCTGGCTGGGGCCCTGCTAATCAGAACCCCAGCCTAGCTGCTTCCTCTCTAAAATGGTTTCCATGTGCCTTAGGCACATCTCTGATTGGGATCTGGAGTGCCCTTATAAGTCCCTAGTATATGGTATACTATGTACCAAGGGCATAGGTACCTCAGAGGCCTGCCAGGGGCTGCAGCATGTATTATGCCACCCCTGGAAGGCCATCCAAACTGACACCACAGGTCTGCTACTGCAGCCTGGGTAAGGTGGTGCAATCACCCCTTACTGTGATATAGGTTACCTATATCACGAAATACATACACACATATAAACCTATAAGTCACTCCTAAGGCAGGCCTTATCAATCCTAAAGGCAGAGTGCATGGTTCCTATGTGAGAGGGTGCCCCTGCATGAGCAGGGCCCCTCTGCAGCGTTCGGAGACCATCTCTGATGCTGTTTGTAGTGCAGCCTGACCATATACTCTTAAGCGCATTATATCCTCGCGGTAAAATGCTAACTTTGGAATGGCTGCACCTAAACATGTCGTGTTTGGTGTCAAACATCTTGGAATACTACCCCCCGCCAATCCTGGCGGCGGGGGTAGCATTCCACCCTTCTAGAGGGAAAGACATGTTAACTCTGACGAGTCCGGTAACTTCTTTCCAGAGCCCTGGCATCACAAAATGGATGCTGCTGCCACAGACACGAGTCTGGCCTCCTGCTGCTGGACGAAACTCCGGCAGGGGAGGCCTGGACAATAGGTTTCCTGTCCCAGGGAGGTGTGACCACCTCCCCAGACAGGATAATGTGTATTGGGGCTGGGCGGGAGCACTTTCGGGTGCTTTGAAGTCCTGCACTGGGGGCACATTTGGTGTCCCTGTGCATACCCCAGTTCAAACCGGATCAGGGGCTTGCAGCCCCTGCTTTGGCGCGAACTGGACAAAGGGAAAGGGGTGTAGCCACCCCTCTGCCCTGATAGGTGGGGCCACAGAGTAGTCCAACCCCTATTTTTAGAATAAAGGTAGGAACCCAGTCCTTAGGACTTTAGATTATACCTGGACGAAACTCTGAAACTGAATCCTGGACCTTCGACGCTCTACAACAAGATTAGAGGACTGAAGAATCTCCTTGGGGTCAAGGAGTGACTCCCCTGCTTGGCAGGCACCAAAGAAGCATCTGTCCGGTTCGCATTACTGAAGCTCCCGTCGGACGCCGAAGTCATCGCATCACCAGAGGTGGATTCTCAGACTTCCCCGAGGCTACCCTGAGTCCCCAGCAAAGCTGAGGCCCGTGGCTATCGTGGGTGACTTGAGACCGTGACCCCTGGACACCGAGCACATTTGCAAGTGCACCATCTTCTGGGTCTCCCAAGAAGTCGTGCTTTGGGCTCCGAGTAGCCCTAGCCTCCAGCACCACCTGCACCGAAGATCACTGGCCCCCACTCCACGAGTGTCCTGCATGCCAGCTCCACGTGCGGCGTCACGAGGCTCCTTCGCGGTCGCTAGCCTGTTGGCTAGTAGCCCTTAACAAAGGCCAATCTTTTCCTTACTTGGCATCCTGGTTGCTCCAGGCCTGCCCTCACTTACCCTCGCTGGGTGAGTTCCACAGACCTTGCTGGTCTGCCCCATCGACGATCTACATCTTACTCGAGACTTGCCGTTGCCAAGGCTTGTTGGGTCCAATCCGGTCGCCGACACCTCAGCACTCGACAGACATCAAGCACCAGCCCGAATCCTGCTCCTGGTCGCCGACAACGCCTCCCGGACCTCGTGGCTGAAGAGTCAAGACGACCGTCAACGCACCTGAAGCACTCGACATCGGTGGGCATCTGTCCATCGCCTTCCTGGTCACTGGCTAGTGACCCAGACTCTGTCCCCTCTGCTTTCAGGTTCACCAGAACTCCGATCCACTCTTGGATCCACCCGGACACTTTTCCCTTGGCCGCCAGCAGCACTTTGCAGCAGATCGCCATTCGAATCGATGACGAAACCCGACCCCGAAAGGCACCTATGCACCCGGCTTCCCTGGGTGAGGTAACACGAGTACTCCGGTGCTCCCGTGGGTAGAGACTCTTCAAAGTCCTAGATCTCAAAGGGTTTTGTCCTAGTCCTCTTCTAAGTGTCCCTTTCCTCTATTTTCCCGATCCCGACTTTCTCCATAGAAGTTAACGGCGTATCGCGGTTGTGTATTTACACTGCACGCGTCTCCCGTGGGTCCCCTGTGTCACTACCTTGGGTGGTTCCTTGTGGTCCAAGCACTTCTAGAGGCTCTAGGCCTAGTGTCTAGTTCAGTCGTGGTTCGCATACCACTTTATTGGTATATGGTTTGGTACGCCCCTAGGGCCCAAACGTGTATTTGTGCTATTATTGTGATTTAAGATCTTATAACCTATGTACTTCGAACTCTAGCCTCATAAAGAGACTAGAGGGTGTGTTTAGTAATAAATACATATATTTTGAATATATACCTGGTGTGGTGCTCTTTCATTTGGTCACTCAAGAGATTATAGACTGGTAAAACAAGCTGCTTTACATTCCTTCAAGACTTAGCCTGAAGGCTGCTCTCCATAGCTACCACTAGGATAGCTTTCAATAAGGTTGTCTTTAACCTACCTACCATAAGAGTCGATTTGGACTGGTGCAAGGTGCCCACTATAATTAGTGGACAGCATATGCCAGGCCAACTTCTCACATTGGTGTGTAGCGTGTGGGATTCCAGCTTGCTATTGTTTTACCAGATAATCTCAATTGAATTGATCAACTGAAAACCACTAAAGGTACCTAAGGTACAAATAATTTAAGCTTAGAATAACAGTAAGTTCTACTGAACTTAGAGTTGTGTGTTAAGGGATAGCACACCCTTTCTACAACTCAAGAGAGTTTAGTAGGCCACACTAGAGTAGGTAGTGCATACACCACACCACACTAGTAATGTCTTTAAGGGGAGGATCCAAAGAATCCTTGCAGGAAGCCATTGAGCTTCCACCCTCCAAGTATGATACACTCCCATTCTTGGAATTGAGAGCTTTATGCAACTTGAGAAAAATAAGGACAGGCCAAAGCCCCACCACCCAACACCTCAAGGAGTTGTTGGTGGCTTATGACCTTAGTAAGCCTGTAGGGACTGAAGGGGTAGGAGCTGAGGGTGGGGCAGAAGAAGAGGAGGAGGCCAGGGGTACCAATACCCCCAACCCCCTCTGAAACTGGCCAGGAGGGTGACAATGACCCTGACCTGGAAAACCCAATCCCTCCTGTGGATGATGATGAGGATGATCAAAATGATGCCCTCTTTGTCCCCCAGGAAGGATTAAGAGTGTGCCCAGAAGGTCTAGGTCTCCTTCTCAGGAGTCTAACCACTCTGGCACCTCTATAGGGAGCTCTGTCTCATCTCATAGGAGAGAATCCTCTCATGAGAGAAGAAAGAGGCTAGTCCAGTATGAGGAAACTCAGCTGGAACTCAGAAAAAAGCAATTAGCTTTAGATAGAGAATCCCTAGATCTCCTTAGAGAGAGAAGAAAGTTGGGACTAGAGTCCCATGGTGGCAGCCATGTCCCTAGAGATAGGGAAAGGTCCTATGACCATAGGAACCTGAGCAAGATTGTCCCTCCCTACCAGAGTGGGGATGATATCCACAAATGGATAACTGCTTTAGAGAGGGCCTGTAAAGTACAGAAGGTCCCTCAGGAGCAGTGGGCAGCAATCTTGTGGCTCTCCTTTGCTGACAAAGGTAGAGATAAGCTCCTCACTGTTAGAGAGGAGGATGCTGACAATTACAAGGTCTTGAAGAGTGCTCTTATTGATGGGTTTGGCCTAA
The DNA here is from genome assembly GCA_963921515.1 of Calotriton arnoldi. NCBI lineage: Eukaryota > Metazoa > Chordata > Amphibia > Caudata > Salamandridae > Calotriton > Calotriton arnoldi. The sequence goes on from CAWUFW010005113.1 coordinate 1,141,307, forward strand.
CCACTGAACAGTACAGGTTGAAGTTCAGAGACACCCAAAAAGCACAGACTCAAGACTGGGTAGACTATGTGGATTGTTCTGCCAAGGCTCTGGAAGGCTGGTTGATGGGCAGTAAGGTGTGTGACTTCTCAGGATTGTATAATCTGATAATGAGGGAGCAGATTCTTAATAACTGTCAAAATCAGCTGTTGTATCAATACCTGGTAGACTCTGATCTGACCTCTCCCCAAGAATTGGGAAAGAAGGCAGACAAATGGGTCAGGACCAGGGTGAAGCAGACGGTACAGAACCAAGGTGGGGAAACCAAGAAGCAAGATGCTAAGAACTCTGACAAGGGTGGGGAGAAGGGTAAAGATCAAAAGTCTTCATCAGGCCCCCAAAAATCTTCTTCTGGTGGGGATTCCCAGTCTACCAAGGGTAAAGGCCAAAGAAAACCATGGTGCAAGGTCTGTAGTCAAAAGACCCACTGGACCAGTGATTGCACCAAGTCCAGAGACTCCAGTCCAGCACCCACCAATGCCCCTAAGGCACCTGTTCCCCCTAGTACAGTTGGTGGAAGTGCTCCAGCAAAGGGTTTAGTAGGGTTCACCCTGGGAACTGAGTTGGGCTCTGACTTAGTCAGGGAACTGACTCAGGCTGTGTTAGTCTGTGATGGAGGCATGGATGTGACCTCCACTGTGAGTCCCAGTAATCTGGGCAAGTACAGACAACAGCCTTTAATTAATGGACGTGAGGCTTTGGCATTTAGGGACACAGGGGCAAGTGTCACAATGGTGACACAAGACCTTGTGCTGCCTGGGCAAGTTATACTTGGCGAGATGTACCAAGTGACCAATGCTAGCAATGTCAGAACAGACCATACTCTGGCAGTTGTTAACTTCTCCTGGGGAGGGGTAACTGGCCTTAAGAAGGTTGTGGTAAGTGCAAACCTACCAGTCGAATGCTTGCTTGGCAATGACTTAGAGACTTCTGCTTGGGCAGAAGTGGAGCTCAGGACCCATGCAGAAATGCTGGGGATCCCTGCAGATGTGTTTGCTGTGACCAGGTCACAAGCCAAAATGTCTAGCACTGAACAGGCCTTGGATTCTGGAAGAATGGACCAAGTGCCTTCCAAGAGGAGGAGTAGTAGGGTTAAGGCAGTGCCTTCCCCCTTGGCTCAGGAGGAAGATCAGTCCCTTGGGGGGGATGATCTCAGCCCTGAAGAAGGAACTGTCCCAGAGGAACTGGAACCTGACCAGGTTGAGTTCTTGGGGACAGGGGGACCTTCTAGGGCAGATCTGAGCCAGGAGCAGCAGAACTGCCCCTCCCTTGAACCCCTCACACAGCAAGCTGCTGCTGAGGCTGCTGGGAAAGCTAGTGGTCCCCATACAGTGTATTGGGATGATGGACTCCTGTACTCAGAGAGTAGAGACCCCAAGCCTGGTGCTACCAGGAGGTTGGTAATACCTTTGAAGTTCAGGGGCTTCCTATTGACCCTAGCCCATGATATTCCCTTAGCAGGTCACCTGGGCCAGAACAAGACTTGGGACAGAACTGTCCCTCACTTTCACTGGCCCCACATGTCTGAAGACAGTAAGGAGTTTTGTCGCTCCTGTGTAACCTGCCAAGCCAGTGGCAAGGCAGGTGGCACTACAAAGGCCCCCTGATACCACTACCTGTGGTGGGGGTGCCCTTTGAAAGGATAGGGATTGACATTGTTGGTCCCATGGATCCCCAAACAGCCTCTGGGCACAGGTTTATCCTGGTGGTAGTGGATCATGCCACCAGGTACCCAGAAGCTATTCCCCTCAGGACCACTACAGCACCTGTGGTGGCACGGGCCCTCCTGGGAATCTTCTCAAGAGTGGGCTTTCCTAAGGAGGTAGTATCAGACAGGGGTGCTAACTTCATGTCTGGGTACTTGAAAGCAATGTGGAAGGAGTGTGGAGTGACTTATAAGTTCACCACACCCTATCACCCACAATGCAATGGTTTAGTTGAGAGATTCAACAAAACCTTGAAGGGCATGATTAAAGGGCTCCCAGAAAAGCTTAGGCATAGATGGGACATACTCTTGCCCTGCCTTTTATTCGCATATAGGGAGGTGCCTCAGAAGGGGGTTGGTTACAGCCCTTTTGAACTTCTGTTTGGCCACCCTGTGAGGGGTCCACTGTGCTTGGTGAAGGAAGGATGGGAGTTACCTCTCAAGCCCCCAAAGCAAGATATAGTGGACTATGTACTTGGTCTCCGCTCCAGGATGGCTGAGTACATGAAAAAGGCAACCAAAAACCTTGAGGCTAGCCAGGAACTTCAGAAGGCCTGGCATGACCAAAGGCTGTTCTGACTGTTTACCAGCCAGGACAGAAGGTGTGGAGTGTTGGAGCCAGTGGCCCCAGCAGCTCTCCAAGACAAATGGAGTGGACCCCACACTATTGTTGAGCAGAAGGGTGAGGTCACTTATTTAGTGGACCTAGGAACACCCAGGAGTCCCCACAGGGTTCTCCATGTCAACAGGTTAAAACCATATGTGGACAGGGCAGACATGGGCTTGCTCATGGCTACTGATGAAGGGCAGGAGGAAGAGAGTGACCCACTCCCTGACCTGCTCTCACAGAACCCTGACGATGGGTCAGTTGATGGTGTAGCCTTGGCAGGCAGCCTCACTACCCAGCAACAAACTGATTGCAGGCAAGTCCTCAATCAGTTTCGACATATGTTTTCACTGACACCCAGTCAGACCACCTGGTGCACTCATGAAGTGGACACTGGGGACAGTCTGCCTATTAAAAACAAGATTTATAGGCAACCTGACCATGTCAGGGACTGTATCAGGACTGAAGTCCAGAAAATGTTGGAATTGGGAGTAATTGAGCCCTCAGATAGCCCTTGGGCTAGTCCAGTAGTCCTAGTACCGAAACCTCACACCAGTGGTGGAAAAAGAGAGATGAGGTTTTGTGTAGACTACAGGGGTCTCAATGCAGTCACTAGGACTGATGCCCATCCAATACCCAGGGCAGATGAGCTCATAGATACTTTGGCCTCTGCCAAATATCTCAGCACATTTGACCTAACAGCTGGCTACTGGCAGATCAGACTAGCTGATACTGCAAAGCCCAAGACAGCATTCTCAACCCCTAGTGGGCATTATCAATTTGTGGTAATGCCCTTTGGTCTGAAGAATGCACCTGCCACTTTCCAGAGGTTGGTGAACACAGTTCTCACAGGACTGGAAGCCTATAGTGCAGCTTATCTAGATGATATTGCTGTCTTTAGCTCCACCTGGGAGGATCACCTGGTCCACCTCAGGAATGTTTTACAGGCCCTGCAAAAGGCAGGCCTGACTATCAAGGCCACTAAGTGCCAGATAGGGCAGAGTCAGGTTGTGTACCTGGGCCACCTTGTGGGTGGAGGCCAGGTTCAACCTTTGCAGAGCAAGATCCAGACCATCATGGACTGGACTGCTCCCACTACCCAGACTCAGGTGAGAGCCTTCTTAGGCCTGACTGGGTACTATAGGAGATTTGTCAAGGGGTATGGATCAATAGTGACACCCTTGAATGACTTAACTTCTAAGAAAATGCCCAAAAGGTTCAGTGGACAGTTAGCTGTCAAAAGGCATTTGATGACCTCAAGCAGGCCATGTGCACTGCTCCAATTCTGCAGAGTCCTGATTACTCCAAGAAGTTCATTGTTCAAACAGATGCATCTGAATTGGGGGTAGGGGCTGTACTGTCACAATTGAATGAAGAAGGTCAGGATCAGCCAGTAGCTTTTATTAGCAGAAGGCTGACCCCGAGAGAGAAACGTTGGTCAGCCATAGAGAGGGAGGCCTTTGCTGTGGTCTGGACTCTGAAGAAGTTGAGGCCATACTTGTTTGGTACACACTTCCTGGTTCAGACAGACCATAAGCCCCTCTTATGGCTAAAACAAATGAAGGGTGAAAACCCCAAACTGCTTAGGTGGTCCATTTCCCTACAGGGGATGGACTTTACAGTGGAACATAGGCCTGGGAGTAACCATGCGAATGCAGATGGACTCTCTAGGTATTTCCACTTAGAACATGAAGACTTAACTGGGCAAGGTTAGTTTAATGTCCCTACGTTTGGGGGGGGTTGTGTAGGAGAGTAGGATCTGCTTCACATGGGTACCCCCACTTTTTGCTGATGCTTCACTGTTTTTCGACATTAGTCTGGCTGGGGCCCTGCTAATCAGAACCCCAGCCTAGCTGCTTCCTCTCTAAAATGGTTTCCATGTGCCTTAGGCACATCTCTGATTGGGATCTGGAGTGCCCTTATAAGTCCCTAGTATATGGTATACTATGTACCAAGGGCATAGGTACCTCAGAGGCCTGCCAGGGGCTGCAGCATGTATTATGCCACCCCTGGAAGGCCATCCAAACTGACACCACAGGTCTGCTACTGCAGCCTGGGTAAGGTGGTGCAAGCACCCCTTACTGTGATATAGGTTTCCTATATCACGAAATACATACACACATATAAACCTATAAGTCACTCCTAAGGCAGGCCTTATCAATCCTAAAGGCAGAGTGCATGGTTCCTATGTGAGAGGGTGCCCCTGCATGAGCAGGGCCCCTCTGCAGCGTTCGGAGACCATCTCTGATGCTGTTTGTAGTGCAGCCTGACCATATACTCTTAAGCGCATTATATCCTCGCGGTAAAATGCTAACTTTGGAATGGCTGCACCTAAACATGTCGTGTTTGGTGTCAAACATCTTGGAATACTACCCCCCGCCAATCCTGGCGGCGGGGGTAGCATTCCACCCTTCTAGAGGGAAAGACATGTTAACTCTGACGAGTCCGGTAACTTCTTTCCAGAGCCCTGGCATCACAAAATGGATGCTGCTGCCACAGACACGAGTCTGGCCTCCTGCTGCTGGATGAAACTCCGGCAGGGGAGGCCTGGACAATAGGTTTCCTGTCCCAGGGAGGTGTGACCACCTCCCCAGACAGGATAATGTGTATTGGGGCTGGGCGGGAGCACTTTCGGGTGCTTTGAAGTCCTGCACTGGGGGCACATTTGGTGTCCCTGTGCATACCCCAGTTCAAACCGGATCAGGGGCTTGCAGCCCCTGCTTTGGAGCGAACTGGACAAAGGGAAAGGGGTGTAGCCACCCCTCTGCCCTGACCCACCCATAGGTGGGGCCACAGAGTAGGCCAACCCCTATTTTTAGAATAAAGGTAGGAACCCAGTCCTTAGGACTTTAGATTATACCTGGACGAAACTCTGAAACTGAATCCTGGACCTTCGACGCTCTACGACAAGATTAGAGGACTGAAGAATCTCCCTTGGGGTCAAGGAGTGACTCCCCTGCTTGGCAGGCACCAAAGAAGCATCTGTCCGGTTTGCATTACTGAAGCTCACCAGAGGTGGATTCTCAGACTTCCCCGAGGCTACCCTGAGTCCCCAGCAAAGCTGAGGCCCGTGGCTATCGTGGGTGACTTGAGACCGTGACCCCTGGACACTGAGCACATTTGCAAGTGCACCATCTTCTGGGTCTTCCAAGAAGTCGTGCTTTGGGCTCCGAGTAGCCCTAGCCTCCAGCACCACCTGCACCGAAGATCACTGGCCCCCACTCCACGAGTGTCCTGCAAGCCAGCTCCACGTGCGGCGTCACGAGGCTCCTTTGCCGTCGCTAGCCCGTTGGCTAGTAGCCCTTAACGAAGGCCAATCTTTTCCTTACTTGGCATCCTGGTTGCTCCAGGCCTGCCCTCACTTACCTTCGCTGGGTGAGTTCCACAGACCTTGCTGGTCTGCACCATCGACGATCTACATCTTACTCGAGACTTGCCGTTGCCAAGGCTTGTTGGGTCCAATCCGGTCGCCGACACCTCAGCACTCGACAGACATCGAGCACCAGCCTGAATCCTGCTCCTGGTCACCGACAACGCCTCCCGGACCTCGTGGCTGAAGAGTCAAGACGACCGTCAACGCACCTGAAGCACTCGACATCGGTGGGCATCTGTCCATCGCCTTCCTGGTCACTGGCTAGTGACCCAGACTCTGTCCCCTCTGCTTTCAGGTTCACCAGAACTCCGATCCACTCTTGGATCCACCCGGACACTTTTCCCTTGGCCGCCAGCAGCACTTTGCAGCAGATCGCCATTCGAATCGACGAGCGAAACCCGACCCCGAAAGGCACCTATGCACCCGGCTTCCCTGGGTGAGGTAACACGAGTACTCCGGTGCTCCCGTGGGTAGAGACTCTTCAAAGTCCTAGATCTCAAAGGGTTTTGTCTTAGTCCTCTTCTAAGTGTCCCTTTCCTCTATTTTCCCGATCCCGACTTTCTCCATAGAAGTTAACGGCGTATCGCGGTTGTGTATTTACACTGCACGCGTCTCCCGTGGGTCCCCTGTGTCACTACCTTGGGTGGTTCCTTGTGGTCCAAGCACTTCTAGAGGCTCTAGGCCTAGTGTCTAGTTCAGTCGTGGTTCGCATACCACTTTATTGGTATATGGTTTGGTACGCCCCTAGGGCCCAAACGTGTATTTGTGCTATTATTGTGATTTAAGATCTTATAACCTATGTACTTCGAACTCTAGCCTCATAAAGAGACTAGAGGGGTGTGTTTAGTAATAAATACATATATTTTGAATATATACCTGGTGTGGTGCTCTTTCATTTGGTCACTCAAGAGATTATAGACTGGTAAAACAAGCTGCTTTACATTCCTTCAAGACTTAGCCTGAAGGCTGCTCTCCATAGCTACCACTAGGATAGCTTTCAATAAGGTTGTCTTTAACCTACCTACCATAAGAGTCGATTTGGACTGGTGCAAGGTGCCCACTATAATTAGTGGACAGCATATGCCAGGCCAACTTCTCACACAACATTTCACTGATGTTCTTCTCCTGGCTTCTTTGCTTTTAGGAGCACAAAAAGACAGAGGAGGAGGTGTCATCATCATCACCCGTTGTACTGCCAGACAGAAGTCCTGCTGCGCACCACGTCACGTCCACGTGTGACCACAGACATCTCTGCAACTTGTGCACCTGCGTCTTGCTGACATCTGAAGAAGATGGCCCCAAAGAAAGGTACCAGGTCCTCCAGTACCAAGAAAGTTGCCAGTGAGAAGAAGAAGGAACAGAAGAAGGAAGTGGCACTTGCCAAGACTGGTGTGCCGCCCGATGTGTTTTTTGGGGAAAAAAACTTACGCCTGCAGCAGCGGTGTCCGGCTGGGACCAAGCTGGGAGCAGCACCTCCGCATCAGCGGGCCCACCCCACCAACCTAGGCCCAAGCCCATGAGTGTGGCAGAGGTAGCCAGTCTACTAACGAGCAGTGATGTTGAAATGTCATTATCGCATAGTAGTACCCAATCCACGCACTCGCAGGTGGAAACTCAGCAGATAAGTGGGCAACCACAGCCGCAGCTGCAACCACAGCTGCAACCACAGCCACAACCACAGCCGCAACCACAGCTGCAGCCCCAACCACAGCCCCAACCACAGCCCCAACCACAGCCCCAACCACAGCCCCAACCACAGCCGCAACCACAGCCGCAACCACAGCCCACAATAGTAGTTGTTCCACCTGAAGTAGGGGCAGTTCAGGAAATCGAGCTTTTTGCAGATGAAGAGGAGCAAGCCACTGTTTCAGAAGATCCATTGTCTTCCAGACCCCCAGCAAGGAAAAGGAGGGTTAGTCCATCAACTTCTTCTTCAAGCCCCGCTTCTGATGATCTAGATGCCACTTGGAAACAACCAGCTCAGTCTGAGAGTGATGCACGCCACAAGACAAGGCTAGTGAAAAGGAAGGTTCCAGAAAGCCTTAGAGTTATGGAGGTAGATGTAGACGAGGGGGTTGATGATGATAAAGAGCCAGTCATCATGAACATCACTTCCGGGCCAGAGGAGATGGAGACCAACATTATTAGACTATCCAAAATCGCTGCGAGGGATGTAGCACGGATACCAACAACACAGGTAACACCAACACGACCTCCAGCTTCCATATTTGCCTTTGCAAAGGCCCGGCAGGGACCTACATCCAGCTCAACCACCACCTCAGTAGGTAGTGGTAATGTAACTGCACAGAGTCAAATTCCAGGCACACCCTCCAGTTCATCTGGTATTGAAAGTGGCACCTCCAGCAGCGCCAGAAAGTTCTCCTCCCCAGTTTGGGACTTCTTTTCGGTTAGCAGTAAGGAGGAGAACATTGCTATATGCTCAATTTGTCGGCAGGCCGTTAGGCGGGGTAAGCTTGGTACAAACTATGGTACCGGAGGACAAACAAGTCATCTAAAAAAACACCACAGTATCAAGTGGGAGGCTCACCTACTTCACTTAGAAAAAAGTAAAACTGGACCCATTGCTGTTGGTGGGGATGAAGAAGTAGAAGAAGATATGGTCGTGGTGGAAGGTCAACAAGAGGGAGACATTTCTAGCCCTGTCCCCAGCAGTGTAGTGGTATCGCCCACATCCTCAGCAACATCTCAGTGGCACCGTAGTAAGAAGAGTCAGACTCAGAGTCAGACTGAGACACCAAGGCAACCGAGTACTGCAATGAAAAGCAGTGTGTCGTTGAGCCTAACTGGGTTCAAGAAGACAGCTGCACCACAAAGGAAAATATTCCAGCCTACCATTGACAGCATGCTTAGGTCGGAGGGGCAGTACCAATGCAACCACCCAACGGCACGGTTGTACAATGCGAAGCTGGCTAAAATGTTAGCGCTGGACCTTCTACCTTTTTCATTTGTGGAAGGGGTGGGTTTCCTTGAATTTGTGTCAGCCATCTGCCCTAAATGGAAGGTTCCCAGCCGGTCCTATTTCGCCAGAGTTGCTGTTCCAGCACTACATCACGATGTGCTGGAATTGGTTGGACAAGCTTTGCAGCAGAGTGCTGTTCACAAAATCCACCTGACAACAGACATGTGGACCAGTTGCCAAGCCACTGATTACATGTGTATCACTGCAAACTGGGTCTTTTTTGTGGGGGTTAGAGAAAAGCTATCTGAAGTAGGTGCTGTTGACACAGCTGAGATTTTTAATGCTACTCGGAAACATGCAACTGTAGCCATGTTCGCCATGGAGAAATCTCATACTGCTGCAAACATTTTGGAAGAGTTTAACAGCAAGGTCTTTGAATGGCTGCGCCCAAGAGGGCTTAACATTGGTTTTGTTGCCACGATAATGGCAGTAATGTACTTAAGGCCATGGAGGTTGGTGCCTATTTCAGGGTCCAGTGTTTGGCGCACTGCATTAACATTATAGTTCAAGACTTTCTGAAAAAAGAACCCATAGTCAGCAACTTACTGACCACCTGCCGCAGAATATGCACTCATTTCAGCCATTCTTTTAAAGCCCGGAAGCAGCTGAAGATCATTCAACGTGAATATAGAATGCCAGTCAAAGCACTCATCCAGGAGGTGGCAACACGTTGGAACTCAACGTATTACATGCTTGACCGTCTGTTTGAGCAGTACAGACCAATCAATGAATATGTCATGCGAAGGGCGGATGCTACTGTGAAAGGCATGACCCTTCAGATGGACCAATGATGCCTAGTTAAATGCCTGACAGAGATGCTTCTTCCTTTCGAGGTCTTCACACGTGAAGTCAGCAAGGAGGACTGTACTATGGGCCAAGCTATCCCATTGTTGCATATGCTAGAGCAACAGCTGAAAGAGGTGTCTGAAGCGTACATAGGTGTGGAGGAAAAAAAAGAAGCATATGAGTTGGTGGAGAGCTTATCATGTCGCTTAACTGAAAATGCAAGGGTGCAAACTAAGATTTTGTCACAAGAACATTACATTTGTGCCACAATTCTGGATCCACGGTACAAATCGGCACTGAACAGTAAGACATTACTCCCTTTTTCAGAAGTGGATGTTGCCCGGTACAAAACTTGGATAGCTGAGGCAGCCAGTAAATTGGAAAATGAACGGCTGGTAATTAAAGGCCCGCTACTCAAACCCACAACAAGTACTGCAGCAGGGCATCCGGCGTCAAGTTCAACTTCAGAGCCTGAGGGCAGTGCATTTGGTTCACAGCTGTCACCAACACCAACACTATCGACAACAGCAAGAACCGGATCATCAGCCCCAGTAAAAACGGCACAGGATTGGTATTTACAGCAAGGACTTGCTAGATCCAGTGCTGATGCAAAGACAAAAGAGGCCGAACAAAGTGTAGCACCCCTGAACATTGACCGGATGGTCCAGGCCTACCTGGATGACCCAACAGAGGTCTACATTGATCAAAACCCATTGCGGTATTGGTATGGCAAAAGGGGCCAATGGCCAGTGCTCAGCAGGCTGGCGATAAACTATCTGGCTTGCCCTGTCGCAAGTGTCTCTTCTGAACGTGTTTTCAGTGCTGCTGGTTCCATTGTAACAGTGAAAAGGACCAGTCTCTCACCCAAAAACGTGGAGAGGTTAACCATGATCAAAATGAATCAGCAATTTATATCACCGAATTACACAATACATGAATCAACGCAGGAAGATGAGGACAGCGGCTCAGGTGACGGAAGTAGCGTGTTAGATGCTGATTACCTACTTCTGGTTGAACCCCCAGAGTTTGAGGACGAGCTATACTTCCCTGACAACTAGGCTTCCACTTCTTACTGTCATCCTCCCTTATTTACTTTTATTTGTGTGTCTGTCTTTCTGGTTGGAAACTTCAAATCACAACAAATCCATCACCACCGTCTTCGTCTTTTATTGCCATATATGAGTTTCAGCTGTCTGCATTTCAGTCCACTCCTCCGAGTCCTGCTCCTCCATCCTCCTGAATCGCCCTAAATCTATTGCCCTCAAGCCAGATGATGATTGGATGTAGCATAATCGAATAAAAAAGAAATTCTTGCCTCGTTGAGTCTCTCCAAAAGAAGTGGAACATGATGATGACTACTATAGCTATCCTCCTTTCCGAGTCGAGAGAGACTGCCCATTAACTGAAGATGAGAAGGAACAGGTAATGAATGATGACATGCATTGGACGCTGACTGAGTGATTTGTGTTGTTATTGTTTGTAGTGCATGAAGTTAATTAATTGTGTACTATTATCTAATCTACACACTAAAAGTAACTCAATGCAATGTTTGTTTCCATTCTTGTTTTTTAATAACAAATTTCTACTTCTACTGCAGGCCGATCCATTGCATTTTGAATATGGAAAGGGGACTCAATCTGTACACTGCACACTGAGTTGGACAACACACCATGATGATGACCACAGTGACATAATATCTTCGCAGTCACTCAGTACGATCCGAGATGATTGATGGAATAACTCAGGGCGTTTCATGAGTGGCATAAAAGGTAAACAAGTCAACAACAACCACTGCAGACCTACATGTCTGTGTAGTGGTGGAGTCGAGTGTGGTGGTATGACTGACAGCGGTGCATTGATTTAGTCACTGAATTTGTAAAATGCTATGTTGCTGTATATCTGCTTTGTCTGCCTCTGTCAAAAAATGTACGCTAAATGGAGGATGGGTCACGGGTGCCGTGGGCCTGCTCTGTCCTGTTGTTGTTGGAGGTTAATGCTGGAAACAGACTAGAGTAGACATGATGTATCCATGCCGCCTCTGAAAGTGTTCTTGTTGCACTCCACCGTAATTTATGCATTTTTTTCTACTTGATTTTTCAATATCCCTTTTGTTTTTCCATCTACAATTACAGGCCGGCCCTTACCCTGTGCTATACTGGGAAAAACAACTCACACTTACCTTACCAATGAATCTACATCTGCCAGGCAGGCAGTGGCGTCACCCAAGATTGATGGCCGGAGCGTCCATGGAAGGGAGGACCAAGAGGAATGCCGAGATGCAACTCCCCATTTTGACCAGGATAACATACAGTAACAGTATCAACTTTCATAATCTTTTACATCATTTGATTCATTTTTTGTCTTCAATCATTACTACTGTGTGTTGTTGTTATTATTATGTTTGCTCTCTGCTTATAATTCAATTCATCCCTACAGCTATTTTTGAATTTTCTTTGCTATCTTTAATAGTAAGCCCGGGCCGGTACAACAGAACAGAAACTGTATGTAATTCGGGTCTCTCGGAGGGCAGACAGGCCAGGCAAATTGCATAATATACTGCTGCCCTGTACTGTCTAATTGTCTAGTAGTAGTTAGTAAGTACTACTTATCATTAACCATCAAGTTATCATCATCATGCATGCATTTCCTTTTTCTCCCTTAACAGATTTATGGATATGGTCGTCTGCCAAGATTGTGTTTTGTTGTTGTCCATGCGTACTGTTTTTCTTTGTCAAACCTTTCCCCAAACCCCCCTTCCCAACCATTCATCAAACCCTAACCCTAACACCGGCTGTGTGACTTATTGAGGTGTGACTAAATTAAATGTACACCAATAATTTATCACACGCTTGCTGGGGCGGATGTGGCAAAAGCAACACTAATTCAATTTCAAGGCAGGGCGAGGATCTTCTTCTGCTTGCCCACCCCTGAGCAGTATATTTGCGAGATAATTTTTTTACCAAAGGAACCTAATCCATCAGCATTAATTGCCGGCATCGATTGGATTTGTTGTCATCCTCCTACACAGCACTAACGGTTACGCTTGTGTCGAGTGTACTGTAGGCCTAGTCGAGTGACTCGACACAGCTAGAGTTTGTAACTCTATGTACTAGGCTATCCCCGCCACCAATATGTTTTATTGTATTTTGGCATATTATTGCTTGGCAGTAAGTTCCGTACTGTACTTCATTCTACTACTCCTCCCACAGTCTCTCTCAGGCAACTGACTGTCTCATTTTCTTTTTTTTGCAAATGCTACTGCCAGGGTCTACTACTACTACCACCACAACCATGGCATGTTGGGAAAGAAAACCATCATCACCATGCAGCCATCGCCGTGCCTAAGTTAAACATCAAGCACAGGTAAGAGAAGAAGTTTGGGGGAGGCATAATTAATAATGGAAATGTTTTCATTAATTCTATTTCACACACCCCTTGAGTCCAGTTGCAGAATGCATAGACTAGGAGGAGAGACTGTCAGTACTAGTAGGACAAGTCCCTCAGTGAGGGGTACCGCATCTATCTGTTTGTGTCTTACTAAGTCAGCCAATTATTTAAATCAAACACTGGCTGTGGCCCTGCACCAGCAAGGAAACAGTGTGATGTAAAACAGTAACCCCACCCACAAAACATTAACAACATCGTATGTAAAGTATAAATATATAATTTAATCCCCTAACAAAAATAAACTATGTAAAAAAAATCCCACAACAACACCTGACCCACCCCTCTCCCTAACCCCAACCAATGTCCATTGTCCGGAACGAAAAAAGTCCAACAAATTAAATGTCCAATTGTCCAAAAGTGAAAACCCCAACGCCCGATTCCCACCCACCAAAATAAGCAATAAAAAAGGGGCAATCAACAGGGTATGTTCATCGGCGGGCTCGCCTCTCCAGGACACGAATACGTTCCTCTAGGCGGGCCACGCGGCACTTCAATGCGCGGCAATTGCATCCACAGGGGGGGGCAGCAGTGCTATTAAATGAAGGGCGGCGGGCGGCTGCCAGACGGTGGCGCCGTAACACTGGAGGGGGATGGCTGGGGCCCGGGGCATTGGAGGAGGCTGCAGCTGCTGCCGCCTCCTCCTCCTCCTCCAGAACAACCAGTCACCGGTATTCCTTTTGTATGGACTCCAGCTTCCGGCGCCGGGCCTTGGCTACTTTCACTTTGGAAGGAGTAGCTATATCAAGAAGAAAAAACAAGACTATTGTAAAATATACTCTTAGCAAAGCAGTAAGACAAATTAATTCTACACATAGTGGCACAGTAGCACTAGCAAGCACAGTACATAACATTTGTGGTATGTATATATCCTCCCACTACCTCGGCCTCTAACATTTGTGGGAGTTTCAGGCATTCCACCACCCATTCATCTGATTCCTATCAGCCACCTATGCATGCATCCCACGTATCCTTCTCTGCCAGTCATAAATATTAAATCTCGTCCGTCCTTCCTCCTTCCACCCTTCTTTCCCTTTTCGTTCAACCCATCCATCAAGGTCATCTGATCTGACTTTTAGTCTTCTCCATAAAACTTTCACAGCTGAGTTGAAGTCAGATAGAAGAGGCCATTGGTTACTCAACAGTACACTCCCGCCGCTAATGCTATTGCTAATGCTAAGTAAAGGGTGTCTTCTTCAACCGTTCACAACAACTTCTTACTTAAGTCTCAACAGTACAGTATACATTACACCCTTGCAGCGAGTGTAATGTCAATAAGTAAGGATTAGGAATATAACTTACCACCGCCCGCCACTGCTGCTGGCTCACCCCTGCAGCTCCTCCTGCAACTGCCGCATCTCCTCCTGCACCCTCAGCGGCCGCGTCACCTTCGCCGCTGGCCCCGGTACTGGTGGTCGGTAGTACGCCTAGAAAAAACATTACACATTTTTTAGATGCCATATACACCTCCCCTATTTTTCACTAGCAAGATTGAAAAAAAGTTAATACATACATAATACATATACAACATACATCACTAGTACAAATCAGGTAGTAGAGTAGACACTAGTAGTGTTATATGGTCCCTAGGGTCATTCTAGTCTTTGCTAAGTTACCCGAGCCATGCAACCATTTTAGCTTTGTGTCTTTTATTTTTGCGCAAGTTACCTCGCAGCTTGTTGTGTAAGACGCCTTTGAGCCCACATGAGCTCATACTGCTACTGTCTGAGCGCTGCGTACTAGGTCGAAAAACAAGCCACTTTGTTATGGAGTTCTGGTGTTAGTCCATATTGCTTATCCATAAAACTGCTACACTTTTTTACACGACTGAGAAATGCTTGCACTATACTAACGCGCACCATTTTTCTCATAACAGACGGAAGATTCCCTTCTACGAACCAGAGCTTTGCAGAGCTTATGATGTAACCAGTACTAGGTTCTTCTAAGGTGAGGGTCCCCAGAATTCGCTCAGAGATCTTCATTTATAATTTTATATAAACTATATTCCTACCAAGGGAGGGTGGTTCTTCCACCACTGTTCAGTTATCATGATTTCGCCTTTTGTCTTCTATGGACTTGTAGTTGTAAGTGTAACTAAGTGTAACAATGTTTAGTGTTTTAATCTTATGCATTTTGCTGTTGCTGCTGCATTATAGAACAACGTGCAGAGCTTGTCAGTTGAAAAATAAACCTTTTGAACTTACATAGACTCGGTGGTATTTGGTGTGGACTTACACGAGTGAGTGAGCGAAAGGGTGTGCATTGCTTCCGCGACTGAGAGGTCGGAAGTGTTATGTTCTGGGTTGTCTACTCATTGGGTATCTTGGGGGGGTTTCGGAGAGCTAATGAGACACTATAACTAGTCGGTCAGGGGATTGTGGTGGCTTCTGATTGAGGTGTGAGGAAGGTCCAACCTCCCATCACAAACGTCCTATTTTCTTGTGCAAAGTTCTGTATGTGCAGAATCCCTACAACAGTAGTAGTATGTCCTATCCTATCAAAAATAGTAAAATCTGGTTGGGCATTTTGTTGGTGGGAATTGTCGAAAAGCCTCAAGATTAAGAAGACTAGAAGTAGTAGAAGAGGACAACCCAAAGGACTGGACTCAATGGCTAGAGCTATTGGTGAATCTGAGTTTTATTTAAAACCTTCTAAATAAAGAGTGGCCAACTGGGCAAGCTTAGCTACAGACAGACTAATAATAGTAGTACAGAGAGTCATAGCAGATGCAGATAGAGGCAGGGATAACAAGAATTTAGAAACAGATAGTCTAGATTGAAGAAGAATTTGTAAAAAATAGAATTAGGAAACCGAAATAATAGTTCGGAAAAAATAAGGTGCAGGAAAAGTTAGGGAAATATCATTATTAATATTAACCACTGGAGGACTTACTGGGGCTAGCAGCAGAGCCCTCGGTAGAGGAGTGGTCATTGCCCTGGGAGGCATCTTGTTCTTCTGGTTCCGCCGACTCAGACCCCGTCTTCTTGCCCCTGGGTGCTGATCATGTAAGATTTCATAAAGAAAGAGACAAAAATTTAAGTTTGGTGTGAAACAAATAAAATATTTTAAAATACGCTCCAAAAACCTTTTTGTGAACAACAATTGCAATAAAATTGACCTATCTAATCTGATCGACTAGTAGTATTGCGAGATTCACGGACCGTCTAGTAAGCCTAAGTACCACCTGACCTAGCCCACCTATTCCAGACGGGCCAATTGTTCACTAAGTCTGCATTTCCATTTATTTTAGTCCTCAAAAATGCATAGATGGAGGACACATGCATACATTTTTGCAAACACCAATTAGTTGGTTGGTTGCTGTTGATGTTCTGCTAGTGATGATATAAGCCTATTAACACTCACTAAACAAACTACAAAAGGTTCTACTAAGGACTGGGGTAAGCAGCACTCAGCAGCACGTGACGTGACACAGGATGCGTCACGCACACCACTTAAAAATGACCAACTAATAAGTAACTAAACCTATCAATCCACCACTATCCCTTCTTAGTGGCAGGAGGACAAAGGAAGGACTAGAGTCTCTCTAGCATTACCTAACTTAAGTTCTCTAAAGTAAACTCTTACATAATGAGGCCAAGCGAGCGCAAAGTTGCAAACAAGTAAGATTAGTAGCTCCGAGCACCTGTGTCATAACAATCACAGAAGATTTTGAAACGTAATTTACCTGCAATGTAAGCAGCAGCATTCTTGCTGGTCGGAAAAAAAAAATATTCGCAATATATAACACAGAGCAGAAGAACACAAAGTAGTAATATTAAATAGGTACTCACCAAGCCCCGGGACCTCCACTCCTAGCAGGTCCAGCAGGTCCTGCTCCCGGTCCAGAATATCAGACCACCGGTGCATCAGCTGGTTATTGGTGCGCCGGACACCAGAGCAGCGGAACACTGCCCGACGCACCTTGCCACACCGCTGCCGACGCTCCCGGAGCCCGTACCCGGACCCAGGCCTGCCGCCTGCTGCCAGGGTTAAGGGGAGGTGGCGCTGCACAAAAAAAACCAGTGCAGCCACCTCCGCCTCACCAAATAAGGCCTGTGCCTGCACCCCTTTAAGGCGGTCGCGGCTCTGGCTACGGCTACGAGCCCTGTGTCCCTTTGCCATGGTTCTGGGTAGGTGGGGGGGCGGAAAAGAAAAGGTAGGAATTAAAAAAGTAAGTAAAAGAAATGAAAAAGCAGGTAATAGAAAAAGAGTGAAAAAGTAGTGAAAAACACACAAAAAGTAGAAAAAACTCAAAATATAGAATCAGGAAAATAGAGAGATAGATAATAAATAAAAAGATCAAAAAAAAGTTTCCAGAAACAAAGGATTGAAAAGATAGAGGAGGATTGAAAAGCAGGCCCAGAACCATAGCAATAGAGTGAAAAACAAGATGGCCGCGCCCATTGCGACCGCATGGGCAAGTTCGCGTGATATTTCCCCCTGAGCACGCAAAATGCGTCGCGAACACGTAATACGCGTTCCCGAACAGGAAATACTTATCGCGAACGGGCAGGAGCATGTAATACGCGACCCGGAACAGGAAATAAGCATCGCGAGCGGGCGGGAGCATGCAATACGCGACCCGGAACAGGAAATAACCATCGCGAGCGGGCGGGACAAGTGAAAAACAAGATGGCCGCGCCCATTAGCGACCGCATGGGCAAGTTAGCGATATATTTCCCCGCGAGCACGCAAAAACACATCACGAACGGGCGGGACAAGCAATTCCACCTCTTCGCAGAATTTCTGCGTGCTCGCGGAAATTTTAACAGTTTCGCGGAGATTTGCGTAACGCGACTACGCAAATTCCGCCCACCCCTAGATTTTAATAAACTCTGTGCAGCTATAAAAATTATTTTGTCAAGATCCACTTCCCGTGCGAAACATGACCCCAGATGGTTCGATCACGAGTGCTCTGAGGCTAAGAAACAACTGCGCAGAGCCTTATCATCTGATCCAAGATGTATTCCTGAAGTGAAATTGGCCAGGCAGAGGTATAAAACTGCGATCTCCAACCGGAAAGGGGAAATTTAAAAAAACCATTGGGAGGTACTAGTGATAGCGGCAAACACCAAAAAGGGTGATACATTTTGTTCAGCTGTGAGGGATTTGTGATCTATGTGGCAGCTTCTCACCCCTATTAGCTGCACTATTGCGAGTGAGTCCTGGGAAAAGCACTTTACAGACATTTATGCTGCACCTGCACAAGAGGCAGATCACTTTGAGCCGGCGCCACTAACCAGAATACAGATGACCCTACCTGAGGTGGAAGAAGCGATCCATCAGAGCATGGGTAACAAAGCCCCCGGACCAGATGGTCTACCCATTGATCTCATTAAACACAAGCCAGACTTCTGGGTGCCCCTACTTTTAAATGTTTTTAACAACTTAATGTATGCTCCGTTACCCAGTTCCTGGTCCACAAGCATTATCGTTCCGATTTTTAAAAAAGGGGATCGTTCTCAACCCAATTGCTATAGGCCTATCTCCCTAATTGACAATACTTTAAAAATCTTAGGTAGAGTCCTCTACAATAAGATTTTAGAGTGGTCTGAGGAAAATGGAATTTTAGATCCCTGTCAACTGGTCTTCCGAAGTAAGGTGGGTACCAATGAACAATGCCTTAACCTTAATCTAATTATGGGAAAATACACCATTGCGCGGGCTTCTCCAATCTACCTGGCCTTTATGGACTTGACCTCTGCTTTTGACCTTGTTAATAGGTCAAAGCTCTGGTCTAGCCTTCTGACCTATGGATTGGATGAGCCCCTGGTGTATTTCTTGGCACACCTTCACAAAGATCCTAAAGCCCGGGTGAGGATTGGATGAGGGAGTGAAGTTACTGAAGCCATCGATGTAGGTAGGGGGGTCAGACAGGGTTGTGTTCTGGCCCCCCTTCTTTTTATTATCTACATTAATGGACTGAATAAAACTTTAAAATCATTAACCCAAGACGTCCCAAAAATCAATGGAAAATTACTCTCCGTACTACTCTATGCGGATGATGCGGTCCTTATGGGCCGCACTCCGAACTCCTTACGTACGCTAGTGCAGGGCTTTGTTAACCATATGGACAGCCTGGACCTACGCACTAATTTTAAAAAGTCTTTTATAATGTCGTGTGGTTCCATATATGTGGGTAACCAGAAGCTGATGAGTGCCAGCACCTTTCCTCATCTAGGGGTGGTCTTTGCTGCGAACGGCTCCTGGAGTGAGCATATGGCCCACTCCAGGAGCAAGTTCTCAAAGGCCTCCAACTCGATTCTTAGTCTCCCACGCCCAAAGAGAACAGGTGCCATTTAAAAAAAATTTAACTCCCAATGTGTGCCAACAGCTACGTATGGCGCTGAGGTTTGGGGCTTCGCCAATAGTACCTGCATCCAACAGGAAGAGAATAGATTTTGCAGGAAGTTATTAGGCGTCCCAATCTCCACACCCAATATACCTGCCATAAGGAGCTTAACTTACATTTTATCAAAGATTTTATTAGGGCCCGCCCTGCCCTTTTCTGGTTATCGGTCTGGAAAAACCCGGCCGCATCCCTAACGAGAGAGATAAGATTATCAGTGACTGTATAGGATGCGCGAAAGGGAAGGACATACCATGGCTGTCAGGGGTGTATCAGAGCCTTTGCAGCGTTAATAAGGGAAGAATTTATTTAGATCCTAGTGCAGCAATGGCTGCGAACAAAAGTGAGCTCAGGAGTGCACTCTATTCGCTATATAGAGCAGAAAGGTTCATAAAAGAATCCCAAAAATCCCTTGTTCATAGATATATGGCTATTGAAAATTCTGTACACCCGCTGGCTAATTACATTACCCTGCCGATGAGCCATTGGGAGAGGAGCCTTTTGTTTCGTTTAAGGGCTGGCACTATTAAATTTGTATTAGGTTTTCCCCTTGGTCACCACTCCGATCTTGATTGCATACCTGGCCCGTGTGATGGCCAGAGTGGCCAATCTATTTTACACTTTTTGTTTTTGTAAATACTATTTAAAGTATATTAAGTGGCTCTTAACTCCGTATTTTAAAAAGCATATCCCCATCAGCTTGGAAACGCTTACTTGAGATTACTTACCCTGGATGATGAAGAGTTGGTCTTTCGCACAGGCACTTTTTTGAGAATTGTAGTTCGAGCACGTCAAATGATGTCTAATCCCTGAGCTTTTATATCACCTATTAATGAATTTTTATGAACCTAAAGATTATTGTATACCGTATGCTGCTATGGTTTTACTATGACTCTCTAATTTGCACATTTTTAACTTGTTTGTTGTTGTGTCTTTGTGCTTTTATGGATATGACGTTATCCGAATAAAGTGTCTTTGAACCTTGAACCTTGAGCTTCATCATGTTCTTCTTGACTTTTGCCAAAAATTAAAATATCATCACTGTAATTCATGCTGTTGTGAACTGACCTTATAACATTCTTTATAACTTCCTGATAAATTTCTGCAGCTGAACATATTCCAAAATTTAGCCGTTTATATCTAAATAAACCCAAATGTGAAGAAAATGTTGTGATATATCTTGACTGATTGTCAATTTCCAACTGGTGATATCCTTTGTATAGATCAAGTTTTGAAAAAAATGCAGCCCCATTAATACTACTGATTATATCATTTAAATGAGGACCAGGATATTGCTCTCTCTCTCTCAATAGCTGTGTTCGGAATCCTCATATCAACACATATTCTGACATCTTCAGTATCCTTTTTGGAACAATTACAATGGGTGACACCCAAGGTGTTGGTCCTGTCACTTCTTCAAATATATCTTGATCAAGCAACGACTTCATCTCTTTTTCTACCTTTGTCTGCATATGAACTGGTATTCTTCGATGTGTCTGTGCTACTGGTCTTATTGCTGCATTTATATGCAGGGTAATCATTTTTTCCTTTCATTTACCTAATCCCTCAAACAGTTTAGGATATCTTCTTAAAATTGGATGATCCACTGACATGTTACAGTTCATTGCTAACAGATCCATGATTTGAGCAGGGACATTGCTCAATAGACAAGGCCCTGGAACTTCACCTTTTAATACGTGTATCTCTTCTTTACGTGTTACATTTCCATATTGCAATGTTTCTTCAAACTTTCCTAAACATAAAACAGGATTCTTAGCTCCCCACTGAAAAACACTAACATTTGACGGACTTAAAGGAGGTTGTTTAAACATTTTCATGTATTCAGTTACACACATTATGTTACACGTTGCTCCACTATCTAGTACAAATGGAACTTTTTGTAAACCAACTAATAAATCTACAGACGTGGTCTTTTTTATATTTGCTCTTTTGATTACATTGAATTGTTGAGGTTTGCTTTCTTCTTGCATCATGTAAAGTTTTTCAGAGTATTCAACCTTTCCTTCAGAATCTTCTTCAACACCTTCCATTTGTCTTACATATTTTGTGTTTCCAAAATGTTTCCTTACAGCCGGATTTGCTTGCTTCTAATTTTCTCTTTTATTCCAATTTTCTTTTTTTTCTTTTTTAAATCTACATACACTTGCAAAGTGATTGTATCTTTCGCATTCTTTGCATTGTTGTCCCATTGCTGGACAACTTTTCAAATGCGGGAACTGAAATCCACATCTGTAGCATAACCTTTTTTCTTTATTTGGCATTTCTATTTTCTCTCTAATATTTATTTTCTTTGACATTTGTCTCACTTGTTCTATTGCTTTTATTCTTCCTTCTTCCATATTTGTAGCATGTTTCTGAGCTTGCGTATCTGTTTTAGCCATTCTCAAAATCTCCTGAAGGTCATAAGTTTTTTCTAAAAGCTTCTTTCTAAATTTTATTGAGTTACATCCCTGTATCACTCTCAATTTTATCGCCTCTTCATTGCTAAATTTGTCAAATTCACAAAATGTCACTAATTCTTTTAGTCTAGTGACATAATCATCCATTGTTTTTTCTTTCTGTTGACAAGCCATGTTAAAATTGTATCTTTCAAAATCTAAATTCCTGTGAGGATCAAATTTGTCATTTATACACTTCATAAGCCCTTTATATGTAACTCGCTCATGTTCTGGGAATGTAATTATTAAGTCCTCAACATCATCCCCTACAAGATTAAGTAATAAATCTTTTGCTTGCTCATCTGTATATTTTCTACATGTCGCTTTTAAAAAATGTTCAAACCTCCTCCTCCATTTTTCCCATCTCTGCGCAACATTTTCTTGTTCCGATAAATTAAAGGGCAGAGGTCTCCTATAAATTGTGCTTGAAATGTTTCCTGCAATATCCTCTTCATTACACATTTCTGAACTCATATTGACTGTAGCCTCATTGTTTGTATCTTGTACTGACATGGTTGTGCTCGTACAGTTTTTAATTAATTTAATTTTTTAAAATTATTATTATGTTTTCCTCTTTGTTTGGAGTCCTGTTCCTTTTTATAACTTATAAATGGCCACCATTTTCAAATTGTATTTATTCAAATTTGTATTCTTTCTTGTTTTATTCTTTCTTGTTTTGCCTTAGAATCCTTTGCTGCCACTTATTATTTTATTGGCTTTTTTCTTTGCGCTCCTCTCACTCTAAATTATTTATTTTCCTTTCTTCACGTTATGTATATTCTGTGTTTGCCACTTGATGCTGCCTGTCTGACTTCAAAATGACACTTCCTTTCAAATTTCGTTATCTGCCTCCGTGTTTGCCGCCTGACGCTGCATAATTGCCGCCTGCCTGACTTTAAAATGGCGCTTCCTCTCGATTTTGCCTGCGTGTGCGCGCGCACAAAGCTGTTGTTTAACGTCTGACACTGATCGTGTCCGACCCTCACCGCTTTCTTCTTTTTTCCTTCAACATGTCAATTTCACATCAGGAGCCGATCCTGACTCCCATACAGCCTCCGCTTGGCATGTGAATCATACGACAGCAAGAGCGATCGAATGCAGGCACTTTCCGCAGTCTGTCAGTTTCAGCTGGCACCTTGAGGAGTCTGTAAATTTCTGCAACTCGTGAGTTTCTATCTTTCTTCGCTCGTCGCCCTTGTAAAGAATAGGACTCCTTAGGATATATGGTTATATCATACTCATTGGAGCTCAGCAATATCGTTACATCTGTATCCAACTCCAATCATAAACTGCCCATTGTCCCTTGAAAACCCTCATTATTCCAATCCAGAACCCCGTACCCTTATAATTCCAGATGACAACATATTGTAATAAATCATCACATTATCACAGCTCATAGGAGCTCATAGGAGTTGTGCAGGTGCCTCATCACCCCAAGGCTTCGATGACAGATTGGCTTGGGGCCTGGGGCTTTAAGCAGTGGTTTCACTTGGACCTTGCTGCGCCTGCCTTGACACTGCCAACCTGTGTGCGGCCATGGAACATCGCCACAACAACCACTCAGAGAGGTGAGAGGAGGGAGGGGAGAAGACAAAGGAAGAGTGCAGTTGATTAAGAGCATTAATAATAGTTATATGAATATTTGATCTGCATTGTTTGTCTGAGGTATACAAAAGAGCTATTAGTGTTCTATTTCATGGGTAGAGCCGGCGGAGTGTGAAAGTGGCCCAGCTAGGTCTGTGGTGTGGCTTGCTCCCCCTGTGTGCTCACCCATCCCTGGTTTTCACCTGCAAACAGTTCTAGGCCATACTTATTAACCTATTTGCCAACCTATGCTTAACCTCCATAAGCCTCCTTCAAGTGTGTAGTGCGATAAAAGTCCAAGCGCTATTCCATACCCACTCTTTGGTGCTGCACTAGCGCAAGGGACAGCGGGCGGCAGCCATACCCAACACAAAAAAGGTTGAGAGCTGCCGGTGTGCTTGTGTTTACATGAGTTGCCACGCCACGCTTGAACAGATCGCAAAGCAGGGCAGCAGATGCATTCAACAAGAGGAGGGAGAAACCTAGAGGGACACCAAAGCAATAAAGCCCTCTAAGGATTCATTACACCATGCTCAGGCCTGTGGGGAAAAAATTGCTTAAATCTAGCTTCAATCTTCCATCTCTAAGCTGCAAGCTGCTGCTTTGAGTTTCATAATGAGGGCCGGATGGTCCTGTGGGCCCCTACATCTGCAAATAAAATGGAGGAAAACAAAAATGGACAAATTTGCATTAACTATCGACCTAATGCCTCTCCACCGGCTGACAATGTTACTCCAAGGTTTATGCAGGGCCTTGCTCTGTTTGGAGCTGGGGAGGTTCACTGAAGCCAAGCAGTGGTACCATCACCCAACCTACTATTGCAGACTATTTTAAATACCCCGGAAAATCATCTAAAGCGGATGAAAGGATGTTAAACACAGATACAATGAAAGAGATAAGTCCTATAAAACCTACATCAATAACTAGCAATGGCCCATCTGCACAGGAGATGGCTTCCGCAAATAGGTTACCATCTGAACACAGCCCATCAGGTGGTTTAAGTAAACAACAAACAGAAAATACTGCAACACCTGTATCTGGTGTGGGTTCTCGCTCAATGATTGTAAAGGGTCAAGTGCATTTAAAAAAAGATTTTTGCCCTCCATTCCCTTCCTGGATGTAATAGATCTGGATTTGAGTACAAACATGAACAATACTATTATTGATCTATCACCCGGCACTGTTTCAAATATAACCCAATGGGTACTCTTGCCCTTAGTGATGCTGCTGATGATGCTGCAGTCAAAACCAGGTCTGGATGTTAAAAATGTCACAAGTGCCTATATTTGTATTTGTGGTATTTCTAAAGCGCATTAGAACAGAAGGTATCAAAGCGCTATGAACGGAGGAAAAACAGAGTGATCACTGGCAACCCAAAGCAGACAAACCCACTGTAATGCAACCTCTTACAGAAGCCTAATCTACAAAAAGCTACATGGAACAGCAGGTGCGATCAGGCTCCTGAAATATTCAGGAAGGGAGTTCCACAGCCTTGCAGCTGCCACTGTGAAAGCATGTTGCCCCCACCTGACTTTCAAACATTGTGGAACAGCTACCTTATGGCATCCTGCTGGTCTTAAATGTCACCTGGGCACATACAAATTCAGGGTTGTTGTAAGATAACGATCTCCCTGAGACTGGAGAGATTTATGCATCAAGAAAAGCGCTTTTCAGGACACCCGTTTCTTTATGTGCAGCCAGTGAAGATATCTCAAACCTTCCCTAACCGAGGAGTATTTGGGTACTTCCAGGAACTGGCGTGTGGCTGCATTTTGAATGATTTAGAGCTTGTTTAACAAAAGTTGGTTGATGTTTAAATACAGGGCATTGCAGTAGTCTAGACTGGAAGTGATGAGTGCCATGACCACTGTTACCCTGAGCTCTTCGGAAGAAGAGGCAGTATTTTCTTCAAGCTCCTGATCGACCTTAATGGCCGACCTTATCCTCTGTGAGTAGAATGCTACTTTCGCTTCTTTAATAGACTTTTTATATTTGAGAGTGGGCTCCCTAAGTTTGCTTTTCTCTTCCGGTTAATGGGCAAATTTCCATTTAGGATCCTGCATCCTGCAGTGCCTTTGGAGCTCCTTGAGCTCCTCTGAAAACCATGGGGCAGATGGTTTCTTCCTACCCTTTGCACTTACTCTCCTCAGAGGGGCAACCTCTTCTACGGACGACCTTACCCAATTATTAAAGTTCGCTACCAGTGAACCTGGACCCAACAGGTCCTTCTCCTTAAACTTATCCAGGGCAAGAGTGAACTCCCCCACTACAATTTTTCCACAGATTCTAATGCTCTTAGCGGTGCTCCACATGCTTTCTGCCACTTTTACCTCATGGACCTTAAATGAAACCAGACTGTGTAATCAAAGTCTCTTGACTGGAGAAAATCCCATCTAAAATGTGTCTGTCTTTATGATTCGAGAATTTGACCAGAAATGCCCTAGTGTCCCAGTCCTGCTCTTCATCTAAGTAAAAATTAAATTCCCTCAGGATAGTAAGGTTGTTACAAGAAATGAAGGGCTCAAGCACTTGATGCCAATTAGAAATGAATTGCTTTTGGGACCAGGCAGATGATAGGTCAGCAATCCCGCCAACCTAACTGAATTCTTAATTTTAATTTTGAAGTATCCTACCTCGCAGCCTTCAGTGGAAGTGTTAATGGTCTCTAACGCGCAACTCAGCTGTTCTCTAAAAATAATGGTTAGGCCTCCCCCCCCTCGAGCAGTTCTATCCAGTCTCACCACCCCATAACCTGGTGGTGTGGCAATAGCAAAACCAAGGCCCAAATCCTCCTTGGCCCAGGTCTCCATGACAAACAGACAGTTTAACTGGGCTGTCTCTGTCACTGCGCTAATTTAAAGGATGTATTTAATCAGATAGTGGGCATTCACCAAAGCACAGCAAATAGCTTTCTTGGTCACTTAGACCCCCCCTCCAACGTACCCTTCACAAGAGTTCCTGGGGGAGCCGTATCTGAAAACAGCATTTCCCCACCCTTAAAGGCTTCCGAATGTCCAGTTGCAACAAGCACAACACCACTGTCCCCCCCACCTAGGATCTAGCATTTCCACTCCCCCACATCTCACTTTAGGCTCTAGGTTCATAAGGGCTTGCCTACAGTGGCTCAGGCAGTGCTATTCTGCAATCAAACCAGCAGCGTGTCTGGCCCTTGGTCACAGATGGGTGCAGATGAGCTTGCCCTAGGAGTGCCTTTGGCACGCCAGTAGTGCGTCTGCACATCAGCACGTTTAAATGCCTCTAAGGGCCGTTACCATCACCGATGTCTCACCTCACCCGGGTCCACGCATCAGCGCGTTTAAATGCCAGAGGCAGACATATCCTATGTGAGGGAGTGTCAGCTATTAGCATGCTTTTCTTCCCAGAACGTGCAAGAGTGGTGACACACTAAGATGACCATTGCTGCCACAAAGCACGGGCACTAACAGGTCCTTGGCCCAGCCCCCAAGTAATTAACATCACAGGCAAAAACAATTTCAATGCACATAAAAACACTATTTTTTTAACTTAATTAACTTTGAGCATCCTTTGTCAGAACCAAGTCCTTCTGAGGGAGAGAATCTGGATTTTATGAATAATTCCGTCAAATCAGCCGATCTCTCTCTTTTGGCAAATTATGATGTAAACATCTCTGCAGAGGGTAATTCCCTCTAAAAGTCTCCCCAGGCTCATACTGGAATTTGGGGAAATATGCTTAATACCATGGATGTGATAACAACAGCATTAAACAATCACTCTAATAAATTGAATTTTCAAGTAGAGTTGCTTAACACATTTGCTCTTTATGTTGCTGGGATTGACTCTAAGTTACTTAAACTGACAAATTTAGTCATAAGGGCTCAATCAGATAGAGCCAACCAACTAATCACATGTACTTGTGCTTACATTATAGCTAAAATCTCAAACCTCCCAAACATAGTTAGTGCTCTTGTAGACGAAGGTTAAAACTATGACTACTCAGCAAAGAACCAAGTCTGTGGCATCAGTGGGCCTCAGACAAACCTCCATAGTAGAGCTAGGAAAACCACATAATGCACAAGATTCTCTGGTGATCAAGAAATTAAATGAGGATGAAGAGATGCCATTAGTGTCAGTCCAAGAAAGTGAAGGGCATGATTTTGGCCCTGGGGACCACATCCCTGGTGGCCCAGTCACAACTATAAACAAGAGGGTGCCTTGCGGCCCCCCTCCCTGAGCAATTAATGGCCATGCAGACCCAATCTCCCAGCGCCGGCTCAGACTATGTCCCAGGGGAACCCAAACCTAGATAATAGTGGTTTCCCCGCCCACACTGTTGAGGCAGGGAAACCTGTGTTTCCTCTTACTTGGTGGGAGCAATTTTGAAACTCCCACCAAGCGGGAACAAACACAAAGTCGGCTCCTGCTAAGAGTGGACTTTTCATCTGTTTCCCGGCCTGCATTGAAACAGGCAGGGAAACAGATGAAAAGATTGCACCCGCCCACAGAGAGCAGCACTTTTAGCTGCTCCCTGTGGGAGGGAGCACTGCACTTTGTGGCTCCCCTGCATTCCCCAATCATAGTGTGATGTTTGCCCTGAGTAGGCACCAGGGCACCCACTCCCTGTTGGCTTGGTCCCTGGGGGAAGGGGTCCCTGGTGCCGAAATCAGCCTCTGGAGGGGGGTCACATGCCCCCCCTTCCCTGTAAATATAGTGGTGGGCCCCAGAGAAGGGGTTACCTGAGGCCAAAATCAGCCTAGGAAGGAGGAGGGCATGTCCACGGTGGCAGTTACATTAACATATGGTAACTAAATATTACTTTAAGTTAAAACACTAGAAATTCACACAAAAAAAGCAATGGTTACAGGGATGTTATAGTTAGGAAATAGCGAAAAAAAAACTGAAGAAATGCACTGAAAAAAACATAGGTTCAGGGACGTTATAGTTAGGAAATAAAATTAAAAAACCCTTAGAAATTATCTAAAAAGCCAAAGGTTACAGAGAAGTTATAGTTAGGTTCAGATTTTACACGCATGAAACCATAGAAATTCAGCAGTCATAGTTATAGATAGGTCAAGAAACTAGAACTTGTGCCCTAAGGTAACTCGCACCCTCGCCATGCACTGCTGATTACCCTACATATTACATCAGTCATGACATCCTCTGTGACATCATTGATAATATCACTGCAATATTTGCAATAACATTTGTAGCGGACTGGGAGGTGCTGTTACTGGACTTACAAACTTATAAGGAGGAGATGAATGACTAAGCTCCTGCTCAGACCCACATCTGGTCTTGGCCTCTGGGTGCCTGGAGCGGTACAACCCTTTCCCTCCCTCTCTCTTTCTTCTCTCCCACTCCCACTCCATTCCCTCCCACCATCCCTCCTGTCTCAGACCCCATCCCTCCCCTAAGATTATCTTGCATCCCCCCATATGTCTATGCACATGTCGATTATTGATATGTATATCCTAATACTGAATTGCATGCCTCTTTCACATTGTACATTGTAACATTATAGAGTGAAATACATATGCCAGGTGTAGACGGAAAACAAGCCGGACACTCAGAGAAGCTAAAAATGTGATGATACCACTGCATGACCTATTGTTATCTACTGTTTAAATGTTCAGAAAAAGAAGGACCAGTAACTCCTGTCATTAATATTGCATCATAATGCAAGTATAAGGTATGATAAGTGTACACTGCCTCAGTAATTGTCATACAGATACTGATGTGATATCCATGTATGTGACATAATGTTGAAACTCAATAAAATTAGTTAAAAAAACATTTGCAATAAAAGTATTGGTGAGAAAACTGTGCATGGATGGGGCACAAGTTATATTTACCTTAGGACACGAGTTGTAGTTTCTTGACAAACCACAACTATAAATATAACTGCTGAATTTCAATGGTTTTATGTGTGCAAAATCTGAACATAACTATAACGTCTCTGTAACCTTTTTTTGGGGGGGAATGTATATATATATATAACCTACTGGCAGTCGCAGTGGGTATTTATAGCTAGGACTTAGTTTCCATAAGAAAAGCATTTTTTGACTTGGCTATAACTTTGGCGTCGTTTGACCAATCTTCATGAAATGTTCCCACAAAAGTGTCAAAGTAGGTTCTGGTTGTCATGGAAAGTTTGGAGGTGATTCGTGCAGTGGGGACCAAGAAATAGAGACACGATAAAACAGTGCATTTGTAATGTTAATTCCCATGGAATGCGTTGTTGAACCTACAACCCAAACCACTGGATGGAATTACACCAAATTTGGTAGATGTTGTTACACAGATTGTGCTTTTTGTTATTTGGTTATTCTGAACAGAAAGTTGTGACCGCCATTTTATTGTCTGGGAACGGTTCCCGGGGCTGAAAATTTGTGTGAAAGCCCACATAAGGGGTCAAGGTGGTTATACTCTGACCCTATGTTTGAGAAATAGGTGTGTTAGTAACACAAGTTACGTGTCCAAAATTGATTTTTTTAATCGCACACAATATTTTTGATTACACCGCCATTGCCAGCAAGGTCCCCGTGTACCGTCGCGGTGATATCGTGACATCATCGCGAACATTAGTGAAAATATATGAAAAATATATATATTTGTACACACTCGCAGGTCACTGTCACACACTCATGTATGCACTCACAAACTCACTCAGACACTTATACACCCATTCACATACCCACTCACACACTTTTGCATTCAGTCACATACCTACTCAGATACTCGTGCACCCATTCATATACCCATTCAGGTACTCATGCACCCACTTACAGACTCACTCGGAGAGTGATGCACCCATGTACAGACCCACTCAGAGACCCATGCACCCACTTACAGACTCACTTGGAGAGTGATGCACCCATGTACAGACCCACTCAGACACTCATGCACCTGCTTAGAGATCCACTTATAGACTCATGCGTACAGTCTCATACCCACTTAGAGACTCTTTCACCCGCTCACAGACCCACCTGGGCAGTCATGTACCCACTCAAAGACCCACTCAGATATTCATGCACCCCCTTACAGACTCACTGGGAGAGTCACATACCCATGTACAGACCTATTCAGAGACTCATGCACTCACTTACAGTCCCACTCACACTAACATATGTACTCACAGATCCACTGAGACACACATACACCTACTTACAAATCCACTCAGATAGTCATACACCCACTCACACACCCATACAGTCATTCCCACTCTCAGTCACAGCCCCTCTCAGAGACTTATGCACCCCAGTCCCTCAGCCATACACTCAGAGACTCACACACACACTCATGGACTTACTCAGGTATACACGTACCCACTTTCTCACTCAGTCAAGGCTCATGAACCCCTCACAGACCCACCCAGACACTCGCCCTCCCAGTCACAGACCCACTCAGACACTGATGCATGCACCCCTTCACTCACCTACTCAGAGACTTCTGCTCTCACACACAGACCCTTTGAGACACTCATATACCCACTTACAGATCCACTCAGACACTCATACATTCACTCACAGACCCACTCAGACACTCACACATCCACACAGTCACTCACACATCCATAGACCCATTCAGAGACTGATGCACCCAGTTAGTTATTCACTCAGAGACTCATGTACACATGCACAGTTGCACTCACAGACCCACGCACCCGCTGAGAGAACTACTGAGACACTCATGCTGCCAGTCATAGACCCACTGAGAGACTCATGCGCTCCCTCACAGATCCACTAAGGCACTCATGCACCCACTCACTCACCAATTCAGACATCCACTTAGACACTCATGTATCCACTCACAGATCCAGTCAGTCATATACTTACTTACAAATACACAAAGGGACTCATACACCTACTCACAGATTGAGTGAAAGACTTACACAACCAATCACAGACCCATTGTGACACTGATGCACCCACTCATAGATGTACTGAGGCAGTCATGCATTTTGTTACAGAAGTATTGATAGACTGATGCATCGTCTCACAGATCCCCTCAAATACTTATAAAGGGAATGAGAGACTTAGTGATACAGTGATGCATGCAGTCATAGATTACACTGAAAAAGTTATGCACTGTGGTATATAGATATTAAGGGAGTTGTACATGCTATTATACAGTTGTTTAGACAGTAATGTGTTTAGTGTGTTGGTTATTATTCATTTTACAGTTATAAGTTTTGAATGTGGTGGTTGCTATGGAATATCTGCATTTGTTTGGTCATTCCGTGACATATTCGCAGTGACCGTGGCTACCGATTTCATCGTGACGCCCAGAGTCACCACGAAAACGGAAAATCAGCTTGAATGATTGTTTTTGTACAAACTCCCTACAAAAATATGACTTTAAACAGTGCAGTAATAAACCCCTAGTGTCCAAAATACTGTAAAATGTATGCATAGATGTGTTTTGCACCTCCTTAAAAAGGCGCGATCATCGCGGTTACCGGAGTCATCCCGACTCTCGTGGTAATTGCGAACACAGGAAGTTGGGTTCAAAGACAGTTTCTTAAAAAACTTACTAGAAAAATATCTATACAAATATGTTTTTAAAGCAGTGATGTGGTTAGTAATATGCGTATTGTAATAGTTAGAATTAATTTTATAAGTTAAAATTTTTTAATGTGCTTGTGGTTGTTGAATGTCTGCATTTGTTTTGCGATTTCGTAACTTAATCGCAATCATCGTGAATGCGTTGCGGATTTTAAAAATTGAAAAAAAATACATATTCGACAATAAAATGAACAAAATGTTGGCCTCTTTGGTGTCTCTGATTTAAATAATGCTTTTAAGTGTATTTTTCAGTATGTGAAATACATTTGCTGATCACAGATTCTCCACAGGAAATGCGAAAATGTTGTGCTGATTCAAAAAAGTCTTAAAAATAAAACCAGTTATTAATGTACTTTCTGATAAACACACACCAAATCAAAAAGGAGTGGTATATAATATTCATATAATATACAGTAGCCAATTACAGAAAGAAAAAATGAAAATCTTAGAGGCTCACTTAAAAAATGGATGTTACAATTAAGAAGTAAAATTTAAAGAAACCTTAGAAATTCCCAGCCAAAACCAAAGGTTACAGGGATGTTATAGTTAGGAATTAGCATTTAAAAAAACCTTAGAAATTCACAGTGAAAATGAAAGGCTACAGGGCTGTTATAGTTAGGAAATAGAATTTTAATAAATCTTAGAAATTCACTGAAAAACCAAAGGTTACAGGGACGATATAGTTAGGCTGACATTTCACTCGTACAAAACCAGAGACATTCAGAAGTTATAGTTAGCTGGACTAATTATAACTCACTCCCCTGCAATGCACTACTTCTGACCTCAAATATTACATCACTCATGACATGGTCAGTGACATCACTGATAACATCACTGATGACATCATATACAGAATCTCCGATGCACCCACTCACACCCCAATATAACCTTTCATACACCCACTCCAACTTCCACACTACCATTCTTGAAACCATTGACACACCCATACCAGTACTTACACACGCAGTCACTGATTCATAGGTCTACAAGCGTATCCACCATGTCATGCATACACCCACTGATAAACCAGGTCACTCATTAATACAGCCACTGATATATTCACTCATATACCCATATAGCTACTCACACACTGTCAGTCACCCATAGAGCTACTCAAACACGTACTCACTCACCCATAGAGTCAATCACACAGCCACTCACTCACCTATACAGTTATACACACACCCACTCACTTATTCATACAGATAGTAACACATCCTCACTCACCTATAGTGTCAGTGACACAAGCACACACTCACCCATACAGCCAATCTCACAATCACTCACTCACACATACAGCAACTCATCTACTCCAACACTCACCTATACTGCCTTCCACATATGCAGTTACTCACCTATAAACCACTGACACATCCATTCACTCACTGACACAGCCATACACACACTTACTCACCCACACACCCCCTCACAGACGCAATTCACAAACCGATACAGCCACTGACTCACCCACTCACGTATCCATGCAGGCAGTCAAACACCCCCCTCACCCACCCACACAGACATTCATTCACCCATATAGGTACACAGACAGCCAATCAATCACTCATGCAACCATTTACGTGCCCACTTACCAACCCATACAGCCACTTAGACACCAACTGACAGACATTCACACAACCTAATCACTCAACCATACATTCACTGAGACACCTAATCACTGAGTTATACAGTCAGTCACACACCCACTGAATCATCTGTACAGGCACTCATACAACCACTGATTGATCAATACACCTTGGTGTATATATATTTAACATTCATAAACTTTTTAAAAACACTCACAGTCACTAGATGATGTCATCAGAGATGTCATTTGAGATGTCATCAGTGATGTCACTAACCATGTCATAAGTAATGTAATGTGTGAGGTCATAAGAAGTGCATTGCGGGGGTGTGAGTTATACTTAGCTCAGCTAACTATAACTGCTGAATTTCTCTGGTTTCGTATGAGTGAAATGTCAGCCTAGATATAACGTCCCTGTATTTTTCATTGTATATATATATATACAATGACAATTTCGAGGGCTATGGTCTAACATAGATATTTAAGGAACCCACACACAAGGCTCAACACACGCTGGATGGGATTTTTACTAACAATCCTTCTGTCACAGTGAACAAAGTATTGCTTTTAACCTGAACTGATCATATGGCGATTTTCTTTAACCATCTCGGTCCAACCAATCAATCCCCTCAGTTAAACAACCTACCCCACACTAAAGCAAGATCTTGGCGCAAAATCAGGAAAGAAGCTTTAATAGAGATACTGGACAATAGTACTCCCATCCTAGACACGGACACTAACAAGGCGACTGACAACTACGACAACTGGATCAGGTCAGCAATGAATCAGCTGGCCCCAGAAAGAACAATTAAACAACGGAGAAATAAACTCTCTGCCCCCTGGTATAATGCAGAGCTTAAAGTTCTAAGATCTAGGTGTAGACGCTCAGAACGTGCATGGAGGACTGAATATAGCGAGCAAGGTAAAGCTACCTACAAACTTGCACTAACTGAATATAAGGAAGCTATTAAAAGCTCCAAAAAGATCTATTACACAAGTAAAATTGAGGTGGCAAAAAACTCTTCAAGAGAACTTTTTAAGGCCGTCACCCCCTTGTCCAAACTGCAACAGGAGAATCAATTTTCTCCTGATCAGGAGCTCTGTGACAAAATGTCCAATTTCTTCCAGTCCAAGGTACAAACGATATATGATGAACTGGCTCTGAGGATCCCTGCCCCACCACCTCTTTTTTTACAAATAATAGAGGATCTTTCCTCATCTACCAAGAAGGGCCAGCTGTCTAGTTTCTCACTTCTGTCTGCGGACAAAGTCAATGATCTGCTACTAGCCACAAAATCAGGGTCCCCGACAGATCCCTGTCCCCCCGATATATTATATCTGGCTTCGGGTAAGATCAGTATTTTACTAACCCCACTTCTGAACAATGTTATTAGGACAGGAATCTTCCCTGCTTCCTGGAAGAGAGCCTGTATTAGACCCATCTTAAAGAAACCCTCCCTAGACGCATTCAAGTTGCAGAACTACCCTCCGATTTCCTGTCTACCCATGGCGGCCAAAATCCTTAAGAAATCCATTAATCAAAATTTAACCAGCTGCCTTGAAGACAATGTCCTCCTAGACTCTACTCAACATGGCTTCCGTCCGCGCAACTCCACAGAGTCAGCATTAATCATGGCCACTGAAGAAATCCGCATGCGGATTGATGGGGTGGTAGAGCCGTCCTGGTCCTACTTGACCTATCAGCCGCTTTTGGTACTGTGAATCACATGGTACTCACACAACAGCTGAAGGCAATAGGAATCAAAGAGGCAGCTCTAACTCTCTTCACCTCATTCCTGACTACAAGAGAACAGAGTGTGTGCTGGGACAATTTTAAATCTGAGAGCTTTTCTCTCCAGGTTGAGACCCCCAAGGCTCAGCTTTCTTGCCAACACTATTTAACATCTATGTTATGCCTTTGGCTAAACTGATTAGGGACCACAGTTTTTCGTTGGTGTCATATGCCGACGATACTCAGATTGTTATTTCCTTTTCCTCAAGTATAGACACAGTGGTGGAAAGATTTCATAGGTGTCTTGAGCACAATATGGAATGGATGCATAACAACTACCTCAAATTGAACACGGATAAAAAGGAGGTCATGGAATTTGGAAATGGACCTCCAATCTGGAATTAATCCTGGTGGCCGGTAGTAGCAGGGGTCTGTCCGGTCCCGGTGACAAAAGTGAGGATCCTGGGGTTTCTCTGTGATGTCCAGTTAAATATCTCAGGACAGCTCAATCTTGTGACCTCATCCTGCTTCTCTTTACTAAAAATATTGCGTAAAATCCTACCTTTTATTCCACTAGACCTTAGAAAAACAGTGGTATGTGCCCTAATTCTTTATCAAATTGACTATTGTAATGTACTCTATTTAGGCGTTGACAAGCGTCAACTGTTATAACTGCAATCACTGCAAAATGCTGCAGCTAGAATTCTGCTTAATGTTCCTAAATACCACCACATTTCTGATAGCATCAGGAAGCTCTACTGTCTCCCAGTTAGGCAGCGCATCCAGTTTAAGGTGCTCTGCCTGGTACATAAAGCACTCTACGTTGGAGGGCCATGGGAACTACAGAAACTTTTTCAGCGGTACACCCCCAGTCAGAGTCTTAGATTGGCCAGTAAAGCCTGGGCCCAGGTTCCTAAAATAAACAAAGCAAGATGGGGAGGCAGATGCCTCGCTTAATGAGCTTCAAAGCTCTGGAATGAGCTACCGACCCACATTAGGCTTCAACCTACCAGACCTCTGTTCAGGAAAATTGTCAAGACCTGGTTATTTCCTACTTAGAAATGTTCCGGTACTTCCTGTGTGTTGTTCACATTTCTACGCAAATATTAGTGTCAAGACGCCTTGGCATTCGTTTGCTCTATGAATCCTTTACTTAGTTACTTACTATATATATATATCCATGCATGTTCCATAGACTTTTTAGGAAGGGCTACAGAAAAAACTGCTGAACAGAATTTTACTGTGAGTCTTCATGCTCTCATGAGAGTGAAAGGCTCCAGTGAGTCCCGTGAGAGTGAGCGCTCCGATTGACTCGCTGTTGGAATGTTATAAACGAAAAATTGCCATCATTACTGTTTACTGTAAAAAATTTGAGGTGTTGTGAAAATAAAATTTAAAAAGCTATATAAGGGAGCAGCAGAAAGGTATCCTGACCCCCTAAGTTTAGCGAGAAGGTGTCTAAGGGATAAGTACTGTGAAGAAAATAAATGTATATTGTTTTTACCTAATTTTTATGAACCCCCGGTACTCTCACAGGATCGCAAATA
Organism: Calotriton arnoldi; assembly: GCA_963921515.1. Lineage (NCBI taxonomy): Eukaryota > Metazoa > Chordata > Amphibia > Caudata > Salamandridae > Calotriton > Calotriton arnoldi. The sequence continues at coordinate 1,178,040 of CAWUFW010005113.1, forward strand.
GTAAAAAGGAGTAGATAAGTTCTCAATATGCTCCATTAGTAGGAATGCATATTGTGGTGCTTGTTTTTGAGAGAACGTGTGTAAGAGATGAGTACTATGATGGGTAGGTGGTTATTTTTTATGGGGTTTGTTTGATCTCAAGAGCATCCCATGAGACTCGCATGGGAAAGCCTGCCATAAGGTGTTTGCGATCTCACGATTCTCTCATCAGATTTGCATGGCAAATTGCTTGGCCTGCTATGAGGTATTGTACAATCCCACAGGAGTTTCGAGAGATCGCATGGTGAGAAGTAAAAAAGAAGGCCAAGGCTCAACCAATAGTTACCATTCTTATTACATGGTTAAAGAAATGCTGTGATGTGATTGGGTGCAGAACCCGAATTAGCTCATTTTGTCCTTGGTGCTTTGGAGGAGAAGGATGTGTCTTTCAGTTGTGCTCAGTAGAAGTTAATTTATATGTAGTTGAAAGAGACTTGTGTGCTCATTTGCATTTGAGACAGAAGTCCAAGTTCAGGTATTGTAATATATTTCATAAACTTTGTTGTGAAGTGTCAGTAAGTCTACTGATGTTGGTAAAATTATTCTACCGCATGTTTCCAGAGTGAAAAGTTGTTTGGGGAGGTGTAGATGTGTTAATATATCTTTTGAGAGGTACAGATTAAGAGAGAAGTGAGCAAGGTCCCTATCAATGACCAAACAAGTCAACGCCGTCTCATCTTCATGCTTCAACACCCTGCGCATGCTCCGCAAGATCTTCAGATGGATCCCCACTGAAACCAGGAAGACCGTCACCCAGGCACTCGTCACCAGCCGACTGGACTATGGGAACACCCTCTACGCCGGAACCACAGCCAAACTTCAAAAGAGACTCCAGCGCATCCAGAACGCCTCCGCACGACTCATCCTGGACATCCCCCGACACAGCCACATCACCGTACACCTGAAAGACCTGCACTGGCTCCCCGTCAGCAAGAGAATCACGTTCAGACTCCTCACCCACGCACACAAGGCCCTCCACGACCTGGGCCCAAAGTACCTCAACGACCGCATGTCCTTCTACACGCCCACACGCCAGCTACGATCAACCAGCCACGCCCTCGCCACCGTACCACGCATCCGCAGAACCACCGCCGGAGGAAGATCCTTCTCCTACCTGGCGGCCAAGACCTGGAACTCCCTCCCCACTCACCTTCGGCGAACCCAGGACCATCTCGCCTTCAGGAAGCAGCTCAAGACCTGGCTGTTCGAGCAGTAACTTACCCCCTCCCCCAGCGCCTTGAGACCCTCCCGGGTGAGTAGCGCGCTCTATAAATGCCGTGATTGATTGATTGATTGAGTTTGTGGTAAAAAATTTAAATGTACAAACTGTGGGTACTTGTAAATAAAGCAAGCAGGTTTTCTGAAATTATAAAACAAAAAGTTTAATAATACAAGCTGTACAGTACATATGAGTCTGATTGGCCATATATATATTTCTATCTATATATATATATATATATATATATATATATTATCTACTGGCGGTCGCCAGTAGATAGTTATAGTTACAACCTATTATCCATAGGAAATCCGCGACATTCTATTTGAAATAACTCTCTTGCCGGTTGACGTATCTTCGCAAAATTTTCAAACTTTATGGCCCGCTCCGGTCCGCTCCTACCCTGAAAGTCTCGGGGGATTCGTCAAGCGGGGGCCGAGCAAAAGGGGGTCCCAAAACGCGTTTTCCCCATGCAATTTTCCATAGGAAACTTTAGACACGGCTACAGCCCGAACTGCTGAACGGAATTACACCAAATTTGGCAAAGAGGTAGTTCTTGGTTCAGAAAGAACCCTTTTGTTAAATGGTGTAAATCCGTTCAGTAGTTGCTGAGAAAATCAAAAGTAAAAAGATAGTGATATCTAGGGCCGCGGATCCTCCCGAGCACGAGCTTTATGTTAATTGGCTGTCAACACTACAAACCAGGAAGTGTTGGCAGCCATTTTGTCCCTCGGTAGAACCGAGGGACAGAAACAAGTGCGCAAAGCGCACAAAGGGGGCAGGGTAGAAACCCCTGACCCCTAGGTCTGCTCAGGGGTCCCACAAGGACCCCCTGGGCAAACATTTTTCTTTTTTTTTTTTTAAATCGGCAGGATGCGCTCAGGGAGCGCGAACCCTGCCGAAAAAAAAATCGAAGCGCGGTCTCCCGCGCTTCGATGTTAATTGGCCCCGGGTGGGCCAAGTCCCGGGGGCATGCTGGGGGGGGTTAATTTTATGTGTGGGGGTCCTCTAAGGGCCCCCAAGCCCTGGGACCACCACCCCCGGGGCTTTATGTAGAATGGTGCGGGAGGGCTCTGAGCCCTCCCGCAGCCCCGGGACCACCACCTCCCCGGGGCTTCTTTTTTTAATTAAAAACCTGTGTGGGGGGCTCCAGCCCCCACACGCCCGAGACCACCACCTCCCCGGGGCACTAAGAAAAATTAAAATGGGGGTCCGTTTTGGACCCCAGAGCCCCGGGACCACCACCTCCCCGGGGCTTTCAAAATGTAGGGAGGGGGCCGCGCGGCCACCTCCTGGAGCCTGTGGTGGCCCTGGGGACCGCCACCCCCAGGAGCCGGCTCCTGCAGTGTCCCGGGGTGCCTACCCCGGGACACTGCTGTTTGCAATGACAGGACGGGAGCCTCGCGGCTCCCGTCCTGTCATTGCAAACTTGCTTTGGATATTGGAAGAGAGAGCAGGAAACCTGCTCTCTCTTCCAATATCCAAAGCCGATTGCTTTCCACATGGGGAGCAGCATGTTAGCTGCTCCCCATGTGTAGCAATGCCGGCTCCCGTAGGACACGGGGAGCCGGCGGGACTGTGGGGGTTTGGGGACCCCCACAGTCCCCAACGAGAGGCCAGGCCCCGGGGGATGGGGTCCCCGGGGCCATAAGAGGCCACGGAGGGGGCCACGCAGCCCCCTCCCCAAAGTAACACAAATTAAAAAAAAAAAAAAAGTGCAAGGCCGGCCCCGGGGGATGGGGTCCCCGGGGCCTTAAATGGCCTGAGGAGGGGGGCCACACAGCCCCCCTCCAAATAAAAAAAAAAGAGGCCATGCCCCGGGGGATGGGGTCCCCGGGGCCAATACAGGCCCAGGGAAGGGGGGCCACGCGGCCCCCTTCCCGTTTTTTTTTTTTTATTTTAATTTAAAAAAAAGGGGAAAGGCCCTGGGGGATGGGGTCCCCAGGGCCTAAAAATAGGAAAAAGGAAGGGGGGCCACACAGCCCCCTTCAGGGAAAAAAAAAAAAAAACGATCGGGCCCGTAGGCCCCGCCCCTTCCTTCACCACTCTGCAAACGCGCCCCCTGGCGCGTTTGCAGAGAGGAACGAATTCCCCTTGAATACTGGGGGTCCCTGGGGGCCAACTAGCCCACCAGGAACCTCCAGTATGCGCCAGGGGCTGCCTTGCAGAGAGGTGTACAGAGGCCACGCCCCTTTTTACACCTCTCTGTAACGCAGCTCTATGGCGCTTTTGGAGGTATATGGTGGGCTATTTGCAACCCAGGGACCCTCAGGATTCAAGGGGAGTTAATCCCCGACTTAAAACGCGCCACGGGCGCGTTTGCACAGTGGTGAAGGGAGGGGCGGGGCTTCAGGTGACATGTGTGCAAACAGGCCCCGTGGCGCGTTTTAAGATGGGGAATTAAATCCTCTTCAATCCTGAGGGTCCCTGGGGGCCAACTAGCCCAACAGGTACGTCCAGAAAGCGCCACAGAGCTGCGTTGCAGAGAGGTGTAAAAAGGGGTGTGGCCTCTGTAAATGTCTCTGCAACGCAGCCCCTGGCGCATACTGGAGGTTCCTGGTGGGCTAGTTGGCCCGTAGGGACCCTCATGATTCAAGGGGACTTAATCCCCCAACTTAAAACGCGCCACGGGGCGCGTTTGCACAGATGTCACCTCAGGCCCCGCCCCCTCCCTTTACCATTGTGCAAATATTCCTCTAAAATCAGCCGAAATACGAATTCTGATTTACTCACCTGTTATCAGGAGAGACCTCAGTGCTGCATCTTTCAGCCCAGTACTAATCCTGAAAAGTAATTTTAACCGTACTTACCAGTAACTTGAATTTCCTTCCATAGGCTAACATTGACTGGTTTCACTTGGAAATTCTTCTAAGTGTGGAGTTTTGGAACTTTAAAATATTCCTCTAAAATCAGCCGAAATACGAATTCCGATTTACTCACCTGTTATCAGGAGAGACCTCAGTGCTGCATCTTTCAGCCCAGTACTGGTCCTGAAAAGTAATTTTAACCGTACTTACCAGTAACTTGAATTTCCTTCCATAGGCTAACATTGACTGGTATCACTTGGAAATTCTTCTAAGTGTGGAGTTTTGGAACTTTAAAATATTCCTCTAAAATCAGCCGAAATACGAATTCCGATTTACTCACCTGTTATCAGGAGAGACCTCAGTGCTGCATCTTTCAGCCCAGTACTGGTCCTGAAAAGTAATTTTAAGCGTACTTACCGGTAACTTGAATTTCCATCATAGGCTAACATTGACTGGTTTCACTTGGAAATTCTTCTAAGTGTGGAGTTTTGGAACTTTAAAATATTCCTCTAAAATCAGCCGAAATACGAATTCCGATTTACTCACCTGTTATCAGGAGAGACCTCAGTGCTGCATCTTTCAGCCCAGTACTGATCCTCAAAAGTAATTTTAACCGTACTTACCGGTAACTTGAATTTCCTTCATAGGCTAACATTGACTGGTTTCACTTGGAAATTCTTCTAAGTGTGGAGTTTTGGAACTTTAAAATATTCCTCTAAAATCAGCCGAAATACGAATTCCGATTTACTCACCTGTTATCAGGAGAGACCTCAATGCTGCATCTTTCAGCCCAGTACTGGTCCTGAAAAGTAATTTTAAGCGTACTTACCGGTAACTTGAATTTCCTTCATAGGCTAACATTGACTGGTTTCACTTGGAAATTCTTCTAAGTGTGGAGTTTTGGAACTTTAAAATATTCCTCTAAAATCAGCCGAAATACGAATTCCGATTTACTCACCTGTTATCAGGAGAGACCTCAGTGCTGCATCTTTCAGCCCAGTACTGGTCCTCAAAAGTAATTTTAACCGTACTTACCGGTAACTTGAATTTCCTTCATAGGCTAACATTGACTGGTTTCACTTGGAAATTCTTCTAAGTGTGGAGTTTTGGAACTTTAAAATATTCTTCTAAAATCAGCCGATATACGAATTCCGATTTACTCACCTGTTATCAGGAGAGACCTCAATGCTGCATCTTTCAGCCCAGTACTGATCCTCAAAAGTAATTTTAACCGTACTTACCGGTAACTTGAATTTCCTTCATAGGCTAACATTGACTGGTTTCACTTGGAAATTCTTCTAAGTGTGGAGTTTTGGAACTTTAAAATATTCCTCTAAAATCAGCCGAAATACGAATTCCGATTTACTCACCTGTTATCAGGAGAGACCTCAGTGCTGCATCTTTCAGCCCAGTACTGATCCTCAAAAGTAATTTTAACCGTACTTACCAGTAACTTGAATTTCCTTCCATAGGATATCATTGCCTGCTTTTTGCTGAAAAAGTTTCTAAGTGTTGATTTTTGAAACATACAAATATTCCTCTAAAATCAGCCGAAATTCGAATTCTGATTTACTCACCTGTTATCAGGAGAGACCTCAGTGCTGCATCTTTCAGCCCAGTACTGGTCCTGAAAAGTAATTTTAACCGTACTTACCAGTAACTTGAATTTCCTTCCATAGGCTATCATTGACTGGTTTCACTTGGAAATTCTTCTAAGTGTGGAGTTTTGGAACTTTAAAATATTCCTCTAAAATCAGCCGAAATACGAATTCCGATTTACTCACCTGTTATCAGGAGAGACCTCAGTGCTGCATCTTTCAGCCCAGTACTGATCCTGAAAAGTAATTTTAACCGTACTTACCGGTAACTTGAATTTCCTTCATAGGCTAACATTGACTGGTTTCACTTGGAAATTCTTCTAAGTGTGGAGTTTTTGAACTTTAAAATATTCCTCTAAAATCAGCCGAAATACGAATTCCGATTTACTCACCTGTTATCAGGAGAGAACCCAGTGCTGCATCTTTTAGCCCAGTACTGATCCTCAAAAGTAATTTTAACCGTACTTACCAGTAACTTGAATTTCCTTCCATAGGATATCATTGCCTGCTTTTTGCTGAAAAAGTTTCTAAGTGTTGATTTTTGAAACATACAAATATTCCTCTAAAATCAGCCGAAATCCGAATTCTGATTTACTCACCTGTTATCAGGAGAGACCTCAGTGCTGCATCTTTCAGCCCAGTACTGGTCCTGAAAAGTAATTTTAACCGTACTTACCAGTAACTTGAATTTCCTTCCATAGGCTAACATTGACTGGTTTCACTTGGAAATTCTTCTAAGTGTGGAGTTTTGGAACTTTAAAATATTCCTCTAAAATCAGCCGAAATACGAATTCCGATTTACTCACCTGTTATCAGGAGAGACCTCAGTGCTGCATCTTTCAGCCCAGTACTGATCCTGAAAAGTAATTTTAACCGTTCTTACCAGTAACTTGAATTTCCTTCCATAGGAATCCATTGTCTGGTTTTCAGCAGAAAAGTTTCAAAGTGTCGATTTTCACAATCTACAAATATTCCTAAAAAATCGCCTGTATGACTTAAACGCATTCTTTCAACTGTTTACAGGAGATGCACCAGTGCTGGATCCAGGATCCAACACTGAGTAAGATAAAGTAACGATAACAGTTTTTAACTTCTAAGTGAATTTCCTTCCATAGGATAACATTGGTGATTCTATGAGAAAAAGTTTCTAAGTGTGAACTTTTAAAGTACAATAATATTCCTTAAAAATCACGACTGTAACCAAAACGCTTTTACTCAACTGTTTACAGGAGATGTCCCAGGACTGAATCTAGGATCCAGTAATGTGGTTAGAAAAGTAATCCATAAAGTAACTAATTGCATTTAACTAGAAATTCACATTGAGCTGAATGTTGCATTGTGTTTGAAAATGTGTTGCCCATTGCAACAACTGTAACTACTGTACTTAAAAGTCTATTGCCTATGTGCAAAGTAATTAAACTAAAGTAATTCATTCTGAGAAAGTATTTTTTGTAATGTAATGTATAATGTAATTACAATGTAATTTAAAAAATAAAATATGTAAAAAAATTGTTTCTAAAAAATTTGGAAATCAGTATGAAAAAATGTATATAACAATTAATACATTTAAAAATTGTCATTTACAAAACCTTTGAAATTCACTGAAAAAACTGTAGGTTTCAGACATGTTATAGTTACAAATTAGCATTTAAAAAACCTTTGAAATTCACTGAAAAAACCATAGGTTTCAGGGACGTTATAGTTACAAATTAGCATTTAAAAAACCTTTGAAATTCACTGAAAAAACCATAGGTTTTAGGGACAGTTATAGTTAGTTGGACATTGCACTCGTACAAAACCCGTGAAATTCCCCCGTTATAGTTAGTCCAGCTAACTATAACTCGCGCCCCGCAATGCACTGCTGATGACGTCACATATTACATCACTCATGACATGGTCAGTGACATCACTGATGACATCACTGATGACATCTCAAATGACATCACTGATGACATCATCCACGTGATAATCTGATGCACCTCCTCACACCCTAATATAACCTTTGATACACCCACTCTAAATTACAGACTGCCATTCGCAAAACCATAGACACTCCAACACCAATAACTACATACCCACTCACTGATTCTTAGGTCTACGCACACATCCACTCACTCACCCGTACAGTCACTCATACTTACGGTCACTCAGTACAGGACTATCATATGCACTCATACTCCTATATAGACACTCAAACACCGCCACTCATCCATAGAGGTACTCACACACCTAGTCAGGCATGCAAATAATTAAACACACTACCATTTACTCACCTATACAGTTATACACACACCAGCTCACTTACTCATACAAATAGTAGCACATTCTTACGCTCTTATACAATCACTGATACAAGCACACACTCATCCATACAGCCACTATCACAATCACTCACTCTCGCTTATAGCTATTTATATACTCCAACACACATATATACTGCCTTTCACATATGTAGTTACTCACACATGTACCACTGGGACATACATTCACTCACTAACACACTCTTACACACACTTACCCACCCATACAGTCTATCACAGTTGCACTCTTGAAACCATCCACCCAGTGAATCACCCACTCACACATCTATGCACAGAGTTGCACACACCCCTCCCACACAAACACTCAGGCACCCATACAGATACTCAGACAAGCATTCAATAACTCATATAGACACTCATGTAGCTATTCACAAACACATGCAGCCACTTACACAGCAACAGACAGACGGATACAGACATTCACCCAGTTTAGTCACTAACCCATGCATTCAGTAAGATACGTTAAATCACTCACTTATAGAGTCAGTCACGCACCTACTAAATCATCCATACAGACACTTACACACCCACTCATTCTTCAATACGTCTTTTTCTATATATATTAAAAATATATAAACTTTACAGAAACACACAGTCACTGGATGATGTCATCAGTGATGTCATCAGTGATGTCATTTGAGATGTCATCAGTGATGTCATCAGTGATGTCACTGACCATGTCATGAGTGATGTAATATGTGACGTCATCAGCAGTGCATTGCGGGGCGCGAGTTATAGTTAGCTGGACTAACTATAACGGGGGAATTTCACGGGTTTTGTACGAGTGCAATGTCCAACTAACTATAACTGTCCCTAAAACCTATGGTTTTTTCAGTGAATTTCAAAGGTTTTTTAAATGCTAATTTGTAACTATAACGTCCCTGAAACCTATGGTTTTTTCAGTGATATATATATATATATATATATATATATATATATATATATATATGTGTATATATAATTATTATTATTTTTTTAAACCTTTATCATTTTCTCCCAACACAGAACATTTCAAAATTTTGGGCACTACAGGAATACGATGTAGTACATGCGATGAGTGAATCAAACAATGAAGCTCAACAAGGTGACGTCTTGCTCAGCGTTAAACAGAGCCCACCTAAAGCAATTGTCACACTATATGTAAACTACACCCTACATCCCACGTCCGATGGAGATTCCTCGCTCTCACTCTCAGAGACACTTGTATCTCACTCACTCCCCTCACACCAGATAAAGCACTTGCTCAGCACTCCCCAAGCCTCTAGGTCTGCCTGCAACTTGTCGTCAGTATTCACTTACCTAATGTGCACCTTCTCGGCCAGGGACCACTTTGAGACATCCCAGACCCACTGAGTCTCTGCAGGCACCCCCACTCTCATTCAAGCACTAAAGCCAACTGTAGAAAGCGATATGACATCTTGCGCATCTTAGGCTTAGCAATATTATTGAACAAACAGTGTTGCCTATCTGCTCACACCACAAAGCCATGTTCCTGCGCAATCTTTCCACCACAGCCACCCAGAAGGGGCAGCACAATTCCACGCCAAGTGCATAGTGTCAGCCACATCGAACTTACAACGAGGGAAGGAAGAGGATTTACCTGGATTGTACCTGTGCATTTTTGCTGGGGTCGCATAGGTGCAATGTAAGAAATGGAAATGTATCCGTTGGAAACGAGCGTTGCTAGACACTGTTTTCACTAGTGCGCAAACCCTGGCCCACTCCACATCTGGAAGGGGTGGACCCAGATCCGTCTGCTGTATCCCTAGCCATCCGCATAGGCTGTCTGCCTGAAGTGCTATACACAGTTGGGAAACCAGATGGTGTCCTGTGCCCATCGTCAACAATTCTCGCAACACAGTTGAATCTGGCAGTGCAGCTGGAAATTATACCCAGAGCTGTGTGACAATCTCCACCACACCTGCATGATTCTACATATACTTTAGCCCTATGAGATGTTTGAGTGGTGATATTTCTATTTGTAGAGTGAAAAGCTGTGGTGAGTGTTAGCAAAGGTATCTCAAGAGGAATGTGTTACTTTATAAAGTTTTATGAAATGAGGTTTGATATCATGTTAAAATGTATTTGTGAAAAAGTTTACTAGGTGAGGGTATGGAATTTTTCAGGAGAAATGAATAATACATTACTGGTGCATTAGATGTAAATATGTGATAGTGGGTGAACATTTTAGGAGGAACTGGAAACTTGACTCTGAGGAAATAATTATCTGCTTACATAAGCAGCAAAGAAGAGCCTTGTTACGACACGCAGGATTATTGTGCTGTTCAGCAATAACTACTTCTTCAGGCACAGTGTATTCAGGTTGGAAGGATGTGGAGGTGCATGTACAGTTGAGGAGTTCAGCACAAGCTAGGCTTTGTGAACTATAATTTATAGATGTGCTGCTTTACTGAGACTTTATTGCCACCTAGCCTGACATCACATACCAGGAAATGGAAGAGTGTTTTTCAGGCAAAGGTGGCTAAAATACTGGAAAAGAAGTGCTACCAAGATCAACATCCAGTAGGCAAATAAAGCAAAATGTGAATATACTACTACATGTATATGTATGTCAATGGAGGAGGAGGAGGGGGGTGATATAGACAAGTGGTTTCAGGCATATGCGGCCACGAGACTTATAACAGGCTCCAGAAAGTTTGACCACATCACCCCATATCTTAAAGCGCTTAATTGGCTACCTTATGAAGCAAGAATCCAACTAAAGATGGCATGTATCACACACAAAGCAATACATTACAAAACACCACTATACCTAGCCCAGAAAATCACATTATCAGGAGGCAGCAGATTCTCTCGGAGCAATGGAGATCTCTTACTGAAACCTGCGCTCTTCCGAAAGCAGAGAACTTATGACAGAGCATTCTCTGGTGCAGCACCAAGAATTTGGAACTCACTCTCCCTGAGCATTAAAAGAATCTTGTCCACTTCAGTTTTCAAAAAAGAAGCAAAGACTTTTCTTATGAGCAAATTCCTCCCATAATAACAGTAGACCAGACACTGTTAGGATACTTTCCTGTTCGCATACTATGATAATACAAATCGATCTCTAGTAGTCGTTAGGACATGTATATATGTTTTTGTAAGCACAAATGTCTCAGTCTCAAATTGATTTATGCTTGTTACTTTTGCTTAAAGGTAGTTTCAAACCTGCTGTCGAACGTTTAAGGCTATGTAAATGTGAAGCGCTCTGATACCCTAATTGGGTCATGTCCGCTATATAAAACACTGAATAAATAAAATAAAAAAATAAACATGAAGTAGCTCTAGAGGTACAGAGGATCTCTGAGGAGGATTGGAGAGCTGACCTTAAGAGTCATATTCCTGGCGATGGGCGTGAAAACCTACTGGCCCTAGAGAAGGGGAAAAAGTTGCGGTATTCCACTATAAAGGAGGCTCTTGTCAGTAAGTATGAATTCACCTCAGACGAGTGCAGGTGGAAATTCATGGGTAGTCAGAAACTGTGTCACCAGTCCTGGGAGGATTTTGTGGGGTAATTGTGAAATGTTTGTAAAAAGTACTGTTGTTTTTTAAGAAGGATTCTCAAACAGTTTTATACTCGTCTTTTTTTTTTCAAAGAAAACTGGGAAAAAGGAACTGGTTTCAGACTATGAAAAACATGAAGGTTCAATGGGGAGATAAGAAAATAATTAAATATTTCTGCTGACAGTACTTTCCACATCTATATGATTGAGAACGCAGTACTTGCTGCTTTAGTCTTTTTTCCTCAGTGTCTTTTGGAATGCTACATGTAATATACTGTTCTATGGAAGAAAGTACTGACTCATCTGTGTCTGTTTCAAATTTAGGTGCATCTTTTACCCAGAACAGCATATGAATATGAGGTGCAACCCCTTGCTTGGCACTCTTTTTGCAAAAAGAAATCAGTAATTTCTACAAGAGGTGGATTTCGTTTGTTGCAGACGAAGGACAGCATTGTTTGAAATCCCTGCTTAAAGTACCTGCAAACATTTGCTGGATCCAAACAGCAAAATTCTCCTGGTGTCTTTAATTTGTTGTCTTTAATGTTACAGTTTGTTTGTCTGAAAATGTCATGTAAGTCATCCCATTGATATTCTGCACAGCTCTGACTTAGAAACCAAGTTGGTGTTCTTAAATTTCTTCATACTGTAATTTCTGACATACACATAATAAGCAGTTTTTTTCTACAATCTTTATGATTGTTTTCCCACATTGATAGTTCTTTCACCAGTACATTACTTTTGGTGTATGAGCATAGAACCTGAGAACAGTAGAAAAGTGAAAATGCACCGACCGAAGACTTTTGTACAGTGACAAGTATGTGCCAATTTGTACAGTGAGTAAGCACCTCACTTAAATTTATGAAGGCAGGTTGTATTATAATGACTGCAGCTGATGGTGGCTCTCCCAAGGGTGCTGTAAAGAAGGACGGTCCTGCTGCACCTAGTTTGTCCCGCAGCATTTCGCTGGAACCCCTTTCTGGAATTGTTTTTAAGTACTTCCACATGGAAGTTGACCCATGTAAATAATTGTATGTTGTGTCCCTGGATAACTGCTTGCAGCAAACATTACAGTACAGATATTTATCTGTAATCTTCTTTTCCCTCCACAGTATTGTAAGATGCTTCAAAACATCACTTTGTTTTGGGCTTCCTGAAGTACTTGTGCACAATTTATCAATGATGTCACTGATCATGTCATGAATGATGTAATATGTAAGGACATAAGCAGTACATTGCAGGGGTGTAAGTTATAGTTAGATAAGATAACTATACCTGCTGAATTTAAATGGTTTTGTACGAGTCAAATCTGATCCTAACTATAACTTCCCTGTAACCTTTGTTTTTTTTTATCCAGCACGCTTCATAAAGAGTGCTGAGTAAATTGCAGGAGTCAACACACAGCCAACATACAGTGGTGTGAATTCAATGGAGCAGCCACCACCGATAAGGAAGATAACCAAGAAAAGTAAGCATTGATGTGTCTATGATCGAAACCCCTAACCAAAACAGCTGAATTGTCGAGACCCCCACAGTGGTGAGACTGGACGGTAACTATGAACGGAAAAACTCACATGAGGTAAAAGAGCTATAGGGAGGGCAACAAGAGGGTTGTACACTGAAAAGGGACTGAAAACAAATGGTGTTTGGAGGGTGACATACAAGAAAAAATACAATGATTGAGGCAGAGATTTCATTGAATTGTTGAACAAAGGTATTGCATGTACATGTTAGGGAATGGTTCATAAAATATGGAGATAGAGGCCAAAGAAGCCACCCGCCAAGCCACATTGGTATCACTTGTTGATGAAACACATGTTAAGGAAGTGCCAGCAAAAAGTGGTATGGTGAGAACACCAAGAACAACAGGAGATGCTAAAACAAAATTGCGAGAATTGGAAAGATTAATGCACAAAGAAATAATTAAATGGTGGGAGGTATCCATGCTCGAAAATTAGATAGTAGTACAGAGTACCAATAGGATTAAGAATAACATTAATGCCTAGCCAAGGGGAAACCATCATCAAATTACTTCAAGAATGGGGGTAATTTATGCTTAAATTCTCATTAGGCCTGTTGGAGATTCTATTTAAACATGGCAACATAGCCTTGGAAAGTTTTAAGATTACATTAAAGAAACTAAGGTGTAGTTACCTTGCTGTGCTGCACTGCGTGACAGGGTAAAGGCAGGAATGTGCCTAACTTAGGGGCTCATTACGATGGCGTAATGATCGCCACCGCCGAGCCGGGGGTGGCGACCGTTACGGCATCGTAACGAGTAATACCCCCCACCATATTATGATGGCGGGGGGTATCGCGGCGGACGCAAAGTCCGTCCGCCGCTTTTCCGGGTGGTTGAAGGCCTTTCCATGGCGGCAATGCCGCCATGGAAAGGCTGGTGGGGATTGGCTTTGGGGGCCCGTTGCGGGCCCCCGGGGCTTGGGGGGATGGCTGGGTGCACTTGGGGGGTACCCATGGTACCCCCCTGCAGTTCCCTGCACCAAGTGGCAGGCACCGCATGGTGCCTGCCACGTGGTGCAGGGAAATGCCAGGCATGCAATTTTGACATTGTGGCGGGTGCTGCAGTAAGCAGCACCCGCCGCGATGTTAAAATGCGGAATGCGACCGCCAGGGTGGCAGTCGCATCCTAATTCGCGGTGCGGGACCACCGCATGTCTGGCGGCCGGTCCCAACACCGCGAGAATGAGCCCGCCATCCTAATAGGCCCCCAAGTAAATATGGCATAATTTATGTGATTTCCCTTGTGCTGGCGCCCTTTTGGCAGCCTAGCGCTAATGCAGGCACCCTTGCACCATGGTGCAAGAGTTCCTGAGTTACATGCAGGATTGTTTTTGTGCACCCAGGGGCACCTTTCCACACAGAAACATTCCTGGGAGGCATATTCCTCGATCTATGTGAGCTGTAGAATGCAGCACACATTGGAAGAGGAAGAGACAATGAGAAATTGAGATATTTCTCATTGTCACGCCTCCCCTGGGAAAGTGCAAGATTTCGGTGCCTTCCTAGGTTTACAAGTTCTTGTAAATCTGGGTATGCGTCAAAAGACATGGGAGTTGTGTGGGAACACCCACGCAACGCCCATGAAAAGCCTACCCAGGGCAGAATGATGCAACGCAGCAATTTCTGCTGCATTGTGTTGCTCCACATTTTTTAAACCATCCAATGTGGCTTTGTGTAGCTTCAAAAATATGACTCAGATGTTTGATTTACGCATGTACCACTTCGCATGGTGCAAATGTGATGCAACCCTCATGTTAATAAGCCCCTTTGTTCTTATTTCTGAGCCTCTACATACAGATCCAGATTCAAAGTGTCAAGACAACGCATGCAAGGAATTCCACCAGTTAATCATCACATTCTTATTACTTCAATTATCACCTACATCTTTGATTAACAAGCCTAATTGACTGTACCTAGTGGAGCTGCGGGCAGAACAAACCAACAGGGTTAAGCGCCTGCTTCAGCACAATTTTAGCGGTTCAGCATCAGCACAAAAAAGTTACATTTCTGCAGATGAACGGGAAAAAACCTGTTAGGTGTAGGTCGCAAGCAGTCAAATCACTTAAGCATGCGGCGAGAAGGTTTGCATATATTAAAGGTTTCATCATTTGAGGCTGCCTGTTTAATTGTGAAATGGCGATAACACACCAAGTTGCAGGTACATTAATAAATTGTTTCACTACGATTGGACTAGAAGTCAAAAATAGACTGGTTATTGTTTATTGGTTAATTGGCCTAGCAATGCTTGATGGTCCCTTTTCATGCAAAGAAAGAAACCCACCTAACCTCTGGTTAGGGTGACCAACCGTCCGTAATTTCCACAGACTGTCGGTGAATTTGCTTTAATGTCCGTTGTCCATGAAGGAAGTTTCCACAGATGCCATTTGACTGTAATCATAGCCTTTGTGCTAAAGGACAAAGGTTAACTGCAACAATTGAGATGGCTCAACTGAAGCAGAAGGGAGGAGGGTCTCCTGTGCAATGAGTCAGAGGGACGGTCAGCCAGGGTGCTGGTCTGCTTCAGAAATATGTAAATGTGAGTAGCTGGGTAATCTGCGCATGTAAAGGCTGCTTGAATGCCAGTATAGGTGTTAATAGATAGAGTTCACTTTAAGCTGCCTGAAGTGAAAGATTTCTTCTTTTTGAGAGTTATTGTTAGGGTGTTCCAAGCTGAGATGTGAAGTGTTTCCTTTTGATGGAAAGTTGTAAAACTGTTTGCACTAGATGCAATCTGCATATTACCAAAATGCACACTTTGAAATCACTTTTTTATCTTTAACCTAAATTTATTTCCGCATTTTGTGGCAGGCAATATACTGTGTGTAATGCAAATTTAAAGCAGTGACTTATACAGTCACAGTCCTTTCTGTGAGGGGCACGGACCTAATAGCACAAAAATACACAAGTCATTATGCCCAACTAGCCAAACAAGAATCTTTTCCATGTGCTCTGGTTGCCTGCACATAAAATTGCAGTGATCACATTAATCCCCTATATGTGCTGCAGCATCAGCACACATAGAAACAGGAAAAACACAAGGAGAAATTGACGTATTTCTCCTCTTACACCCCTCTTGGGGAGGAGTAGTACTTTGACATATTCCTAGGTCTACCACTAATTGTAAATCTGAAAATGCACCAAAATCCATGGGTGGATGTGTGGGAACACCCACGCTCCACTCATGGAACATCTCCCTGGGGCGAAGTAATGCAAGGCAGCGATTTGTGCTGCCTTGCGTTACTCCAGATTTATCCAGCCATGCAGGGCTGTTCAAGGTGGCCTTGCTTGGCTTGATAAATCTAACTTTAGTGTTGCATTGCCCTTGTGCCCTTTTACGTGGCCCAAGAGAGATGCAAAAGAATGATAAATATGCCCCTATGGGTGACCAGGAAACCTGGGTGCAAATCCCAGCTCACTCACGTGACCAAATTGTGTGATTTAAGTCAAATCAACTTACTTCATTTGAGAGCACTTTCAAGTAATTCAGTTCAAGATGGGTTCTCTAAAAAATCTCACTTGTACATGATATGGGTGCTTCTAATTAAACTAGAAAAGGTGGTAACTACATGTATGATGTATGTAAGTTCTCCTCTGAGATCTGTGTGTACATTCCATTTTATACCAAGGCAGGGTTGACTTAGTCTTTCAGCCTTTAGAGACTTATTTATTTAATAAGGTTTGTAAAATCTACCCCACTGCGAATAGATCAATAGGATGGCCCTTTTTCTAATTTGTGAATGCTGCTCATGAGCAACCTATGCGCCCTTCCCTCCATGCCTTGTTTTTTGGGGGAAATTAATTATGTTATATTAGAGTATGAAATGATTATTGTATTTTTTTTTGCTGAGCTCTGCCTCATTAACTTCTTTAGGGTTGATGTCTAGTGGAGAGTGAGATGAGCAGAATGTGAAAAAGTCACTTACCTTAATGTTTCCCAAACTGTTTGCCATGGATATTGAAATGTTTAGGAACATAATCAAAATGTTTCTGTTGCTTTTTCTCCAAGAGAGATTGGGTAGATTTGGGCAGGGGTGATGCCCTTCACACCATGCTAAAGGACATCAATTTACTGTTGAGTAAGGACATACAGCACCATTTGAATGTAGCATACCTAGAGGCAATCTCATGTAGCACAGTGCATAGAAATTGTAAATTAGTGCAGTATAAACAAGCATTTGCAATGCAATCGGTCTCGCCTCTGGGACCTTAGATGTATTTAGCTATGCAGCACATTAGCCTGGGTGCTGAAACATCTACTGTTCTTTAACATGGAGGGAAAGTAAGCACCAAACTGCATGACACGCCATATATGGGAACACATGGAGAGAAATATTGCCTTTCAGCTGGAAATAGTATAGTCCAAAGCTCTGTTTTTAATATATAAAATCAGTGCCTTCGGTGGTCATATCACTGAAAATACAAGATTTGACAAAAATATTATTGTCTATGGGTGCTAGTGGAAGACAATTTCTATGGACTGGAATCTTCTAGAGAATGCTAAAGTGATTCTGGTATTTTACTGACCTCTGCTGGTCGTTTTCTATCTAGAAAGTTAAATAGACGCAGTTGCCAGAAAAATAAAAAAATAAAGTCCCTCAGCAGAAAGCAATTCTGGTATTTTACTGACCTCTACTGGTCGTTTTCTATCAAGACAGTTAAATAGGGGCAGTTGAACAGAAAAAAAGTCCCTAAGCGGAAGCAGACAAGTCCTAGGGATGATCTCCAGAGCCCACAAATACATACACATATAAGTATATACTAAAGTATATACAAGAGGTCTCAAATGCTCGACCTAAAAAAGTGAACAAATGCATTGGAAAAGTAGTGGGGTATGGCCGCACCTTGGATGTGTCCGAAAAATTGATCTTTTGTCCTGAATTTATGTCCTGAATTTTGACCCTTTGTCAAGAATTTTTTACAGTACTGTCCTGAATTTGCTTCCATGCCAGGTGGTCACCCTACCCCTGGTTGAGCAGTGAAAGACAGATGCCATTTGAGCTGCCATTTGAGCTCACCCTCCTGAACACCTGTGCCACTGAACATACTGCCACAGTTATAGTCACTGCATATAACAAGCACAGGCCTTATGCCAGTAGAACCCCTGCATTCAGTATATGCTCTAAACTATGGGTCACCTGGAATCCATTCAAACTAACATTGTAGATAAGCAAAGAAACAAAATCTAAGCATACAATGAATGTAGTAAAACTAATCCACTCTAGCCATATGGGTGCTTCTAATTAAACTAGAAAAGTATAGTAACTACATGTGTGATGTATGTAAGTTCTCCTCTGAGATCTATGTGTACATTCCATTTTATACCTAGGCAGGGTTGACTTAGTCTTTCAGCCTTTAGAGACTTATTTATTTAATAAGGTTGGTAAAATCTACCCCACTGCGAATAGATCCATAGAATGGCCCTTTTTCTAATTTGTGAAAGCTGCCCATGAGCAACCTATGCGCCCTTCCCTCCATGCCTTGCTTTTTTTGGGAAATTAATTATGTTATATTAGAGTATGAAATGATTATTGTATTTTTTTTTTTGCTGAGCCAATAAATACAATTTGAATCTGATAAAGTCCTGTTTCAGGCATTCTGTGTTTTAAATGTTCGATATTAGGGACAATTGGGTAGAATGAAACAGAAAGGTTACCATTAAGTGATCAAAATTATTTTGGTTTTACGGATAGGTAGGTAGAGTGAAATGCTTTGGAGTCTACACGATCCATTGCCAGCTTTCTTGTTTCACCCACTCCTT
Source organism: Calotriton arnoldi (assembly GCA_963921515.1). Taxonomy (NCBI): domain Eukaryota; kingdom Metazoa; phylum Chordata; class Amphibia; order Caudata; family Salamandridae; genus Calotriton; species Calotriton arnoldi. Next base: position 1,196,803 of record CAWUFW010005113.1, read on the forward strand.
CCAAGGAGAAACCCTGATATTGAAATTAAAAACGGGCAAGATGCCTCAGAGAGGGGGCACTGGCTGTGAACAGCTTTCATGATCAGCAGGTGGCAAGCTGGAATGCGGATTGTGGTGAATTTATCTTAAAACCCATATTGCTTCTATTCAGTATCACATCAGAACGATCTATGATACATACTGCTCAACAGATTCATAAATTACATTTATTTTCATACAAAAAAGATCATCATAACATTTTATTACACACTTTAATGTGCACACTGAATAATTAAATATACTCAGTTATTCACACATAGCTTTGTTATTACATTCCCGTAAACAAAATTAAACAAAAGTTATTCTAGATCCTGTACCCTCCCATCTTCATGCACTGATTTATACTCTATTATACTCAGATTTCTAAACCTCACGCATAGGCCTAAGGCAAAAGTATATGTATCATGCGTACTACAAGTATATCACACACGATTGTGCCTTGGCCACTGAATCACACACAAGAGCTGGCCATGGACGTTTCAGTGGCTAGTGCTCTTTTCTTGCCACCTTCCTCAGGACCAGCATATATTAAATATAGCTTTTCTAAGGGGTACCAAGGCTTATTATCTGTTTCCTCTGCAACGATGTTCATTCATCTCTTCTGTTCCAATACTTAAAGTCTTACTTCTCCATGCTTTAGTATGTACTGTCTCTGTTATACAGAATCAGACCTCAGGAGTCACTCATTCTCTTTATCCAATGGCTTTATTCATACATGTTCTAATTTCAGGGCTTCATGTGACTTCTATTCCTCATTCAACACTGTACATACCGCCCTAAAAAAAACTCTTCCCAGAAGAGGAGGCATAAGAGTATCACACTAGTTCCTCAAATCCTGTTTTATTTCCTGTCAGGCGCCTGATGCTGTTGCACCTGCCCCTCTGATGGTAGTTTATCTGCTTATCATGACTTCTGCTTATTTCGTTTTTAGGGGATGCTGACATGCAGAACATGTTATGCCAGGTCTTACGAGAAATTGCATAGCAGGTCCTTTCCCCTCTTATTTAAATGGGAAGCATAAATCTTCTAATTGGTAGAAGCCAGCTCTTTTCACTGGCTGTCCTACATTCCAGCATACGCTGATATTTTGAAGCATTTAGTGTGCCGCACATTTCTGTTCCTCCAATTAGTTGTTGGGGCCGAAGTCCCAGAGACAGAGTATCAATATGATACAATGCTTCCCTGCCTGCCGGATTGGACAGGACGTCATGCATCAGGATCTGTAAAGTTACCCTTTTTAGCAGAAGGGCTATCAGGGCATAGGCAGTTTTTCTATCAGCGAGAGGCTTTTGTTATTTTTCCTACAAAGATACTAGGGGGCATATCAGCAACAGACGGCGATAAATATCGCAAAGCGCGCTAAGCGCTTTTATATTTATCGCCGCCTATCGCAGGAATTTATCGCCCGGATATTGCAGTTATCAACAACGCATTTTTCCAGGGCGATAAATAATCCCGCAAAAGCGGAGTTATGCGGGAATATCGCTGGAAATCCAGCGATATTCCCGCAGCAATAGGGGAAATCTTGATGATAGGGAGATGTGGATTCAGCCACTGAATCCACCTCCCATGTCAAAGATAGGGTAGTCATGAAAAAAGCAGACGTACAATACCGGCGATAACAGCGGTTAGCGCTGTTTTTAATGTCGCTATGGGTGTCCTGGGCCGTATTGCAAATACGGAGAAGGACAGTTAGCGATCATTTACCATTAGTTTTCGCAGGGAACGCCTACTTTGCATCTCATTAGAGATGCAAAGCGAGGCATAAACAAAACGGGAGCTGAATTAAGGAAACACGCGATAGCGTGTCCTTGGAAATAATGCGATATAATTATCGCCGCTTTTCGCCCAAAAACGGACACTAAAGCGGCGATAATTATATCGCCAGCCCTTGATGATATGCCCCCAATTTTGCTACATTCTGTTCGAAATCTGCTAGGCATGATCTCCTCTCTGCTAAATAGATCCAAGCACAGAACATAGGGTCAGATGTACGAAGCATTTTCGAATCGGTAAGCAGTCACAAACGGCTTACCAACTAGAAAAAATGCATTTTCCTATGTAAGAAAGACAATTGCAGCATTTTTTTTACCAAAGTGAATATTTTGCAATTCGATATTTTTAGCGACTCGTAATAGAGAGTAACCAGTATTTGAAAATCACAATCCATATGTAAGAGGCAGTCACAAACTGAGTACAGTCACAAACTGAGGGGCAGATTTACAAGAAACTGACGCATCTGTACCGATGCGTCAGTTTCCCTGCGCCTCCATACGAAACCCTTGAGCCACCATGGATGAGCTGTATTTACAATACGGCGCACCATGGCACAAGGATTGACAGATGCATCAGAAATTCTGATGCATCTGTTGACCCAAAAGTGACGCATTGCTGGAGTTGCTCATGAAGGTGACGCAACTCCAGCAATGTGTCACAACAGATAGGTGTGTCCCATTTAAAAAGCCTTGCACCATTCCTAACGCCTGGTCTGAGCAGGCGGACGGATTTTGACGCAGTGAAGGTGTAGAGTGACGCAGTGAAATGTTGTAAATTTCACTGCGTCAGTTCTACATGGCTTTTTGCGTGGGAACGCCCACCCTGCATACATTATTCCTGACGCAATTGATTGTTTTTTGTGCAGGAAGGTGCCCCTTCCTGCACAAAGACAATCTCCCCACGATGCAGGCATCTTTGCACCATAGTGCAAGGGTGCCGGCGCATGGCAGCAGTGTGTGCGCCAGCGCAGAGGGAAGCACAGAGATGCAACATATTGTTGTAAATATGTTACATCCCTGTGCTTTGAAACTAACGCAGCGCGGCACAGCAAAATGACTTGCGGCACCATGCTGTGTTTGTTTCTTGTAAATCTGCCCCTCTATTCCCACAAACTGAGGAAGAATTCTATGTAAAGTACACTGTAATTTTGGAACTTATGGCTTTAATGTGATAATCTGCCTAGTAGTTCTATCCCCACCCATGTGCAGGTATAATGTTCTTTGCACTTCTTAGCCTCAGGTAGTTACCAAGGTGTAATAGCTGCAGCCGGTGGGGTGCCACAGAATGCTCTATCTCGAGCCTTTTGTGCATTGCAGGATGCTATGTTAATGCACAATAATTCTCACATTTACTTTCCTCACAATGCGCAAGTACTAAATATATAAAATCAAATTTTTAAAGGATTGCCAATTTTCCACTATTGATTGGCTGTATAGATGGTACACATGTTCCAATCTGCAGTGGTACATTGATGACATCTTGGTCATTTGGCATCGAGATGAAACAACCTTCGAACTGTTCATTACATGGCTCAACAGTAGGAATTCTTACTTGAGGTTCACTATGACAGCAGACAGAAATACTGTGTCTTTTCTCGACATCACCATCACAGCCAAGAGTGGCAGACTTACTACCTCCCTGTATAAAAAGCACACAGACCAAAACAGCCTCCTGCATGTCAACAGTGTTCACCCCGTGCGCTCAGAGAAAATCTGCCCATAGGGCAGTTCTTAGGTTTTAGGAGGAATTGCTCTGATGTGCGAGACTTCAAGGAAGAAGCTGAGATTGTCACCACAAAACCTAAGGACAAAGAATATCCTGAGAAGATTATTGGAGGAGCTTGTAATAGGCACGTAACATTCTGAGAGAGACCTTGCTCAAAACCAACAGGATAATGATACATTGATCTTCATCAGCACCTATCACTCCTCGTCCAACACCATCAAGAACATTGTTGACAAACACTGACGGATATTGAAATTCAGCCAGTTGTCCTTCACCAAAGCACTATTTTTGTTCAAACGAAACAGAAGCATCAGAGACAGACTGGTTCATAGCAACATATGGCAAAGAACAACTGAATAATAGACTATACTTTTGGATCTTCCTCCAGTGACAGGGCACTACCCCTGCAGAAACTGTTCTTTGTGTCCTCTAGCCAAACAGTCAAAAACATGAGACCTTCGGCTCCCAATTATGTGGGAACAGAGAACACACACTAATTGCAACAGTAGCAATGTCATCTGCATCATTACGTACCCATGTGGCCTTCGCTATATCGGAATGACCACCAGAAAAATAAAAACCAGGAGCAGGGAACACAGGATCATAGTATGGTGTAAGAGAGCTTCCATGAAACTGACTACACATTTCTTGGAGAAAATCCGTAGCGACAAAGACATGAGATAGTCATTCATTGAAAAACTCACTCCTCACCCATGAATTAACAATAAATCCTAGAGAAAGAACATAGGTGTGTTTATAAACTGCAGACAAATAAAAGAGGGCTAAACGATCATATACCATGGAAAAAAAATTGACCCTCGGGTAGATCACGGTAGAACACTTAAGACCATCATTAGCTATGAGTCCTGGAATTTGGAATATAATTTTTCTTCCAATGCTTAATCAGGATGTGAACTGTGGCTCATTCTGAGTTTCGTTCTTATGAGTTCACTGCAGTAGCGTTTTATCAGGAATACCACACGTAGACTCCTCTTTCTTGATGAGGGCCAGCTGCCGCTTACATTATGCAATGCCAACCCTACTTCGCCCCCCGAAGGGTACATTTTACCTATTGCAAGGGTAAGTATAAACAATTCATGGCATGCCATTACATATATACTTGTATATACATCCCATGACCTTCTTGGTCCACATGAAGAATGGTCGTAAAACCATGAGTACTTCTCATACATTGTTTGGCCACAACACTGAATAATCTATGTTTGAGTCAGCGAAAGCACCAGAATGTGGTTCACAAGCCTCATATGTAAAACAAAAGTTATGACATGTATTTGTCACCTAAACACCTGAAAAATAACAAATACATTCACTATATCTTAAGTTTGCCACAAGCAGAGGTTGTAGCTCCTAGATTCCCCCCAAAAGCACTGCGGCGCCTGCTTTCATGAAGAGTGATAATATCTGTGGCAGATATGCTGCTGACACTGGACTGATCCTCACTTTCAACACCGACTACTTAAGTGCCACTTGCAGTTTGTGAGGTTTGCAAGTTTCTACAGCATTTGTAATTTGAATGAGGCCTCGAGCTACATCTCCGCTGTAGAAGCCTATTTCAACTTGTAGGCTCACAGTATGCCATGAAAATGTGGATGTGGCATGTGCAAGAGATTAATTACCCTACTTAAGCCTTCAAAACGTACAGAGGGGTCGATTTTGAAACATTTTGCGCTGAGTTAGCATCAAAAAAGAGACTCTAACCAGCTCAAAATGTTTTTGGTGGAATTTACTTTCCAGTGCGAAACTTGTTTTGCACTGGAAAGTACCCTCAAAGTAGCACAGAGCAGTACGAAGCACTGGTTTACGTTACTTAGCACCAAGGGGGTGTTACATGGGTAGTAAATGGCTGGTCCTATGCAACCACCCATGCCTTTTGATGCAAAACTCTATCTACAAAGAATTGTAGTCAGGGTTTAGTGCCAAGAGATAACGCCAGTTCTAAGGAGGCACTAACAGGTAAAATGTTTTTATTTCTCCTTTGTTTTCCAACTTTGCATGCGTGCTTCACTGTGCAGCACACCTACAAAGTGGGAAAAGGTTTTAAATTTGTCTAGGCATGATATTTTGTACAGGAAGGATACCCTTCCTGTACAAATTCTATCCTAGACTAAAGCACACACCCTAGCGCTATGGCGCTAAGGTATGTGCGTGGCACTCGGCAGCTGAAATCAGCGCTGGTGCTAGGGAGAAGGGAGGAGAGTGCCATACCTCTGTAGATATGGCGCTCTCTTGCTCCCTCCCTGTCACTCAACGCAGTGCAGCCTCTTTGGGTTCTGTGCTGAGCTGCGTTGCGTGTATGTTTTGAAAATCTGGGCCAGAGTGTTGACATTCCCTACGTCTTTGACTCATATTATTCTGATTTAATTCAATACATACAGTCTTCATTGCATCTGTCAAAATATCAACTGTTTCAATCATGGCAATCTGGTTTTCAGCACAGTATTTGCAAGTTTTTGAAAACTAAATGTAATGCTTTTCTCAATGTTTGTCAGTTTCTGATTGACAAGCTTAATTTCTTTTTGTTGCAGGTGCTGAACTTTAAGCATTGATGCCTCCAAAGAGTTGGACATTTTCATCACTATTACCAGTTCTCAACAGGGCGAGTGCAAGCTCCACATCTTCCCTGCAGTTGTCTTGGCCTCACTACTGGTTCCTGGGGAATAATCTGTGTGCCTCTTCCACAAACGGCTTGTACTGATTGTGTATGCTCTGTGACTCTACATTCACATATACACAGATGAGCCTTCTGGCTTTTAGGAAAGCCTTGAAAACATGGCTCTTTTCTGCTAACTAACTCTAATATCTTGGGCTTCCTTTCTGCTATCAGCCAGTGCCAAGATGCCTTTTAGGCAATTGAGCGCTATAGAAATGTATACGTGCTTTGACGAAGCCAAAAACAAATATTATTTTTAGCAACAGTGCTATATTACACTTACCACAAGCGGTTCCTGGAATTTCAGAATTCAATGACTGATTCTGCCTTCAAAGTAGTTTTTAAAATTTCTCCTATGGTAGTTGGCAGAGGGATTATGGGAGGACGTTCTCTAGTAGCTCTGGTGTCACTTAGTTGGTTTGCAACCTTCTCGTTTATTTGTGATCTGAGATCATATCATTGTTTTCTGATTTCCTCAATGGATCTATGCGTCACTACAATAGAGTTGATTGTCGTCTGCATTGTCTCCATATCATCTTTTTTTGGGGGTTTCTGGCTTTGTGAGAGATGATTTCCATAAAAGTTTGTGATGGTGACAGAAACACTCCTCAGTTAATATATCTAGTTCTTTTTCAGAAAATGTAATGTTGCTTTTCCGGGCGCCAGCCTTCTTCTCTGTGCCTTTTCTTGACATTTTAGATGTCTTTTAGGGTGGATGGCACATACACAGGTACATCTTCTTTGAAACCTGTCCAGAGTCTCCAGCATTCACAATCTGCTCTTTTCTACCAAGCAACACTTCCTGATTGTGATATCATCAGGCAATTATAAAATGCAACGGTCGCTAATTGCGACCGGATTCACAATTTAGGAAATCAAAGAATGTGATTATCTAAACAGCGTGTCGGGTCTGAAGTCCAATCCACGTGAGATTCCACAGGAGCAAAGAAATTAGTTCCCCCTCACCTTTAGACAACAACTCCTGGAGGAGGTATAGTGACTCACTCACAAGACGCTGCTAACCAAAAGTAAGGGGAATAACGCATAGAGTGACCACCACTCTTTCCCCAAAGATGACACCAGGTAGCGTGGTAGTGGGGAGCTGGTTCCACAGAGAAGCTAAACAATAAAGAGATAACAAATAAGACTGGCTTTACTCCTCATGAACTAAACAGCAGTCAAGAACATTAATGCATGTCACTTCCCAACATATGCAGTTCACTTACCAGTGAGAGAGTCCCAGGATATTCTGAAATTTCCCAGCGTCGTATGAGCGCATAACCCAGGCTCAACTGATGAAAGACCACGAAGTGCAGGTAAGGGAATACTGAGAAAAGGAACTACTAAGGGACGTCAAACACAACCACTCACTTCCACAATCATTCAAGGTCACGTTGGGTTTATTCAAAAGAGGGAGAGTCCACTAGTTTGTTAAGGGGAGCAGGGATTCAAAGAAATACTGACCGGCTCCGTAGGGAGAGGAGCGGATCAGCGGCGCTCACGCTTTCACGAAAGCGGGAGAGGAAAAGATGGCGTGGCGTACTGGCCGGCTCCGTAGGGAGAGGAGAGGATCAGCAACGCACGGTTTCACGAAAGCGGGACAGGAAAAGATGGCGTGGCGCGCTGGCCGGCTCCGTAGGGAGAGGAGCGGAACAGCGGCGCACACGCTTTCTCGAAGGCGGGTCAGCAATAGATGGCGTGGCGCGCTGGCCGGCTCCGTGGGGAGAGGAGCGGATCAGCGGCGCACACGCTTTCATGAAGGCAGGTCAGCAATGGAAGGCGTGGCGCGCTGGCCGGCTCCGTGGGGAGAGGAGCGGATCAGCTGGCACACGCGCGTCAGTGAAGGAACAGAACTTCTAGGGGGTAGCAGAAGTAGATAAGGTAACTCGGGATAGAAGAGTTCAAGCCGGATACCAGGAATCAATCCAGAGAGCAAGTACTCAAATCGGAGCTCGGAGGGGGCGTGGTCACTAGTTAGGGATAGTAAGTCAAGCATTGGCAACTGGGTGAGACGGCCTCTTATAGCAGTTAGGGGTCGTCTCAAAAGAACTCACTCTGTGAACTAACGAGGGAAGTACACATGCATCAAGGTACCGATATTTCTCCTACAAGGTCATCTGCTGCCTAAATCCTAACACAGCGCAACGACCAAATAACGATTTGCTATTTTTCCTGCGACTACTATCGTACATTTTTGAATAGCGATTTCCTAATTGTGATTTCAAATTTCTCGCACTTAGGAAATCACAAATTGGATGCTTTGTACATCTGGTCCATAGTCCTTTAAGATTTTGGGATACCCAAGAAGACACCCCTCAAAGAGAACGCCTATGACTTTTAGGGATAGAGGTTTCTCGACTGACTGCCAGAGTCCCTGGCATAAGAGGCACCACCATGGCAGATCCACCTCTCCTGCATCTAGGGATGTACCTTTCCCTGCTCCAAGACCTCTGCCCAAAACCCTAGATCCAACTATATCAAAGAATTAATTGAATAAACCACAGAGGCAGTCCCAAATGAAAGGTTTCCAATTCCTCTACCTCATTTTATCACAACATCTGAAGATAGTCTACAATCACTTTGGAAGTCAGATCCCAGAAGGAGAATCTGGTGATGCAGATAATTTTGTTTCTTACTTGAAAGAAAGTGATTGCCTTGATATAGCAGCAAAAGGGAAATATATATAGAAAGAGGTCCTGATACAAGTTATCACTCATTTTTCTAACCAATTTGGGCCTTCACTTCAGTCTACTCCAGAGACCGAAAATCCAATCAAGTGAGATTGATATTTTCCTACAGAGTCTTTCCTCTTCACCAGTGCATTTGAAAGATGCTACTACATGACTGGAAGGAAGCAGAAAAATCATCAGTTACATGCTTTTGGACTAAGTTGTATCTAGTACAAGATTTTGACAATGCCTTTCATGAGGTAATGAAGGTAAATATGTTTTTACCTTGTCTGGCAATACATTTTTAATAGCCTCAGAAGATGATTCTCCTGTGAATTCCAGAGGTAGGTGTGTGGAACATGCTCCTAAGCGTGAACATGCAGCTTCTGATTCTGCCTTTCAAGCTCAGACTTATGCAACTTACTGTTCTCAATCCATGATGATGGACTTCCAAGATCTCCTTCTACTATAGAAGACAGTTCAGACTGTGCAGGTCTTATTAAGATTGTAGAAAATCCACTACAATTCATCTATGACATTGCACTGAATACTTTGAAAGCTTTATTCCTAGAAACTGTCTCAACAGTAGCAGCTAGAAGGAATTTTTAGAAGCTTCCTTTGAAGGCGATCTAGCCCAGAAATCTCTTCGTTTGAAGAGTATCTGTTCCTACTGCCTAACTATGTACTAGAACTTATTCAATCATGTTCCTGGTACAAAAACCATCAGGGACATTTCATCCCATTATATATCTTGAGGATGTGAATTCAAGAGTCCAGTCAGCAACTTTCAAAATGGACACTGTCCAGCCTATCATCCATGCTGCTTCAAATGAAGTCTTTCTGGGTTGATGCACAGGAATGATGTTTATTTTCACCCCCCGTTTCATGCCTCTCTTCAACAACATCTAAGGTTTGCTCTTCTAAAATGACATTTCGGGACAAAAATCATCCCCTTAACTATTAACCAGGTTCATGTCTGCCTTCATAACAATTTTGTCATGGCGAGGGCATACACATCCGACCCTATTAGGATCAATACATGGTGCATACCTGCACCATACAACTTGCAACACTGCACACAGAAAGGGTCTGCAACTTTATACTCTCTCACAGAATCCTTCTGAATTTTGAAAAGTCTCATCTACATCCAAACCTGCGGCTAGAATTTAAAGGAAGACTGTTCGGCACCTCTGTTGTAAAGATTTTTTTCCTTGCTCTACATATTCAGAATCTTCAAAATCCTACAGAAAAAAAGCACCACGTCTTGTCAATGGTTCCAATGTAGAGGGGATATGGCTACCTCTGTGTGTCTGGGACTCTGGGCGAGATTGCACATTAAGTCTCTCACCTCTATTCTTTTTCATCATTGGTGTTTAGCATTCGAAGATCTAAAATTGCTGATCCCAGCCAGCCACCATGTTCACAAATCTCTTCAAAGAAGGCTAAGCCCAAAAAACAAGTCCAGATGAGTAGATCCGGCTCCCCCTCTATAATTATTGTGAAATCAGATACCAACATGACATGTTGGGGAGCTTCCCAAGGAACACAGAATGCTGAAGTTCTTTGGAAACAGGAAGATGCAACCAAATCTTTGATATGGGGCAGTTGTCAGCAGTCCATCAAGCTCTTCTGCTCTTTATCCTATCCATTTTGAACAAGGTAATCCTGATTAAAAACAGGTGATCATTTGGCCCTAGCATATATAATTCACCAAGGGAGAGTGAAATACCAGGTTCTAGCAGTGGGGCTCATCTAATCTTCTCATTGGCAGAATCAATCTGACCTTCATGAGGACCTACCACATCCAAACGATAGACAACATGACAGCAGTTTCTTTGAGCAGGATCTTCCCCTCTTCCGCAGAGTTCTCCCTGACTCTTGGATTTTTTCATAGTATTTATCCAAGGTTACGCCAACTCCAGATTAATCCCCTTTTCCACAGAGTTCTCTCTGACTCTAAGATTTTTTCATAGCATTTGCCAATAGTTAGGCCAACTCCAGATTAATCTATGTAGGAGACACAGTTCAGGGACAAAACGATAATGGGGATGAACGCATTGTTAAAAACTTGACCTCCCTTTAATCTGTTGGCCTTTTCTCATTTCCTCTCCTAGATACATTTCTCCTCAGTGTTCAGAGGGAGAAAGCCCAGGTTGCTCTGGCTTAGAAGTTTGAAACCTTGTTTCCTCTCCTTTGAGAGATGTCATAGAGCTTCTTCCTTGTGTTTCACCTTCTCTCAGATGGCCGATTCTCTCACAGCCTTCTTTTCAGCCGTTAGCCCTGACAGCTTGGAGATTGAATGGAAGGGCCTATGTGAGTTTCCCCAAGAAAGACTTATTCTATCCAACAGTCCTGTAGGTCCTCCACTCTCAAAGCTTACAATTACCACAAGGTTTTTTCTTTCAGTGGTGTTCTTCTCACAATCTGGCTCCAATTTCATATACTCCTTTGAAATCTTCAAATTTCTTCATGATGGTTTTAGACTGAGTCTCACAGTATCCTCTTTTCCATGCTAGTTAGCTCCCTTTAAAACTTTTAAATCTCCAGAGGATGACTTGGGGCAGATGAGTGACCTACTTGCCGCATACTTTGAAGGTTTGAGCTTACTTGTTCCTGCTTGGGACCTCCACTTGGCCTCAGAGCAACCTTATTTTGAACCATTGGAGGAGGTTCCCCTTAAGATCCAATTTCTATCTGCCAAAGTTATTTGTTTTAGTAGCAATTATATCTTCCCTCAAACCGGAGAAATTGGAGCCCAGGTGTGTTCTTTTCCTTTTCTTAGTTTCGCTCCCAAGGGACTTGTTCTTCATCTTTCTCTAGACTCTATTTTTAAGATCTTTTCTGATTTTCACTTTCAAAGGAAATTGTCTTGCTGTGTATTTCTTCTTCCCTTTCTACAGGTGAAGGAGAAGCTCTCCACACATTTAATGTGGGAAGAGTAAAGAAGTATGGCATTACCTTGACCACACTGCTTCCTTTGAGATTTCTAATTTCCTCTTGGGCCACCAAGGTCACAAACCGTCTGTTGCTAATTTTAGGAGATGGTCCCATTCTGCCATTTCTGTGGCTTACAATCAGTCTGAAATTCTTCTACATATCTCCATTCAGATATGCTCTACTTAGAGGATGTCAGCCTTGTGCGCTGACACAAGAAGCGTTTCCATTCTGGAGGTTAGTCTTGCAGCCACTTAGCCATTTACTAAACTTTCATAAACATTAGGAGCTCCAAGTGGACCCTTCTGCGGCTGATTTCTTTATAATTGTACTGAATTTTGTTACCTTGCAATGTGGCAATCTTAATTAAAAAATAATGTATGTTGCATTACTTATTGTTGTGTGCTTCTATTCCATCCTCTTACATATACTGCCTGCTATCTCCTTGAAGATAAGGTCTAGGATGAGGAAGAGGGACGAGTATATAATGTCCTGATTACCTGTCAGTAATTTTCATCACGCCAATACCTGCTATTCCTTGTCCCAGTCTAAAATGCACTAATAAAGGTTACCTCATTAATTTCCACAGTCTTCACCAGCGCATCAAACAAGAAAAAGAGAGCGTCATAGTTCATCTAGCGTCTGGCCAGACATAAGAACAGCCCACTCTCTTACTTCTTACTTTTGTACAGCCATCTCAATCAGGAGTTTATATATGTATGTACACTACACACTGCTCTGTTGCTTTACAGTCGCTATTTACAACAGATGGGAGATGGTAAATGTATAACTCCTGACATACAACAGTCACAAATAGGAAGCCATCAACAACCTTTAGTACGTCTGCTTTTGTTGCTGGGCTGCTTGTGTCCTGAAGAGATGTAAATATTGCACTTTTCATTGAAGAATAAGGGCCTCATTTACAAGCTCATTGCGCCGCTGGTGCATCACTTTTTTTGATGCACCGGAGCGCAATGGACTTGCCCATGTTTACAATGCCACGTAAAGTCACCCTGCATGACTTTTGATGGCCTTGTAAATATGGGCCCCCTTCACGCATTACTCTGCGTGAAAGGGGCATTCCATGGGTGTTGCTGTGGGTGTTCCCATGCATCATCCATGGAACCTGACACATTCCCAGATTTACAACATTTTTTAAAGCTGGGAATGCATCAGAATCCTACACCTCCCCAGGGGAGGCAGAGGAGTGGCACAACAAGGAGAAATACTTTTATTTCTCCTTGTTTTTTCCTCTTTCTATGCGTGCTGCATTCTGGAAATTGCCATTAATGATTGTTTTTGTGCAGGAAGGTATCCCTTCCTGCTCAAAACCAATCATCCCTGCAGCGCAGGCACCTTTGCAAAATGATACAAGGGTGCCTGCGCTGGCGCATGACAGCCAATTGTGCACCAATGCAGGGGAAAGCACAGGAATGAGTCGTATTGTTGTTAATTCAACGCATCCCAGTGCTTTGAAAATGACACAGCATGGTGCAGCTAAATGGCTTGCAGAGCCGCGCTACATCATTTTTTGTAGATGAGGCCCTCAGTGTCCCCAGTTTGTGTTCAAACCGATTTAGATGGTCAAACTAGCGGCCTGTGGGCTTAGCTTTGAATGGCAACAGTTTTACAGTTCTGTGATACTCAAATATCCCATTTCTATTTCCAGGAAACAATATCAAGGATAACGAATATAAAGTAGAGGGGTGGTGAGTGAGAGGGCTGAAGGGCAGGGTAAAAGTGATGGTGGAATGGGACTTTAATTTATCCAATGTCAATATTCTACCCCTGAGTTTTCTGGAATGACGTTTACGTTGCCATCAATTCTGCTGCATGAATTTACGTTACCCCATTGACGTCGGACTAAAAGCATCAGAATGCAAAATGCAGAGAGGAAGAAAAGAGGAAAGATTGCAGGATTCAGAAAATGATGTAAAACAATGTATTGAGACGAGGCTGGAGAAATCCATGAAGATAGCTTTCTCCAGCACAGCGCCCAGTTTCGGGTAGCTGGGTTTGAGCTTCATAAATCAGACAGACAGATAGATAGATAGATAGATAGATAGATAGATAGATAGATAGATAGATAGATAGTCATTTCTCTTCATGCAAATACATTATTTGAAATAGAGAAAATATAGACAAATCCCTCTAAGCAGGAGGAAGAATTTAAAAATACATGTGTAAATCACATGAGAGGTCTAAAGAGGGCAATATGGTCAGGAATTCTCAATCAAAATGACAAGTCTCCATATGTGTTGTTGCCTGCGGCGTCACTCATTCCCTTCTCTAGTCCCGCCCTAGGTGCCGAGCTCCCTCTGAACCAGCCAACACTGAGCCACGCAGCACACCACTGGTATTACCTTCAGAATTGACTTTTTATAGTCACCACGTGATTAAACTGAGGCACAATTGCACTGCTCCCTGGAATCGGATTATTGTGATGAAGCAAAGCTTTTACTCAACATACATGAGGTTTAAGCTGAGGGCGCAGGCTCTCTCGCTGCTCCAGTTTGTAAAAACCACAGGTGCCAGTAATGGAAATGCCGCCATACCTCTGTTTTATGTAATAGAAATGGGGCCTGGGTAGGTGTTTTTGCCCATGGGGGCCTGCCTCTGCCTTATCTCCCAGGCGGATCATCTCTGTGGGGTTTAATACGATCCAATCAGGAAGGCCTTGGCGGATCGAGAAGGATTGAGCAGAAGCCGGCTGTGAAAGTAACATTGTTCTCTGCGTTGGTGGAGACCTCTCCTGCGCTTCTAATGCTCCGCCGGTAATGATGTGCGCAGAGTGTCTTTGCAGGAAAATCTTGGAGAGAGCTATGTGCAGTGCTTGCAATCGGCAAAAACAAAAAAAAGACAGAAGCTTAGGTGCTCACCCTCTAACATTACACTCTGCCCTAGGGAAGTGTTGTTACTCCTGGCCACAAAGTGCCAGATCCTGGTGTGAGAGCTGTTTTCCTTTTCGTTCGCTTTAAAGGCGTTAGAAACTAACAGGCACATGCATCAAACAAAAATCCGTTCACAAAATTTGCGAATCGCAAAATAAGCCCGTTTGCGATCGCAAATCAGTCAAATCCAATGCATGAACCCAAAAACAGCGAAAACACAAAAAATCGCAAAAATAAGGAATCGCAAATAATTCTGAGACACATCTTGCGAATCCCTATTTGCGATTCCATTATTAGCGAATCCCAAATAGTGATTTCTAATTAAGGAATCGCAATCATATGCATAAAAATTCGCAAATAGCGATTTCACAGAAACTCGCAATTTAGCAAGTGCAATTTAAGAAGGATCACAACCAGGTGGTAACCATGAGTGAAAATAGCATACAGCTGAAATCCAACAGAAACCTACTTAAACACACCCAGAATGCCTCAGAATCCTTCACAATGGCAGCGCTTTACCTGATGGCGAGGAGGATGAGGCTCCAGGCAGCAGCACACAGAAGGAGGAGAATACAGGAGCGCATCTTCAGAGTCTGCATCACACTGCTAGGACAAACAGATGAGGAAATATATGACAAGTATAGGCTCAATGGTGCCATGATTCTTGACTTAATAGAAGAACTGGATCCCATATTGCGGCGTCAGACTCGTAGGACCAATGCAATACCCACTCATGTGCAGGTCCTATGTTGCCTGCACCTACTTGCGTATGGCAGCTTTCAGGGGGTAGTAGCTGTAGCTGGAGGGGTGTCACAAAGCGCCCTTTCCCGTTTTTTCAAAGCATTCCTCCATGCCATGATGTCAAGGATCAACTACCACATTAGCTTCCCCACAACCACACATGAACTGAATAAGACCAAACAGGAATTCTATCAGCCAGCCCGCTTCCCACATGTATTAGGTTGCATTGATTGTACCCATGTAGCAATCTGTCCACCAGCAGTCAATGAATATATATTTAGGAATCGAAAATGCTTTCATTCGCTAAACATACAGGTAGTCTGCAATGCTAAATGTATCATCACTGACATTGTGGCTCAATACCCGGGAAGCGCCCATGATTCCTACATATTCCGCCAGAGTGGCATACACACTCGTCTGCTCAGGGGTGAATTCGGAGAGGGACATCTGCTTGGTAAACATGTGTTATGATTTCACCCAGACATTGTACGTATGCCAATGCATTACCATCACTGACCCTTTGCTTACTTCCCTGTAGGTGACAGCGCATACGCGGTGCGTAACTACATCATGACACCATACCTCAATCCAAGAACCCCCAATGAGCAGAGGTACAATGCTGCGCACATCTCCACCTGGAACATCATTGAGCGCACCTTTGGGCTGTTAAAGAGCCGCGTCAGATGCCTACACAAGACAGGAGGAGCATTACAGTACAAACCCGACCAATGCTGGAGGATTGTGGCTGCATGTGTCATGTTACACAACATTGTCACAAGGAGAGGAATTCCCATTGAGGTGTCTGACAGCGAGTCCGACAACGACAACCAGGAAGGGGCACAACAACGTGCAGCACATGGGGCAAGCGCAGCTGAAGGCAGCAGAAGACGTGCAGAAATCACACAAAACTACTTCTGATGTGAGTAAAGACGAGACGATACACATCTTTTTAAACTTAACTATATTTTTCTCAAATTAAATATCTTGTAGTGTTGAGGCACACATATCAGGTGCACAGTAGCACATGGATAGCATCACAAAAAAATTATACAAAGACATACACATTTGACTTGAAAGTCAGTCACTAGTAATGTCTTGGGCAATGGTTACTTCACCATTGTTGAATGTCTCTGGACATGCCAGTCTATCTCCTCCTCCCATGCACACCCAGACGCCTTTCAACTGCTTCATCTCCATCCCTCATGTTGGACACGGAGGGTGTTGTGGTGCGAGTGTTGTGCCTCCTGCAAGTGCTGACAGGCATTGACAAACTACTGAGGCTGGAGGCCTCCTCACTCCCCTCTTCCCCGTCACGTTGTTAGCCCCAACAGTGGCAGCATGCATTTGTTCCACCGCATTCGTCACCTGGCCCAGTGCCTTGGCCACATCCCCACTACAATGGGACATCTCAATCTGCATGCTGACGGACCGACGGGCAAGCAGTGCAGTGCTGGTGCTCAGGCGATTGTTTGCCTGTGTATAGACGTGCAAGCGCTGCATCAACTGCCGATGGTGTCTCGTCTGTGTCACCTGTCCCTCCTTCATCACCCTGGTCAGCTCCTGCGTCTGCCTGTTGCCCTCAACCACAGCTGTAGTGAGTTCCCTCACGCAATCAGTCAGTCCAGCATGTTACCTGCCATCTTGCTGATTTGTGCCTGCACTAACCGCATGTTCCTTGCCTGCAGGTGCTGCACCCGGAGCATCTGGGCCTCCAGACCACCCCAGACATCTGTAGATTGTTCGGCCTGCGGTGTGAGGCGTGACCCTGCTCTGCGCCTCCGGCTGTGGACTGTGCTATTCCGGACCTGTGCTTGGGGTGTCGGCGTGGGTGTACCTTGAGCCTGGCTTGTCTCTGGCGTTCTTTGGGACTCATCCTCAGTCTCCATGGTCTGCAGTGGTGGAACTGTTGCCCTGTGGGTAGTGGGAGCACGGGCTGTTGTCTGTGGGACCACAGGTGTGTCTATTTCATCCACAGCCGTGGGATCCTGGGTGTCCATGCAGTCACTGTCCTTAGCCTCTCCTTCTTCTGCATCTGTGATGTTAAACAGTGCAATTCTTAATTAATTTTTGTGTGTGATGTCATGTCACATTAAGCATCATTTTGCCCATAATAAATTAATGACTGTCACACATTGTTCACGTGTTCTGACTTCTCATTGTGTGTTTGCCTACGAACCTGCCTAACCTGCCTGTGTCTCCCAGAATGCACTTGGTTGTGGCTGGAAAATGTGGACTGGAGTTTCTTTCTATACACTTGTGCTGAACTGAGGTGATGTGCTAATTTCAATATCTCACTTGTAATGGTCACTTGCATGCATCTTACCTTGAGATGTGTTTGCCGCTCCAGATGTGTCCAGCTGCGTCACTCCCACCACAGCCTCAGGCTGTAGTGTGGACTCCACCAGGTCCTCCATGGGCGTGTTCCCAGGCTGTGCTGGTGGTCCCCCACTGGTCTTCTTGGCTTCCTTCAGCCTCTCAGCAATCCTTTCTTTTGCCCGGCTGCGCAGGTCGTACCAACGCTTCTTCAGATCATCAATTGAGCGGTGTGTGACCCCCACTGCATTTACTTTATTCTGGATCCTGAGCCAGATTTTCCTTTTTTGTGCCTCTGGGACCTTCGGTGAAAGTTTACCGAAGAGCTTGTCATGGCTTAGAACTACATCCTCTATGAGTGTGTCAATTTCCTTTTCACTGAATTTTACTTTGCGTTTCCTGCCTGATGTACTCTCCCCTGATGTAGTTGGATCCATTTCTGACAAGGGACAGGTCTGCAAACAGAGTTGTTGGATGTATTGTCCTGCTCCTGCACTCAGCTTCCTCCTCTCACAGCAACTGAGCACTGAATGAAGCATGGGCTGGGTGACTTCCTGGTAGTGATGTCATCACTATGCATCAAGGTGCGACCTCGCAAATAGAGAAATCGCTAATAGCGAATTCGCTATTTGCGAATTCGCTATTTGCATGATCGCAAATGGGTTTTCGTGGATTGCGAGTTTGTTAGGGCATATCGCAATTTGCGATTGCGATTTTTAGCGAAACGCTAATTTCTCGCAAAAACGGTCTTGCATTGGAAATAGCGATTCTTTATTTGCGATTCCTTAATTTTCACAAATTAGGAATCGCTATTTTCGACTTTGATACATGTGCCTGTAAGGGTATGCTAACCTAGCATGTGTTTATAACGTCCTCCATCTTGAAGTGATGTCGCAACACACCACGTGATAACCTTGATGAATGGTGCTGTTGTTTTGATCTACAGAAAGAAATGCAAGATTTTTAATGATAAACATTGAACTTCCCATAGACCTCTCACCAGCACTACCTAACCCAGGACAATCCAAATGCCCCAGTCTATCGTTTGTACACTGTATCAACTATAATGCTTGAATAAATGGTGAGAATGACAAAATCCAATGTAATAGTACTATGAGATAATGGTCAATAACTTTCTGTAGTAAAATGTTTCTTCTGGCTTGTTCCTCATTGGTGCATATCCTGAAAACCATGTACCTGTGTAGTAATGCGTGGAACCCACTGTCTAAACTCATATAAAATGCTCACTTTTCTCTGTACCCAGGAACCTCTAGTCCCCATTTTTATGAGGCAAATCTGTGCTGTATTCTCCATAGAACTTTATTGAGTTCTTTGTACTTATGATTTGTCTGCTTTGCTGCTAAACTTACTGATGGTGCATTTTCTGTAATTTTTCAATTCATCCTTATATAAACCTTTAAAACTTTGATTTATGAGATGGGTCCCATTGGGGAGTACCAAAGTCCATAAAGGAGCTCCACCGCTCCCGGTCCAAACCGTTGGCATGCTTTTTGGGCATGGTTATCAAAAACTAGTTTGCGCGCCAACAGATCTGGTAGCAGAGCTGATGGTTATGATTGGATCTGACCAAATGACAACATCCAAGTAGTATAACCGATTACTGGAAATTCGTAGTCCAGGCAGTTTTTCCCGATATTCAAATTGACCCAGCCCCAGCCCAATCCTAGTTCCAGGAGACAAGGTAGTTGAAGAAGGATGACGTGAGTATCAATAGGGATTTGCATGCATGCAAAGAATGAATGGGTCGCAAGGCAGTGCATGCTGGGAGTTTTAGTAGGTGAACTGTAGTGGAATGCAGTGGACAGATTTTGAGAGTGATTATTATGTGGACATAGCTTTTGGATTTCTGGGAGTGATAGGTATTGCATTTCTGATGATATTCTTTTAAATTTGACAGTGACATATGTGCGAGTTGTTATACATACGAAATAAAGTTGAAGAGAGGTTCCTCAAGTTAGAGAACTAAACCGTTGAGCTTGTCTGCTAAGGTAAGGTGTACTGTGAGGTGCTTTCAATCACACCAAGATAGGGACATAACTTTTTTCTTTGTATGCGTGTATTAATTAAACTAAGTAGCGGCTCATTCCTTGGTGCACAGGAGTGACCACACTGAGTACAGTGACCTTAGCAGATCCAGGGTCTACTGTTGTGTGGAAGTAGGTAGTATTCTTGTTGTTGTATAAATTTCTGTCTAGTCAAAGCAGATAAATGAAGAACTTTAGTGAAAAGTGCTTCAGAAAAGTATGACAGTATTCGGCCGTTGTGTCATCAGTGTGCTCCACAGTGATTGCCTGGTGGGCTCAGTAGCTGCACTGTGGTAGGGTGATCTTTGACAGAGATGCACTAGTATTGGTAGGCAAATCGTGAACACATTAGCACAAAGGGAGTGAGAGATTGCAATGGAGAGTGATTGAGAACTTGCCAGTATGTGAAATCCCCTGTTGAAAAAAGACAAAGATGTAAACAGGAGAAGTTTCCCCCAGAAGGCACACCAGTTAGAGAGATGGCAGCCAAGAAAGGGTTACACACATGCATGTGGCTTAGCCAATGGCACATCTATATCTCCAAAGACAGAGAGTTATGGTTCCCATAGGGTGTGACCTTCCATATCCCCAGAACAGAGAATTTGAAGAGAAGGATGTACGATTTGAAACCCCAGGATAGGCCCACGCAATTCAAAGCCTTACATCTGTGGGAGCAGGAGACAAGAGAAAAGAAAAGGAAGAAATTTGCATTTGAAATCCATAATAGGGCTCATTCATGGAGAAGCATACAGGATGGGGAAAGGCAGAGAAAATGGAGGGAGGAAGTCATCAAGACTATTGGGTATTATCCTTTGATAGAAAGTGAAGAGATAGAAAAGGGGACTACTAAGAAGGAGACAGAAGCAGAGAGTGCAGAGGAGGACTCCTTCATAGACGATCTCCTCAGCAGAAGAACACCCATATATCATGCAGCAGCAGCTGCACAGAGCACTACAGCCCAGTAGCAGCCAAGACCGGGACAGTCACTGAATCCCCTACAGAAGCACACGCATCCCCAAGTTACAGAGAAATTACTGTTTCACCTTCCGCTCAGACCGCCTCGTCTGTGGCTGTAAGCACACTGCCTTTGTTGGGTGTCATAATCCCTTCCAGCATTGAGATATCTGTTAGCACTCCACAGAGTCAACTCATTCCTAGTGTATCCCAGGACCCTGCACTGAGACACAGTGTAATAGCACTAGGACCCCCGCAAGGAGAGAATTTGGCTAGTACTGTGATAGGAAGTCAGATGATTATTGCAGCCCTACCAGTCGCCCTGCCAAGCGCAGGGCAAACCTCACAGCAACTTAATGTCGCTCAGCTAAACGTTGAATTCGAAGAAATAGTTAAGGGAAATGGTGGAATGGACTTCCTAGGGCATTGCAATGAGAACAAATTGTTATATATATGAGCAAGGAAGCAGCAAGGCACATGCAAGAATGGAGAAGGTGACAGATGAGTGAGGAATTGACTTAACCCAGAGAAAGAAGTTGCAGAAGAATGTTAGGATGATGATAGGTGAAAAGGAATTGAAGTTGTTAAAGCCAAGGGTATTGAGAACTAGTGAGAAATTGAGTCACTGTCTGTAGGGGGGTGAAAACCTACTCAAAAAGCAACCACAAACCTTGTCAGGGTGAGGCACAAGCAAACCCCAAATTAACCTGTGCTGAACCCTCTGGTAGCTTGACACAGAGCAGTCAGGCTTAGCTTAGAGGCAAAGTGTACAGTATTTATGCAGCATTTAGAACAGTAATAAAGGTAAAATACAGCACAAGAAAAATCCAAAACCAATTTTAAAAAGTAAAGTACATTTTAGTCATTAATACAAGACCAAAATAACAAAAATTCAATCAGTAGAACTGGAAATATGCAAGTTCAAAGCGCCAACTGTGGATATCTGGCCGTGCCAGACCGGGACAAAGTCTCAAGTTGAGGCTGACCACAATGGAGCACGGGCTGGCTACAGAAATGCAGGTAGGCCCATTGAGCAAGAGCACCTTAAATTCTGGTTGCGGAGCATTTCAAAGTCCCACGTTGAGGATGCGCTGCGCAGCAGAGGAGATGCGGAGGTTCCGAGGAGCTGCGAAGTCCAGTGTTGCATTGCGCAGTCAAGGTGATGCATCAGTTCCAAAGAGTTGTGAGGTTGTGATGCGAGAACCTGTGTCGTCATCGAGGCTGCTGTCGACGAGATTTGCAATGCGAGGGCCTGCGTCAGTGGAGCTTTAAACAGCAGCGATTCCGGTGCGGACTGGGAGGTCAATGCGCAGTCCTTGCACTGAAAGAGTCCTCACAGCAGGGATGATGCATTGGCTCTACATAAACAGCGCTAGTCACTTGGAGTTTTTATACTCTGTTGCACTCTGTCTTAAATCTACCCTTAATTGCACTCAAAATAGTTTTGAAATTTTGCTGCATTACTGTTTAGATTTCATCTTCAAGGACGCGCATTACTGTGCTCTCATTGGGGGGAACCAATCAGACAGCTTTGGGAGGAGTATGTAAGAGCTCCAAGCCCTTCAAATGCCAGCAGTCGTGTGGACGTTCTGGCTACAGAAACAGCGCTGGTCACTTGGAGTTTTTGTACTCTGCTGCACTCAAAAACGTTTGGGGAGGAGTCTGTAAGAGCGCCAAGCCCTTCAAATGCCAGCAGTAGCACAGATGCACTGCTTGTGCACCAAAGGCGAACCAAAGGCAAGCCTGTCTGCTCCCGTCCGCACCCAGACAGTGCCTAGTGCCAGCCCCCCTGTCCGCTCCATACCCCAACTTACTGTTATGAAAAGTACACTAGGGAGAAACTGCTAAAGCTCAATGCTTCTGGTAGGAAACCCACCTGCACTGTCCTGGAACCTTTGGGAACTGGGGACATGATGAAATGTCCTGCTTGAATGCTCTCATTAACCAATCACAAAACTAGAAATATCAGCTCTGCTGGTCTTGTTATCACAAATAAGCCACCTAAGGAACATGTGTTCGCATGTACTTTAATTAACACCAGATTCTTAGTGAAAAACAAAATTGAGTTCAGGGATTTATTAGACGCCCATGAACTGGACCTGGCATTTATCTCTGAAACGTGGGCTGACCCCTCCTTGAGTCCCGACCATGTGGCCGCTAATCCACAAGGATATTCAACACATATACTAGACCGGCCTGTAAAACGAGGTTGGGGACTCACAATAGTCAATCACGATCAGCTGACGGCAACCTTTTCTGCAATTACCCTCATGGCTGAAAGTAAAGCACTCTCTTTTAAATCAAACTGAACTCAAACAATACCTTTAGTGTGGTACTTGTCTATCGCCCTTTGGGCCCTAGGACTTGCTTCATGCAGGCCTTTGACCCATACTTGGAATCTAGATTTAGCATCGCAAATTTCACACTTCTTAGATATTTAAATATTCATCTAGAGAACCGGTTATAGAGAGACTCAGCCTGCTTAATCGACACCGTGGCCAGTCTTGATCTTGGCCAACTGGTAAACTTCCTGACTCATGCAGCGGGCCTTATACTAGACGGAATATTCTCTGATAATCCCTCCCTAATCTTTAGGAGGACATTGCCTCTGACATGGTCTGACCACCTGGCGGTCATGTTTGTCTAGACAGTAATGGACAGTGAATTGTCCCCAGTCTGCCAGAAAATCACACCCATGGTACAAAATTGAATCAGACGTGTTAGACTTGGCTCTCACTAAAACAAAGTCAAAACCCTAAAAGACTTAGACCATGCTATGTCTGACTATCAGTCTTGGATAGATGAAGCAGTAACTAAGTTAGCCCCTGAAAAAAAGTATTCACGACACAGTCAACTCTGTCTGAACCGTGGCTCACAGATAAACTTAAGACACAAAAGCAACTCTGCCGTAGGATAGAAAGCAAGTGGAGACATAGTTACAAAGACAATGAAAGAGAAATGCATAAAAACTCAATAAGAGAGTAAAAGAGCATGATTCTAGAAGAAAAATTGTTCTATTTCTCAAACAAAATGGAGACTGCCAAAAACCCCATTAAAGAGCTTTTTAAGACAATTAAACAACTCGCAAATGTCCCTGAAAATAAGAATACAAATGTAAACAAATCATTCTGTAATACATTAGCCTCATTTCTTCAGGCTAAAGTTGAAGATGTTTACAACGTGTTCACGGCTAAATCTTTGTGGACCTCTTATTTTTCCGATGAGATATCCTTACCGTCCATTTCCTGTTAATCCTTATATAAACCTTTAAAACCTTGATTTGTGTATGTCATTCTTACCGAGAATGTCACAGCTCTGAATATTGAAAGAGATTTCACATGTATTAGAGACAGTTCCAATCTGGGAGCACCAAAGTCCTTAAAGGGACTACACTGTTAGACATACAAGCCGTTGGTGTACTTCCGGGCATGGTTATCAAAGACTGGTTTGTGCACCAACACTGGCATTTGAAGCGCTAATCAAGAAGTGCTGCACTGTGCCACCAGCTGCCTTGATTGTGACATACATTGTGTTTCTTGCAGTGCTTAGGACAAAACATCGAAGGATCTGTGAGACACTTTTGTCCAATAACCTTCATCCACCAAGGGGAGGTGCTGTCTTCAACGTGTCATTTCCAGATTCCAAATATGAACTGTTTTAAGGTAATCTACACCACCTGGAGTCAAATGCTTGCTTTTCATACATAGTTCTTTGTATAAATACAATCAGTTTTGGACTTCTTAGTGCTAGAGTCGATGATTTAGACCACGGAGATGCACTGAATTAGTTAGCCATGCACCCTACTGGCATATCTATGATATATTTTCCTAACTCCCTAAATTGAATGTGCACTGGAGTCTCCCTCCCGAAAAAGTGGTTAGCTAGCAAAGACAAAGTGGATTCTAAAAGATTCCATAAGCCAGAGTAGCCTAAATGACATTGCAGATGGGGTGGACTAAGATGAGTTTCCAACCCCTTAATTATTAAGGTCAACATTTACAAAGATTTTGCATCAGGGTTGTGTCACACTAGGTACAGTTGCAATGCAACATTGAGGTTTACAAAGCCAGCTTGATTAGCGCAACTTTGTAAAAAAAATGTAATGCAGGGCAGTGCACCGTGCTGTCTTGCATTACCTTGTGTCATGTAGGTGTTACATGGGTGGAGCATGGACATTCCAGTGCATCCACCCATGCATTTAGAAGCAAACCTATATTTACAAAAACTTGCAAACAAAGGTTTGCTCCAAAATGGTGCGCTTACCCGAGATTGGCTTAATGAGGAGAAATATTTTTTTTCTCCTCGTTACTTCCTCTTTGCATGAGTTGTGCATTCTGCCGCACACATATAGAAAGGAATTAGGTCAAAGGATCGTTTTTCTGCAACAAAGTACCCCTTTCTGTATAAAATCTGTCCCAAGCATAATACTGGCACCCTTGTGCCATTGTGCAAGTGTACCTGGATTGGCGCTAGGTAGTAACAAGATCATGAGTGCAACAAGAGAGCTAAACTGTGCCATATCTTTGTAAATATGGCGCAGTTCTGCTCTGTCTCCCATTCATGCAACTTAGTGCAGCAACTTCCCTTGCTGCACTGCATTGCGTGAAATCTTAGCAAATCTGGTCCCAGATCTACAAAGCTACTCTGAGCAGATATCTAAGGCAGATAGATGTTTGATATCATCCTTATCACTTGTAATGACACTCCGGCCGGGCACACTGCAGAGCTATATCTATGCGGCCACATAAAATCAGCCACCCTGCATGAATTTTCTAACCTCTTAGACATGGTGTGAGGCAACGCAGCGCAAGTCGCTGCATTGCCTCATACTGCCATAGGGAGGCGTGCCATGGGCATTACGGTGGGTGTTCCCACGTAACACCCATGGCATTTGACACATTCCCAAATTTACAACATGCTGTAAACCTGGGAATGCATCAAAAGCCTACGCCTCCCCAGGACTGGCGTAATGGTTGTTTTTGTGAATGAGGGTGTACCTTCCTGCACAAAACAGCCTGATTTCAATGCAGGCACCCCTGTACCGTTGTGCAAGGGTGTCTGCGTAGGTGCTAGGCAGGCATTTGTGCGCCAGCGCAGTGTAAGAGGACAGGAATGCGCTGTATCTCATAGTTGAGGTGCATTCCTGCCCCTCACTTTTGACGCAGGGCAGTGCAGCAAATTGACATGCAGCGCTGCCCTGCGTCAAACTGATTTAAATAAGCCCCTTAATATTTCACCTAAGACCTCATGCAGATCTCCTCATGATTAACTCTTCTTTACAACTGCTGCTGATTGTTTGCTTCTGTCTCCCACATTCTACTTATCTCGCTGGGAATTCCAGGGCTTATTTACAAGCCCCTTGCGCTGCGTCACTTTTAATATAGGAAAAAGTGACAGTACGGCGGCACAAGGGGCATGTAAATAAGCCCCTTCGTTTTTAGAGCTCAGGAAATGTATATCAAAGGCTGCTGTATTCTGGACACCATTGGAAGGTGGGAATTCCAAGCTTGTAGATGCTGGCAGCTGAATATACTTTCCTTTTCATTTTGTGCATCATCTTGTTAGTTATAAGCTTCTTAGATGCTCTAGGTTCGAGTAGGATGCTTGTTTCTTGGTTGTTGAATCCTCAGCATGTGTGTTTTGGAAATAATAACTGGGCCTGTTGCAGGAAAATGATGGGAAAAATGAGATGGGGATGCTGGCAGCTCTGAATTGCCTGCTCCTACTACCACCTCAAAGTGATCCTTCCATCCTGAAAGGCAGTGTAAAAATTGGGTGCTGAATGACTCCACCTGGTCCTTATATGACAGGGTTTGGCAGGCTGCTCTCATGGATTGGTACTATTTCAGTTTCTATAAATGCTTTGTAACTGGTAGTTGGAAGCAGGTGGCAGTACCTTGGTCTATGGAGACTGCACCTCCTTCGATCAAATAGGACACGTTACAACGCATACGTTTACAGCGTATGCCATTACAATGTGATCATTACAACGACCGCGTTGTTACATCGCATACCATTACAACGCAAGTTGTTACAATGACTTGGTGTAGGGGGGCACTGGAGTTTGGAATAGTATAATTTACTATTCCAACTCCAGTCTGTGCAACAGTAGGGAAGGTGTTGGATTTTAAATCCAACGCCTTCTGCCCTCGTCAGCAAGTCGTTGGAAAGACTTGCGTTGTAGTGGTATGCGATGTAACAACGCGGTCATTGTAATGACCGCATTGTAATGGCATGCGCTGTATCGACTTTGGTGTAAACAATGTTTACCCCCTGGACCATAGTCCAAATAAAGGCCCATATTTATCGAATAGTAACACAACACAGCGCAGCAGGCCACTTTGTTGCGCCGCGTTACAGGGAAAGAGCAGGAATGCACCATATTTATCATAATACAGTGCATTCCTGCCTGTTTCCAGCACTGGAGCACAAAGTGCTGCCAGCGTTGTAAGGAGGATTGTTTTTGTGCAGGAAGTTGCGCCTCCCTGCACAAAAACAATCCCCTGAGGCATTTTCCTCTTTCTATGTTTCCTGCAGAATGCACAACAGATAGAAAGAGGAAGTAACAAGGAGAAATGAAGATATTTCTCCTTGTTACACCTCCCCTGGGAAGGCGCAGCATTCTGGCACATTCCCAGATCTACCAGTATTGGTAAAACTGGGAATGTGCCAAAATCCATGAGTGTTGAGTGAGAACACCCTCGCAATGCCCATAGAACGCCTCCCTGGGGCAAAGTAACGTAACACAGCAATTTGCGCTGTGCTGTGTTACTCCAGATTTATCAAGCCACTCAGGGCCATGCACGGTGGCCTTGCGTGGCTTGATAAATCAAACTTCAAAGGTTTGCGTCGCTCTTGCACCATGCAACGTGGTGTCCATACCAACGCAACCCTTGATAAATATGGCTCCAAATCCATAGTGCCTGACCTGGATGGTACGAATAGAAATATGCATGAAATGTTAAATTCTGAATTTTCTACACTGTCGAGACCTAATGAGAGGGAGATCTGCTGCATTGGGGAAAGACCATGTTCACAAGTAAAAATTATCTCACTGTAAGTCAAAGATTTGCTTTATGGATCCTGTCTCTTCTATTTTCTTTTGAACTACGCTATGTATCATTTATTGCTTTTATACTGCACTCGCAAAGGAAGCCATTTCTCTGGTCACTAAGATCTAACCTTCAGGTTGTAAAAACGACCCAGAGTACAAAAAAATACATTCGGACAATGCAGAAAGCTTGTTTCTTAATTAGCACTAAACTTCTTTAAAAGTTTATTAGTTGGTCCTCACCTTTCAAACTGAGTGCTGTGTATTACAGAGTGGGAATTGCTTAAAGTCAACGTCCTTGAAAAATATTCTAGCTCGTGCCTCAGCTTTTCATTCATAGTCTTTGACTGTAATGCTAAGAGGGTGTTATGTATTGCTGGTTTTGAGTGTTTTAAGCTATATTTAGCTCCCTTTATTGTTAGATTCCTCTTTGTTTCAGTGAGTTATGACATCACTTCTTTTACCAGAGCGTGTTGTATTTACTGCCCAACTAATTAAAATAAAAATATGAAAAAAATGGCAAATGAATGTATGGAGAAAAAAGGTCTTTTTCATGGATCAAAGAGTCAAGACCCACAACTGTTTCCAGCCAGTAACTGTGTTCAGGATACTGTTGGTATCTGTAACTATATATACTGTAAATCTTTATTTGGCACGTCTGTATTAATCAATCGAAAAAATGCCAAAGTTAGTGATTGCATTTCACTTACCAATATTGCTTTACTGCATCTCACATGGGATCTGATTATAAGTAGGCCCTTTTGAATGTTACTTTTATTATAGCAACAAAAAAAGATGATGGACGGAATGCAGAACATTGTCAAGCCAGCCTGGCTGATGAGGGTTATACCCTGAAACCTGTCCCAGGATGCTTGCTTTCCTGTCCAGGGAGGACCTGGTTTGGCCGTTGGTGCTGGACTATTCCCATGAGGAGCACGGTCAAGACTGATTTGCATATGGCTGCGTCCAAACTGGAATGGTGGGACAAGCAAAAAACAATGGGTTTAGGCTCAGATCTGTGACTGGGAGTGAATATTTGACAATGTTCAGCATTCCATCCATCATCTTTTGTTTTGCAATTTTTGTCCTAAGTGGGATGGGTATGCCCACACATGGGTCCCGTGCTAGCTACGCCACTGGATTCAAGCACAGGATGGACTGATCCCATGGGGGGAAGGTCGAAGGCTGATTTGAGTATGGCTGGGTCCAAACTGGAATGGCATGGTGAGCAAAAAAACAATTGATTTAGGTCCATATCTGAGACTGGAGTGAATATTTGATAATGTTCAGCATTGTGTCCATCATCTTTTTGTGTCGCAATTGTCACCCTAAGTGGGATAGGCATGCCCAGACGTGGGTCCCATGCTCACTGTGCCACTTAATTCAAGCTAGCCTGGCTGATGAGGGGTAATAGCTCCAAATTGGTCCCAGGATGCTTGTGTCTGGTCCTGGGAGGACCAGTCCTCGTAGTTCTGGCTGGTCTGTTCCCATGTGGAGCAGAGTCAAGACTGATTTTCATATTGCAGGATCAAAACTGGAATGGCGTGGTGAGCAAAACAACAATGGGTTTAGGCCCATATCTGTGGCTGGGGGTGAATGTATGACAATCTTCAGCATTCCGTCCATCATCTTTTTGTTGTTGCAATTTTCGTCCTAAGTAGGATGGTTATGCCCAGACTTGGGTCCCGTGCTCGCTATGCCACTGGATTCAAGGTACCCTGGCTGATGAGGGGTGATTCCCCAAAACAGGTCCCAGGATGCTTGCTTGGCAGTCCAGGGAGGGCCTGGCCTGGCAGTTCGAGCTGGACTGTTCCCATGGGGAGCAGTGTCAAGACTGATTTGCTTATGGCTGGGTCTAAACTGGAAAGGTGTGGCAAGCAAAAAACAATGGATTTAGGCCCACATCTCTGACTGGGAGTGAATGTTTGACAATGTTCAGCATTTCATACATCATCTTCTTGCGTTGCAATTTTTGCACTAAGTGGGATGGGTATGCCCAGACGTGGGTCCCGTGCTGCTGCACCACCAGATTCAAGCTAGCATGGCTGATGAGGGGTGATACCCCAAAAACCAGTGCCTTAATTTTTGTTTTCGGGGCCAGAGAGGACCTGCCCTGTCAGTTCGGACTGGATTGTTCCCCTGGGAAGCACGGTCAAGACTGGTTTGCATATGGCTGGGTTCAAACTGGAATGGTGTGGCAAGCAAAAAAATTATGGATTTAGGCCCAGATCTGTAGCTGGGGGTGAATGTTTGACAATGTTCAGCATTTCGTCCATCATCTTTTTGTGTTGCAATTTTCGTCCTAAGTGGGATGGGTGTGCCCAGACTTGGGTCCTGTGCTCGCTATGCCACTAGTTTCAAGCTAGGTTGGCTGATGAGGGGTGATTCCCCGAAACAGGTCCCAGGATTCTTGTTTGCCAGTCCAGGGAGGACTTTGCCTGGCAGTTCGAGCTGGACTGTTCTCATGGGGAGCAGGGTAAAGACTGATTTGTATATGGCTGGGTCCAAACTGGAATGGAGTGGCAAGCAAAAAACAATGGATTTAGGCCCACATCTGTGACTGGGAGTCAATGTTTGACAATGCTCAGCATTTTGTCCATCATCTTCTTGTGTTGCAATTTTCGCCCTAAGTGTGATGGGTATGCCCAGACGTGGGTCCTGTGCTGCTACACCACCAGATTCAAGCTAGCCTGGCTGATAGGGGAGACACCCCAAAACTGGGGCCAGGATGTTTGTTTTCCAGTCTAGAGAGTACCTGGCCCTGTAGTTCGGACTGAGCTCTTCCCATGGGAAGCAGGATCAGGATTGATTTGCATATGGCTGGGTCCAAACTGGAATGGTGTGGCGAGCAAAAAAATAATGGATTTAGGCCCAGATCTGTGACTGTGGGTGATTGTTTGACAGTGTTCATCGTTCCGTCCATCATCTTTTTGAGTTGCAATTTTCACTCTAAGAGGGGTGGGTATGCCCAGTCGTGGGTTCCGTGCTCGCTACGCCACCGGATTCAAGCTAGCTTTACTGAGGAGGGGTGATGCCCCAAAACTTGTCCCAGGATGCTTGTTTTCCGGTCCAGGGAGGAAGTGGCCTGGCAGTTTGGGCTGGACTGTTCCCATGGAGAGCAGGGTCAAGACTGATTGGCATATGGCTGAGTCCAAATTGGAATGGCATGGCGAGCAAAAAAACAATGGATTTGGGTCCGGATTTGTGACTGGGGGTGAAGGTCTGACAATGTTCAGCATTATGTCCATCATTTTTTGTGTTGTTACTATTATTTCACATGAGCAAAATCCAACACCAAGTTGTTTGGTGTTCATCCGATGCCCTAATTATCAAATATTCAGAGTTTTGGGGGGAATAACATGCTAAATTCGGTGCTTACCACACAAAAGTCCATGTATTGGTAAATATTGGCTTTTTTCTCTTTGACAAATTTCCACAAATTTAACCTGCCTAATGTTAACGAAGGGTCTGATGCTTATTGCACCTGGTAGTTACCACATGCGATAACCATTGCACCACTTGTAACTACAATCCCTGCAAATACAATTGTTTGTGCATAGATCGCAATTTAAAGGCCACTTATAATTAGGCCCTTGTGATAAAGTAAGAAACATCCCTTGCAATTTCCAAAGGGATGCCTAAACATTTTCCTGCATTAAATATGGATGCATCAAGGGAAGAGATTGTGTTCGCTTTATTCTGGTTGGAAGTGCTATTACCTATGACGACAATCGGCTTTCCTTTCTCATCTCCTTTATGTCTTTTCTAATTATCTATCTGCGACCTGCTGTACTCCTCCTTTTTGTGATAGTCTTAATTGATCAAACAGCTGTGCTAAAATTTTTATGTCAGCCTCGCAGTGCAATGATCCAGTATCCCCCTTTGGTGGTTTTCGGGCATCCAACCCCCAAGATAAATTTTGCAAAAATATCACCAAACAGTGTCTTGCACAGCACCACTTTTGAAACATTGACAAAAATGCAAGTGGATATACAAAGTTCTAAAAGTGAATTAATGAAGTGTTATCGACAAAAGGCAGAGGAAGTAAGAAGGGGAAGTGTCATAAAGTAAATATGCAGAGGAATGAAATGGAATGAAAACAAGCACTGGCAAAGCCAATAGGTCTCGGCAATGCGTGAGCTATTGGCCTTGTCAATGGGAATGTCTTTTAGCCATGTTGTCTAGCAGCACATATTCTATTCAGCATGGCTAAAAGTCACTGAAAGGCCAGAATCACAGGATATTGAGCCGACGCCGAGTCTCTTCGCCCCCTATGTTGAGTTTATTGTGCAGCCACTCAAAAAAGCGCTATAACGTGGCCTTCATGGCTGCATCATAGTGATTTTTTCACTGACTTTCAGCCTTGCAGAACAGCAGATGCGCTACTAGACAACATGGCTAAAATTCGTTCACTTTGACAAGGCCAATAGCTCGTGCATTGCCGAGATCTATTTGCTTTGCCAATGCTTGTTCGGTGTTGACAGGGTCTTGCTCAACAAATGTGGAAGTTAAAGTGAGAAACAGTTGAAGTGTAGTGAGGATGCTGGCAGGGGAACTGAGGAACCAGTTTTGAATCTCGGGGTCGGCTAAACAGTTTGTGAACCTGGGCAAACCACTTACGCTTCCCCTTGCGTACAACAATAAATGAGTCATTGTGTAATGTAACTGGTGAGCACTTAAAGCTCTCCAATGCCATTGACTGGTGTTAGCACTATGGCAAGACGGAGGACGAGACAATCGCTCCAATATCAACTGGCCATTCAAAAAGAAAAGCAGCAGGAATGAGGGAATTAGTGCAGGACATGTCAAGTAAGGAAGCAGGAGGGGATGGGGAGATGAGCAAGCAACGACAGGAGAGAGTGGTAGGAAGCAACAATGAAGGGGGAAAGAACCTTTCTTGAAGCGGGATCAGTGACAAAAATGAATGTGTTATTGTGGAATGTAACTGGTGAGCACTTAAAGCGCTCCAATACCAGTGGCTAGTGTTCGCACTATGGCAAAATGGAGGACGGAGCGAGCGCTCCAATTCCATTGGATCGTCTAAAAAATAAAAACAGTAGCGACAAGGTAGTGGGGGGACGGGTCAAGCAGGTAAGCAGGAGGACATGGGGAGATGGGAGAGCGCAGGAGGAAGCAAAAATGAAGGGGGTAAAAACAGTACCTTAATTGAAGCAGGATCAGCAACAAAAGTCAATGTGTTATTGTGGAATGTAACTGGTGAGCACTTAAAATGCTCCAGTACCATCGGCTCATGTTCACACTAACTCCAATACCATTGGATCATGCAAAAAAATAAAATAAACAAGTGTCGTTCGTGTTTTAACAACATTTTAAGAAATGCATTTGTAACTGGTGTTAATGTAAAGCGCTCCAATTCCTTCGTGTGGTGTTGGCGACATATAAAACTGCACAAAAAAGTAACTAGTGCTAATGTAAAATGCTCTAATACTTTCGGGTGGTGTTGGCGCAATATAAAACTGCACAAAAAAAATGTGAAAAGCAGAGTCAGGGGAGGAGGGGATCTGTGCAACGAGTTATGCAGGGCAAGCAGCGACGGGCGTGAGGTGGATCGGCAACGAACAGCTAATGCGGGCTGCCACAGGGAGATAAGGGGCATATTTACAAGAAATTGGTGTAGGGCAGGAATGCACCATATTTACAAGATATGGTGCAACCCTTTCTTTACAGCCGGCACACATTGTGCTGCCGTGCACTAACACAGGCAGCCTTGCACCATGCTGCAAGGGTGTCTGCGTTGTTGGCAGGA
Organism: Calotriton arnoldi; assembly: GCA_963921515.1. NCBI lineage: Eukaryota > Metazoa > Chordata > Amphibia > Caudata > Salamandridae > Calotriton > Calotriton arnoldi. The sequence continues at coordinate 1,230,379 of CAWUFW010005113.1, forward strand.
TTGTTTTTGTGCGGGGAAGGGCACCTTCCTGTACAAAAACAATCCTAAGAGGTGTTTTCCTCTTTCTATGTGTGCTGCAAAATGCAGCACACTTAGAAAGTGGAAAAAACATGGAGAAAAGAAAACATTTCTCCTCGCTACGCCTGCTCTGAGGAGGCATAAGGTTTTGATGCATTCCCAGATTTATGCCATGTTGTAAATCTGGGAATGCATCAAAACCCACGGGAACATCCACTGCAATGCCCATGGAATGCCTCTTTGACTCGTAGTGGCTTTGTGTGACCTCACAGGTATGGGTCTGCACACTGCGCCTCTAGAGCGTCACATAAGTGACGATCTGGAGGCACAATTATGCAGCAAGGGGCATGTAAATATGCCCCTAAATGATTTGGCCATAATCACAAAATGTAGAACTGTGGCCAAGGCTAGGGAGATGATGTGGCATCCTCTTGGGGGAGGATGTGGCATAAGGGCCACAGCAGTAGACTATGGTGCTGGGAAACCAGGTTTGAGTTTCGGCATCAGCTTAATATCCTTGATTCTGGGCAAATCACTTAGGGGCATATTAGCAAGGGCATTTACGCCGCTTTAGCTGCACTTTCTGCTGCTAAAGCGGCGATATTATTATCGCCCAATTAACAAGCTGTCGCTAACAGCAGTTAGCGACAGCTTCCTGGAAATAGCGCCTGTTTTCTTCCCACTTTGCATGTCAGCGATAATCATCGCTAATGACATGCAAAGTGGGCGTACCTCACCTAATCCTGAATGAAATCCTCGCCAACACAACATCGCCCTATTAACAACGCGGGTCAAGCGACAACAAAAGCTGCGCTGCCCGCGATTATCGCCGGAAATTAATACCTGCTCCAGACCTGACTTAGCTATGTTGACAATGGGAGGTTGATTGACATGTTAAATCCACACTCCCCTATCAGCTAGGATTTCTGTAGCGCCCTGTCATTATCGCAACTTTTCCTGCTCAGATGCCGAATATCGCCGTCTATCGCTGGAATGTACATCGCCATTGTGCAAAGCGTTGCTAATACGCCGCTAAAACGGCGATGTACTCCAGTGATAGGCGGCGATAATGCAAATCGCGCTAAGCGTGATTTGCGATAATCATCGCAGGTCCTTGCTAATATGCCCCTTAATCTCCCCATGCCTACAAAAATGAATGTGTCCTTGTGTAAAGGAACTGGTGTTAATGTAAAGTGCTCCAATACCTTCAAGGGGAGTTGGCACTATATAAAACTGCAAAAACTGTAACTGGTGCTAATGTAAAGCCCTCCACTAACTTCGGGTGGTTTTGGCGCTATAAAAAACTGCTAAAAAAACCAGAAAGAATCATAGTGTTTTGCTGGTTTACAGTAGTGAACATTAGGAAATACATTGCATCGGCAACAACTTTAAAAGGATTACTTTTGCCATGGACACTAAGGGCAGGTAGACCTTGATGACATCAAGACTCAGCCTGCCTCCTTTGAAGAGAATTCAAGTTGAGCAACAATGGCGCAATGAAACAAACACTTCACCCAGGGCCGGCTCCTCCGTTAAGGCAGAGGAGCGTCGCCCCACTAACCAAATTGCCCCCAGATATGGAAAAATAAAATGGAAATAAAGTTAATTTATTACCATTTTATTTTTCAAAACCCCGAGCTGAGCGTTAGGATGGAGGGTGGGGCTTTCTGGTTTCTGCTGGTGCCAGTTTGGCAGCAGCGGAAAGCAGGGATGCGCAGGGCACTTTAGGTTTAAAGTGTGCATGTCTTTTTGGCCGTTCGTCTTGCGAAAGCCAGCCAGACATGAGCAGTTTAAACCTCTCTAACCAATCTGTCTATAAAAGCTGGGTTAGAGACAGCATAGGGCTCCAAGGGAGTGCCGAAGGAGGCTGGTCCCTCCAATCCTGGTGCCAGGGCCGGACTGGGAACCGAAACCGGCCCTGGCAAACTGCTCGGCAGGCCCCCCTGGTGGGGTAGGGGGGTGCGGCCGAGCTGTTTGCAAGGGCCGGTTTCGGCCGATTTTGTTACAGGGGGCCGATATTGCCGGCCCCGGTAACAAAAACGGCCCCCGGGGGCCCAAAACCGGCCACCACCCTGGCGGCCCAGGAGGGAAACACCCGGTGCCCGCTATGGCCAGTTCGGCCCTGCCTGGTGCTGCTTTCATGCTCCATAAAAGCTGCACCAGGATTGGTAACTGCAGTTTCCTGGTTCTGCCTGGAGCCTGCCTGACTGGAGAACACCAGAGCAAGCCATGGCTTTTAACTTTTATTTTTTTCCCTCCCATCCCACCACCCTCCTTATATGCCGCCGCCACTGACTTCACTGGTGAATGCAAAAAAAGAAAGTGTCTGACGGGAGAAACTTGAAGAAATAGAGTCCCACCCTATGAAATGAGAAGCAACAAGGTGAGACACAAACAGTTCAATCATTTTGCACAGGAGAAAGCTGGCTATGCAATTACAGCAGAAGACACATTTACTTTAGAAGCTCAGACATGCCCTGTGATAATGTATAGTGATTCACTTGAGGTTGATTTTCCAGCTATAAACACCAATGCTTAACGACTATATATGGTATAAACATGCCCACACCTTGTACCCACAAGTGCGGAAAATAAACAGAGACTACACTTGTGCCTAATAATAGCAGCTGTGCACACATGCTCCAATCAGCATATCAGCTATACACTAACAGGACTTTAAAAGGCAGAACACCACCACTGACTAGAACAAAACAGGCTTCAATGGGGGTTTAAAGCAATGAAGTCATAGTGGAAGGGGGTGATTTGTGGACGGGCAAGCATCAGGAAATGCAAGGGAGTGTCAGAGTACCTAATATCGATTTGCTCGGGAGCAGAAGAATAGTACTCAGTCCCCGCCACTACTACCGGTTACAGACAATAAAATCTTTCCCAGCACCAGTAGGGAGGAAGGGGAAGTGGATAATAGAGAGACTCCTCTACACCAGGTGCTTCTACCTTGCCTCTATATACTCTTCTCTTATATTCTTTTCTCTCAAAGACACCTGTAAGAAATTACAACACTTGTTACTAGGGACACACTTAGGGGCCGATTCCGATCTCGGCCGGTAGGGCACCGAATCGGATTCGGCTTAACCGGATCCGATTCGGAGCCCTCGTTCCCGACCGATTCGTACGTGCGTCCGGGCGAGCGAGTATGATGCGAGCGCACGCGAAATCGCCGACCGACTCGTACGCGGGTCCGACCCGCTCCGACCGACTCGCACGGACACGGCTCGCACCGCGCAATGGAGACGTTCCCCGGCCGGGCAAGTACGATGCGCGCCTCGAGCAGTCCGACCGACTCGCGCCGTCTGGCTCCAAAGGGCAGTCGGAGCCGGACTTTGGGGGTCCGTGTCGGACCCCCCTGTACGCATAGCTGCGCGAGTCACACACAGGGGGGACACATGGGTCCCCCCTACCTGTGCATGTACGGCGCGAGTCGCATCAACGCGTACCCGCTGTAGGGGGCGCCCTTGTTCGCCTCGCACCCATTGAGTCAATGGGAGCCCGCGTACGCGTTGTACGACCGGCTCCCATTGACTTCAATGGGAGTCCGACCGAATCGAGTCCGATTGCATGCGTACGCATCGTACTCGTTCGGTCGGGCTGCTAGAGTCCGATTCAGTCAGAAATCTCTCCGGGTCCGGCTCGGTCGGAGTGATTTCTGGCCTGAATCGGAATCGGCCCCTAAGTCTTCCCTGTATTTCTAGCATACAATACAACTTTAAAACAAATTAATGTTTTATTATTTTTCCTGCTAGTTACTTGAACTCATTAGAGGTTTAGCTTCTCTCTCTTAATTTGATATTTACTGTGTGTACTTATTGCCAATCCTATTGATGTCTCAATTGAAGAAAACTTATGGTTTCCCCCATAGATTCTGAATTTAATGAATGGCTTGACACTGTTTTTTGTTTCACTACTGGTGCTATATATATATATATATATATATATATTTCTAAATCTGTGCAAATCAAGCGATTACTCGGAGGTTTGCTTACACCAGTAGATGGTTTATTCCAGGGTTACGCGTTTCGCTTGCACAGCAAGCTTGGTCACACAGTGATACATGGGAAAGTTTGGCAATACATAGAGTATGTAGAAATTGAAAAAGGACCATTAGGTAGAAACATAACTGCAGCCAAAATGGCATCCATTTTAGAGTGTAGTTTTACCACCTATACCACAGCATAAATTGGTCACTCACAATAATAAAAATGTATTAATCGCATACAATTATTATCCAAAGTGTGTCACAAAACCTGTTATAATCACATAAAAAAAATATATACGACAGAAAAGTGACCTAATGTACTAATTGCTCTGCATACTAGTAAAAATGCACTAGCCATTTTATATACAATTCAAATTCAATTTCAAGAGCAAACAAAGCAAAACAAAACACAAAGGCATTATCACATACTAATAACGTATACTCAATTGTAGTTTCTCTTGTAGCGTGGTGTCTTTGGGTTTAGTTTCTGTTCTTATTTGTCCTTTATTCGGCGCTCTGGAAAAGAGACTGAGGGCAGCTGCCCTCCTCTCTAATTCTTCCTCCATATGTTCTGATATTTTTTCCTATCAGCACACTGTTGTGCACAAAATGTGTGGACTGCGTGTAAAAAACTGGCAGTGTCCTGGTACAAGCACCTCCCTCACCAATGTGAGGTTCCTGCTGCCTGATGTGTCAATGATAACAATACCAGCGTGCTACATTCATAAACACGATCTATTGTTAGTGTCCGTGGTAAATACTCAGGCAAGATAGGGTCGGAGAGATCCTTTAATAAGCTCCGGTGTGCTTATATTGTATCGAGTTTGAATTCAGGAGGGAAAGTCACCAAAAAGATGCAACAAAAATATAAATATAAAGGTTGGAGTATCTACAGTTCTTTCCCTTCATGTTGCGTCTTATTTTTGGTTCCTACACGGGGGATGTTATTAGGTAGCGGGTAATTGAGAATCCTAAAATGCTTTATATGGAGCGTTTTTTCTGCCGTTTTTCCCAATTATTTCGCTTTAAAGGTTGTGCAGGCTCCGTATCCCGCCGTACAACCGGGGTGGAAGGTGAGAAGGACACGCGTCCTCCGACCCGTCTCCCTCCCCTCCCCGTATCCCCGGGCAGCCCCAAACGGAGTCCTTACCTGCACACCTTTTTCTTCTCCGTGATCCGAGTTGCTTCAGAGACTCCTCTGCCACGATTCACCCGCTTATCTGACCCGGATGCTTTTCTCCGTCGACTCGTTCTCCCCGATTTTATCCGTGATCCAGTCCGTAGACTACTTGGTCCGATTAGCTGTTACTTTCCCTCAATCCGACTTACTATCAGCTCTCCGATCTCCTCTTCTTGCCATATGGATACTTCAGGCCGGGCCCCGGAAGGCTCTTTCAACAAATAAAGTTCAGGGCTCCTTCTGCCTACCCCCGCCCTCTGCAGAGGATCGCAAAAGGTTGGCGGAGCGCGCCAACTGTAGAATTTCTAAATCTGTGCAAATCAAGCGATCACTCGGAGGTTTGCTTACACCAGTAGATGGTTTATTCCAGGGTTACGCGTTTCGCTTCCACAGCAAGCTTGGTCACACAGTGATACATGGGAAAGTTTGGCAATACATAGAGTATGTAGAAATTGAAAAAGGACCATTAGGTAGAAACATAACTGCAGCCAAAATGGCATCCATTTTAGAGTGTAGTTTTACCACCTATACTACAGCATAAATTGGTCACTCACAATAATAAAAATGTATTAATCGCATACAATTATTATCCAAAGTGTGTCACAAAACCTGTTATAATCACATAAAAAAAAATATACGACAGAAAAGTGACCTAATGTATTAATTGCTCTGCATACTAGTAAAAATGCACTAGCCATTTTATATACAATTCAAATTCAATTTCAAGAGCAAACAAAGCAAAACAAAACACAAAGGCATTATCACATACTAATAACGTATACTCAATTGTAGTGTTTTTGACCAAGATTATATATTCTAATCCTAGCGATACCATGAGTCATTTACTATTTTACTCGGCATAGTGCCTTAAAGACCTGGTACAAACTCAAAAGGTCTACTATTTAGGGGCCATACTACATGGCACCCTGAATAATCTCTTGTTATACTCGGCATAGTGCCTTTGGGAGACTTGTTAAGCAATGACAAATGCGGTCTGCTCTAACTGGTGCATGTTACATGGCAGTGGGCTGTAAAATATCCTCGCCAGTTCAGGTGAATTACGAGATGGCCAATAGAACACTGGCTAAGTGCCTAATTGGATTTACCACCAGCCAGGGGTCCCTACGTTCCTCTATGTGATTTGCCTGTCCCCATACATCAACACTGCACTCGGTAGTCCACAAAGAATCTAGTAAATTAAATATGTATACGTGTCATAGTCCTAAAAATTGTTAAAGAAGTTAATCTAAGACGAAAGAGAGGATACTCAATAAAAGCAAGTCTCTTATCTGTCTCGTCGAGCCCTCCACCAATATTGATAGAAGAAAAGGGTAGGGGTGGATTGCAGGTAAGGTGGTTCTCAGATTCTGCCCCTTCCTTTTCTCCTGTGAAAGAAAGGAAAATAGAAAAAAGAAGAAATTTCTTTAAAATCCATGAACAATGTCATAGTCTAGATTAAAACTAATATCAAAAACAGGTTACAAATGCACAATTTAACAGTATGCAAGGGAAAGATATATCTACAACAACAAGAAAGTCGTAATCTATAACAGTATATTATTCATGTAAATGAATGTTCATTTCCTCGTCTTGATTAAGCCCTTCAGGGTTTTTAGTTTGGAGGTTAATTATATGCCACGATTCTTTTTGCGCAGCTGAAGGACTCTGTTACCTCCCTCATTGTACGTTCAATCTGTTCTATCGCATAGAAAGTCAGGAGTGAACTGTTAGAGAGATGGTACTCAGCAAAATGTCTAGCCACTGGATACTGGGGGTCTTTATTAGCAATGGCCCTCATATGTTCTAGTACCCTTTTCTTAGTAGCTAAGGTGGTACTGCCTACATATCTTTTCCTACACGGGCATTCAAGGATATAGATAGTAAATATTGTGCCACATGTAAGGAATTGTTTTATAGTTCTTTCTCCTGTGGGTGTATGGTTCCTCATGGAGCTATTTCTGCAGGCTTTACAGTGGCCACAGGGAAAGAAGCCCTGGAGATTGATCTGAGTATGTAATCTTGTGTTGGTAATGTCCCCTATCACCAGAAAATCTCTAAGATTTCTCCCTTTCCTGTAAGTTATCTGTGGTCTCTCTTGCATAGTATGTCCTATGATAGGATCACTGGTGAGGATATTCCAATTTCGTGCCAATATTTTAGATATTGGCTTAGATTCTTTATTATACGTAAGGATCACTCTAGTTGTGATATCTTCCTCAGTATCTTTGTCTCTCAGTGTTTCCTCTCTTTCAATTTTATTGATTCTGTCTTTCGCTCTGTTCAGGACCCAGTTCGGGTACCCCTCTCTCGGAATCTTGTAATCATATTCTCTTGTTCACTCACAAAACTTTCTTGTGTACTACAGTTCCTTCTTGCTCTCAGCAGTTCACCAAATGGAATACTCCATTTCAAGGTTTCGGGGTGACTGCTGAGAGCATGAAGGAGGCTGTTACCTGCTGTTGATTTTCTGTGGAGTTTGGTGCTAATCTTGTTGTTAGTGATCTCCACCAACACATCCAGGAACTCTATTTGCTTCTTGCTGATGGTGTAAGTGAGTTTCAGGTTAAAAGTATTGTAGTTAAGGTCTGCAATCAGGTCTATGGCACTTTCCTCACTGCCCTTCCACACAATGAAAAGGTCATCGATGTATCTATACCATTTAATCACCTTCCTGTGGGCGGGGTCTTGATTAAGTTTTTGAGGACCTCCTCCTCCCATACCCCCAAAACAAATTAGCAAAGCTGGGGGCAAAGCAAGTACCCATCGCAGTCCCGAGGCATTGTTTATACATGGTGCCATTAAATAAAAACATATTATTAAGTAGACAGAATTTCATCAACACCATCAGCATTTCAGTGTGTTCCGAGTAACAGATTTCACGTGTGCTTAAAAATGTTGGCAACAGCGAACACCCAAGGAATGGTCAATAATAGAGTACAGTGAATTGACATCTAGTGTGATCATTTGATAGTCATCTTCCCATACAATATCCTTGACTTTCACCAGGAAGTCTTTGGTGTCTCTTATATGCGAGGGAAGTTTCTCTACATATTCACGGAGAAAGTGATCTATATATTTAGAGATATTTTCCGTGACACAACCAATGGAGGATACAATGGGTCTACCTGGAGGTATTTTCGGATCCTTATGTATCTTAGGTAACAGATAAAAAATGGGAGTTCTAGGGTAATCACACTTCAAGTAACAATATTCTTCCCATTGTAGGATCCCTTTATCTTTATACTCGGTGAGTATGTTCCATATGCTGACAATGCTTGCATTGTACTCATGTACATCAGTGGGGACATAGAATCTTATGTCAGTTAGCTGTTTGGTAGCCTCCACAATGTAAGCTGCCCTGTCCCAAAGTACAATGTTCCCACCTTTGTCAGCGGGGCGGATGATGATATTCTCATCTTCTTTCAGTGAGTCGATAAATTGCCTTTGTTGATTTGTAAAGTTAGTGGGACCAATACTACTATGTGTTTTTTACGAAATTTTATAAGATCTTTGATCATGGTCTCATGGAAAGCATCAATGTTATCGTGTGCCATGAGTGGTAGAAAAATAGATTTGGGTCTGAAATCAGTATGGGCTGGGCGGTCTGTTCTGGGGGTGAATTGTTCCGTAAGTTGATCTAGCCCTGATTCTTGATGCAGGTCCTGCATAGTTATCAGTGTTTTCCTGTCTCTTATGCTGAGAAACATATTGTTCTCATTGACCAGTCTTTTTCGGGAATTGCAGGTGTACAATTTAAGCTGTGCCACTTTTTAAGTTTCACCTTTCTTACGAATTTGAACATGTCTATTCTGGTTTCAGGATAGTTAAAGGAATTAGTAGGGCAGAAGGAGAGTCCCAGGCAAAGTGTGCGTTTTTCAAACATTGTTAGAGGTCTGTATGATAAGTTTATGATCGTTCTATTTACCATATCGTCATCCATTATTTCTGATTCTTTTGGCCCATTTGTCTGGTTCCCATAAGCCGGTTTCCTCGTCCTCTGCCTCTTTTGGTCTCTTTGTCGCTTGAGTTTCCTCCTTCTCCAGTTCCTTCCTGGTTTCTTCCTCGTCCTCTGCCCCGTCCCCGTCCTCTCCCTCGTGATTTCATTGGTTGGACAGTCCGTGGTATCTCCCTCCTTGTCCTTAGAACCCGGAACTCGTCTAAAAAAGTTGTTTGGATTCTTTGTCCTTGTTCTTTTGATGTTAGGGGAGTTTGTATTTGGTCTTCATCTACTTCAACATCACTGCTAGTAACGGATTCAGTTCCGCTTGTATTCTCTATTTCGCTTTTCAAGGGTTCCCCTAATGATAATTTTTCATATAAGTGGTCATATTTATGTGAGTAGGTAAATATACGACCACTTTCGTAATCTGTGCAGTCGCGATGGAGTTTGCGCTGCTTCCGTGCTTTTATATCCTCTTCGTAGTTTTTTAATCTCAGTTTGAGGTCATCTACAAATTTCTTTATTATATCTTGTTCTTTGTGATTCTTCAGTTCTTCTTCCAAAGTTTTTAATTCCTGTAGGAGTAACGCCCTGTCCTCCCAAGCGTACTTAACCAGGATGGTTAACATTTGTTTAGAGCTTTTTGCCGAATTCTCTGACCACTCTTCGAGCATCCTGGGATTGGGGGATTCATACGATGGAGTAATGTATATTCGTAGTCCTCTAGGCACCATGTCTTTTTCTATGTAATCTTGTAGTGAGATGGCTTCCCACCATTTAGATATTTCTGACTTCTTGTTTTTTTCTAATTTTCTAAGTTTCTCTTGTAGCGTGGTGTCTTTGGGTTTAGTTTCTGTTCTTATTTGTCCTTTATTCGGCGCTCTGGAAAAGAGACTGAGGGCAGCTGCCCTCCTCTCTAATTCTTCCTCCATATGTTCTGATATTTTTTCCTATCAGCACACTGTTGTGCACAAAATGTGTGGACTGCGTGTAAAAACTGGCAGTGTCCTGGTACAAGCACCTCCCCTCACCAATGTGAGGTTCCTGCTGCCTGATGTGTCAATGATAACAATACCAGCGTGCTACATTCATAAACACGATCTATTGTTAGTGTCCGTGGTAAATACTCAGGCAAGATAGGGTCGGAGAGATCCTTTAATAAGCTCCGGTGTGCTTATATTGTATCGAGTTTGAATTCAGGAGGGAAAGTCACCAAAAAGATGCAACAAAAATATAAATATAAAGGTTGGAGTATCTACAGTTCTTTCCCTTCATGTTGCGTCTTATTTTTGGTTCCTACACGGGGGATGTTATTAGGTAGCGGGTAATTGAGAATCCTAAAATGCTTTATATGGAGCGTTTTTTCTGCCGTTTTTCCCAATTATTTCGCTTTAAAGGTTGTGCAGGCTCCGTATCCCGCCGTACAACCGGGGTGGAAGGTGAGAAGGACACGCGTCCTCCGACCCGTCTCCCTCCCCTCCCCGTATCCCCGGGCAGCCCCAAACGGAGTCCTTACCTGCACACCTTTTTCTTCTCCGTGATCCGAGTTGCTTCAGAGACTCCTCTGCCACGATTCACCCGCTTATCTGACCCGGATGCTTTTCTCCGTCGACTCGTTCTCCCCGATTTTATCCGTGATCCAGTCCGTAGACTACTTGGTCCGATTAGCTGTTACTTTCCCTCAATCCGACTTACTATCAGCTCTCCGATCTCCTCTTCTTGCCATATGGATACTTCAGGCCGGGCCCCGGAAGGCTCTTTCAACAAATAAAGTTCAGGGCTCCTTCTGCCTACCCCCGCCCTCTGCAGAGGATCGCAAAAGGTTGGCGGAGCGCGCCAACTGTAGAATTTCTAAATCTGTGCAAATCAAGCGATCACTCGGAGGTTTGCTTACACCAGTAGATGGTTTATTCCAGGGTTACGCGTTTCGCTTCCACAGCAAGCTTGGTCACACAGTGATACATGGGAAAGTTTGGCAATACATAGAGTATGTAGAAATTGAAAAAGGACCATTAGGTAGAAACATAACTGCAGCCAAAATGGCATCCATTTTAGAGTGTAGTTTTACCACCTATACTACAGCATAAATTGGTCACTCACAATAATAAAAATGTATTAATCGCATACAATTATTATCCAAAGTGTGTCACAAAACCTGTTATAATCACATAAAAAAAAAATATACGACAGAAAAGTGACCTAATGTATTAATTGCTCTGCATACTAGTAAAAATGCACTAGCCATTTTATATACAATTCAAATTCAATTTCAAGAGCAAACAAAGCAAAACAAAACACAAAGGCATTATCACATACTAATAACGTATACTCAATTGTAGTGTTTTTGACCAAGATTATATATTCTAATCCTAGCGATACCATGAGTCATTTACTATTTTACTCGGCATAGTGCCTTAAAGACCTGGTACAAACTCAAAAGGTCTACTATTTAGGGGCCATACTACATGGCACCCTGAATAATCTCTTGTTATACTCGGCATAGTGCCTTTGGGAGACTTGTTAAGCAATGACAAATGCGGTCTGCTCTAACTGGTGCATGTTACATGGCAGTGGGCTGTAAAATATCCTCGCCAGTTCAGGTGAATTACGAGATGGCCAATAGAACACTGGCTAAGTGCCTAATTGGATTTACCACCAGCCAGGGGTCCCTACGTTCCTCTATGTGATTTGCCTGTCCCCATACATCAACACTGCACTCGGTAGTCCACAAAGAATCTAGTAAATTAAATATGTATACGTGTCATAGTCCTAAAAATTGTTAAAGAAGTTAATCTAAGACGAAAGAGAGGATACTCAATAAAAGCAAGTCTCTTATCTGTCTCGTCGAGCCCTCCACCAATATTGATAGAAGAAAAGGGTAGGGGTGGATTGCAGGTAAGGTGGTTCTCAGATTCTGCCCCTTCCTTTTCTCCTGTGAAAGAAAGGAAAATAGAAAAAAGAAGAAATTTCTTTAAAATCCATGAACAATGTCATAGTCTAGATTAAAACTAATATCAAAAACAGGTTACAAATGCACAATTTAACAGTATGCAAGGGAAAGATATATCTACAACAACAAGAAAGTCGTAATCTATAACAGTATATTATTCATGTAAATGAATGTTCATTTCCTCGTCTTGATTAAGCCCTTCAGGGTTTTTAGTTTGGAGGTTAATTATATGCCACGATTCTTTTTTGCGCAGCTGAAGGACTCTGTTACCTCCCTCATTGTACGTTCAATCTGTTCTATCGCATAGAAAGTCAGGAGTGAACTGTTAGAGAGATGGTACTCAGCAAAATGTCTAGCCACTGGATACTGGGGGTCTTTATTAGCAATGGCCCTCATATGTTCTAGTACCCTTTTCTTAGTAGCTAAGGTGGTACTGCCTACATATCTTTTCCTACACGGGCATTCAAGGATATAGATAGTAAATATTGTGCCACATGTAAGGAATTGTTTTATAGTTCTTTCTCCTGTGGGTGTATGGTAACTCTTCCTCATGGAGCTATTTCTGCAGGCTTTACAGTGGCCACAGGAAAGAAGCCCTGGAGATTGATCTGAGTATGTAATCTTGTGTTGGTAATGTCCCCTATCACCAGAAAATCTCTAAGATTTCTCCCTTTCCTGTAAGTTATCTGTGGTCTCTCTTGCATAGTATGTCCTATGATAGGATCACTGGTGAGGATATTCCAATTTCGTGCCAATATTTTAGATATTGGCTTAGATTCTTTATTATACGTAAGGATCACTCTAGTTGTGATATCTTCCTCAGTATCTTTGTCTCTCAGTGTTTCCTCTCTTTCAATTTTATTGATTCTGTCTTTCGCTCTGTTCAGGACCCAGTTCGGGTACCCCTCTCTCGGAATCTTGTAATCATATTCTCTTGTTCACTCACAAAACTTTCTTGTGTACTACAGTTCCTTCTTGCTCTCAGCAGTTCACCAAATGGAATACTCCATTTCAAGGTTTCGGGGTGACTGCTGAGAGCATGAAGGAGGCTGTTACCTGCTGTTGATTTTCTGTGGAGTTTGGTGCTAATCTTGTTGTTAGTGATCTCCACCAACACATCCAGGAACTCTATTTGCTTCTTGCTGATGGTGTAAGTGAGTTTCAGGTTAAAAGTATTGTAGTTAAGGTCTGCAATCAGGTCTATGGCACTTTCCTCACTGCCCTTCCACACAATGAAAAGGTCATCGATGTATCTATACCATTTAATCACCTTCCTGTGGGCGGGGTCTTGATTAAGTTTTTTGAGGACCTCCTCCTCCCATACCCCCAAAACAAATTAGCAAAGCTGGGGGCAAAGCAAGTACCCATCGCAGTCCCGAGGCATTGTTTATACATGGTGCCATTAAATAAAAACATATTATTAAGTAGACAGAATTTCATCAACACCATCAGCATTTCAGTGTGTTCCGAGTAACAGATTTCACGTGTGCTTAAAAAATGTTGGCAACAGCGAACACCCAAGGAATGGTCAATAATAGAGTACAGTGAATTGACATCTAGTGTGATCATTTGATAGTCATCTTCCCATACAATATCCTTGACTTTCACCAGGAAGTCTTTGGTGTCTCTTATATGCGAGGAAGTTTCTCTACATATTCACGGAGAAAGTGATCTATATATTTAGAGATATTTTCCGTGACACAACCAATGGAGGATACAATGGGTCTACCTGGAGGTATTTTCGGATCCTTATGTATCTTAGGTAACAGATAAAAAATGGGAGTTCTAGGGTAATCACACTTCAAGTAACAATATTCTTCCCATTGTAGGATCCCTTTATCTTTATACTCGGTGAGTATGTTCCATATGCTGACAATGCTTGCATTGTACTCATGTACATCAGTGGGGACATAGAATCTTATGTCAGTTAGCTGTTTGGTAGCCTCCACAATGTAAGCTGCCCTGTCCCAAAGTACAATGTTCCCACCTTTGTCAGCGGGCGGATGATGATATTCTCATCTTCTTTCAGTGAGTCGATAAATTGCCTTTGTTGATTTGTAAAGTTAGTGGGACCAATACTACTATGTGTTTTTTACGAAATTTTATAAGATCTTTGATCATGGTCTCATGGAAAGCATCAATGTTATCGTGTGCCATGAGTGGTAGAAAAATAGATTTGGGTCTGAAATCAGTATGGGCTTGGCGGTCTGTTCTGGGGGTGAATTGTTCCGTAAGTTGATCTAGCCCTGATTCTTGATGCAGGTCCTGCATAGTTATCAGTGTTTTCCTGTCTCTTATGCTGAGAAACATATTGTTCTCATTGACCAGTCTTTTTCGGGAATTGCAGGTGTACAATTTAAGCTGTGCCACTTTTTAAGTTTCACCTTTCTTACGAATTTGAACATGTCTATTCTGGTTTCAGGATAGTTAAAGGAATTAGTAGGGCAGAAGGAGAGTCCCAGGCAAAGTGTGCGTTTTTCAAACATTGTTAGAGGTCTGTATGATAAGTTTATGATCGTTCTATTTACCATATCGTCATCCATTATTTCTGATTCTTTTGGCCCATTTGTCTGGTTCCCATAAGCCGGTTTCCTCGTCCTCTGCCTCTTTTGGTCTCTTTGTCGCTTGAGTTTCCTCCTTCTCCAGTTCCTTCCTGGTTTCTTCCTCGTCCTCTGCCCCGTCCCCGTCCTCTCCCTCGTGATTTCATTGGTTGGACAGTCCGTGGTATCTCCCTCCTTGTCCTTAGAACCCGGAACTCGTCTAAAAAAGTTGTTTGGATTCTTTGTCCTTGTTCTTTTGATGTTAGGGGAGTTTGTATTTGGTCTTCATCTACTTCAACATCACTGCTAGTAACGGATTCAGTTCCGCTTGTATTCTCTATTTCGCTTTTCAAGGGTTCCCCTAATGATAATTTTTCATATAAGTGGTCATATTTATGTGAGTAGGTAAATATACGACCACTTTCGTAATCTGTGCAGTCGCGATGGAGTTTGCGCTGCTTCCGTGCTTTTATATCCTCTTCGTAGTTTTTTAATCTCAGTTTGAGGTCATCTACAAATTTCTTTATTATATCTTGTTCTTTGTGATTCTTCAGTTCTTCTTCCAAAGTTTTTAATTCCTGTAGGAGTAACGCCCTGTCCTCCCAAGCGTACTTAACCAGGATGGTTAACATTTGTTTAGAGCTTTTTGCCGAATTCTCTGACCACTCTTCGAGCATCCTGGGATTGGGGGATTCATACGATGGAGTAATGTATATTCGTAGTCCTCTAGGCACCATGTCTTTTTCTATGTAATCTTGTAGTGAGATGGCTTCCCACCATTTAGATATTTCTGACTTCTTGTTTTTTTCTAATTTTCTAAGTTTCTCTTGTAGCGTGGTGTCTTTGGGTTTAGTTTCTGTTCTTATTTGTCCTTTATTCGGCGCTCTGGAAAAGAGACTGAGGGCAGCTGCCCTCCTCTCTAATTCTTCCTCCATATGTTCTGATATTTTTTCCTATCAGCACACTGTTGTGCACAAAATGTGTGGACTGCGTGTAAAAAACTGGCAGTGTCCTGGTACAAGCACCTCCCCTCACCAATGTGAGGTTCCTGCTGCCTGATGTGTCAATGATAACAATACCAGCGTGCTATATTCATAAACACGATCTATTGTTAGTGTCCGTGGTAAATACTCAGGCAAGATAGGGTCGGAGAGATCCTTTAATAAGCTCCGGTGTGCTTATATTGTATCGAGTTTGAATTCAGGAGGGAAAGTCACCAAAAAGATGCAACAAAAATATAAATATAAAGGTTGGAGTATCTACAGTTCTTTCCCTTCATGTTGCGTCTTATTTTTGGTTCCTACACGGGGGATGTTATTAGGTAGCGGGTAATTGAGAATCCTAAAATGCTTTATATGGAGCGTTTTTTCTGCCGTTTTTCCCAATTATTTCGCTTTAAAGGTTGTGCAGGCTCCGTATCCCGCCGTACAACCGGGGTGGAAGGTGAGAAGGACACGCGTCCTCCGACCCGTCTCCCTCCCCTCCCCGTATCCCCGGGCAGCCCCAAACGGAGTCCTTACCTGCACACCTTTTTCTTCTCCGTGATCCGAGTTGCTTCAGAGACTCCTCTGCCACGATTCACCCGCTTATCTGACCCGGATGCTTTTCTCCGTCGACTCGTTCTCCCCGATTTTATCCGTGATCCAGTCCGTAGACTACTTGGTCCGATTAGCTGTTACTTTCCCTCAATCCGACTTACTATCAGCTCTCCGATCTCCTCTTCTTGCCATATGGATACTTCAGGCCGGGCCCCGGAAGGCTCTTTGAACAAATAAAGTTCAGGGCTCCTTCTGCCTACCCCCGCCCTCTGCAGAGGATCGCAAAAGGTTGGCGGAGCGCGCCAACTGTAGAATTTCTAAATCTGTGCAAATCAAGCGATCACTCGGAGGTTTGCTTACACCAGTAGATGGTTTATTCCAGGGTTACGCGTTTCGCTTCCACAGCAAGCTTGGTCACACAGTGATACATGGGAAAGTTTGGCAATACATAGAGTATGTAGAAATTGAAAAAGGACCATTAGGTAGAAACATAACTGCAGCCAAAATGGCATCCATTTTAGAGTGTAGTTTTACCACCTATACTACAGCATAAATTGGTCACTCACAATAATAAAAATGTATTAATCGCATACAATTATTATCCAAAGTGTGTCACAAAACCTGTTATAATCACATAAAAAAAAATATACGACAGAAAAGTGACCTAATGTATTAATTGCTCTGCATACTAGTAAAAATGCACTAGCCATTTTATATACAATTCAAATTCAATTTCAAGAGCAAACAAAGCAAAACAAAACACAAAGGCATTATCACATACTAATAACGTATACTCAATTGTAGTGTTTTTGACCAAGATTATATATTCTAATCCTAGCGATACCATGAGTCATTTACTATTTTACTCGGCATAGTGCCTTAAAGACCTGGTACAAACTCAAAAGGTCTACTATTTAGGGCCATACTACATGGCACCCTGAATAATCTCTTGTTATACTCGGCATAGTGCCTTTGGGAGACTTGTTAAGCAATGACAAATGCGGTCTGCTCTAACTGGTGCATGTTACATGGCAGTGGGCTGTAAAATATCCTCGCCAGTTCAGGTGAATTACGAGATGGCCAATAGAACACTGGCTAAGTGCCTAATTGGATTTACCACCAGCCAGGGGTCCCTACGTTCCTCTATGTGATTTGCCTGTCCCCATACATCAACACTGCACTCGGTAGTCCACAAAGAATCTAGTAAATTAAATATGTATACGTGTCATAGTCCTAAAAATTGTTAAAGAAGTTAATCTAAGACGAAAGAGAGGATACTCAATAAAAGCAAGTCTCTTATCTGTCTCGTCGAGCCCTCCACCAATATTGATAGAAGAAAAGGGTAGGGGTGGATTGCAGGTAAGGTGGTTCTCAGATTCTGCCCCTTCCTTTTCTCCTGTGAAAGAAAGGAAAATAGAAAAAGAAGAAATTTCTTTAAAATCCATGAACAATGTCATAGTCTAGATTAAAACTAATATCAAAAACAGGTTACAAATGCACAATTTAACAGTATGCAAGGGAAAGATATATCTACAACAACAAGAAAGTCGTAATCTATAACAGTATATTATTCATGTAAATGAATGTTCATTTCCTCGTCTTGATTAAGCCCTTCAGGGTTTTTAGTTTGGAGGTTAATTATATGCCACGATTCTTTTTGCGCAGCTGAAGGACTCTGTTACCTCCCCTCATTGTACGTTCAATCTGTTCTATCGCATAGAAAGTCAGGAGTGAACTGTTAGAGAGATGGTACTCAGCAAAATGTCTAGCCACTGGATACTGGGGGTCTTTATTAGCAATGGCCCTCATATGTTCTAGTACCCTTTTCTTAGTAGCTAAGGTGGTACTGCCTACATATCTTTTCCTACACGGGCATTCAAGGATATAGATAGTAAATATTGTGCCACATGTAAGGAATTGTTTTATAGTTCTTTCTCCTGTGGGTGTATGGTAACTCTTCCTCATGGAGCTATTTCTGCAGGCTTTACAGTGGCCACAGGGAAAGAAGCCCTGGAGATTGATCTGAGTATGTAATCTTGTGTTGGTAATGTCCCCTTTCACCAGAAAATCTCTAAGATTTCTCCCTTTCCTGTAAGTTATCTGTGGTCTCTCTTGCATAGTATGTCCTATGATAGGATCACTGGTGAGGATATTCCAATTTCGTGCCAATATTTTAGATATTGGCTTAGATTCTTTATTATACGTAAGGATCACTCTAGTTGTGATATCTTCCTCAGTATCTTTGTCTCTCAGTGTTTCCTCTCTTTCAATTTTATTGATTCTGTCTTTCGCTCTGTTCAGGACCCAGTTCGGGTACCCCCTCTCTCGGAATCTTGTAATCATATTCTCTTGTTCACTCACAAAACTTTCTTGTGTACTACAGTTCCTTCTTGCTCTCAGCAGTTCACCAAATGGAATACTCCATTTCAAGGTTTCGGGGTGACTGCTGAGAGCATGAAGGAGGCTGTTACCTGCTGTTGATTTTCTGTGGAGTTTGGTGCTAATCTTGTTGTTAGTGATCTCCACCAACACATCCAGGAACTCTATTTGCTTCTTGCTGATGGTGTAAGTGAGTTTCAGGTTAAAAGTATTGTAGTTAAGGTCTGCAATCAGGTCTATGGCACTTTCCTCACTGCCCTTCCACACAATGAAAAGGTCATCGATGTATCTATACCATTTAATCACCTTCCTGTGGGCGGGGTCTTGATTAAGTTTTTTGAGGACCTCCTCCTCCCATACCCCCAAAACAAATTAGCAAAGCTGGGGGCAAAGCAAGTACCCATCGCAGTCCCGAGGCATTGTTTATACATGGTGCCATTAAATAAAAACATATTATTAAGTAGACAGAATTTCATCAACACCATCAGCATTTCAGTGTGTTCCGAGTAACAGATTTCACGTGTGCTTAAAAAATGTTGGCAACAGCGAACACCCAAGGAATGGTCAATAATAGAGTACAGTGAATTGACATCTAGTGTGATCATTTGATAGTCATCTTCCCATACAATATCCTTGACTTTCACCAGGAAGTCTTTGGTGTCTCTTATATGCGAGGAAGTTTCTCTACATATTCACGGAGAAAGTGATCTATATATTTAGAGATATTTTCCGTGACACAACCAATGGAGGATACAATGGGTCTACCTGGAGGTATTTTCGGATCCTTATGTATCTTAGGTAACAGATAAAAAATGGGAGTTCTAGGGTAATCACACTTCAAGTAACAATATTCTTCCCATACTTGGTGAGTATGTTCCATATGCTGACATTGCTTGCATTGTACTCATGTACATCAGTGGGGACATAGAATCTTATGTCAGTTAGCTGTTTGGTAGCCTCCACAATGTAAGCTGCCCTGTCCCAAAGTACAATGTTCCCACCTTTGTCAGCGGGGCGGATGATGATATTCTCATCTTCTTTCAGTGAGTCGATAAATTGCCTTTGTTGATTTGTAAAGTTAGTGGGACCAATACTACTATGTGTTTTTTTACGAAATTTTATAAGATCTTTGATCATGGTCTCATGGAAAGCATCAATGTTATCGTGTGCCATGAGTGGTAGAAAAATAGATTTGGGTCTGAAATCAGTATGGGCTGGGCGGTCTGTTCTGGGGGTGAATTGTTCCGTAAGTTGATCTAGCCCTGATTCTTGATGCAGGTCCTGCATAGTTATCAGTGTTTCCCTGTCTCTTATGCTGAGAAACATATTGTTCTCATTGACCAGTCTTTTTTCGGGAATTGCAGGTGTACAATTTAAGCTGTGCCACTTTTTAAGTTTCACCTTTCTTACGAATTTGAACATGTCTATTCTGGTTTCAGGATAGTTAAAGGAATTAGTAGGGCAGAAGGAGAGTCCCAGGCAAAGTGTGCGTTTTTCAAACATTGTTAGAGGTCTGTATGATAAGTTTATGATCGTTCTATTTACCATATCGTCATCCATTATTTCTGATTCTTTTGGCCCATTTGTCTGGTTCCCATAAGCCGGTTTCCTCGTCCTCTGCCTCTTTTGGTCTCTTTGTCGCTTGAGTTTCCTCCTTCTCCAGTTCCTTCCTGGTTTCTTCCTCGTCCTCTGCCCCGTCCCCGTCCTCTCCCTCGTGATTTCATTGGTTGGACAGTCCGTGGTATCTCCCTCCTTGTCCTTAGAACCCGGAACTCGTCTAAAAAAGTTGTTTGGATTCTTTGTCCTTGTTCTTTTGATGTTAGGGGAGTTTGTATTTGGTCTTCATCTACTTCAACATCACTGCTAGTAACGGATTCAGTTCCGCTTGTATTCTCTATTTCGCTTTTCAAGGGTTCCCCTAATGATAATTTTTCATATAAGTGGTCATATTTATGTGAGTAGGTAAATATACGACCACTTTCGTAATCTGTGCAGTCGCGATGGAGTTTGCGCTGCTTCCGTGCTTTTATATCCTCTTCGTAGTTTTTTAATCTCAGTTTGAGGTCATCTACAAATTTCTTTATTATATCTTGTTCTTTGTGATTCTTCAGTTCTTCTTCCAAAGTTTTTAATTCCTGTAGGAGTAACGCCCTGTCCTCCCAAGCGTACTTAACCAGGATGGTTAACATTTGTTTAGAGCTTTTTGCCGAATTCTCTGACCACTCTTCGAGCATCCTGGGATTGGGGGATTCATACGATGGAGTAATGTATATTCGTAGTCCTCTAGGCACCATGTCTTTTTCTATGTAATCTTGTAGTGAGATGGCTTCCCACCATTTAGATATTTCTGACTTCTTGTTTTTTTCTAATTTTCTAAGTTTCTCTTGTAGCGTGGTGTCTTTGGGTTTAGTTTCTGTTCTTATTTGTCCTTTATTCGGCGCTCTGGAAAAGAGACTGAGGGCAGCTGCCCTCCTCTCTAATTCTTCCTCCATATGTTCTGATATTTTTTCCTATCAGCACACTGTTGTGCACAAAATGTGTGGACTGCGTGTAAAAAACTGGCAGTGTCCTGGTACAAGCACCTCCCTCACCAATGTGAGGTTCCTGCTGCCTGATGTGTCAATGATAACAATACCAGCGTGCTATATTCATAAACACGATCTATTGTTAGTGTCCGTGGTAAATACTCAGGCAAGATAGGGTCGGAGAGATCCTTTAATAAGCTCCGGTGTGCTTATATTGTATCGAGTTTGAATTCAGGAGGGAAAGTCACCAAAAAGATGCAACAAAAATATAAATATAAAGGTTGGAGTATCTACAGTTCTTTCCCTTCATGTTGCGTCTTATTTTTGGTTCCTACACGGGGGATGTTATTAGGTAGCGGGTAATTGAGAATCCTAAAATGCTTTATATGGAGCGTTTTTTCTGCCGTTTTTCCCAATTATTTCGCTTTAAAGGTTGTGCAGGCTCCGTATCCCGCCGTACAACCGGGGTGGAAGGTGAGAAGGACACGCGTCCTCCGACCCGTCTCCCTCCCCTCCCCGTATCCCCGGGCAGCCCCAAACGGAGTCCTTACCTGCACACCTTTTTCTTCTCCGTGATCCGAGTTGCTTCAGAGACTCCTCTGCCACGATTCACCCGCTTATCTGACCCGGATGCTTTTCTCCGTCGACTCGTTCTCCCCGATTTTATCCGTGATCCAGTCCGTAGACTACTTGGTCCGATTAGCTGTTACTTTCCCTCAATCCGACTTACTATCAGCTCTCCGATCTCCTCTTCTTGCCATATGGATACTTCAGGCCGGGCCCCGGAAGGCTCTTTCAACAAATAAAGTTCAGGGCTCCTTCTGCCTACCCCCGCCCTCTGCAGAGGATCGCAAAAGGTTGGCGGAGCGCGCCAACTGTAGAATTTCTAAATCTGTGCAAATCAAGCGATCACTCGGAGGTTTGCTTACACCAGTAGATGGTTTATTCCAGGGTTACGCGTTTCGCTTCCACAGCAAGCTTGGTCACACAGTGATACATGGGAAAGTTTGGCAATACATAGAGTATGTAGAAATTGAAAAAGGACCATTAGGTAGAAACATAACTGCAGCCAAAATGGCATCCATTTTAGAGTGTAGTTTTACCACCTATACTACAGCATAAATTGGTCACTCACAATAATAAAAATGTATTAATCGCATACAATTATTATCCAAAGTGTGTCACAAAACCTGTTATAATCACATAAAAAAAAATATACGACAGAAAAGTGACCTAATGTATTAATTGCTTTGCATACTAGTAAAAATGCACTAGCCATTTTATATACAATTCAAATTCAATTTCAAGAGCAAACAAAGCAAAACAAAACACAAAGGCATTATCACATACTAATAACGTATACTCAATTGTAGTGTTTTTGACCAAGATTATATATTCTAATCCTAGCGATACCATGAGTCATTTACTATTTTCCTCGGCATAGTGCCTTAAAGACCTGGTACAAACTCAAAAGGTCTACTATTTAGGGGCCATACTACATGGCACCCTGAATAATCTCTTGGGGAATCTATGGGAACCAGACAAATGGGCCAAAAGAATCAGAAATAATGGATGACGATATGGTAAATAGAACGATCATAAACTTATCATACAGACCTCTAACAATGTTTGAAAACGCACACTTTGCCTGGGACTCTCCTTCTGCCCTACTAATTCCTTTAACTATCCTGAAACCAGAATAGACATGTTCAAATTCGTAAGAAAGATGAAACTTAAAAAGTGGCACAGCTTAAATTGTACACCTGCAATTCCCGAAAAAAGACTGGTCAATGAGAACAATATGTTTCTCAGCATAAGAGACAGGGAAACACTGATAACTATGCAGGACCTGCATCAAGAATCAGGGCTAGATCAACTTACGGAATAATTCACCCCCAGAACAGACCGCCCAGCCCATACGGATTTCAGACCCAAATCTATTTTTCTACCACTCATGGCACACGATAACATTGATGCTTTCCATGAGACCATGATCAAAGATCTTATAAAATTTCGTAAAAAAACACATAGTAGTATTGGTCCCACTAACTTTACAAAACAACAAAGGCAATTTATCGACTCACTGAAAGAAGATGAGAATATCATCATCTGCCCCGCTGACAAAGGTGGGAACATTGTACTTTGGGACAGGGCAGCTTACATTGTGGAGGCTACCAAACAGCTAACTGACATAAGATTCTATGTCCCCACTGATGTACATGAGTACAATGCAAGCATTGTCAGCATATGGAACATACTCACCGAGTATAAAGATAAAGGGATCCTACAATGGGAAGAATATTGTTACTTGAAGTGTGATTACCCTAGAACTCCCATTTTTTATCTGTTACCTAAGATACATAAGGATCCGAAAATACCTCCAGGTAGACCCATTGTATCCTCCATTGGTTGTGTCACGGAAAATATCTCTAAATATATAGATCACTTTCTCCGTGAATATGTAGAGAAACTTCCCTCGCATATAAGAGACACCAAAGACTTCCTGGTGAAAGTCAAGGATATTGTATGGGAAGATGACTATCAAATGATCACACTAGATGTCAATTCACTGTACTCTATTATTGACCATTCCTTGGGTGTTCGCTGTTGCCAACATTTTTTAAGCACACGTGAAATCTGTTACTCGGAACACACTGAAATGCTGATGGTGTTGGTGAAATTCTGTCTACTTAATAATATGTTTTTATTTAATGGCACCATGTATAAACAATGCCTCGGGACTGCGATGGGTACTTGCTTTGCCCCCAGCTTTGCTAATTTGTTTCTGGGGGTATGGGAGGAGGAGGTCCTCAAAAAACTTAATCAAGACCCCGCCCACAAGAAGGTGATTAAATGGTATAGATACATCGATGACCTTTTCATTGTGTGGAAGGGCAGTGAGGAAAGTGCCATAGACATGATTGCAGACCTTTACTACAATACTTTTAACCTGAAACTCACTTACACCGTCAGCAAGAAGCAAATAGAGTTCCTGGATGTGTTGGTGGAGATCACTAACAACAAGATTAGCACCAAACTCCACAGAAAATCAACAGCAGGTAACAGCCTCCTTCATGCTCTCAGCAGTCACCCCGAAACCTTGAAATGGAGTATTCCATTTGGTGAACTGCTGAGAGCAAGAAGGAACTGTAGTACACAAGAAAGTTTTGTAAGTGAACAAGAGAATATGATTACAAGATTCCGAGAGAGGGGGTACCCGAACTGGGTCCTGAACAGAGAGAAAGACAGAATCAATAAAATTGAAAGAGAGGAAACACTGAGAGACAAAGATACTGAGGAAGATATCACAACTAGAGTGATCCTTACGTATAATAAAGAATCTAAGCCAATATCTAAAATATTGGCACGAAATTGGAATATCCTCACCAGTGATCCTATCATAGGACATACTATGCAGGAGAGACCACAGATAACTTACAGGAAAGGGAGAAATCTTAGAGATTTTCTGGTGAAAGGGGACATTACCAACACAAGATTACATACTCAGATCAATCTCCAGGGCTTCTTTCCCTGTGGCCACTGTAAAGCCTGCAGAAATAGCTCCATGAGGAAGAGTTACCATACACCCACATGAGAAAGAACTATAAAACAATTCCTTACATGTGGCACAATATTTACTATCTATATCCTTGAATGCCCGTGTAGGAAAAGATATGTAGGCAGTACCACCTTAGCTACTAAGAAAAGGGTACTAGAACATATGAGGGCCATTGCTAATAAAGACCCCCAGTATCCAGTGGCTAGACATTTTGCTGAGTACCATCTCTCTAACAGTTCACTCCTGACTTTCTATGCGATAGAACAGATTGAACGTACAATGAGGGGAGGTAACAGAGTCCTTCAGCTGCGCAAAAAGAATTGTGGCATATAATTAACCTCCAAACTAAAAACCCTGTAGGGCTTAATCAAGACGAGGAAATGAACATTCATTTACATGAATAATATACTGTTATAGATTACGACTTTCTTGTTGTTGTAGATATATCTTTCCCTTGCATACTGTTAAATTGTGCATTTGTAACCTGTTTTTGATATTAGTTTTAATCTAGACTATGACATTGTTCATGGATTTTAAAGAAATTTCTTCTTTCTTCTATTTTCCTTTCTTTCACAGGAGAAAAGGAAGAGGCAGAATCTGAGAACCACCTTCCCTGCAATCCACCCCTACCCTTTTCTTCTATCAATATTGGTGGAGGGCTCGACGAGACAGATAAGAGACTTGCTTTTATTGAGTATCCTCTCTTTAGTCTTAGATTAACTTCTTTAACAATTTTTAGGACTATGACACGTATACATATTTAATTTACTAGATTCTTTGTGGACTACCGAGTGCAGTGTTGATGTATGGGGACAGGCAAATCACATAGAGGAACGTAGGGACCCCTGGCTGGTGGTAAATCCAATTAGGCACTTAGCCAGTGTTCTATTGGCCATCTCGTAATTCACCTGAACTGGCGAGGATATTTTACAGCCCACTGCCATGTAACATGCACCAGTTAGAGCAGACCGCATTTGTCATTGCTTAACAAGTCTCCCAAAGGCACTATGCCAAGTATAACAAGAGATTATTCAGGGTGCCATGTAGTATGGCCCCTAAATAGTAGACCTTTTGAGTTTGTACCAGGTCTTTAAGGCACTATGCCGAGTAAAATAGTAAATGACTCATGGTATCGCTAGGATTAGAATATATAATCTTGGTCAAAAACACTACAATTGAGTATACGTTATTAGTATGTGATAATGCCTTTGTGTTTTGTTTTGCTTTGTTTGCTCTTGAAATTGAATTTGAATTGTATATAAAATGGCTAGTGCATTTTTACTAGTATGCAGAGCAATTAATACATTAGGTCACTTTTCTGTCGTATATATTTTTTTATGTGATTATAACAGGTTTTGTGACACACTTTGGATAATAATTGTATGCGATTAATACATTTTTATTATTGTGAGTGACCAATTTATGCTGTAGTATAGGTGGTAAAACTACACTCTAAAATGGATGCCATTTTGGCTGCAGTTATGTTTCTACCTAATGGTCCTTTTTCAATTTCTACATACTCTATGTATTGCCAAACTTTCCCATGTATCACTGTGTGACCAAGCTTGCTGTGCAAGCGAAACAGGTAACCCTGGAATAAACCATCTACTGGTGTAAGCAAACCTCCGAGTGATCGCTTGATTTGCACAGATTTAGAAATTCTACAGTTTGCGCGCTCCGCCAACCTTTTGCGATCCTCTGCAGAGGGCGGGGGTGTAACATGGTTCATGCTCAAAGTTCCAAGTGGAACACCACTATGTAATCACATAGAACATAACGTTGTCTGAAATTCTGTTTGTCAGTTACTGAGAAAACGTTGATGGCTGGGGTGAATAAATTGGACCTAAGCTTACCTGTTTAGTGTCAGTCTTTTCTTCATCAAGGACACTACATTAATTGGCGACGAGCGGGTTTCACCTCAACATCGGAAGAAGTCTCCTGGTGTCTGTTGTCTGCACCCTTCTTTCTTCTAGAGAGGTGTTGGTCGAACTTCTCCTGCGGCGGATGTAGAGAGATGGTGAGAAGCTGTTCGGCGCTTCTCCAGCGGCTGACCGGGAGTACAGTAAGGTGTAAATTTAAGGAAGAAACGCCGGTGAGGAGATCCGCGGGAGGGGCTGCGTGAGACGCGGTTGCGGTTCTCTGACATTTTTTGGGCCTTTTTGTTGCGCAGCTGGAAGAGAGATTTGAAACGCATCTGCGTTCCAGCGTAAGACACGTCAGCGTCATTGCTATCTTCATTGTGACGTGTTGGAGTTGCTGGAAGAGAGACTTGGTTCAACGCATCTGCGGTCCAGCGTAAGACACGTCAGCGTCATTGCTGCCTTCATTGTGACGTGTTGTCTTTGCTGGAAGAGAGACTTGGTTCTCTTTGTTGACGTCTCCTCGTTGTTTGAAGAGAGACTTGGAACGCATCCGAGTTCCAGCTGATGTGACGTATGGCATTGTTTTTCATATTAGAGCGGCAAGAGATGGTATTGCAACTTTGCAGCAGAGGAGGCGTGTGCATT
Organism: Calotriton arnoldi; assembly: GCA_963921515.1. Lineage (NCBI taxonomy): Eukaryota > Metazoa > Chordata > Amphibia > Caudata > Salamandridae > Calotriton > Calotriton arnoldi. The sequence goes on from CAWUFW010005113.1 coordinate 1,257,509, forward strand.
GTTTAGCGCTGTCACGCAATGTTACGAATATATTTGCCGGCATCAAATGGGTTGGTTGCTTAGCAATGCTACAGTCTAGTGGTATTTTTCAGTCACCACAGGCTGTTAACCGTGTATTAGTTTTGTTTTCTTACTGATTATTAGTATTCAACGCTACAGTCTTCAGTTACAACAGGCTGATATCTGAGAATTACTTTTGGGTTGTTCTTCTACTTTAATGTAAGAAAATGGAAGCCTTCTTTTACTGATTCAATTGTATTCTCTTGTTTGGGAGGAACAACTTATATGTCACTCGCTAGTAATTTTTTTTTGGGTAATTAAAAGTTAGTTATTTATTTTATTAACATGCAGAATGTGACACAACCACCGTTTTTTTAACAAGTCCCGGAGAACCCACAATAAAATGGCAGAAATGGAAGAAGATTTTTATAAACTATGCGAGAGTTTGTGGCACAAATTTAAGTGCTGAACGCAAACACTCTTTACTTCTACATTGTCTTGGAGGGGAAGGGCAGGAAGTGCTGGAACATTTACCGGAACTTAATGCTGCAGAACAAAGAACATTGAATGAATATGAAATTTGCATACTGCAATTAGATAGACATTATCTTCCCCGTGTAAGCACCATTATGGAAAGATATCATTTTGGTTTATGTGAACAAAAAAAAGAAGAGTCTGTGGAGGAATTTGTTACCAGATTAAGAAAACTTGCATCATCTTGTAAATTTGGTGGGGTTGTGGAGGAAAGGATAAGAGACCAATTTGTCTTGAGATGTGCTCATGACAAAATCAGGGAGGAGTTATGGTTGAAGGATGAGCCTCCTTTAGATGAAGTGTTAGTTATTGCCAAACGGGTTGAACATATGATGAAATGCGTAGATGAATTAAGTAGTGACAAAAATAAGTTTAATGTTTCCACTAGCAATGTAAATGAGGTTGTATATGTAGTAAAGAACAAGTCATCCAATGATTCTGACAGTGTGAAGGTTACTCGACCATTGGAAAAGTCTGTAGTACAAGATGAAAGGTCTACCTGTTTTAGGTGTGGAAGATATGGACATAGAGCCAATGCCTCTTTCTGTCCTGCCTTGCAGTTTTCATGCAATGTCTGTGGGAGGAAGGGCCATTTTGCTAAGTTTTGTAAGAGTAAGATAAAAAGGAGAGATCAGCAGGTGGTCAAGGACCAACCTCATATTAAGGAAATCACTTATCAAATAGATGACTCTAAAGCCAACCATCCATCACATGTTGTTATCATTGAGGGTGTTGAGCTTGAGATGAAATTTGATTCTTGCTCACATCTCACTATGCTTAGCAAAGATGTTTATGAAAGAAATTTTAGAGATAAGGTTATTCTAATGAAAACTGATGTTTTCCATGGGTTATGGTGGGATGCCCATAAATATTTTAGGTTACTTTATGGCTTCAATTGAATTGAGTGGACGCATAGCCGCTGGAAAAATATATGTGGCTAAGAAGGGTGATGCACTTTTAGGGTGGCATCATCAACGTTTGTTGGGAGTCTCACTTAATCCAAATGCTGTGCCTCAGGTTCAAGTACAGGTTGTTGACAGTCCAGCTGTGCTTCTAGCTGAGCGTTTCTCGGATGTGTTTGAGGACAAGCTGGGTTGTCTGAGAGGCTATAAACATTGCATTAAACTTAAAAATGGTGCTGTGCCTGTTGTTGCCAAGCTAAGGAGAGTTCCTTTGAATGAACAGTCCAGTGTGCAAAATGAGATTCAACGTTTGACTGACATGGGGGTCATTGAACCAGTTGAGGCGACTCAGTGGTTGTCTCCCATAGTCGTTGCAAAGAAAGCCAGTGGCGAAGTTAGACTATGTATTGATTTGCGTGCACTCAACAAGGAGGTAGTTGTAGACAGGTTTCCACTGCCCAATATTGATGAAATTGTTAGCACCTTAGCAGGTGCCAGATATTTCACAACTCTTGATTTAGCGTCTGCATATCATCAGGTGGAGCTGGACAAGTCTTCCCAGGATTTAACGGCCTTTGTAACTCCGATGGGCACTTTTAGATTTCTTAGGATGCCTTTTGGACTTGTTTCGGCGGCATCGGTTTTTCAACATATCATGTTTAATGTACTAAAAGATCTCACAGGGGTTAAGTGTTACCAGGACGATCTGTTAATTTATGGAAGTTGAAGGATCCGAGATCCTGATGAAAGGATGACTTGACGCTGGGTTCAAAGTTGAAGATAGGTTTATTCTTGTAGGAAGGATCCCATCCAGGCAGGGCATGACATAACATCAACAGCCTCTTCTCATTTCAAACCTCACATTCTACTCCCCTGGCTAGGCAACACAGTGGAGCATATGACATGCATACATTCCTGAGTAACCATGGCATCAGAACAACAATAGGCAGATGCCACACACCTTCCCTCCTTCAAAAACAAAAAACAAAAAAAAAACAAAGTACAGATAAAGTGTAATAAAAAAAACATAAACATCATGAGATCTATTGTACAAAATCTCTCAAATACGAAGGTTTCACTCTCAACCTAGGAGACACCCTAGGATTACTTACAGACACATTTGCATCTCCATTACTTTTGTGTGAACTAGTGGTGGCCGAACTAAGAGGGCCTCTGTAAGGAACAACTCTACCAAGGTTCCATATGCGATGATCGTGGGTTTTGATGGCATTCTTGAATAATTTAATTACTCTGATGGGTTTCGAGAATTTAGAACTTAAACCAGGGTGTTTAATGACTACTAAATCTCCCACTGCAACTTTAGTACTTTTGACAGCTTTCCTTGAATCAAAGAGGGAGTTCCTGGCTGCTGCTTTTTTAGCCTCTCTCTCGCGCCATAAATTTGTGCTCTCCACATTACCAGACATACACTCCAACTCACGCACCCAGGATGGTTCAACTAAGGTACATGGTGTTCTGCCCCTGAACAAGACAAAAGGGGATTTGCCAGTGGTACTATGCGGAGTCAACCTGTACATATTGACTTTCTTTAGTATCTCCTTTTTCCAATCAAGCCCACAACCTTTGGCCAGCGAAATCACCTCCTTGAGCACACGGTTAAATCGCTCAACCATACCATTGGTTTCTGGGTGATATAGAGAGCATTTTTTGTGTTTAATCCCACACCTCTTTAAAATGCTTCCATCTCTCGCGAGACCAACTGCACACCATTATCAGTCAAAATGGTATTGGGATAACCTTCCCTAGCGAAGAGGTCCTCTAAAAAATCAATGACATTCTTTGTCTCTATTCCACTGGTAAAGTGCACTTCAGGCCATCGCGAGAACATGTCTATAGCAACAATAAGAAACAGTTGATGCCCATTGTAATGAACAGGACCCAATATATCCAAAGCTATGTCTTTCCATGGACCACTCGGGAGATCTCTTACTATCATGGGTTGTACTCTTGCCATCTTGGACTTCTCACACATAGAACACTCTATGCAATCTCTCACAAGTCTCTCTACTTGCAAGTCCATACCAGGCCACCAATATGAATCACGCAGTCTTTCTTTTGTCTTGGATATTCCTAAATGTGACAAATGAGACAATTCAACCAGCCTAATGCGCAGATTCTTTGGAGGAATCAATATAGTGCCTCGAAACAAAAGTTCCTTTGACATACTCAGTTCATCCTTTACACCCCAGAATTTTCTTGCTTCTTCCGAAGCTTGTCTCTTGGAGTGCCAACCTTGATTAATCAAAGTTACAATTTCACTTAACACCAAATCAGAGATCAATTCGCTCCGCCACTCGTCCTCCGAAACGATCTCCTTATCTATCAAACATACACGAGTGTCATCGTCAAATTCATCACCACAAACCTCACTCTCACCTCCAACATTCACCAATCTAGACAAGGTGTCAGCCACACCATTTTCCACACCCGGTATATATCTTGTTTCAAAATCAAATTCTTGTAAAGCAACCACCCACTTTGTAATCCTGCTGGAGATAGAATCTATCCCTTTCTTTGAAAATACTTCACAAAGGGGTTTGTGGTCTGTTCGAATAATGAATTTGTTACCCCACAAAAATTTCCTGAATTTCCTTATGGCCCAGAATACAGCCAAAGCCTCACGCTCGATTACTGAGTAGCGAGACTCAGGATCTTTTAAGGCACGAGACGCAAACATGATAGTCAACATGCCTTTATCACTCTGCTGTTGAAGAACAGCCCCTAACCCTTTGAGACTAGCATCAGTGGTAATAATTGACACTTTTTGAGGATCATAACTCTTGAGACACGGAGCACTATTAAGTTTATCTTTCAACAGTTTAAATTCTTCCTCACAAGCATCACTCCATATAAATTCAGCACCCTTCTTAAGGAGAGCTCTCATGTTGGCACTCAGTTCTGCAAAATTCTCAATGAATTTGTTGTAATATTCTATCATCCCAAAGAATTTCATTAACTCATCTCTTGAAACGGGAGCACACATGCGAGTAATGGTGTCTACTAACTCAGATTTAGGTAACACACCATCCGGAGAAATGGTGTGACCCAAGTAATTGATACTAGAGATGGCAAACTGGCACTTCTCTGCTTTGATTGTCAAATTCGCCATGTCTAACTTTCCAAGCACCACATCCAGATGATGTTCATGTTCTTCCTCATTCTTGCCAAACACCAAAATATCATCCTGATATACACATACGCCTTTGCAACCCTTGAGGACCTTCTCCATTACCCGTTGGAAAACAGATGCCGCTGACACCAGGCCAAACGGCATCCTTACAAATCTGAAGGTCCCAAAAGGTGTCACAAAGGCGGTGAGGTCTCTAGATGATTCTTTCAACTGGATCTGGTGATAGGCCGACGTGAGATCAATAGTGCTGAATACTCTAGCACCATCCAACAAGACCAATAACTCCGAAATATTCGGGAGTGGATAATGATCCACTATCACATTCTTGTTCAGTTGCCTCAAGTCAATGCACAGCCGAAGACTACCATTAGACTTGCGAGCTGCGACGACTGGAGCTAGCCACTCTGTACCCTCTACTTCTTCAATTATACCTCCTTCCATGAGTTTCTTTAATTCTTTCTGCATCTCATCCCTAATTGCCAAAGGTACATTTCTAACCTTGGAGCACGAAGGCTGAGCACCAGCACGTAGACGTATCTCATGCTCAAATGTTTTAAGACATCTTAGGCCTTCCCTGAAAACATTTGGAAACTTCTCTTTTATGTGGTCAATGGTGACACCGTTAGAAAGAGTGCAAGATTGAACCACATCTGTTTTTCCTTTGATGGGAATGGAAGTGCTACTATTATGAACAGTATTAGACCTATCTTTCAACAAGATTGGAGTACTGCTACTAGGATCAAGCATCACCCCCAAGTCCCCTTGGTGAAACCAGCTTATTATGCTGTCACCTTTTTCGGATACATAAATCTTTCCTGATGCATACCGTTGCTCATATTCAATCAGCCCTAAAAAGTAACCCCTCAATGGTATAGGTTCACCACCATAAGCCAGAGGTTTTATATCTGGCTTCTTCAGGGAAACTTTGTTTGCCAATTTCTTGTTAAAAAAACTCTTAGAGACTATTGTGATTTTAGCACCAGAGTCAAACAAGACTTTGGTAGATTCACCCTCAACAAGGATATAATCTACGGGACATGTTCTGGTCTTCACTTCTGTGCTTTCAACTTGTACTACAATTTGTCCACAAACAAAATCTTCCTCCTCCCCGACATCCTCTGTGTCAACACACTTAACTTTAGAAGAGGAAGCAAAAACCCTTGTTTTACACATAATCGCAAGATGTCCCTTCTTTCTGCACTTTGAACATATATTTTTTAGAGCTGGACAATTTTTGTCGTTTGCCAAGTGTCCAAGTTTATCACACCTGTAACACCTTCTTATGCTTGGTTTGGTTCTTATTTCACTACCTTCAACCCTCCCCACAGGTTTCTTATAATCAGTCTTAATTGCTTGTACGACTTGTTTATCTTTCTTAATGATTTCAACACACTTCAATGAGTGTTCCACTCTTTTTGCAACTTGCAAAACAAACCCAGGACGCAGGTTGCGATTAATTTGAAAAAACCTCAATGTAAACGGGACATGAAAGCGCAGGGCTTTCAACACAGGGTTCGAGGAGTCACTGGGAGTTGGCCATGACTGAAGATTAGAAATGTTAGTCCACGAAGAGTAGACCTGGAGAAAGCTTGTACTCACGACCTTCAGGTTGAGGTTACGCAGAGTAGAGATCTTGCCGTTGGGATCCTTTCACTACACTTGATCACGCTTGTCATCCTGCCGACTACGCCAGTGAAGGATCCGAGATCCTGATGAAAGGATGACTTGATGCTGGGTTCAAAGTTGAAGATAGGTTTATTCTTGTAGGAAGGATCCCATCCAGGCAGGGCATGACATAACATCAACAGCCTCTTCTCATTTCAAACCTCACATTCTACTCCCCTAGCCAGGCAACACAGTGGAGCATATGACATGCATACATTCCTGAGTAACCATGGCATCAGAACAACAATAGGCAGATGCAACACAAGTACTAAAGCTGAACATTTCTCAAGAGTGTGTGCGGTGTTGGAAAGATTAAGAAAAGCAGGTTTGACACTTAGGAAAGAAAAGTGTTAATTTGAGGTAGAAGAGGTTAACTATTTAGGTCATCGTATTACTGGTCAAGGTGTTTTTCCCAAAAAGAATTGGTTGATACAATAGTGAAAATGAACGAACCTTGTAACAAGGAGGAGTTGCTATCCTTTTTAGGGATGGTGGAGTTCTACTCTAAGTTTATCCAAGGTTATGCTGATAAGACAAGTAATCTTAGGAAATTGACAGGGAAAAATGTAGTTTTTGAGTGGAGTGATGGATGTGTGAAAGAATTCCTTTCCATCAAAGAAGATTTAAGGAAAGCTCCTTCTTTACAGGCTTTTGTGCCTGGTCATCGGACTTATATTTTCACTGATGCTAGTGCAAAAGGTGTAGGAGCGGTTCTTCTTCAAAAGGATGGTGATGTGGAACGTTTGATTGCTTGTGCTTCCAGGTGTTTGAGGGCTCAGAACTCAATTATTCGGTTATAGAAAAAGAGTCTCTGGCGATTTTTTGGGCTCTGAGGAAGTTTAAAAATTTGATATGGGGTACGAAAGTTAAAGTTCTCTCGGACCATAAACCACTTAGGGAAGTGTTTTCGAAAAAAGGGTTAGATGCCATTTCGTCGAGAATAAGAAAGTGGATTATAGCTCTTCAAGAATTTGATTTTGAAGTAGACTACATTCCAGGTGTGATCAATAACTCGGCTGATTGTCTTTCTCGTTTAGTTGATGTTAAAGAAGTAGACAGTGAGGAGGAAGGTCCTTTGGATGATGTTGTTAATGTTTGTGAGGTCACTTTGGGTGCCATCGATGAGACTGAATGGAAAGCTGAAGTTGACAAAGATCTGGAAATGAAATCTGTTATTGAGTTACTAGAATCAGGGAAAAATAAACATCTTGATAAACCTTGGTTATTGGTTTGTGATGAACTAGCTGTTATCAATGGTTTGCTTGTCCGTGGCACTAGACTTATTCCACCTGTTGGGGTGCGTAACAGACTTCTCAATCTCGCACATGTTGGCCATTTGGGAATTGTAAAAATAAAGGAGTATTTGAGGATGCAGTTCTGGTGGCCAGGAATGGATAAAGAAGTTGAAAGAATGATTCGTGATTGCATGGAATGTTGTTCTAGTGACAAGATTCTCAAAACTAAACAGCTACCTATGGTCTGTAGGGAGTTACCTAAACATCCCTGGGATGAGATTGCTATTGATATTGTAGGTCCCTTACACGGTGTCAATGACACTCCCTATTTAATTGTTGTCTTAGATCTTTATTCAAGGTGGATTGAAGTAACCTCTGTTAGAGATATTTCTACAGCCAGTGTGTTAAAATTTTGGAGGAAATCTTTAAGAAAGAAAGTTATCCCAATTGTATTCTTTCTGACAATGGTTCTCAATTTTGTTCCACTGAGATGCAAACATATTTTAAAGAGTGTGGTATTATTCACAAAAGGAGCTCTGTTTATCACCCAGAGACGAATGGTGCTGTTGAGAGAGTCAACAAAACTCTGAAAGAAAGCATTCAGTTAGCCAGAGCGAGTAATCTGAATTGGAAAAGTGTCTTACAAGATAGAATCACTGCGTATCGCATGTCTCCGCACGCAACCACAGGAAGGTCTCCCTTTGAGTTATTCAAGGGTAGAGCCTCAAACTCGAAATTATGTCCGGGTTGGATGAGTTTTAACAAAGGGTTGAGAGACAACCAGGTAGGTGATTGGAGACATAGGGAACTTAATAAGCAGTGGACAAGGAAAACTTATTTTGACAAAAGGAAAGGTGTGCAATTCAATGATGTAAAAGTGGGTGATTGTGTGAAAATTAAGGCACCTGTTGGATGTCAACCATGGTCTAAGTACACCAATGTAAGAAAGGTTGTTAAAATCTTTAAAAATGCTGTGAAGACTGTGGATGGTAGAATCTGGAATAAGAGTAGAATAGTTGTGGTCAGGTCTGCCCAGCAACCTGTGTTGGATGATATGGGATCATCTCGTTCTTACTCATCGACTGGTCTACATGAGTCGGTTTCTTCCAGTTCTGGTTCTTTAGCTGTTAATGGAAGACTCAGGAGTCAGAGAATTCGTAGACAACCTTTGTATATGAGGGATTATGTTTGTTAAGTTTTCTTTGTTTTTCTTTTCATTATTTATTTGTTTTTTTATTATAAAGAAGGAAGATGTGTAACATGGTTCATACTCAAAGTTCCAAGTGGAACACCACTATGTAATCACATAGAACATAACGTTGTCTGACATTCTGTTTGTCAGTTACTGAGAAAACGTTGATGGCTGGGGTGAATAAATTGGACCTAAGCTTACCTGTTTAGTGTCGGTCTTTTCTTCATCAAGGACACTACAGGGGGTAGGCAGAAGGAGCCCTGAACTTTATATATATATATATATATATACATATATGTAATATATATAGTTGTAGACTCTCTCTTTCTATTATGAAGTCTATTCATAAAGAGAATTTGTGATTCTCATTGTACAGTCTTTGCTTTCTTTAGTAGAGTTAATTCAAATGTGACACTTACTTCATTTTTTCTTTATTCTTCTTTTATTCCTGTATAGCACACTCGAATTCTCCTTCACTTACTTGTGCTCTATTGCTCTTCTCACGGTTCAGGAACTTCTGGGGGGAAAGATGCTACCAACTGGAAACTCCCATTCAGGTTGTTGGCTTTTCCCTTCACCGCCGCTGTGCACTAGTGGAACACTCCTCTAATCGCGATGGCACATGTGCAGTAAAAATGACACTAATCTCAGGCCTTTTCCTCATGAATACCTATCATAGAGAATGCGCACCAAAAAGACACTACCGTTCTCCTCACAAATTACAGTTGAAATGCGCCGCACTTTGCTCGCACGCGCACATTGGTTTGGATCAGTCCCAACAACCTGACCGCATGAGGCCTTCATTGTAAGCAATGGTGGCCATCTTGGAAATCCCACGTTGTCATCCTTGCACACCTTTCAAAAGCGTGAGGAATAGCAAATTACTGCAAGGGCAGGGTTTCTTCCACAAGGGGTATCGCCGCATAAAGAGGTATTTGACATTTTTCAGCTTTCGTTTTGCTGTAATAACATTACATAGCAATGGATTCTTGACAGGGAGAAAGCAGAGATGGCAGGGAGGAGGTGGAGGAAACGGAAAGCAGCAATGAAAGGAAAAGCAAAGATGGGGAGGGGGTGATTTGTGGATGGGGCAAGCACTGATAGGTGCGAGGGAACAAGCAGCGATGGAAGGGAGGAGGAGGAGGAAACGAAAGCAGCAACAATAGTAAAAGCAGTGACGGGGATGGGGTGATCTGTGGACGGGTCATGAGAGTGTGTGGGAGAAGACGGAGATGGTAAAAGCATGAGAACTGTGTAGAGTGCTGAAAAAGAAAGAAAAAAGTAGGTCCTTAAATGGTCTTAAAAATGGGAGCAGGGGATGGTTACACGTACTTGGTCCATGTTCTTGGGGAGGGCTAAACACAAGAAGAGGAATGACCATGTTGGCAGGGGCAAATGGTGACAAAGAATATGATACAGATGATGGAGCAAGCAAATGGGAAGCCTGTGAGCGGGCTGAAGCCCACAGATTAAACACAACATGTCTCTTCGAGACAGCGCATATGCTGTCAAGCAGAGACCTAAACAAAGTGTACATGAAAGGATAAAAAGTAGAAAATAAGGAACTGTAAGTCAATGGAAGAGGTGAGTAAGAAAGGGTGAATGGGATATGGGAAAGCATGGATAAGGTAGAAGGAAGGAAAAATAAATTGTACCATAATGGGGGAAGAGGAAAACGAGCAAGGGGGGTAATAAATAAAAGGCAGAGATTATAAAATAAAAAGAGAAAGAGTAAGAACAAGTTACTCTATTGTTGCAGAGTACAGTGATAAATCCAAATGGAGTATTTAATTACATCTTCTCTCTTTAATAAAATTACTTTAATTATTCTCCTCCTCTCCTATATTCACTTAACTAATATCCCTCTCTGCATGCTCTGTCCTACTTTCTCCCATTGTCCTAGGATTTTGAATTGCTCAGTAGCACTGTGAAGTAAACTTCTATTAGCTTGAAATCATATTTTATATTTGTACATAAATATAAATGTTAGGTTATCATGTAGGTTCATGAACAGGACTGCGCATACCAGAAGTCAAATTTATCTTGTGTAGTTAGCTAGGATAATGTTAAGAAAAAATACAGGGCCTCATTTGTGAGGTTTTGGCACAGGGTAGCACAGCAGGTCACTTTGCTGCGCTGTCCTGCATCAAAAGGGAAGGGCAGGAATGCACCATATTTATGATATACGGTGCATTCCTGTCCTCTCCCACTGCACTGGCATCGTTTTGGCTGCCTTGCACCAACGCAGGCACCCTTGCACCAGGTGCAAGGGTATCTGTGTTGTTGGCAGGATTGTTTTTGTGCAGGAAGGGGCACCTTCCTTTTTTTTTTTTAATTTAAATAATTTTTTTAATTTTATGCCGTCAGGTACGTCATAAAGCACAAAGAAAAGGTATTTACACATCTAGATTCAAACATTATAATACAGTATACTCTTTAGGTTCACGAATGACAGATAAGCAAAAACATCAGATTAGGTTATTTTCCCTTTTTTACGGGTACAAACACAGATTATTCGATTCCTGTTCTACTTGCCGGCTCCCCGTGGCTTCTTTTAAGCCAGTTTGTCATGGGTGCCCAGATCTTACCCCTTTCACTGTAGCTCGGTCGCCCTTGTTCTTATAGAGAGCCATTTCCAGAACATGTATACTCAATAAGCGATGTAGCCAGGCAGTATATGCAGGGGGTTCCGAATCCTTCCATGCTGTAGCTATCAATAATCTTGCTACCGCTATTGTAACAAGCACAAAGTCCTGATGTGCTGATGCTAACCCAATTCGGCTATCATATCCAAATAGCATCAGCGGCGAGCTAATAGCAATCACACAATTAATTGATTCTTGCCACAAGTTCTCTATACCCTTTTTTAACGGAGGAAGGGGCACCTTCCTGCACAAAAACAATCCTTGGAGACTTTTTCCACTTTTTATGGGTGCTGCACAATTCAGCACATATGGAAAGAGGAAAAAATGAGGAGAAATTAAGTTGCGCCTCCCCTGGTGAGCCGTAAGATTTTGGCGCATCCCCAGGTTTACATGATTTTGTAAATCTGGGGCAGCGACAAAATCCATGGATGTTGGAACACCTACGATCATGGAATGGATGCAGAGCGCTCATTGGATGGATGCAGAGTAAGGCCAGGCAGCGCTTTGTGCTGCCTTTCTTTATTCCATATGTATGAGGTCATGCAAAGCCACTCACGGTGGCTTTGCGTCGCCTCATAGATATGATTGAGAGGCCTGCGCCACCGGAGTGTCAAATACAGTGACTCTCTGGTGGCGAAGGCCTCTTGTAAATAAGCCCCACAGTTTGGTAAAATGTCATCCTACTTCTAAATGTATCACTATTTTAAGTTGTAACTAAAAAAAAGTCCCTTAGTAAGTGTTGAAATGTGTGTGGGTATGCCTGTGTGGATGTCTGTGTGGTGCACTAGACTGGAGAAGGTGAGCTGCTCTCTTTTAACATGTAAATATGTATGAAAAGCTGTCAGAAACACAGCATATGTTCTTCCAAACACTACTGCGACTTTCCGTGGCAGAGAATGGACAATCTGTGAGGGACAAGTTACCCCCACCGCACATTTTAAGGATATTGCGAGTCACCGAGCAGCACCGAGTTATAGTCATTTAGCTACAGGCACAATACTGTTATTAGGTCATAGAACTCTGAGGTGACTTGCAATATCCGTTTTAGTGTACAGATGGGGGTATTTAATGCCATAAAAAAATGAGTCAGCATTTTCTTAATCTGGACTCTGCTGCCTGCAATCTGCTGTATTTTCTTTTCCTCAGCTTTGTTGGGTTGGCTGAACGAGTCCTTGACTAGTCTGGCTGGTTTTGGCCTTTGCTATTGCGGTCATGTGCACTCAGCAGATTTTCCATTGCTGCTTCTACAGGTATCTTTATTGTGTACGGGTGGAAATTAATGCTGACCAGTTGAAAAATCTGCCTTCAAACTACTATAGGAATGAATCTGAACTTGCTATTTGTAACCCATCTTCAATGACCATTCTACGCCCTTCTCTGCCATTATGTGAGACAGTGGGAGGTGGTGGGGCAGATAGAAACACATACCTCACCTTTCAACTGCAGCTTTGTGGGGCTTTGTACTCCTGGAGATAGGGTCATCGAGGAGGAGTAGAAAAGCCTAAGAAAATGGCTGATGATGGTGAAAAGAAGAGGTGATGAGTCCATGGCCACAGGTCACTGGGAAAGGCAGGTTCACATGGGTAAACAGTCAGGCACTTGACTGCACTGCTTGGAGGATGAAGAGTACTTCCTATTTACAATGGTGAATTTGGAATAAATGTAGGTTTACATCTATGAAGTGAAATGAAAAAGGGATTTATAAAGCACACTACTGCCTGAAGGCGTCTAGGTGCTGGCATCATATAGGTAAACTGCGTAGAGGAGGAGAATAACATTAGAGATTAAAAAAACATGTTTTAGTGCCTTCCTGAAAGCTAACAAATTGGTAATCCCTTTCAGCGTATGAGGGAGAGAGATCCACAGTCTGGTGGTTTCTACAACAAAGCCTCTGCCATCCCAGTTGGCTTTCCTAAATTTAGTCACAATAAGATTGAGTTCTGCAGCGGACCGAAGCGGTCTAGGCGGAACATACCATTGAAAGCAGTTCCTGAAATATTCAGGGCCATTGCCCTGAAGAGATTTGAAAACAATACACAGTGCTTTAAAGTCCATAAGCTTCTTAACAGGAAGCCAGTGTAGATGACTGAGTGAAGAAGAAGCAGATTTTTATTTAGGGATGCCTAAGAGAAGGTGAGCAGCCGCATTCTGTACATTTTGAATTTTGGTCAAGGATTTCTTCCTGATGCTTATAAACAGGGCATTGCAGTAGTCAATCCTTGAAAGTACTAAGGCAGACATCACTGTTTTTCAAAGTTCAGAAGGAATAAAAGGAAATATTTTTCTAAGGAGTTTTAAGGTGAAAAAAGAGGCCAATGTAACAGCATTGACCAGTCCCTCGAAGGATAGGGTATTGTCCAAGACCACTCCAAGATTCCTTTCTTTATCAGCTGGAATAAGTAATGTTCACAATTCCTGTGGCCACCAGGTAGGGGACCAGAAAGTGTTGTTTCTTCCAAAAGGTATGACCTCATTTTTGCTAGAATTGAGCTTTAAGCAATTTGAGGCCATCCATTTTCCCACTTGGAGCATACAGTCCTGTAAGCGCAAGGTAGTCTCATCAGGGTTGCTGGCTACCGATATCACAATTTGTGTATCATTGTCATAGGATACCACAGTGAATCCATAGGATTTTATCAGGGCCACATAAATATTAAAAAGGGTGGGACTCAATGACGACCCCTGTGGTGCTCTGCATGTAGGGAAAAGGTAGGGGAGCGATAATCTTCCAGAGCCACAGACTGCTCACGAAGGATATGAGTAGAGATAGGGCAAGGCCCTTTATCCCTATGGCTGCGAGAGGGTTCAAAAGTATGTTGTGATTGACCGTGTTGAACACTGCGGATAAGTCCAATAGGACCAATGTCGCACTGCCTCCTGCGTCAACCGTTTGTCTCACTTGTTATGAAGCTGTAAACAAGGCAAGTTCGGTACTATGTTGGCCATCTAAATGTAGCATTTTCATGCCTGCCACGCTTACACAAATGGACTCCTGGAGATTGTAAACTCACTTTCCTATAAAGATTTTCACAAGAGGGCTGAGAAGTGGGCGTTCCAAGGTGTGGATTGCCTCAGAAATTTGGAAATCTGTAAATTTTTGGGCTTTCACAAACTCATCTCTGCTCTCTTTTCACCATGTCAGCAGTAGAAGATGTACTTCCCATTCAGGATGGGAAATGGAACATATCACCCCCACACTTACTTGGGGTGTAAGTGAAGGGCTTTCTCTATGGGGAAAAATGTTTTACCACCCGGAGGAAAAAAGTGCATTTGCACAGGATGCCCCTATTCATTCTGTGTGGAGTTCTTGGGTCTGGAGAACTCGTTAGAAGGGGAATGGAAGCATTTGGGAAATGTCTCGTGATATTCCCAGAAGTACACTTGGAAACCTACATCTAGAAGACCTTTCCAGTAGTATTTCTGGGCATTTTTGTGAATCCCCCAAAAATGTAGAGGTGCATCCTGGCGTAGATCTAAATCTCCACTTGTAATTTTCCATTTTTCTTTGTGATTACAATTGTAAAGATAATTGTGAGGTCATGGTAGGGAGATGAAGGGAGCCACCCAACCTAGTGAGGAGATTGTGAGTTGGTTTACACTCTTCCATGTGTTATAATAATGATAATATGTAACTCCTCTATGATCGATATAAAAGAAGAGGGACACGAACGATATCAACCTCTGTCAAACAATGGTTGTTGTTAATGGTATTAACATGTCGAACAGCCCACATTCGTCAGGCATTGAGCCATTGGTTGAATTTAACTGTAAGTTATGATGGACAGATTTTTTCTTTTTCATCAACATATTCAACATTTCAGCAGTAGAAATACAGGCCATGTGCTGTACAGCCAAGGAACCCACCAACTGACATCTGGAACATGAGCCCTCTAAAGAACTGCTGTAGCGGAAGGAGAAAAACAATTTTAAAAACTGATGGAGGAAATGCTTGAAATAATCTCAGCCACTGGTAATTACTCGAGGTGGCCTTTCTGTCCATCATTTATACCCACTATGCACTCTAGATATAGACCAGCAGTAGTCAAATCAATCTTGGTCTTGCTCCAATAAGAACCGCGGAGCCTGAACTGCCAGACCAGGGGGCTCATTTGCAAGCCCCGTGCGCCACCGGAATGTCACTTTTTGCGATGTTCTGGTGGCGCATAGGGCTTAGCCATATCTACAAGGCCACGTAAAGCCACTCTGCGTGGCTTTCATGGCCCTGTAGATATCAGAGAGGCAACGCAATGCAAGTTGCTGCGTTGCCTCACACTGCGAGGGGAGGCGTGCCAAGGGCGTTACGGTGGGTGTCCCATGTAATGCCCATTACGTTTGACACATTCACAGATTTGCAACAAGCTGTAAACCTGGGAATGCGTCAAAATCCTACACCTCCCCAGGGGAGGCATAGTGGAGGTGCAATGAGGAGAAATAACATTATTTCTCCTCGTTATTTTCCCTTTTCTATGTGTGCAAAGAAAAGGGCAGGGAGAAAGGACAGGAATGCACCATATCTCATAGATAAGGCACATTCCTGTCCTTTTCTTTTGACACAGGACAGTGTAGCAGGAAGGATTGCGGTGCTGACCTATGCTAAAAAATTGTAAATGAGCCCCCTGGTTCCTTTTAGAGAGAAACCCACACAATTGAGTCTGGTTTTCACCTATTGGGCATGGTCATTGAGCATACCCATTGTATTTAGGGTGTATTGCTTAAAAAAAGTGATGGGTGGAATGCCACTCAGCTACTAGTAATTTATCAAGCCACATTGCAGACCATTCTTCTTTGCCCACTATGCCACTCTAGACTGAAATCAGCAGTATGCAAATCAGTATTGGTCCTTTTCCAATAAGAAAGGTTCAGCCCAACCTGCCAGTCCATGTGCCCTGTAAAAAGTAATACAAGCAACCCTAGACCTACTAGTGAAACAAAGCACCATTCAACTTGTACATGAGTGTGTTCGCAGAGGTTTAAGACAAACAGATGGATTTCACCCTAGGAAAACCTCAGCAGTGTATAGGAGGCTGACATAGTGGGCACTGTCCCCAGCCACCCATGCATGACTGACTTTACCTTACCAGCGCAACACCCCACTGCTCATCAGTCGCTTCACAGGTTCTTCACATCTGGAGTTTCTAACGTCCACTCTCCATGCCCTCCATAGGGACATGGTGAACATAAGCACCGTAGAACTTCTGCAATGTAGTACCCCACCAACTTTCTCCTTGTGACACCATTGCACGGGTGGTGCAGGAGGCGGTAACCATGATGCTGGTAGCAGCAAAGGAGTAGCAGGTGGTAGTTTTGTCATAATAGTGGACATTCTTAGTGTAATGTGGGCAACTGTGATATGAAGATACCCACATCTATCACAGTGTAGTCCATGGTAGAATTTAGGTAATTTCTAACATATTGTGGACATCAATGCATGAAGGTACCCACTTCTCAAATGATGCAGACCATAGCATTATGGTGATACTTCTTGTCATAATGAGGATAACTCTTAGCATAATTTGGACTTTCAGGGGTGCACTGAGCTTAACAGTGGAGCAGCTGGTGATCATTCCTGTTATAATGGCACTAATTTATGGCACAATACGGGAATCCGTAACATGAAGATGACCGCAAGCATAATGCAGGCCCTGTCATAAAAGTAATATTTCTGTGGATAGATAAAGTGCAACAAAATCCCTTTTTGATATAATGCTAGCCCTTGCATTCTGTTGGTAATTTAGGGACCAATTTGTGTACTGTGGATACTGATGACATGATGGCACCGAATTCTGGCATAATGCTAACCAAGGCATAATATTGTTAGTTATTGGCATATTGTGGGCATCTATTGCCAATCACCACCAGTTATATTCTGATGCTGGTTTCTTACCAGTATTTGTAGAGCTGAAAACCATTTTGCCATACTCTGTTGATGGAAAACCATGCCTAGGGCTGCTTGTACTTTTTATTAGATGAGCATGGTCTTCTGTAGTTCCTGATAATCTGTTCTATCAATAGCTAAGAGAGTTTCCTCTTTTCCTAAGGCTACACTCTCTCATAGGTTTTTGTTGGCGCCAGTAACCCATAAGCATTTTGTATGCATGTGTATTCCTTGTTTCGATATTGCTTGCAAATAATATGATATCACATTGTAAAGCTAACCAGTGAGCATTTTGAATGCAAGTGCATATCTTGTGTAAGAACATGTGTTACTGGTTTAGGGGGTGAAACCCTTCTCAAGTAGCAACTTCAATTCTTCTCAGGGTGAAGTCACAACCAAAGCCTAAATTAACCAGTACTCAACCTTAGGGTAGCTTGGCACAGAGCAGTGAGGCTTCACTCAGAGGCAATGTGTAAAGTATTTGTACAACACTTCAAACAGTAACACAGTGAAAGAAGACCACAAAAGGATTCCACACCAGTTTAGAAAATAAAGTAATTTTTAGTACATAAAACAAGACCAAAAGGACAAAAATCCAAATAGTGGAACCAGAGATATTCAGTATTAAGGATGTTAGTGAAAATATCAGGAAACGTGTAAAGCACCAACTGTGGATTCCTGTTTGAGCAGGACCAAGACAAAGTCACAAGTTCATGCTGACTGTGATGGAGCGTGGGCCTGCTACAGGGACCTTGTTAGGCCCGCTGAACAGAGTACCATAAATCCTAGTTTGCGGAGCATGGCAAAGATCCATGTTGAAGATGTGTTGCACAGCCGAAGCTGTCGGTTCTGAGATGAGGCGAGGCTACGGTGTGAAGTCCTGCATCGGTGTTGAGGATCACATCAATGCAAAGTCCGCCGTTGTGGATGTGCCACTCAGTCGGGGTGATGCGTCAGTTCCATGGAGCTGTGAAGCTGCGATGCGGGGTCTGGCATTGTCCTCAAGGCTGCTGCCATTGAGGGGTGCAAGGTACTGCGGCGAGAATGTGTTGTGCAGTGGCGGTACCAATGCGGCTACATGCTGCAATGCACTGCAAGTCTTTGTGTCTGTTCCAATCCACAGAGTAGCAGCGATGCATTGGTTCTGCTCAAGGTTGTGCCGCACAGCAGAGGAGATGCGTAAGTTCTGCTGGACTCACAGAGGCTTGCAGAGCACCTTAGGCCCACTTCCACGGGGCCCAGGACTGGGGTGGCTCCACGTGGAAGGGTAGAGGTTGTTAGAGCCTTCTGTCAGTGAGGTTCAAGTCAGGAGGTCAGCCAACTAGCCATTGGAGGCACTCTGGGGTTCTGAGTTCAAGAGATGCATGTCCAGTCCTTCTCACCCAGGCAAGAGGGCAGCAGGTCAGCACAGTACTGCAGCAGTGCTTCAGAGCAACAATACAGCAGAGTGGCAGTCCTTTCAACAGCACAGCAGTCCTTCTTCCTGGCAAAGTATCCACAGGTCCAGAAGTGTACTGAAGTGGTGGTGTCTGAGGTCCAGTATTTATACCCAGTTGTGCATTTGACGTAGGAGAGAAGCTTCTAGGGCTTTACCTTTGAAGTTCTATGGCATCCTGCCTTCCCTTTCCTGGTTCCAGACTAACTACAGTGGGCATATAGCCGTTTGTGTGGAGGCAGGACACAGCCTATTCATGTGGCATTGGGGCTGTGTCCAGCTTCTCCCTCCTATCCTGCCAGTAATGGCCCATCCAGGCACACCTAGTCTACCTAGTGTGTGTGGTTGTCTAAGAGGAATACACAAAGCTCAACTGCCTGTTACACCCAGTCATGTGACCTAGATACAGGCTACAGGTACTAAATGGCTGTGGCAGGAAAATGACAACTTTCTAAAAGTGGCATTTTCAAAATTGCAATTTAAAATCCACTTTACCATAAGTTAAGATTTTTCATTACAATTCCAAAGACACCAAGCATGAACTGCTTACCTGCTCCCATTTGTAAATTACAGATTATTAAAGGTAATAAGGTAACTCCAATGTTAATCTATGGCAGACATAGGCCTTGCAGTAGTGAAAAAAGAATGTAAGAGTTTTTTACTACCAGGACAGGTAAAACTTAAAAGTACGTGTACACTTTTTAAGTACACTGCACCCCGCCCTCTGAGCTGTCCAGGGCTTACCCTAGGGATGACGTACATGTATAAAAAAGGAAGGGTTGGGCCTCGCAAAAGGATTATTTTAGCAGGCAGAAATGTCAGTTAAAAACTGCATGCATGGGCTGCGATGGCAGGCCTGAGACATGTTTAATGTTTAAAGGGCAACTTATGTGGGTGGCACAATCAGTGCTGCGGGTCTACTAGTAGCATTTCATTTGCAGGCCCTGGGCACATATAGTGCTACTTTACTAGGGCCATGCAAACAAATTAAATGTGCCCGTTTGGGATAAGCCAATATTACCATGTTTTAAAGGAGTGGACACATGCACTTTAGCACTAGTTGGCAGCGGTAAATTGTGCAGAGTCCTAACGCCAGAAGAAACAAGATCAGCAAAAATGGAGGAGGAAGGAAAAACGTTTGGAGGAAGACCACCCTAAGGCTGACAGGTCTAACACCTTGCTTAAAAACAAATTGTGAGTGCCCTGAAATCATGTTGTTTTGATAACTCACAAGCATTTTCCCCATAAGTGAATAAACAAAAGTATTGCTTGTGGAAAGAAATGCTTGTGAAAGACCAGATTTTCATGCAGAAGCACCACCTGCACTGAGCAATTGATATTTGTGTAGGCTTTTCATGATTTTTGTTAGAAATATGCATTCTTCACGAGCAAAATACTAATTGACTTTTGAAACAATTATTCATACCCATAAGTTGCGAAAACATTGTAAACAATTCCTGTTTATCCATCCTTCCATGCACTACCATGTTTATCAATAAATGCAGGCCTCAACCATTCATCCCGTCAATCACTCATCTAGTTATGCCCTCACTCAGTTACTCATCCATTCTTTTAGACATTGTCTCATTGACTCACATTTACCCACAGTCCATCCTTCAGAACCCTACACACAAACTTACCAATCAAAAAAAGTATCACTTACTTTTTTTTCTGTTGTCTTCATTAGGTGCTAATCTTTATAAACAAATGTTATTACAAGACTGTGGGCTCTTATTGTGCATTCTTTCCTTGCTTAAATCAGAGAGCAGCTTAGCGTGGCTTTGAATGGCTTCCAAAATCTGGAGTAAGGCAACGCAGCGCAAATTGCTGTGTTCCTTTACTCCGTGCATGGGAGGCATTCAATGGGCGTTGCGATGGGTGTTCCCACGCAACTCCCAAGGTTTTTGATACATTCCCAGATTTACAAGGACTTAACTTTAACTTTTTAGTGTATTTTAACAATGGAGGATGTGTATTATGATGATATGTGTTTTTGTCTTACTTTTATGTATGTGATGTGCTTTTATGGTTTTATATAACCGAATAAAGTATATTTCTGATCTGATCTACAAGGACTTTTAAACCTGGGAATGCTCTAAAATCTTTCGCATCCCCAGGTGAGGAGTACCAAGGAGTTTTTTGCTCTTTCTACATGTGCTGCATTCTGCACATAGAAAGAGGAAAAAGCCTATCAGGACTGTTTTTGTGCAGGAAATTGCCCCTTCCTGCACAAAAACAATCCTGCCTGCTACACAGGTACCATTGCACCATGGTGCAAGGGTGCCTGCGTTGGTGCAAGGGTGCCTGCGTTGGCACAAGGCTTCCAAAACGGTGCTGGCGCAGGGGGAAAGGACAGGAATGCGCCATATTGGATAAATACAGCGCATTCCTGCCTGCGCTGCCCTGCGCCACAATTTTCATAAGTACGGCCCTATGTGTATTTAATGTCTGTGTTCAGTTGTGTTTTGCTCATTAAAGCTTGCCACTTTCCAAAGCTTGGAAACACACTTGCGTTTCTGTCCACAGCACCCTCAGCAGCTTTTTCCCTATTTCCAATGTGACTCGTGTTTGTATTTGCATATGGCCTTTGTAAGGCTGTAGTCATTGGTAGCATTTTTATAGCCTTCTACACATCGTTATGTGAAATCAAAATTTAAAATGAATAATTCTGTGCTTATTTACTTTATTTGGACATAATTGAAATGTTTGCACTGCATATTAACATAGTGAAATTCTTAAGTAAGCATAAGTAGGCCTAGCTGTGTTTTCCAAATCCTGCACTTCACACGCACTTTAAAACTGTCTTATTTTTGTCTTTTCCTACCTCTGTACTGAGAGCCTCAGATAAGATAGTATTCTAATAGATGTAAGATATTCAGGGGCAACTTTAGAAATGCAGGGCTGCACCATAATTACTAGTATACGGTGCAGCCCTACATTTCCCCCTGCACTGGCGCTAACTTTAGCTGCCTAGCGCCAATGCAGGCACCCTTGCACCGTACTGCAAGGGGGCCTGTGTTGAAGGGAAGATTGTTTATGTGCAGGAAGGTCCCCCTTCCTGCACATAAACAATCTTTAAATGCTGTTTTGTAACTTCTATGTGTGCTGCTTAATGCAGCACACATAGAAGTTGCAAAACTGCATTTTTTTAAACGATTGTTTATGTGTAGGAAGGAGGACCTTCCTGCACATAAACAATCATAGGCAATTTGCTGTTTCTATGTGTGCTGCACAAGGCAGCACACATGGAAACAGCAAAAAGATGTGAAATGAAGCATTTCTCCTCATTTCGCCTGTTTAAGACCAGGTTTGCCTGGTCTTAATTTTGGTGCTGCCTCCTATTTATGCTACCCTTGTGAATAGGAGGCAGCATCAAAATCAATGGGTGTTGCGGTGTAAAGCCCACCGCAACACCTATTGCCCTCCACATTGGGGACTGTTCTTGTTGTGGGGAGAGGGGCGGGACGGTGCTACTGGGGGGAGGGATGGGTTCGCGGCCATGTTGAGGGAGGGCTGGCGTGGGAGGGGGGAGGGTTTTTTTTTTTGAGCTTTGTATTGTTGTTATGTGTGGGAGGTGTGAGTGATTCTATCTCTCCAAATGCTTGGTATAGGGGGGGGTATCGTACAGGCTCTGTTGGGGTTGGCCTGCCGTGGGCGAGGGGTGGGAATGTTTTGAAACTGACTTTTGACATAATCTTAGCGGTGCTGACCTCTGTAGTGCAAAGCTGCAGCGTTGTGGACGTGTCGGGACTGACATTGGGGCCCCGGAGCCAGCGGTTCCCTCATGGCGGATAGAGCTGAGACCCACCCTGCCAACCCTCCAGATTCTGTCGCAGTACTCACGTGGAATGTGCGTTGCCTTAATGACCACAGAAAAGTCCGGAAAATCTTGAGTTACCTATATAGGCATAATATCGATATTGCTCTCCTACAGGAGACTCACCTACCGCTAGATAGTCCCATATTGCGCACTAGGGGGCTTCTCGGCAACGTGCACGCTGCCGGATTTACCACACATGCTAGGGGGGTCCTGACATGGGTTAACCCAAAGACGGAGTTTCGACTGACACCCTTGGAGACGGACAGAGAGGTTCGGTTTGCTCTCACCAAATGCTGCGGCAAGGGGCTGGAGTTGATCCTCCTTAACGTTTATGGACCCAATTACGACTACCCCGACTTTTATAGTAAGATGACGGACCTGTCCCACCTCCGTGACCCTGGACAGGCCTTGTGGGGAGGGGACTTCAACTTCATTAGGGACCCAGCTTTGGACAGGTCGGGTGGCCCGGACAGACGAGTTTCTGCTTCGGCTAGGGTGGTGGAGACCTCCTTGATCCGACTGGACATGTGCGATGTCTGGCGCGCCCGGCACGCGGGGCAGGGTGGATATACACACTACTCTGCGTATTATAATGTTCATACCAGAATCGACTACTGGTTCGCTTCCAGAGGCCTACTGCCTCACATCCGGTCTTGTACGATTCTGCCGCGCACATACTCTGATCATTCACCCCTGCTCTTGGTCCTTGCTCCCCCCAAGAAGCGTATTCCCCCCTTCTTGTGGAGCTTCCCGCCTTACTCCTTGCTAGACGCCGTTTTTAAGGAAGATATTGCAACTGCCATTGAGAAATTTTTTGAGACCAACGTGGGATCAGTTGACTCATTTCAAACCATCTGGGAGGCTTTTAAGGTATATATCAGGGGGGTGGCAATTTCTAAGCATGCGGGAGTACTCAAATCGATTCGCAACAGGCTAACGACCCTAGAACGCAGAATAGGGGAGATAGAGGCCTCCATGCTCAATGGCACTAGCGACGCGCTTAACCTAGATCTGACGCAGACACTACAGGAATACCATGCTGAGGCCGACTCGGAAATTAAACATCTCGGGAAGTATGCCACTGCTCGTGTCTACGGCGAGGGAGATCGCCCGGGGGCGGTCCTTGCGCAGCTCCTCAGGCAGCGTAGAGACTGTGGGGCGATCCCGGAAATTAGTACTCCCCCTGGAGATTCGATCCTTATGGATGACCAAGTGGCGGTGCAATTCCGACAATACTATGAGGAGCTCTACGCCTCGAAGGGCTGCAGTCCCAACGAGCACATTTTAGACTATTTGACGCACATAAAACTCCCGTGGTTGTCTAATGAGCATCGAGAGTTTCTGATGTGGCCGATCGAAAAGGATGAAGTAGTCCTAGCTCTCTCTGGTATGAGGGCAGGGAGTGCGCCGGGAGGAGATGGCCTCACTGTAACCTTTTACAAGGCGTTCACTGACCTATTGTTGCCTCATTTGCTCGAACTGTTCACTGATATGTGCACCACTGGCACGATGCCCACGTCTATGCGGGAGGCGATTATAGTGGCTATCCTAAAACCGGGGAAGCCTCCTGATGAATGCGCCTCATATCGCCCTCTGTCCCTGATGAACGTGGACACCAAAATATTTGCGAAACTGCTAGCGAATCGTTTGGCGCCACTCATCACGACTCTGGTAGCCCCGGAGCAGGCCGGATTTGTTCCCAGCAGAAATCTGACATATAATCTGCGCACGGTCTTCGCTGCCCTCCAGCATACTAGGCCGGAGGTACCGGCCGTTGCGGTTTTTTTAGACATGGAGAAGGCATTCGATTCGATCGAATGGCCCTTCGTGTGGCAGGTCCTCAGGCGTATGGGGGTGGGTGAGGTGTATTTACAGCTCCTGGGGGTTCTGTACTCTTCCCCCGCGGCGCGTATCAAAATAGGGACCCTGGTTACTAATCCTATACGTCTATGCAGGGGCACGAGACAGGGATGCCCCTTGTCCCCTATTCTCTATGCCCTTGTCGCAGAGCCCTTGGCGTGTGCTCTGCAGGAGTATCATAGTCATAGAGGCATTCGCTTTCCGACCTACCGACTGATTGTCTCTACCTATGCGGATGACACGCTGTTGTATGTCAGAGACCCGGGGGTCAACCTCTCGCCGATTTTACGTGAGGTGGTGCGTTTTGGCTCCTTGTCTGGCCTTCGCGTCAACTGGCACAAGTCCATTATGTTCCCCCTGACGCCTGCCACGGTGGCCTTTGACCCGGAATATCCACTGCAGTGGTACACTGAGGCGGTGAGATACTTGGGGATCAAGCTGCATACTGACTCCGAGGTGGTTCTCAGAGAGAATTATGGGGTTGCTATTTCCAAGTTGGAAGAGGATATTACTCGATGGGTGCGTCTCCCGTTATCGCTGATGGGCAGGGTCTCCCTTATGAAAATGGTGGTACTACCGCACTTTCTCTTCCTCTTTGCGAATATACCACTGGTGCTGCCCCGGGTTTTATTCCAGCATCTCCAGTCCTTAATGATTCATCTGGCCTGGGCAGGCAAGTAACCGCATGTTGCCTGGCACATATTGACATTGCCCTATTCATGTGGTGGGCTGGGTGCTCCTGATCTAGAGATATATTATAGATCGGCTCAAAGCGCCCAGGCATATTACTGAATCAATGGACCGTTTGATATTCCGCATGTATGGATAGAGACTGTTGTTGCTGCCCCTAGGCCTCTCCCTGCCGTGCTGTTCACCCCCCCGGACAGACGCACGGGCATATTGGACTCGCTGAACTCGGTTGCCCATGCCTGGCATTATTTATTGTCTGCTCAGGCGGGCAATATTCTGTACTCCCCAGGAGCCCGTCTTGAGTGGTGCCATTGGCTGGCACCGTGCACGGACAAGGGGGTTATAGTCGCTTTACAGGCGCTAAATGCCCATACCATAGGGGACCTCTTTGTGGGAGGACATGAAAGGAGGGGAAGTTGCTCCGGCGCCCCTTGCCCAATTTCACTTTTATAGAATTAGGCACACTCTTAAGGACCTACTGGGCGAAGACATGGCGGAACCCCCCGAGGTTGTCGCCCTATCTGCTGTTATTGGTGCACGGACGCCTGCTAAGCTGGTCTCTAAGATTTACCGAACTGCGGTATCGGCTAGGAGTAGTGGTTATGCTAAACCAAGGCTGGCCTGGCAGCGTGATTTCCAGGTGGACCTTACCGACGATAAGTGGTACTACTGCTGCGTAAGCACTAAGCGAGTCTCGCTGAATGGCCGGCATAGACTCGTCCATTTCAAATTCCTAAACAGGGTCTATTATACACCGGAACGCCTACATAGATATGGGCTGCGCGATGAGTCCCGCTGTGAAAGGTGTGGTGAGCAAATTGCTGATTTTTTCCATTTATCTTGGTCTTGTCCGGGGATTGCCCGTTTCTGGGGGCTGGTGTTCACAGAAATAAATCGTATCACGGAATTGATGCTGACCCCAGACCCGTTCTTGGCATTGCTTGGGTACTCTAAACCCCTCCCCAAAGCGCTGCGACGACTGGTCGACATGGCATTGCTTATAGCAAAGAGGCGCGTTGCGATCTGCTGGCTGCCGGGTCCTACGCCCACTATTGATCAGTGGGCCAAGGATATGATGTATTGTTGCACCCAGACTGAAAACTATAGCGAACTGTTACCCCCCCGCAACAGACCAAAGAACTTTTGGGCGCTATACCAGACGAGCACGACGGGTGCGATTGACACTGACCTGGACACTCCCTCTGCCCCGCGGCCCCCGCTGCCCCCAGACCCTTAGCTTTATTTGTAACATTCTATTTCCACGATGCTGAGTGCACCAACTGACTGACTTGGAACAGCGAGGGTTGGGCTGGGCCTGTAGAAAGAACTATGTTATTGAGGGGATTGTGTTCATCAGGTATCTGTTGTAATGTACTTATTCCGCAAGCATGGTACTGTTATGATCACTGCAGATTGGCAAGCACTACTACAATTTGTGAAGTATGTCAAGGTCTTTTGTTTGTTCTGAGTAAAATTTAATAAACATATCATTAAAAAAAACAAAACACCTATTGCCCTCCCCTTTCATGCTAAATACAGCATGAAAGGGTGCCTTATTTACAAGGCAGCATTAAGCCACGTTAAGTGGCTTAACGCTACCTTGTAAATAAGGTGAGACCCCTATCGCCATCACAACGTCACTGAAAGTGATGTTGTGTTGGCAATAGGGGCTGGTAAATATTCCCCTCAGTTTACTCTACGGTCCTGCTTGCATTGCATTTGTCAAAATGTTTATCTTATGTTCATGATGTTCCTGAAGGAAGGAAAAAGTTTGAATGTATACAATTTAAGGCCACTTTCTTTCGCCGGACTAATGTGCTGTTTGTATTGTGAATGTGGTATTGTTTTCTGTGTAGAGTATAATGTAGGCTTATTTATTAGAAGTAGAGCAAAGGTGATTTTACCATGTGATGTATTTCCAATTTTACTACTGCATAGCTTAATGTAACTTTCCCTTTACACACAGTGACTCTATGATTTCTCTATCTGAAGAGTATAAAACTCTTCATTTGGGGTGCGTGCCAGAGTTCCTTCCCAGTCCCCTTAGAGAGCAGACTCAATGTTAGTCTGTTTATAAATCTGTACTTGGAATATTTTCCATATCCTTCTCTCCTGCTATTTATCAACAGTCCTTATGATAAATGTTCTTCGACTTATATATGCTTAACGCTAGACTGTATTCTGTACTGGCTATTTGATAGATTAGGGCTCATCTTCCACTGCTAATTATATTTGCATACGTTTACATTTGCATATTTTGAATTGAATTGACTAACCATATGTAATCAATTGGGTTATTAGTTGAGGGGGGCTGAGCCACACTGAAATAGTAAACACAATCCTTGTCAGGGTGAGCCACAAAAGTTAAAAAAATAAATGTGCACTTAGCCCTCTGGTACATTGGCACAAAAACAGGCTTAACTTAGAGGCAATGTGTAATAAAGTGAAAACAAAATAGCAGAAAAATCACAAACCAATTAAGACACATAGAGTAAACCTTAATAAATGAAATGACACTCAATTCAATTCAATTCAATTTCTTTATTCGGAAAGTTCACCCTTCCATAAAAGTACATGCATATAAAACAATCATCATTACATCCACATAGGTACATTATCACATTAATATTAATCAGATAAAAACATATCTGTGCATAACACTAATATTGAAAATTAAAATTAAAAACAAGAAAATAGCAGCAAGTCATTATAATAATAAAGTGCCATGTGCCCTCACAGCATGTCTTAAAAATGAGCCTACATGTAAACATGTTTCACTATTGAATAGTTGAAAAATTGATGAGAACATTGCTCCACTCTGTCTAATGTCGAGATATCTCCTTTTAAAAAGAGGAAGCAAAAATGACTGTGTATATAATTCATAAAATTTACAAAACAGTAAACAATGTATCATGGTTTGGCCTGACTTATTATTGCCTGGGCAGGGGATAGCAGCAAGATTCAGTTGATACCCAGAAGGAAAACACATAAACTATTTTACCGTATCAGCACGAAACTTAAATAGAAGGGAACACTCCCATCTCCCACAAGACGGTTCTAAATAAACAGGTGATAACACGGAAATACTCTGGGACAAATATGCGGTTATCAGTGGTTTCCCTACTACACTATTAAAACGATTTTCACAAGCTAGATTATAAAAAGCTGAAACTACTTCCCTTTTATTAAAGGTAGGGCATGAATCTCTCTATGTAAAGCTCGCTCCATACCGAGTTTCCCAAATTCTGATTTAATATATGCCATCCACGGAATTTGAAGGCCATTATGGCAAGAGATACAATAATTTATTATGTCTCTGGTGAGCAATGCCTGGTCATTACTCCAGATGGATAGCCAAAGAAGCAATGGTCTCACTCTGATGAAATCGGATATATATAACACATTTAACTCTTTGTGGCAAATGACATGGGGCGAAGAAGGTGGTACACCCAACAGGCGCCTACAGAACCTATTTTCCTCAGATTTAATGGTTACGCAATTCACACTCCCCCAAATGGCAGAACCATAGGTAGCAATTGAAACACATTGAGACTAATATATTTGTAGTATTGCTTTCAACTGCCCCCGCCACGAGGTTGAGGAAGGGAAAGCAATGATCCAATTGCTTTTGAAAATAATATTCTACGGTGTGCGATGTTAGGTGACCAAGCTCCAGAAGACGAAAACATAACTCTAAGGTAAGTGAAGCTCTTAACACTTGCTACGGAGTTATTTCCTACTTGCATGGAAGACAATTGAATGCAATGAGGCCCACATGCCATAACATGAGATTTTGCAAAATTTATTCATAGATCTAGATTAGCCATAAGATCAATAAATGCTGACACTAGAAGACACAATGCCCTGGGGGTCCGAGCCATTAAGACAACATCATCCGCATATAAAAGTGTAAGAAGGGGTTTCCCTTTAACAGATGGAACATCACTGGTTATGGGAGATAGGATGGGTAAAGATTGTTAATATATAGTATAAACAGGAGTGGGGCTAACACACACCCCTGTAGAACTCCCCTGCCAATCCCAATACCCTTGGATACATTCCCGTTATTGTTTATTCTGACTTTCACTCTCATACCCCTATGAAGAAATGCGAGAAAGTGAACAAGGGGGACATCCAGACCCTTAAGTATCAACATAACCTATAGTTTTGACTGGTTCACACAGTCAAAAGCGGAGCTTAAATCCATAAATGCCATGTATAGAGGCACACGCTTAACAACTGTGTACTTACCTATTATTAGGTTCAAGTTGGCACATTGCTCAGTTGTCCCAACCTTACTTCTAAATCCTTATTGGGCAGGATATAGATTTGACTTTGTTTGGGCCCACTCCTGGATCCTGTTGTAAATACCACGCCCCAGAACTTTTACAGTTGTGTCAATTAGCAAAATTGGCCTGTAGCAACTGGGGTCTTCTTGGTTGCCTCTCTTGAATAAAGGGACAATAATAGAGGTGTGCCAAGAGTCCGGTATATCTGTATGAGGTAATTGGCTAAACACATTCGTTAGAATTGGAGCCCAAACTTTGGTATTGACTTTTAGTAAGTCAATTGGTACTCCATCGGGGCCCAGTGCTTTGCCGCCCGTACTTTGGAATAGGGCCTCTTCTACCTCCTCTACCGTAATTCTAACATCTATTAGCTTACTGTTGCTTACAGAAAAACTGTTTACGTTAGGGGGGGGGACATAGACCTTACAAAAGTGATCTTCCCATGATTCACTAGTGATGTGGCAAGAAATTGGGGAGACTGTCAGATGTTTACATCTCATGCCGGAAACTGTGGCCCAGAAGTACTTGCTATCCCTCGTATTAGCTGCCTGTGTTAATGTCTCCCATTGGTCTGTGCGAACCTGTTGCCAGCCCAGCACTTGGCTGTAACAGCCTTATAATGTTTCCTCAGGGCAGTGATCAATACCTTATTTCTAGGCTTCTTCCCTACGGCCTTCCTTAGTTCTAGATTGGCTGCTGTATGGTCATGGTCAAACCAACCGTGTAACTTATTGGATGGGCATATAGGCTGAGAAGGGTGTTTTTTTATACCTAGACAAAGTTCATTAAAGGCGTCCACTATATTAATGGCACTATCCTCTTCAGATAGGCAGGTCTCTACTGACCTCCTATTCTCTTTCACAATTTTCTCTAGGGTTTGTGCTGGATCGTGCATTCTCCAAACCAGTTTTAAGTTATCCGTTGTGGGTTGAAGATTGCAAGCCCCTATCTGCCGCTCATATCCTTTCCTTGGGGCCATTAGGAAGACAGCCTCTAGTGGGTTATGATAGCTGAAGGTAGAGTCAACCACTGATCCATGGAGCAGGGTTTGTTCGAGGCTCCGAGTAATAAATATAAAATCAATCAAAGACGGCGATCCTCCTCCTTTATAGGTTGGGGGCATAAATTACATCTTTCCCTGAAGTTGCCACAATATCTAGCAGGTCATGGGATTCCACTATTAACCCCAACTCCTGACTTCTAAAACTTAACACCTCCGTATATTCTCTATCGTGTTCCTATCATTTGAAAAGTGTACATTAAAATCACCAGCGAGGCATAAATATAATCCCTGGCCCTGAGTAACAACCTTATCAGACAGCTTAGTGAGAAAATTGGTTAATTCTAAAAATATTGGGTTATGTACATGATTAAAATTGTTATAAAAATTAACCAAATAGAAATTAAAATGGGTTTTCCAGCAAAGCAGTTGAAAGCTGGTACTAGCTGTCTCAAAGACCTCCACGTGACCACCCAGTGCAATATTCAGCCATACTGACAGTCCACCTGACGCACGAACAAAACAGGAACTAATAACAGGAATATTATAACACTGGTACCCATCTAATATAGTGGTTCCACCTCCCATGTGTCCTGTAACATATTTATATTATATTATTTAATGAAAGAGAGCCATTCTGGGACAAATATCTTAGAACGGATTCCTGCAACATTCCAACTCATAATGTGCAGCCTATTGTCCAGAATAGGCTGCATGGAAGATCCTTCTCCCACCTCGCCGCCAAGATCTGGAACACCCTTCCACTAAGCCTACGACAGACCCAAGACCTGCTGACCTTCAGGAGGCTACTCAAGACCTGGTTGTTCGACCAGTAGCAGCACCCCCCCCTTTTCTTTTTTCCCTAGCGCCTTGACACCCTCGCGGGTAAGTAGTGCGCTTTACAAATTCTGTGATTGATTGATTGATTGATTGGACAGATTTCTTTACAGAATTAGGCAAGAGGTGTGCAGGGAAAGTAGCCCCTGGGAGTCATTCTATATCTTCCAGTGTGCTAAGAACTTCAAATCTATTATTACAATTCAGTAATGGCGGTGCCCTAATAGGGGGATTGCAGACAGTTGGTAAAATTACTGGCTTGTAAAAATAGCCAAGGGGCAGTGCCACAATTTGCGATCTAGTGTGTAACAATGGTTCTCCATATTTTAAAAGATTGTGTACATAGATCGGAGCTCTAAAATTTACCACAATACAATCGCCTGGAATCTCTTTACGCCCTTGTCCCACCCATCCAAATCTCCTTATCATGATAATTTCATCCACATTTTCAAATTCAAACTGTTTATATTTATTCAACCAGCATACAGTTTTGTTTTTTAACTGTGACCAAGTCTCAACTGAACCCGTTTTCAATGGCGGTTCACCAGCCAATCTCAAAACATATGGACAAGCAGCTGGAGGGAGGCTCAGTGAGTTTTTCATAGGACTAGACACTAGTTAACTTCACCTGAAGGGTCAAAATGATTAGGTCTCAGAGGTGGTATCTCCCTGGTAGAATTGATGATTGTAGGGACAGCTGTTTGTGGGACCAGGTTGCTTCTGAGTAACATTTCCTCGTTAGAAGAGGGGTTTCTTTAAGGCCTGTTTATTGATTCAGTACCACTGGTCAGCCTCGTCTGCAATTGGGCAGGGTAAGTTGGAGTTGGATATGAGTTAGAACATCCAATGGACTTATCCTTGGTTACATTGTTTAAGTCACAATAGTTAGCTCGGGATTTCCTGATTGGTTCTAGCCGCCTAATAATTGGGCAGAGTTTTTGATCAAGTATTGAGGTAAATTTTGAGATCAAGATACTTTGTACGCCATCAGATATAATTTCCTCTATTTGAGTTGTCTGAATCGCACTATGGGATTTGGAACAGTGTTGAATTAAATTATGTTCATGACTTCTCTGTGTCTTTTTTTTAGGTGTAACCACTGTTCTGGTTCCTATGGTAGCCCCAAGCGGTTTCCTCTTTTTTTTTAGCAGGTTGAATAATGTCAGAAGTTTTAGAGGAATCTAAACATGAAGGAGCAATGTGCAGTATAGGGTCAGAACATCCATCAACTATTGAAGGAGAACTGTATGTACATGGTAAGGCGGGGCAGGTTGGGCTGGGAGAAATAGGAGCTGCATCAGATGTAGTATGTTTATGGCCGTGCACCACATCCATGGAGAGTCTACGTTCAACCAATACGATTTCATCTGAAATCGCCCCCACTGCCTTAGGCAGTATGGTGTCAATCGCAGTAGTAGTATGGGAAGAGATACCTACGCCGAGCACCTTACATTTATCCATTCTGAGTGAAGTACAAGATAAAACTTAAAAAGAAAATGTACCTCCGACCTCCGTTCTGAGCGAGGCAAAGTCTGAGTGAAGTCCACACACAAGGCTAGATGTCTCGGCCGGACTTCAAAGGAGGTAGGCCTTCAGGTGCTGATAAGCGTAAATGGAGGTCCAACCACCTTATTAGGCGCCTCCAGGCGCAAGCAAGATGGCATCAATATATGTCAATGTGCAGCCACGGTTCCTTCTGTGGTGTGTGGTCTGACCCTACGATCCCTCCCAAGCAGCAGGCAGTGAAGTAAAGGGTGCCCAACTCACAAATTCCAAGGGGGTTTCTAAGGCCGGGCATCAAAGATAAAAGGGATGGCCCAGCCTCTTCCAGGCTATGACGGGCTAAGACGGGCCTGCCTTGGCCTAGTCTTAGCCCGGGCATGTCCCACGCTGCAGGATGTCTCAATGATTTTTATGCCGCTCTGGCTCCTCTGTGCCACGTTGCAGCCCCTCTTCCTGGGCTGGCAAAATCAAAAACAACTGGTGCCGACAGTAGAGGCTCCCGCGCTGCGGGACGCCTCAATGACCTTTATGGTGCTCCGGTGCCTCTGTGCTACGTTGCAGCCCCTCCTTCAGGGCTGGTGAAATGGAAAACAACTGGTGCCGAAAGTAGAGGCTCCCACGCTGCGGGACGCCTCAATGACTTTTATGGCGCTCTGGCGCCTCTGTGCTACGCTGCAGCCCCTCCTCCCGGGCTGGCGAAATGGAAAACAACCAGTGCCGACAGTAGAGGCTCCCGCGGTGCGGGACGCCTCAATGACTTTTATGGCGCTCCAGTGCCTCTGTGCTAAGTTGCAGCCCCTCCTCCCAGGCTGGCAAAATGGAAAACAACTGGTGCTGACAGTAGAGGCTCCCGCGCTGCGGGACGCCTCAATGACTTTTATGGCGCTCTGGCACTCTGTGCTACGTTGCAACCCCTCCTCCCGGGCTGGCAAAATAGAAAACAACAGGTGTCGACAATAGACACTCATATGACAAAAATCCAATCAGGAGGACTGGAGTTATGAATTTGTAAATATCCAGGTGAAAATAGTACAAAAAAGCACAAAGCACCACTCACTGGCATCAGCTCATGCTGGACCAGGTCAAAGTCATAAGTTCAGGCTGACCACAATAGAGAGTGGGTCAGATAGAGGGACCAGGTTCATCCCAATGAAGAGTTTACCTTCTTTGAGTTGTTGTGTCCATGCAAAAAGCCTCAGGTGGAGCTCCGCATTTACGGAGGCCACAAGGTGTTTGGTGTCGGCATGAGGAGTATTTGTCGCTGTAGCTTTGCCTTGGCGTGAAGAGCAGGTCGATGTCAGAACTTCATGTTAGCAGGAGATGTGGTGATTGTTGGTGACGTGAAGAGCCCGCTTGCAGTAGTTAAGAGCAGCAAACATCTAGATTTTCAACTGGAGTTCAGATTTTTTAGATTTGAAGCAAGAGGTGTACATTCTGATGCCAGTCAAGGGTCCAGGACCTGGGTGGCACCTCTTGGGGACCAGAACTCACTCCAGAAGATGCTAGCAGCAGTTCTTATGGAGGTGCATGTAGTGCTGGTTAGCTGGTCAGTTGCAGGGAAGCCTCTGGAAGCTTATTATGCCCCTATATCTCAAACAGGAGGTCAGCCAACTGCCCCTTGGAGTCACTTCTTGGGACCATGGGTTCAAGGCAAGCAGGTTTATTCTTCCTCCTCCAGACAGCAGGGCAGTCCTTCTTCTAAATCTTTCATAGGTTCAGGAGTATTTTAATGGTTGGTTCTGAAGGTGCCATATGTATTCCTAGTGACAACCTTTGTGTGTGTGTGTGAGGGGGATCTCTGTCTTACTCCTAAACCTGTTCTGGTCAGTCCTGCCCCTTCCCCTGGGTTTGGCTCCAAACTCTCTAGGGTGACAAAGTCAAGGACAGGCCTGGTGTCAGTCTCTTTTGTGTGTTCTGCAGGCAGGGCCCTTTGAAGTAAAATCAGAGCAGGGCACAAATCCTCCCCAGCCATCCTGTCAGGTAGACACACTCACACCACACCTAGGCTCCTTCATTCCCCATGTCAGAAAGGAATTCACAACACACCATAGGAAAGCCATACACAGTCATGTGACCCTCGACACTGGCAGAAAGGCACATTTGGTTTTGGCAGAAAGATGGCAACCTCAGATCAGTAACTTAAAATCTGGCTTTACTACCAAAGAGTATTTTAAATTACAACTCATATGAGTGAAAGAAGTATTGCTCTGTCTGTTCCAAAACTGAAGTTATGATGTATTAAATATAATAAGGATACTTCAGAGCTAATCTGTGGGAGAGATAGCCTTACAAAAGGGAAAAACGACTTTAGGAGTTTTCAGTGCCATTTTTCCCTGCCAGGACCTGTAAGACTTGAGTACTCATGTCCTAAAATTTTAAATACCATACACCCTGCCTTATGAGCCTTTAGGGCCTACCTTAGGGGTAATTCACAAGTATCAACAAGCATTGGCAATTCTTGCTTTGTTTTTTCATTGTTTGTGCAAAACATTATTGTTTGGGAAGCTGCCAGGCCCTCATCAATCTACTGAAAGCAGAAATGTAGTTTTGGCCTCAATAAAGCATACCTTGCCATTGTATTCCATGGCAGTGAAGGGAACTATTCTGTATGTACAAGTGCTCCTTGTGGAAAGGTCATCAAGCTGTAATGTATAGTGAAGTCAGCCAATGGCTGAAACATTGCCCCATGATGCATGCTGGAGTGGGTGGAAGAAAAATGTGAATGACACAACCACAGACTAATGGACAATGTCTGGCTGAAAACCCCTATATGTAACTATGGTATACAAATTATTTTGGAGAAATCAAATGGTCTTGGCTGACACAGACTTAAAATGGGCAATCGGTCAGGCATTGGCCGCCAGCCTCTTGCCTTTGAGAAAGAGAGAAAGAAAGAAAGAAAGAAAGAAAGAAAGAAAGAAAGAAAGAAAAGAAAGAAATGGAAAGAAAGAAGGAAGGAAAGAAGGAAAGGGTAAAGAAAAAGGAAAGATGGAATGATAGAAACATGAAATTAAGAAGTAAAGAAAAGCAAAGAAAGAAAAAATGAATAAAGAATGAACAAAGGAAAGAAAGAAGGACCAACAGATAGACACAGTTGCAAAGATAGAGCACCCTTATGAGCTTATATTTTGTTTACTGACATAATATCAAAATCATAAGTAAAATGCTACCAAAATATTGTGTCAAAAATAATGATCACAAAAATATTGTTATTATATACATGTAAAGGTAAGTACAAAAATATCTAAAAAAATATTATGTTGCTCTGATATAGAAAAAATATATACAAAAATATTGTTTTTATATATATATATGTATATATGTATATATATATATATTATCTACTGGCGGTCGCCAGTAGATAGTTATAGTTACAACCTATTATCCATAGGAAATCCGCGACATTCTATTTGAAATAACTCTCTTGCCGGTTGACGTATCTTCGTGAAATTTTCAAACTTCGTGGGGCGCTCCGGTCCGCTCCTACCCTGAAAGTCTCGGGGTGATACGTCAAGCGGGGCCGAGAAAAAGGGGGTCCCAAAGCGCGTTTTCCCCATGCATTTTCCCATAGGAAACTTTAGACACGGCTACAGCTCGAACTGCTGAACGGAATTACACCAAATTTGGCAAAGAGGTAGTTCTTGGTTCAGAAAGAACCCTTTTTGTTAAATGGTGTAAATCCGTTCAGTAGTTGCTGAGAAAATGAAAAGTAAAAAGTTAGTGATATCTAGGGACGAGTAGGGTCCGCGTACCCTCCCGATCACGAGCTGCATGTTAATTGGCTGTCAGCTGGCTGTCAACATTCCGATTCAGGAAATGTTGGCAGCCATTTTATCCTCGGTAGAACCGAGGGACAGAAACTAAGTGCGCAAAGCGCACAAAGGGGGCAGGGTAGAAACACCCTGACCCCTAGGTTTGCTCAGGGGTCCCACAAGGACCCCTGGGCAAAAAAAAAATTTTTTTAAAAATCGGCAGGATGCGCTCAGGGTGCGCGAATCCTGCCGAGCAAATCGAGCGCGGTCTCCGCGCTTCGATGTAGTGGCCCCGGGTGGCCCAAGTCCCGGGGGCATGGTGGGGATAATTTAATGTGTGGGGGCCTCAAAGGGCCCCCAAGCCCCGAGGACCGCCACCCCCGGGGTTTTTTAAAAATGGTGCGGGAGGGCTCTGCAGGCCCTCCCGCAGCCCCGAGGACCACCACCTCCCGGGGCTTTTTACATACATTATTAAACCTGTGTGGGGGGCTCCAGCCCCCCACACGCCCGAGACCACCACCTCCCGGGGCACTAAACATTTTAATATGGGGGTCCGTTACGGACCCCCAGAGCCCCGGGGACCACCACGCGGCCCCCCTCCCCAAAAAAGAGGAAAATTAAAAAAAATAAATAAATGGAAAGGCCGGCCCCGGGAGATGGGGTCCCGGGGCCTTAAAATGCCCAGAGGAGGGGGCCACGCTGCCCCCTCAAAAAAATAAATATAGAGGCCATGCCCCGGGGATGGGGTCCCCGGGGCCAATACAGGCCCAGGGAAGGGGGCCACGCGGCCCCCTTCCCGTTTTTTTTTAAAGGTAATTTAAAAAAGGTGTAAGGCCCTGGGGGATGGGGTCCCTAGGGCCCAAAAAAAGAAAAAGGAAGGGGGCCACACAGCCCCCCTTCAGGGAAGAAAAAAAAAACAAAAAAAAACGATCGGGCCCGCAGGCCGCCCCCTTCCTTCACCACTCTGCAAACGCGCCCCTGGCGCGTTTGCAGAGAGAGAACGAATTCCCCTTGAATACTGGGGGTCCCTGGGGGCCAACTAGCCCACCAGGTACCTCCAGTATGCGCCAGGGAGCTGCCTTGCAGAGAGGGTGTACAGAGGCCACGCCCCTTTACACCTCTCTGCAACGCAGCTCTGTGGCGCTTTTGGAGGATATGGTGGGCTAGTTGGACTCTGGGGACCCTCAGGATTCAAGGGGACTTAATCCCCCAACTTAAAACGCGCCACGGGGCGCGTTTGCACAGTGGTGAAGGGAGGGGCGGGGCTTCAGGTGACATGTGTGCAAACAGGCCCCGTGGCGCTTTTTAAGATGGGGAATTAAATCCCTTTCAATCCTGAGGGTCCCTGGGGGCCAACTAGCCCAACAGGTACATCCCGAATGCGCCACAGAGCTGCGTTGCAGAGAGGTGTAAAAGGGTGTGGCCTCTCACACGTCTCTGCAACGCAGCCTCTGGCGCATATTGGAGGTTCCTGGTGGTCTAGTTGGCCCTAGGGACCCTCAGGATTCAAGGGGACTTAATCCCCCAACTTAAACGCGCCACGGGCGCGTTTGCATAGATGTCACCTCAGGCCCCGCCCCCTCCCTTCACCATTGTGCAAATATTCCTCTAAAATCAGCCGAAATAGGAATTCCGATTTACTCACCTGTTATCAGGAGAGACCTCAGTGCTGCATCTTTCAGCCCAGTACTGATCCTGAAAAGTAATTTTAACCGTACTTACCGGTAACTTGAATTTCCTTCATAGGCTAACATTGACTGGTTTCACTTGGAAATTCTTCTAAGTGTGGAGTTTTGGAACTTTAAAATATTCCTCTTCAATCAGCCGAAATACGAATTCCGATTTACTCACCTGTTATCAGGAGAGACCTCAGTGCTGCATCTTTCAGCCCAGTACTGATCCTGAAAAGTAATTTTAACCGTACTTACCGGTAACTTGAATTTCCTTCATAGGCTAACATTGACTGGTTTCACTTGGAAATTCTTCTAAGTGTTGATTTTTGAAACATACAAATATTCCTCTAAAATCAGCCGAAATCCGAATTCTGATTTACTCACCTGTTATCAGGAGAGACCTCAGTGCTGCATCTTTCAGCCCAGTACTGGTCCTGAAAAGTAATTTTAACCGTACTTACCAGTAACTTATATTTTCTTCCATAGGAATCCATTGTTTGGTTTTCAGCAGAAAACTTTCAAAGTGTCGATTTTCACAAACTACAAATATTTCTTAAAAATCGCCTGTATGACTTAAACGCATTCATTCAACATTTTACAGGAGATGCACCAGTGCTGGATCCAGGATCCAACACTGAGTAAGAAAAAGTAACGATAACAGTTTTTACCTGCTAAGTGAATTTCCTTCCATAGGATAACATTGGTGATTCTATGAGAAAAAGTTTCCAAGTGTCAACTTTTAAAATACAATAATATTCCTTAAAAATCACGACTGTAACCAAAACGCTTTTACTCAACTGTTTACAGGAGATGTACCAGGACTGAATCTAGGATCCAGTCCTGTGGTTAGAAAAGTAATCCATAAAGTAACTAATTGCATTTAACTAGAAATTCACATTGAGCTGAATGTTGCATTGTGTTTGAAAATGTGTTGCCCATTGCAACAACTGTAACTACTGTACTTAAAAGTCTATTGCCTATCTGCAAAGTATTTAAACTAAAGTAATTCATTAAGAGAAAGTATTTTTGTAATGTAATGTATAATGTAATTACAATGTAATTTAAAAAATAAAATATGTAAAAAAAAATTGTTTCTTAAAATGTACTAAATCAGAATGAAAAAAATTAATATAACAATTAATACATTTAAAAATTGTCATTTACAAAACCTTTGAAATTCACTAAAAAAACGTAGGTTTCAGGCACGTTATAGTTAGAAATTAGCATTTAAAAACCTTTGAAATTCACTGAAAAAACCATAGGTTTCAGACACGTTATAGTTACAAATTTGCATTTAAAAAACCTTTGAAATTCACTGAAAAAACCATAGGTTTCAGACACGTTATAGTTACAAATTAGCATTTAAAAACCTTTGAAATTCACTGAAAAAACCATAGGTTTTAGGGACAGTTATAGTTACTTGGACATTGCACTCGTACAAAACCCGTGAAATTCCCCCGTTATAGTTAGTTCAGCTAACTATAACTCGCGCCCGCAATGCACTGCTGATGACGTCACATATTACATCACTCATGACATGGTCAGTGACATCACTGATGACATCTCAAATGACATCACTGATGACATCATCCACGTGATAATCTGATGCACCTCCTCACACCCTAATATAACCTTTGATACACCCACTCTAAATTACAGACTGCCATTCGCAAAACCATAGACACTCCAACACCAATAACTACATACCCACTCACTGATTCTTAGGTCTACACACACACATCCACTCACTCACCCGTACAGTCACTCATACTTACGGTCACTCAGTACAGGACTATCATATGCACTCTTACTCCTATATAGACACTCAAACAACGCCACTCATCCATAGAGATACTCACACACCTAGTCAGTCATGCAAATAATTAAACACACTGCCATTTACTCACCTA
Source organism: Calotriton arnoldi (assembly GCA_963921515.1). Classification (NCBI taxonomy): domain Eukaryota; kingdom Metazoa; phylum Chordata; class Amphibia; order Caudata; family Salamandridae; genus Calotriton; species Calotriton arnoldi. Next base: position 1,297,477 of record CAWUFW010005113.1, read on the forward strand.
TACAGTTATACACACACCAGCTCACTTACTCATACAAATAGTAGCACATTGTTACGCTCTTATACAATCACTGATACAAGCACACAATCATCCATACAGCCACTATCACAATCACTCACTCTTGCTTATAGCTATTTATATACTCCAACACACATATATACTGCCTTTCACATATGTAGTTACTCACACATGTACCACTGGGACATACATCCACTCACTAACACACTCTTACACACACTTACCCACCCATACAGTCTATCACAGATACACTCTTGAAACCATCCACCCAGTGAATCACCCACTCACACATCTATGCACAGAGTTGCACACACCCCTCCCACACAAACACTCAGGCACCCATACAGATACTCAGACAAGCATTCAATAACTCATATAGACACTCATTTAGCTATTCACAAACACATGCAGCCACTTACACAGCAACAGACAGACGGATACAGACATACACCCAGTTTAGTCACTAACCCATGCATTCAGTAAGATACGTTAAATCACTCACTTATAGAGTCAGTCACGCACCTACTAAATCATCCATACAGACACTTACACACCCACTCATTCTTCAATACGTCTTTTCCTATATATTTTAAAAATATTTAAACTTTACAGAAACACACAGTCACTGGATGATGTCATCAGTGATGTCATTTGAGATGTCATCAGTGATGTCATCAGTGATGTCACTGACCATGTCATGAGTGATGTAATATGTGACGTCATCAGCAGTGCATTGCTGGGCGCGAGTTATAGTTAGCTGAACTAACTATAACGGGGAATTTCACGGGTTTTGTACGAGTGCAATGTCCAAGTAACTATAACTGTCCCTAAAACCTATGGTTTTTCAGTGAATATATGTATATATATAGTTAAAAATTGACAATATTTTAACTTGTAACATTAATATATTATTAATTAAATGTAAAGATATATAGAAACATATACTTATTTAAACACACACACACATATATGTGGTATATACATATATAATATAAAACTATTATTAAAAATATTAATTTATTTTAAAATATGATTTTCATTTCAGTTGGTTAAACTATGGTATTTTTGGCTCTTATATTTAAGCTAGCCAATACGAGAAGCTGAATCCTGAGATGAATTATTTTTAATTGATGAACGGGTTTTATGTGGGCATATAATTAGGGCTCCCGGTTTTATGGTATTTATTTCTTTTGACATTTCTGTCTGTATTTATCCATATTTTTATTTTTTGTTAATTTTATCTGTATTTATCCATATTTATTTTGGGTTTTATGGAAAAATAAAGCTGAAATTAATATATTTCCATATTTATTTAACCGATAAATATGCACGCATGCTTGAATGCCTGCCAGGTTTCACTGCTGTAAACACCCACAGAAGATAAATCAATGCACTTATAAAAAAATATGCAAATTTCAGTAATAACCTTGTGCATATCTACTGCTGTTAAAGCCTCTGTACTAAAATTCCTTTCTATTTTAGCCCCCTTGCCTATCAATCCACACAGCTATTGGCCTGGCAGTCATGGCAGACAGTATTTAGAATTACTCAAAAAGCAACCCAATTTCCGTTTTTATCCACATTTAGAAATAAATACGGACAAGAAAATAAATGTTTCTGTCTGTATTTATCTGGAAAAATCAGTAAAAACGGAAAACCGGGAGCTTTACATATAATGTACCGTTCCTTGCCGAGATGATTTTGATTACATTTTTTATATTGTGTGTCTTAGGGGTTTCTCAATTGTATATAATCAAATTGTAGATAATAATGATGTTTATAATCAAATTGTAGATAATCAACATCATGATATCTGTACTTTTGTACTTTCATGATTTTATGAAGCCGAAACAAAGAATGATGATGATGATTAAGAGCTGGGTAGGCAATTTTACCAGCAAGCATAGTAACATTTGAATTTCTTCCACATGCTCTGGTCCAACACAACTTTAACATCGAATAGCAGGATGTATGCTTTTATGATTATATTAGAACTAGAACTGCTGGGAGAAATGCATCAGTATTAAGAAATATATTTAGGTTTTATTGTTTTAAAATGTTTATCCTCTTAATCACTATAGTGCACACTTTTCTCTCACCTATTTCAGTGAGTATTCTTGAGCTGTCCATAATACAAAATAATACAGATAATATGGGTGACATAGCGGACCCCTAATGAGTCCACTTCTAAGGACGTTTTTGAAGTTTTTGTTCATTGGGTTTTTGTTCTAGTATTGTGGTAGCACTTTTACAATCGCTGTATTATGATTGCAATTGTTTTATATACTTACACTGTCATGAGCTGTGATTTGTATCTATCACGTTTGTAAGTATTTAAAATGTTTCTGCCATGTGTACTTCTATGATTCATTAAACCAAAATAAAGTTGTTTGGATGAATGAAAATATATAGCGAGGGATGTCAAATAAAATGGACTTCCTGAAGGTCCCCGCTGTGTCCTCTGATTACTTTTAAAAAGAAGTGGTCTCTGTGTGATGTTAAACGCGCCAGCCAGGAGCGCGTTAAGAGGACCCGTCCTACAAGAGTCCGGGGCTTAACTGGCAAAGGTGTTTGTTTGTTTCTCCAAGGGATTGGAATGCCTCGGACCGCCTCGAGATCAAGTCAAGCAAGTGGCTGCTGCCAGGAGCAGTCCGTGACTACACGGGGAGGCGAGATCACTGTATCAGCGTCTCACGGCCCGGCTGACACTTGTAATTGGGGCAGGACGTTGGGGACCCAAGGAAGTCCAGGACAGTCAACAATCCGGGTTTTACCATCTACACAAAAACCCCCCTTTGTCAGGAACAACAGCGCTCATTTAGGAGTAAAATTGGGCCCCGCCGGAGTCACTTACCCGGACACACTGCCTGCTGGGTGTTGTAGTCTGTAACTTCAGACTGCAGCTGAGACTCGAGTCAACAAAGTGGGGCCAGCTGAACTCCCACCAATGGGAGTGTCGCAGGACATTCAAAGGAGGGCAGGGGCGTATTCCCTATGTCAGTGGCATCTGAAGAAGGCACATTTCGCCGAAATGCATTATGCCAGAGCTGTCAAATAAAATGGACTTCCTGAAGCTCCCCGCTGTGTCCTCTGATTACTTTTAAAAAGAAGTGGTCTCTGTGTGATATATGTATATATATATATATATAGGCACAATTTCTTCTTGTTACAAGAAAATTCCAATACGCTCAGGGCTGCTTCATAAGTTTATTGGCAAGGTTGCTCAATAGAAATGCGTTTCACCTTTCCGCTTTTTCACGGTATAATTGATGCCGCCATTTAGCCGTTTTACATACACAGTAACAGTGAAAGTAAGAAAGGACATTCATAGTTCATCATTACTGATCATATGTTACCATGAGCGCCATTTGCAAATGTTGTAAAGTTCAGGCATTGAATATTTTACATCTTTAAAATACGACTTTGAAGATGGTATATTGCAGAATTCATTAACGAGAATAACAAATATTCGATATTCATAATTGCAATTTAGCCAATATTATATTGACACAAATAATACTTTTGTAGGATGGCCTCGCACAATAACAACGAGGCCCATCCACAATTTGCCACCCCTGTCACGATGTGCCTGTATGTTTACATCAGCGCTAAAGTTGCAAAGAGCGCAAATCTCGCCCAAGTGGGCAATGCTACAGTACATCACAACTATTGTTCCTAAAGACTCCCCTATGATGATATCAATAACAATGCCATTGCTATTCTATCAAAACTATACATACTGACAGAAAATGACTTTAAAAAGGGAAAGAGAAAGAGAAGTCCAGCCCAAGTGGGCACCTCTACTAGTCTATTCCTAAGATGTTCCGCCATTGGACTTCGTTCTGATTTCACTTGGTCCGTAGTTATTCTTTAAAACTTCATAATTCTTCTTCATGACACTAATTTTTCAAGCTTCTGCCCTTTCAATTACGTTTCCTGCCTGTGTATATGACGGAAAAGAAACAAAACCAAAAATTACAAAAGAAAAGTCATTGCTAAAAAAATTCATACCTTCAAAGTTCGTTAAAAATACCACAAATATATACGTTCTATATCTACCTTATTACACAAATTCCTATTTCCTACAAATGTATCGCCAATTCTTCACTAGAGTTTAAACCTACAGGCGCTAAGGTTTCGAAATCTATGATGAATCTAGATTCTCCTATCCTTAACTGACGTTCTCGATCTCCTCCTCTTTCCTGTAGTTTGACTGAATCTAATACTACATAGGACAGCAACTTGTCATCTTGATTGTGCATTTCCTTGAAATGCTGAGCCACCGGATATTGTACATCATTACGCCGGACGGCTCGTTGATGTTCTAATATCCTTTTCTTTGCCCGGTGGATAGTACTTCCAATATAATATTTGCCACACGGGCAGATCAAACAATAAATACAGAAATCAGTATTACAGCTGAAATTACCCTTAATTGAGAATTCTCTCCTGCTATTAGGTACTTTCACCTTTGTACAATTCACACTGTAAGCAAACGCCTTACAGCGCTTACAGCATTTAAAACCTTCTGCTGTACTCATGATCCTACTCGTATCCTGCGCAGTTGTTGCATTAAAGCTCAGCTCATCTTTCAAGGATCTACCTCTTCTAAATGTTATTTAAGGGGTTTCATAAACATATTTGCTGATAATGCTGTCAGTTTTAAGAATGTGCCAATTCCGATTGAGCACTTTCCGAATTTGGTAAGCTTGGTTGGAAAAAGTAGTTATAAATCTCACTGTATCTTCCTTTCCCTCAACATGCGGTCTGGGATGTAATAACTCCAGTCTATCCAAGGCATCCGCCTTAATCATAGCCTGTTTAATCGTTTTCTTACTGTAACCACGTTGTTCAAATCTCTTACTCATTATCTGCTTCTCTACCAAGTATTCCTTCTGAGTGCTGCAATTCCGCTTCGCCCTAATCAGCTCTCCATATGGGATGCTTTGTATCAAGTTAAAGGGATGAGCACTGGTGGCATTTAAGAGACTGTTCCCTGAAGTCTCCTTCCTGTGTAATTTCGTCACCAGGGAATTCCCTTGTACTGTAATCTCAACATCCAAGAAAACACTCTTCTCTTTGCTAATATTAGAGGTGAAATTCAACTCAAATTATTTTTTTTCAAGGATGACACAAATTTCTTAGCTGATTCTTCATCTCCCTTCCAAATCAAAAAAATGTCATCAATGAACCGAGTTTACATTACAATATTCTCTCCATATGTCACCCAGCTGTCGGACACCTGCTCCTCCCACCAGCCCATGAATAAATTCGCATAGCTGGGGGCGAAGCAGGTGCCCATCGCTGTTCCTTGTATTTGTTTATATATATTCTGATCAAAGAAGAAAAGATTTTTAGTTAGACAATGATAAACCATTTCAATTAGCATTTCTGTGTGTAATAACAAGGATATTGACCTCGCACGTAAGAAGTGCCGTATGGCCTGGATCCCCAGGTCATGCCTAATACAAGTGTAGAGACTGGTTACATCTAATGTAATCAACCAACAATCGCTCTCCCAAAGTAGGCCATCAATCAATGTTAAAAAATGTGTTGTGTCTTTCAAATAAGCAGGTAAGGATACCACAAAAGGTCGCAAAAAGTAATCAATGAATTTTGAAGTCAATTCTAACTGAGATCCCATGGATGACACTATTGGTCTACCTGGCGGCTTCTCTGCATCCTTATGTAATTTGGGAAGTAAATACATTATTGGGATGCGAGGATGTTTACAATATAAACTGCAAAATTCTTCCCACTCAAGTAAACCTTGATCTTTCCAATCTACTAGCATCTCATTATATTTAGAATATGATGCTAGTACTTCAGTTTTGGTACTTGTAATATAACAAGATGGGTCGTTAAGTTGTCGTAAACCCTCAGATAAATAATCTTCCTTGGCCCAAACAACAACATTTCCCCCTTTATACGATTGCCGGATTACAATTGAGGTGTCATTCTTCAGAGTTTCTACTGCCTTAAGTTGTTCCACAGTTACATTTCTCTTAGCTACCCCCACGGTCTTATATCTCATTCGTTTCAAATCTTGAATAACACTTTTCTCAACCACCTCTAGGGCATCACAGTGTATATTGGGAGTAAATGTGGATTTAGATTTAAAGTTGCTAGAACACGCTGAATCTACTGTAACCGCCAAAGTGTCCAAATTCAACATGGGATCCTCATCATGTATTATATCCTCATCCAATTGTGCCATGGTATGTAACAGTTCTATGTCCGATATGCACTATGCACTGTTTGCTGACTCAATTCTTGGGTTCCTAGGTTTGGGTGAATACATGTGAAACCATTTTTTTAATTTCAATTGTTTGTTTCTTTTCCGTCACATACACAGGCAGGAAATGTAATTGAAAGGGCAGAAGCTTGAAAAATCAGTGTCATGAAGAAGAATTATGAAGTTTTAGAGAATAACTACGGACCAAGTGAAATCAGAACGAAGTCCAATGGCGGAACATCTTAGGAATAGACTAGTAGAGGTGCCCACTTGGGCTGGACTTCTCTTTTCTCTTTCCCCTTTTTAAAGTCATTTTCTGTCAGTATGTATAGTTTTGATAGAATAGCAATGGCATTGTTATTGATATCATCATAGGGGAGTCTTTAGGAACAATAGTTGTGATGTACTGTAGCATTGCCCACTTGGGCGAGATTTGTGCTATTTGCAACTTTATCGCTGATGTAAACATACAGGCACATCGTGACAGGGGTGGCAAATTGTGGATGGGCCTCATTGTTATTGTGCGGTGCCATCCTACAAAAGTATTATTTATATCAATATAATATTGGCTAAATTGCAATTATGAATATTGAATATTTGTTATTCTCATTAATGAATTCTGCAATATACCATCTTCAAAGTCGTATTTTAAAGATGTAAAATATTCAATGCCTGAACTTTACAACATTTGCAAATGGCGCTCATGGTAACATATGATCAGTAATGATGCACTATGAATGTCCTTTCTTACTTTCACTGTTACTGTGTATGTAAAACGGCTAAATGGCGGCATCAATTATACCGTGAAAAAGCGGAAAGGTGAAACCCATTGGTATTGAGCAACCTTGCCAATAAACTTATGAAGCAGCCCTGAGCGTCCTGGAATTTTCTTGTAACAAGAAGAAATTGTGCCTTTTTATGAACAGGTTCCGGGACCCATCCAGGACCGCCGCATTTTGGAGCTCCGGACTTCCGGATGGTTGTGGTGAGTAGTATATATATATATATATATATATATATATATATATATATATATATATATATATATATATATATATATATATAAACAAATACATATGATACATATAGTAATAAATAAAATAATTAATAATAATATAATAATAAATTGTCAAATAATTATTACTTAAATAGCTTTCCACCCTATCCCCCTAAAAACGGAACACACACCTACTATATGACATACAAAATGTATTTATTACATAATTTACATAATGATGAAGAAATTACATATTTTAATTAAAATTTAATATTTAATTAACTTTCCACCCTATACCCCTACAAATTCAACAACCTGCACCTAAAATATAACTTACAAATATTATAATCACACAGTTTACATAATTCATTATCAATTAAATAAGTAATAATTAATTAATTATTAATTAATTATTACTTAATTAACTTCCAACCCTATGCCCCTACAAACCCAGAAACCCGCACCTAAAATATAACTTAAAAAATATAATTATAAAATGTGCATAGTTAATTATCAATTAGCTAATTATTAACAAATAATAATTAGTAGTTAATTAATTATTACATCTTTAACTTGCAATCCTATGAGCCTACAAACCCAACAACCTGCACCTAAAATGTAACTTAAAAAAATAATATTTAGACAATTTACATAATTAATTATCAATTAAATAATTAATAATTAGTTAATAATTAAACAATTATCACCTAATTAACTTACCACCCTATAGTCCTACAAACCCAACAACCCACACCTAAAATATACTTTCAAAAAATAATATATACACAATTTACATAATAAATTATCAAATGAATAATAAATGATTATGAAAACGTAATTATTAATTAATTATGCTTAATTAACTTCCTACCCTGTACCCCTATAAACCTCACAACCCGCTATACCACCATAAATTACTGTTAATAATTAAATTAAAATTATAAATAACTTAAAATTACAAGCCATTTTTAAAAACTATTAACAACAACTATACAAACAATATACAACATATGCAATTACAATATTATTTAAAACAAATAGAGATAATTATAAAACTATATTTTTTACAACAACTATTTTCTTGAAAGCAATATTACTTACCTTAAAAATATCAACATTTTTATCAACGATATTCCTGCATCATGATATTTCTGTGACACAATATAAAAAACTCGATATTAGTGTCACTCGATATTTATGACTCAATATTTTGCCCTATTGATGTTATATTCAGAGTTCATATGAGCTGCTGTTATGGTGTGAAAACACAGTAGTCAGATAAACAAAAGGTCACTTTATAACAGCATTGGCAGGAGACAGGAACTATAAAGCTGGAATGTGCCCTATCACATCAGGCTCTACAAACAAAGTCAAACTAAAGTAATAATAAAGTAAAAACATAATTACTGGCACTAAAGGGAATTACCTTGTGTGTGGATGTGCTCCTTGTGGATAGGCTAAATGCAATCCCACAAAGTGAAGATACCCAGTGACTGAAGAAGGCTGACCCATTGCACCATGCTTTACACAGTAATGGGTGAAAGCAAAATGTGAATGACACAACAACAGACCAATGGATGAAGAGAGGTGCCTGAAATCCCCTTTAAGTAAATATATTATACATATCATTTTAGTGAAATCAGAAATAAATTAAATGCTACTAGTAGCATTTAATTTACATTAGCAAAATTTACTACGGACTTATATGTAAATTAACTATGCCAATTAGGTGCATGCCAATTTTACCATGTATAAGGGAGACGTGGGTCCCGTGCTCTCCATGCCACTGGAGTCAAGCTATCCTGGCTGATGAGGGCTGAAAGCCCGAAACCGGTCCTAGGATGCTTGTTTCCAGTCCAGGGAGGACCTGGCCTGGCAGTCCGGGCTGGACTGTTCCCATTGGGTGCAGGCTCAAGACTGATTTGCATATGGCAGGGTCCAACCTGGAATGGCATGGTGAGCAAAAAAACAATGGATTTAGGCCCAGATCTCTGTACTGGGGTGAATGTATGACATTGTTCTGCATTCTGTCCATCAATTGTTCTTTTTGTATTTGTCACCCCGAGTGGGACGGGTATGCCCAGACGTGGGTCCCGTGCTCTCCATGCCGCTGGAGTCAAGCTATCCTGGCTGATGAGGGCTGAAAGCCCGAAACCGGTCCTAGGATGCTTGTTTCCAGTCCAGGGAGGACCTGGCCTGGCAGTTCAGGCTGGACTGTTCCCATTGGGTGCAGGGTCAAGACTGATTTGCATATGGCAGGGTCCAAACTGGAATGGCATGGTGAGCAAAAAAACGATGGATTTAGGCCCAGATCTCTGTACTGGGGTGAATGTATGACATTGTTCTGCATTCTGTCCATCAATTGTTCTTTTTGCATTTGTCACCCGATTGGGATGGGTATGCCCAGATGTGGGTCCCGTGCTCTCCATGCCACTGGAGTCAAGCTATCCTGGCTGATGAGGGCTGAAAGCCCGAAACTGGTCCTAGGATGCTTGTTTCCAGTCCAGGGAGGACCTGGCCTGGCAGTTCGGGCTGGACTGTTCCCATTGGGTGCAGGGTCAAGACTGATTTGCATATGTCAGGGTCCAAACTGGAATGGCATGATGAGCAAAAAAACGATGGATTTAGGCCTGAGTCTCTGTACTGGGGTGAATGTATGACATTATTCTGCATTCTGTCCATCAATTGTTATTTTTGCATTTGTCACCCCAAGTGGGATGGGTATGCCCAGACGTGGGTCCCGTGTTCTCCATGCCACTGGAGTCAAGCTATCCTTGCTGATGAGGGCTGAAAGGCCGAAACCGGTCCTAGGATGCTTGTTTCCAGTCCAGGGAGGACCTGGCCTGGTTGTTCGGGCTGGACTGTTCCCATTGGGTGCAGGGTCAAGACTGATTTGCATATGGCAGGGTCCAAACTGGAATGGCATTGTGAGCAAAAAAACAATGGATTTAGGCCCAGATCTCTGTACTGGGGTGAATGTATGACATTGTTCTGCATTCTGTCCATCAATTGTTCTTTTTGCATTTGTCACCCCAAGTGGGACAGGTATGCCCAGACGTGGGTCCCGTGCTCTCCATGCCACTGAAGTCAAGCTATCCTGGCTGATGAGGGCTGAAAGCCCGAAACCGGTCCTAGGATGCTTATTTCCAGTCCAGGGAGGACCTGGCCTGGCAGTTCGGGCTGGACTGTTCACATTGGGTGCAGGGTCAAGACTGATTTGCATATGGCAGGGTCCAAACTGGAATGGCATGGTGAGCAAAAAAACAATTGCTTTAGGCCCAGATCTCTGTACTGGGGTGAATTTATGACATTGTTCTACATTCTGTCCATCAATTGTTCTTTTTGCATTTGTCACCCCGAGTGGGACGGGTATGCCCAGACGTGGGTCCCGTGCTCTCCATGCCACTGGAGTCAAGCTATCCTGCCTGATGAGGGCTGAAAGCCCGAAACCGGTCCTAGGATGCTTGTTTCCAGTCCAGGGAGGACCTGGCCTGGCAGTTCGGGCTGGACTGTTCCCATTGGGTGCAGGGTCAAGACTGATTTGCATATGGCAGTGTCCAAACTGGAATGGCGAGCAAAAAAACGATGGATTTAGGCCCAGATCTCTGTACTGGGGTGAATGTATGACATTGTTCTGCATTCTGTCCATCAATTGTTCTTTTTGCATGTATAAGGGAGAGAGCACAATCATTTTACTTCTGATTATCAGGGGTAAAGTGCACTGAGTCCTAAATCCACCAAAAACGATTTCAGCAAAAAATAGGGGAGATGATGGCAAAGAGTCTGGGGAAATACCAAGCCAAGGATGTCTGGCCTAACACTATACAGATCTTTTTGCCTTCTGTAGGATACTTTATTTATAAATAAACCTTCATAGTTTGTGCTTTGAACCTTGTCTTGAGTGAATTTTACCATATAGATTTTTCTGTTTATTCTCTGGGTAAGTTTTAAAATTGTGCTTAGGGTTCTCATCTTTTAGAGACTCACACATAGCCCCGGTTCATCAATCAGCACTTGTGATCTAAAAAGTGCCAACCTTTGCAAAACATTTCTTCCTCAAACAGTGGCAGCCCAGCCCTTTTGTGTGTATTATATAGAGCCCCCCCTCCTTGGAGAAAAAATCTTACACTGGCATTCCGATGAAGCATTACTGCTCACATTAACTTTACCAACGTTTTTAGAATAATATATTACGAGGCTGAGCTAATCGCAAGATTCAATATATGAGCAAAACAGAATCAAATCTGAACACAAGCGAGGAGATATTTAAGGGCAGTGTACTCAAGTTCACTAAAATGTCTATTTCTACTTCTATTAAAGCAGCTTCTATGTCTCCTATTGTCCTGGACATAGGAAAGAATGTTAAAGATATGACCCTGGCCCAGACCCAGGCTACTGATAGGAGTAGGTTATATCCACAGACTTCTGGTTCAGGTGAATGCTCCTGTGATTTCTATCAGGTACTTTTCCCATCAAATCCAATTAAGGGTCCACATTTGTAAAACATGTATGCAAATATAAACACTCATCCAAGAACCTCCCTAATAAGGTAGATATAAGTAATGTTGCTATGAATTTATGATTAGGAGGATTATTTGGATGTTATGATATATTCTCCTGGCATTGCCTCTAACTTAGATAATGGAGCGGATCTGTATTGTGAATAGGCTGAATAAGAATACAATGAGAAGAATGTCCAAATTTGATACTGAGAATCCTTCTTACAAAAAATTGGAAATTTTAGTCCGAATGGTTGAACCTTAATTGATTCATCTCTATCATTTCACCCTTTGTCTTCTGACTGGCCCACTTTGCCACATGTGTCTTATTACATCAGGGATTCATTTTGAGGGTTGACCACAAGAGTTCCCTTATATGAATAAAGAAGACACATGTAAAAATCATGCAGTAATTTTAAAGCATAATACTGTTTGCAATAGATAACACATAAAAGTCAAATGAATAAGGGCAAAATGGCACAGTGCTCAGTGCAAGGTACAAAGTACAAAACCTCCAGAAGAGGGTGTACAAAGTGAATTCAGCAAAACAATGTTAAGACTCCATTGCAAAATAAATTTCCAAGTGGCTATTGGATTGGGGCCATCAGGACTCTAGAAATATGTTTCGATTACTCGGTAACAGATGTCGAGCGACGTGCAAAATGTTGACATTTCGACCCAATATCATGAATCTGATGGTCATCATCAGGACAGGCAGAGTTTTAAAAGCATCTGCTTGGTATAGACATCAAGTGTCAGAGGACCCTGTACTTGCTGATAGAAAGCCCAAAAACATTTTTGATAGAAGGCAAACGTTTAGTGCAGGGACTGAATCTAAATTAGATGCTGTATTGTGGTATTGTTCCAGTGTCTGACTTATCTTTGCCAAAGGTTGAGTACAAAGATTTGGACCACCTTCTCTTAGTCAGCCCTCAAGAGGAATCCCCCTCTTAGGGGCCGATTCTGATCTCGGCCGGTAGGGCACCGAATCGGATTCGGCTTAACCGGATCCGATTCGGAGCCCTCTTTCCCGACCGATTCGTACGTGCGTCCGGCCGACTCGCACAGACACGACTTGCACCGCGCGATGGAGACGTTCCCCGGCCGGGCAAGTACGATGCGCGCCGCGAGCAGTCCGACCGACTCGCGCCGTCCTGCTCGAAAGAGCAGTCGGAGCCGCACTTGGGGGTCCGTGTCGGACCCCCCTGTACGCGTAGCCACGCGAGTCGCACACAGGGGGGGACCCATGGGTCCCCCCTACCTGTGCATGTATGCCGCGAGTCACTTCGAGGCGTACCCGCTGTAGGGGGCACCCTTGTTCGCCTCGCACCTATTGGGTCAATGGGAGCCCCCGTACGCGTTGTACGACCGGCTCCCATTGACTCAATGGGAGTCCGACCGACTCGAGTCCGATTGCATGCGTGCGCATCGTACTCGTTCGGTCGGACTGCCAAAGTCCGATTCGGTCGGAAATCTCTCCGGGTCCGGCTCGGTCGGAGAGATTTCCGGCCTGAATCGGAATCGGCCCCTTAGTCTGAGATGAACAAATGCTGCGTTTAGAGTATCCTTTCTGAGTCCAGCGCTGTGATAGAGCATACGTATCAGCACCAGAATGGAGGCAGTGCACTCATCTGCCAATGCCCAAGCTCCAGTCATGAAAGATGACTGCTGAGGATTGGCTGAAATGTATGTGAATGTGAACCGCTGCTGGCCTTTGATTCCATCTGCTTGACACTACACCACCAGCACACCAAATTCTGTGCTGCGCCCCCAATACCACCAGTTTAAAACATGCTCCACCAAACTTGTGGGTATAACAAGTTGGTGTTTAAGAGCGAACTGCAAAAAATGGCCTCCATGTCTCCATCACCATCCCAAGACTTACACGACCCCTATCTGGAACTGACTACCTCATTGGTTGTGATTGCAACAGCAAGGCAATGTGTACTGATGACACTGGGAAACTGTGGGTAAGGGCGTAAGCAGCACACCTTCATGCAAATGTAGCTTCTGAGCTTCTACTTCACTCCTGCAACAAACCAGTTTAATGTTAACTAAAAAATCTACTTTACAGCCTTTACAGAAGCTGCTGGTGGGCGTCCACGCTGACCGACACATAGCCCCAGCCCCAGGGCTCTGAGAAAGCACGCAGGAGATGAAAGGTAAAGGACTTCAGGGGCTTACTCTGGCTCCCATGTCCATGGAATAGCTCTGTCATCTCGTTATTTCTTGCCACTCACCACTTCTCCTTTTGCTGACATTCAGCAACACTGGAAATCAAAGAGTTCCCATGACAAAACTTTAAGCCAACGTTCCCTGCCCCAGCAACACAATTTAATGTTGCTGTAAAAAAGGTTGCCTTTTGCAAAAGGCACTGATGGGAGTCCATGCAGTACCTGGCATGACCCGGCACACTGTAGCTTGACCAAGAAATGCTGCTTGTATGGCCCAATGCATAATGGTATCATAGCAATACATGGATCCTTCAATGTCCATGCACTGGAATGGAAGCATCCCTTAGGTGAAATAATTAGGTACTCCCCAAATGAAATGGCCTAAGCAGCCTACCATCCAAACTCCATATGTCAAACATGAAAGGTAATTCAACTAATGGCTACTGAATATGGGCTTACAACGGCCAATAGCTTAGAAGGCCTGACCTTTGTCCATTTCTTTGGTATATACATTAGCTTTCCTAGAGTGAACTGAAGATGTCTCTACCAAAGATGTAAACAGGAATATCTCCAGCACGTGCAATATTTTAATGGGCGTAGGTAAGCATGGAAACATTGGAGGAGGTTGATAAGCCGCTTAAGGTTTGTGCGCATGTGCGTCTGATGCTTGAGTGGACATCCTGGGTCTGACCTTGATGCGTCTATTAGGTGTCCCGAGGAGTCAAAGTGAATTTTGCTCGATTTGAACTTGAAGGATGATGCCAACATGTTCCTAGTCACAATTAAGGAGTCTGGATTGAAGTGTGAAACTTCTCAGTAAAGCATCGACAGGGATCATGAGGCAAAGTAGAACCAACTCTGAAAATTGTACATTTTTGGGATTTTGACCTCATGTCAAACTTTTGATGTACAAATCTTGTCACAAAATGAGCAGAAGTCCCAAGATGTTGGCAGATAACCTCTCTCCCAGGCTACATAGAGTTTTAGGAGGTTTTAGGAAATTGGCTTAAAATCCAGTGATTTATTAGAATAGAGAACCTAATTGTCTCATAAATCCGGACTCAAACGTACACCTCAACGTGATCATGACAGATTCATACACTGAATTAATTTAGAGCTTAGGTTTAGTGTCTACTACGGGAAAAGTGATGCTTTACATTTTTGACAGATATGTTGCACAGTATTTATTGATAAATCTATTTTTCTATATGTATATCTATTTAACGCTAGTACCTAATGACATTTAGCAATGCATTTATGTCTACGTTTATTTATAAAGCTAATACTACCTGCTTGTGCAAATGAGTGTTGAACACATAGCCATAAAAACTTCGGGCATATTTACAAGCCCGGTGCGTCCCCGAGGCACCACTTTTTTGACGTACTGGTGGCGCAGTGTGGTGCTCCATAATTACCAGTCCACGTAAAGCCACCCTTCGTGGCTTTTTTTTGCCTTGTAAATAAGGCCCTTTTTCACGCAGGACTTGGCGTGAAAGGGGTGTGGCATGAGTTTTGCTGTGGGTGTTCCCACGCAACACCCATGGATTCTGCCGCATTCCCAGATTTACAACATTTCATAAACCTGGGAATGCGTCAGAATCCTACACCTCCCCAGGGAAAGCATAAGGAGATGCAACGAGGAGAAATACTTATATATTGTTCCTTGTTTCTTCCTCTTTCTATGCGTGCTGCATTCTTAAGCACACATAGAAAGAGGAAAACCCCTCATGTGATTGTTTTTGTGCAGGAAGGTGCTCCTTCCTGCACAGAACAATCTCCCCTAAAACGCAGAAACCCTTGCACCATGGTGCAAAGGTGCCTGCATTGACGCATGGCAGCCAATTGTGCACTAGCGCAGGGAAAAGCACAGGGATACAACATGTTGTAAATCTGACACATCCCTGTGCTTTGAAAGTGACGCAGCTTCGAGCAGCCAAATGGCTTGCAGTGCTTCGCTGCTTCACTGTCTTGTAATTATGCTCCTTCGTATGAGAGGAGCAAGTGAGGTGCACAACATAGAATAAGGCAAATTTGTGCTCAAGAACTTAGGGCCTCATTTACAAAAAAAATTATGCAGTGCTGTGCCGCAAGCCATTTTGCTGCCACGAACGGCATCATTTTAAGAGCAAAGGGATGTGTCATATTAACAACAATACAATGCATCTGTGTGCTTTCCTTTGTACTGATGCAAAATTGGCTGCCATGCGCCAGCACAGGCACCCTTGCGTAATGTTGCAAGGGTGCCAGGTTACGGGGATGATTGTTTTTGTGCAGGAAGGGATACTTTCCTGCACAAAAACAATCATTGATGGCATTTTCCTTTCTATGCATGCTGCAGAATGCAGCACGCATAGAAAGAGGAAACACCCAGGAGAAACATAAGTGTTTCTCCTCTTTGCGTTCTGATGCATTCCAACCTTTACAAAACTTTGTTAATCTGGGAATGTGTCATGTTCCATGGATGTTGCGTTGGTACACCCACGGCAACACCCATGGGATGCCCCTTTCACGCAGAGTAATGTGTGAAAGAGGCCCATATTTACAAGACCATGAAAAGTCATGCAGAATGACCTTACGTGGCCTTGTAGATATGGGAGGTACACTGCGCCCATGGTGCATCAAATAAAGTGATGCACAGGCTGCGCGATGGCCTTGTAAATGAGGCCCTAAGTGTTGTAGTTTTCTGCAAAGGTCGGTAGTGAGAGAGCGCGAGACACACAAATGTTGTCATGTATATGCATTTCCATGGAAGGATTTGCATAGCTGTTCAGGGCTGGGCAGAATTGTGTAATATGGGGAAAGGAGTTGGCCTAACGGCTAGGGCGGTTGACCTCAAAGCTGGGGAACCAGGTTCGAGTCTCAGCAACGACGCTGAACATCCTGTGATTCTGGGCAAATCACTTAATCTCCCCGTGCCTAACAAAAATGAAGGTGTCCTCATGTAATGTAACTGGTGCTCAGGTAAAGCACTCTGATACCCGATAACATTGGGTCAAGTTCGCACTATATAAAACTCTGTAAAAAAATAAATAATAATAATTCGTGGCTTGACAATATTGTGTGAAAACCATCCCACCTCTTTCACGATTATTCAGAAGCGTGGCATACACTTTTCATTGCTGCAGAGGGTCAGAACCTCAAGGACCTAGTTTTGAGCATTTCAGAGTGCCACCAACAGAGAGGACAATGTAATTCCTGAAAGTAGAATTTCTAGAGAATTCCCATTCTGGTTTTTTGGCAGAAAATTTCAACAAGTCCTTAGAAAGATCGGTCGGAAGTTGCAGTTAAAATCGCAGGAAGAAAGGGAAGCTGGCACCATGAGGAAATATAATCAAACAGAGGTAAGGAAAATGGTGGGATTAGGAAATAAACTAATAATATGGGGTTATAATGGGCATTTTGGGAGCAGGTAAGATAGCTCAATGTGTTAATGCAACCACGCTAGATGTGTATCCTGAGGGCCACACGCTTGAATCTAAGCCGATCCACTCAGCACTTGGGGGCATATTAGCAAAGAATGGTGATAACTAGCGCTAACCGGGGTTAGCGCTAGTTTTTTTATCGCCCTCTATCGCCATTATTTTTCGCCCTGTTAGCGACGTATTAGCAACACGTCGCTAACAGGCGATAGCTTCAGCCAAAACTCTCGCTAACTCCTGCGCGATGGCGATATCTAAAGCGGCGATAGCGGGCGGAATCCAGCGATAACATTTTAGCCATCATAAAACACACGCTAACCCGCAAGTGTGGACTTTGCAAAAATAACCTATCAGTCCACCTCCCATTGAAAAGATGTAAAAAAAAAAAAAATGCAGATTTGAGCACCCAGGGCCAAGGGCAGCACACAACAACAACCCCCTAAAGCCACCCAACATCCAGGATGACCAGGATGAGAGCCCGGATGCCCCGCTGGACCTGCGCCTGGAGCCTGGATGCCCCGCTGGACTTGCACCTGGAGCCTGGATGCCCCGCTGGACTTGCGCCTGGAGCCTGGATGCCCCGCTGGACTTGCGCCTGGAGCCCGGATGCCTCGCTGGACTTGCGCCTGGAGCCTGGATGCCCCGCTGGACTTGCGCCTGGATGCCCCGCTGGACTTGCGCCTGGAGCCTGGATGCCCCGCTGGACTTGCACCTGGAGCCTGGAGTGGGATGCGGAGGAGCTGTGGAGTCGACGAGCCGTGGTGGGAGACATTAATGTGCGACCATCACCCGTACCTGGTGGTGAAGTCTGGCAGGTCACATGGAGACACGTTGCTGACCTGTTTGTGAAGTCCACCTTGTGCACCTTGGTGCAGTTAATGGTAGAGGCGCTCCTGCGCACCAACATAGTGAGGTCCTCATGGCATACTACAATACACCACTACACCAGGGTGCACGGAGGGGATTACCAACGGTGGGTGCAGTCTCCCTGCATCACAGGACGGCTGATGTTGGGCTGGCTGGATGCTGTGGAGGGTGAGGCCCCTGTGCTACGCCCAACTTGTGTGCTCTGTGCGCTGCAACTACACGCCTAAGGGAATCCTGCTGCATCAACTTCATCGGGAGGTCCACCAGCGGACTACACGGTGACTGCTGTACCCAGCCCAGTGAAAGCACACCTGGCTCAGGCTCCTGCTGGCTGAGTCACAGATTTGGAGAGAGTGCAGTGGATTGCACCACAGGGTCAATGTTCAGGTAAGGAGAAGGTGGGACGCGTAGCGCAGGAGGGCCGGGGGGTGAGTCGCTCATGCCTATCACACGTAGATGACGCACCCCAATGGCGGCTCTACCGCTATGGCGGAAGAGCGTTGCCTCACCACCTCAAGCAGTGTAGATGAGGAACAATCATCACATGATGATAACTCAATCAATCAATTAACCAGGGGAATTGTAAACGCGTTACTTACCCGTGAGGTTCTCAAGGCACTGAGGGGTGGGGGGCGCAGATCTGTCAGCCAAAGAGACAGGTCTTGAGGGTCTTCCTGAAGGTGTTCAGGGAGGGGGCGCCTCTGATGGCTGCCGGTAGCTCATTCCAGGTCTTTGATGCAATGTGGGAGAAGGATCTTCCGCCTGCTCAGGCTCTGTGGATGCGCGGGGTTTCTGCCAGTGCGAGGTTGGAAGATCGGATGTCTCATATGGGTACGTGGAAGTTGATTCTGTCATTGAGGTATTTGGTTACGTTGATGTGTAGCCATTTGTATGCGTGAGTGAGGATTTTGAAGGTGACTCTTTTCTCCACGGGGAGCCAGTGGAGTCTACGTAGGTGATGGCTGATGTGTTCGTGCCGGGGGATGCCGAGGACGAGTCTGGTGGCGGTGTACTGTAATGACTGGAGTTTGCGGAGTAGGGACTTGTAAATGCCGGCGTAGAGTGCGTTTCCATAGTCCAGTCTGCTGGTGATGAGTGCATGGGTGACTGTCTTCCTTGACTCCGGGGGGATCCATTTGAAGGTCTTGCGGAGGATGCAGAGTGTGTTGATGCAGCTGGAGGTGATGGCGTAGAAATGTCGGTTCATGTGAGGGATGGGTCGAGTACGATGCCGAGGTTTCTGACTTGGTCCGAGGGGGTAGGTGGTCTTCCGAGGGCGGCGGACAACAGGTGTCGTCCCATGCTGAAGGTGTGGTTCCAAGGACGAGGACTTCTGTCTTCTCGGCATGGAGCTTCAGGCAGCTGTTTCTCATCCAGACTGCGACATCCTGCATTCCTTCATGGAAGTTGAGTCTGGCGGTGGTGGGGTCTTTGGTGAGGGAGAGAATGAGCTGGGTGTCATCAGCGTAGGATACGATGTTGAGGCCGTGTTGTCTGGTGATAGCGGCGAGGGTGCCATGTAGTTGTTGAAGAGGGTCGGGCTCAGAGAAAACCCCCCTGGGACTCAACAGGTGATTTACGTGGGATCGGAGAGGAAGGGTGGCAGTCTTATCCTTTTGCCTCTTCCGGTGAGGAATGATCGGATCCAGTCTAGTGCTGTTCCTTGTATGCCAGTGTCGTGTAGTCTGGTGACTAGTGTGCGGTGGGAGACGGTGTCGGTGTCGAAGGCCGCTGAAAGTTTGAGTAGGATGAGGGCTGCGGAGTGGCCTTGGTCCAGGAGGGTGCGGATGTCGTCTGTGGCGGTGAGTAGGGCGATCTCGGTGCTGTGGTAGATGTGAGGAGGGCAGGGGTCGATGGGGGCCCCCGAGTGGATGCCTTTCATGGTCAAGGCGGTGTATTCAGCAGTGACCGGCGTCCAGGTGGAGATGGTGGGCTGGCTGGTGTGTTGGGTGAGCGGGGGGCCGGCTGTGGCATCTGGTGGATGGTTGGCAAAGTTGTTGTGGAGTATTTTTGATCTTGAGGTGGAAGTAGGTTCCACGCTTATTGCAGAGGTCTTGGGACGGGGTGATGTCTGTGGCTATGCTGCGTGGGTTGGTGAATTCATGAATGACCTTGAAGAGTTGCCTGGAGTTGGTGGAGTTGTTAAGGATTTGGTTGTGGTAGTCCGTCATGGCGTCCTTGTAGGTGGTGTAGATTTCGGGTGTCTTGGTGTTTCTCCAGTTCTTCTCCAGGCATCTGCAGGTGCGTCTTGCTTCTTGGAGATCGGTGGTGAACCAGGCGGCTTTCCAGGGGCGCTGTTTGTCGGGCTTGCGTAGCGGGGAAAGCTTGTATGCGCAGTTGGAGATCCAAGTGTGGAGTTCACTGGCTGCGACGCTGGCGTTGGCTGTGTTGGAGGCCAGGGTGGTGGTTAAGGTCTGGCGGCAGTGGAGGCAGGTGAACCTGCCGTGGGTCGTGTTTGGCGAGGCCTATCATCAGTCTCTGATTTTTCCGTGGTTGAGTGTGTGGAGGGTGGCTGAGCTGTAGCAGTGGCTGGCTCGAGATCCAGGGTTCCTGGCGCTGGTCGCGGTCGGGACACAGACGGACGCAAACGGGCTTGTGTTGGGCGCGCCTTGGGCGCCCCTGCGTCGCGTTTCTGCTGCATGACCGTGCAGCGGCTGCATTAAGTAGGGGAGGGGGAGAAACGATCATCTGGGATGCGGGAATGGGCGAGGACAGGGGTGCGGGCCACAGGGGCAGCGGCGGGAAGTGCAAGCTCCGAAGAAGCCAAAAAAACAGATCAAAAGTTAAAAACAAGGGATAACTAACTGATGTAATCAT
The DNA here is from genome assembly GCA_963921515.1 of Calotriton arnoldi. Classification (NCBI taxonomy): domain Eukaryota; kingdom Metazoa; phylum Chordata; class Amphibia; order Caudata; family Salamandridae; genus Calotriton; species Calotriton arnoldi. Next base: position 1,318,503 of record CAWUFW010005113.1, read on the forward strand.
GCTATGTATCCTCAGGGGGTGGGAGGGTGGGTAGGACTGCTCCAAACACAGAGCAGGGCATGGGCAGATTGACATGCCCACTCATGTGCGCAATGACTGTTTGGTCGGCCCACTCAAGCCGCCCAAAGCAGTCATGCGCACTTCCCTGTTCGCAATGCAGGCTGCATTACAACCTGCATGGAGAACATGGCCACCCCTCCGGCCCCTGGCTGCATGACTTGTCCCGTTGCCGATTACCAATCCCACTGCTGCATCGCAGCGTTGTGATTGACTCAGGGGAGGGAGCCTGGCTGCCTACTTCCTTTTCCTGGAAGCAGATGCAGGAGAGCAGGAGCAACAAAGACACGGGACACAGCTTCGAGGTAAGACTTCCCTCAATAAATTCTTAACAACACCCGCTCACACACACATCCCCGCGTCCAAGCACCATCCAGTGTTATTTCCGGAGTTTACCACCTCACAGCTGTCCAGCCCCCCGCACTTCTCAATGGTGGCCGCTGTGCGCCCATGCACAGCGGGCGTACCACTCGTGTGCCAAAGGCACATACGTAGGTGCGACGCATGCCATCACCTCGCATACCATTCCAATGCATACTAATACTAGGCACATTGCAACAGTAGAGTGGGTGTTGCATAGCGCAGACATAAAGATCACTGTTCCCACTTTAGTGAGTGCAACCAAAAACTAACCTTTGCACCACAAACCCAACCGTGAACCCTGGAATTCCTTTTTTGAGCCCCCAAAACACACACAGAAATCACATTTGAGACAGATGCACACCCCATTTTTCATATTTTACCCCCAAAAACACCCCATTTTTCATATTTTACCCCAACAAACACCCAATTTTTCATATTTTACCTCAACAAACACCCCATTTTTCATATTTTACCCCAATATTCACCCATTTTTCATATTTTACCCCAACATTCAGCCCATTTTTCATATTTTACCCCAAAAAACACCCCATTTTTTATATTTTACCCCAACAAACACCCCATTTTTCATATTTTACCCCACAAAACACCACATTTTTCATTTTTACCCCAACAAACACCACATTTTTCATATTTTACCCCAATATTCACCCCATTTTTCATATTTTACCCCAAAAAATCCCCAACAAAAACCCAATTTTTCATATTTTACCACAAAAAACACCCCATTTTTCATATTTTACCCCAACAAACACCCCATTTTTCACATTTTGCCCCAATATTCACCCCATTTTTCATATTTTACCCCAAAAACACCCAATTTTTCATATTTTACCCCAAAAAACACCCCATTTTTCATATTGTACAGCAACAAAAACGTACATTTACAATTTTACCCCAAAACCCATACACACCTGAGAAACTTTAAATTACCCCATTACTGACCTCACAATGCGTTGTGATAAAATGCGATGTTAAGGCACCCGCGTTGTCGGAGTTGCGTTGTTAACGATGTACTGCCTGCGTTGTAATGGTCGTCTCCCGTGCCAAAGGCAACCCATAGGCTATGCCTTTTGCGTCCGTCTACCCCTGGACCGCGCTCAGCACCAAGGAGCATTCCTCTTGGACACTCCACCGCTACGACGCCAGCACCCTCCTCGCCATCAACCCTGGACGCTACCTCGCCTGTAAGGACCAACCTCTGCTCCATGCCGGACATCGCCTTCGTCATCACTGACGGCTGCAGTATCACCCACAAGGAACACCCCGACTGTCAAGGAGGAGGCATTGCCGTCGCCTACAGAGGCACACTCCGACTGACAACACACTCTAATGTGCCAAGGGTGACCATGGACCACCTCATCTCCCAGATCCGGAACAAGCCCAAGGACATCCTCTGTGGCACCCTCATGTGCAGGCCCCCTGGGCCATGGCCCCCCATTCTCCAATGCCATTGTAGACCTCATTGCATCCCAGGGTTTCCCATCCACCGACGACATCCAACTCGGTGAACTCAAGTTCCACCTGGACAAACCCAGTGACCAGAGCACCACCCCCTCCTGGGGAGGGTCACCGACATCAGACGCAAGCAGCAAGTCACCTCAACAGGCCACATAGCAGGACACACGGTCGAGCACGTCACCTCCGCCAGCGAGTACTTCAACTACAGCCACAACACCAGACTCTCCTGGACCGACCATCATTGGTAACATCACGTCTTCACCTTGCCGACCGAACGCCACCGCCATCATCGCACCCCCTCGCAGCTGGATCAAGGCCAGCGAAGAACATCTCGTCAACTCCCTCTGCACCAACACTCCACCAATGCTTCCAAACGATGACACCGCAGCGCGCAACAACCACCGATGGATCTCCAACAGCGCCGACATTCAGGCACCCATCATGAACAGCACTGCGTCAGTAAATGTAAATCTGTAAATCCGTATTTGTAAAGCGCAAACTACTCACCCTTATGGGTCTCAAGGAGCTGGGGGCCGTCGTGGAAATTAAGTGAGCTATTGCCCAGAGTCACATGGTGCTGAGCTGAGCTGCTGCCGGAGCCGGGGATCGAACCGTGAGCCCTATGCTCCGAAGTCAGCTGCCCTGGCCGCTGCACCACACCTCTCCACTCTGTACCTTCCGCCTGCCTGATGGCAGGTGTGAGGGTGAGGTAATGCCACAGGGATAGGCTGGCCCCATGCATTGCTGGAGTTGCATCATGGTTGTGACATGACTGCAGCAATACGTGACTTTAGCGCAGGCAGATACGTCAGGATTTCTGACGTATCTGTCATTACTTGCGTCATGGAGCGCTGTCCAGTGCTTACAGCTCATCCATGCTGTCGCAAGTAGGGCGTAGTGAGAAGTGTTGCAACGCTGTCCTGTCGCAGCGCAGCAACACTTTTCATGACTGGGGCACAGGTATGCTCACTATCTTATTGATTGTGCGCATTCCTGCACTGTAGTTTTGTCGCAGGGCAGCGATGCAACATTGCTTGCAGCGCTGGCCAGCGCCAAAACCTGCAGAGATATGGGCCCAAGTTTTATCACCATTTTTAAGACCTGCTATTTTCTGGTCTTAAGTAACTTGCTCTAACTGCAGTTAGAGCCAGTTTTTTGGCTCTTCAGAATTTCAAGGCAAGCCCATCTGCGTCCGTCCGTGTCCCGACCGCGACCAGCGCCAGGAACCCTGGATCCCGAGCCAGCCACTGCTACAGCTCAGCCACCCTCCACGCACTCAACCACGGAAAAATCAGAGACTGATTACAGGCCTCGCCAAACACGACCCACGGCAGGTTCACCTGCCTCCACTGCCGCCGGACCTTAACCACCACCCTGGCCTCCAACACAGCCGACGCCAGCGTCGCAGCCAGTGAACTCCACACTTGGATCTCACACTGCGCATACAAGCTTGCCCCGCTATGCAAGCCCGACAAACAGCGCCCCTGGAAAGCCGCCTGGTTCACCACCGATCTACAAGAAGCAAGACGCACCTGCAGATACCTGGAGAAGAACTGGAGAAACACCAAGGCACCCGAAATCTACACCACCTACAAGGACGCCATGACAAACTACCACAACCAAATCCTTAACAACTCCACCAACTCCAGGCAACTCTTCAAGGTCATTCATGAATTCACCAACCCACGCAGCATAGCCACAGACATCACCCCATCCCAAGACCTCTGCAATAAGTGTGGAACCTACTTCCACCTCAAGATCAAAAATACTCCACAACAACTTTGCCGAGCATCCACCAGACGCCACAGCCGGCCCCCCGCTCCCCCAACACACCAGCCAGCCCACCATCTCCACCTGGACGCCGGTCACAGCTGAATACACCGCCTCGACCATGAAAGGCATCCACTCGGGGGCCCCCACTGACCCCTGCCCTCCTCACATCTACCACAGCACCGAGATCGCCCTACTCACCGCCACAGACGACATCCGCACCCTCCTGGACCAAGGCCACTCCACAGCCCTCATCCTACTCAAACTTTCAGCGGCCTTCGACACGTCTCCCACCGCACACTAGTCGCCAGACTACACGACGCCGGCATACAAGGAACAGCCCTAGACTGGATCCGATCATTCCTCACCGGAAGAGGCCAAAGGATAAGACTGCCACCCTTCCTCTCCGATCCCACGTAAATCACCTGTTGAGTCCCAGGGGGGTCTTCTCTGAGCCCGACCCTCTTCAACAACTACATGGCACCCTCGCCGGTATCGCCAGACAACATGGCCACAACATCGTATCCTACGCTGATGACACCCAGCTCATCCTCTCCCACACCAAAGACCCCACCACCGCCAGACTCAACTTCCATGAAGGAATGCAGGACGTCGCAGTCTGGATGAGCAACAGCTGCTTGAAGCTCCACGCCGAGAAGACAGAAGTCCTCGTCCTTGGAACCACACCTTCAGCATGGGACGACACCTGTTGTCTGCCGCCCTCGGAAGACCACCTACCCCCTCTGACCACGCCAGAAACCTCGGCATCGTACTCGACCCAACCCTCACCATGAACCGACATGTCTACACCGTCCCCTCCAGCTGCATCAACACCCTCCGCATCCTCCGCAAGACCTTCAAATTGATCCTCCCGGAGTCAAGGAAGACAGTCACCCATGCACTCATCACCAGCAGACTGGACTATGATAACGCACCCTACGTCGGCATTTACAAGTCCCTACACCCCAAACTCCAGTCATTACAGTACACCGCCGCCAGACTCGTCCTCTGCATCCCCTGGCATGAACACATCAGCCAACACCTACGTAGACTCCACTGGCTCCCCGTGGAGAAAAGAGTCACCTTCAAAATCCTCACTCACGCATACAAATGGCTTCACATCAACGTAACCAAATACCTCAACGACAGAATCAACTTCCACGTACCCAAATGAGACATCTGATCTTCCAACCTCGCACTGGCAGAAACCCCATGCATCCACAGAGCCTGAGCAGGCGGAAGATCCTTCTCCCACATTGCATCAAAGACCTGGAATGAGCTACCGGCAGCCATCAGAGGCGCCCCCTCCCTGAACACCTTCAGGAAGACCCTCAAGACCTGTCTCTTTGGCTGACAGATCTGCGCCCCTCAGTGTCTTGAGACCCTCACGGGTGAGTAACGCGTTTACAATTCCCCTGGTTGATTGATTGATTGAGTTATCATCATGTGATGATTGTTCCTCATCTACACTGCTTGAGGTGGTGAGGCAACGCTCTTCCGCCATAGCGGTAGAGCCGCCACTGGGGGTGCGTCATCTACGTGTGATAGGCATGAGTGACTCACCCCCCGGCCCTCCTGCGCTACGCGTCCCACCTTCTCCTTACCTGAACATTGACCCCGTGGTGCAATCCACTGCACTCTCTCCAAATCTGTGACTCAGCCAGCAGGAGCCTGAGCCAGGTGTGCTTTCACTGGGCTGGGTACAGCAGTCACCGCGTAGTCCGCTGGTGGACCTCCCGATGCAGTTGATGCAGCAGGGCTCCCTTAGGTGTGTAGTTGCAGCGCACAGACCACACAAGTTGGGCGTAGCACAGGGGCCTCACCCTCCACAGCATCCGGCCAGCCCAACATCATCCGTCCTGTGATGCAGGGAGACGGCACCCACCGTTGGTAATCCCCTCTGTGCACCCTGGTGTAGTGGTGTATTGTAGTATGCCATGAGGACCTCACTACTTTGGTGCGCAGGAGCGCCTCTACCATTAACTGCACCAAGGTGCGCAAGGCGGACTTCACAAACAGGTCAGCAACGTGTCTCCATGTGACCTGCCAGACTTCACCACCAGGTACGGGCGATGGTCGCACATCAATGTCTCCCACCACGGCTCATCGACTCCACAGCTCCTCCGCATCCCACTCCAGGCACAAGTCCAGTGAGGCATCCGGGCTCCAGGCGCAAGTCCAACGGGGCATCCAGGCTCCAGGTGCAAGTCCAGCGGGGCATCCAGGATCCAGGCGCGAGTCCAGCGAGGCATCCGGGCTCCAGGCGCAAGTCCAGCGGGGCATCCGGGCTCCAGGCGCAAGTCCAGCGGGGCATCCAGGCTCCAGGCGCAAGTCCAGCGGGGCATCCAGGCGCCAGGCGCAAGTCCAGCGAGGCATCCGGGCTCTCATCCTGGTCATCCTGGATGTTGGGTGGCTTGAGGGGGTTGTTGTTGTGTGCTGCACTTGGCCCTGGGTGCTCAAATCTGCATTTATATATTTTTTTTACATCTTTTCAATGGGAGGTGGACTGTTAGGTTATTTTTGCAAAGTCCACACTTGCGGGTTAGCGTGCATTTTATGATCGCTAAAATGTTATCGCTGGATTCCGCCCGCTATCGCCGCTTTAGATATCGCCATCGCGCAGGAGTTAGCGAGAGTTTTGGCTGAAGCTATTGCCTGTTAGCGACGTGTTGCTAATACATCGCTAACAGGGCGAAAAATAATGGCGATAGACGGCGATAAAAAACTAGCGCTAACCTAGGTTAGCGCTAGTTATCGCCATTCTTTGCTAATATGCCCCATTGTTTTACATTTTCAGAACACACTGCAGACTTTCCATTGATTTAGACTGAAAGAGATACACACTCGAAATCAATAGGATTTATCGACTTGATCTGTGAGCAGAAAATGTTCTATTCCATGACTCTTGTACATCCTTTTTTATTGATTTATAATGTGAACTCAATTGCAAGTCAATGGTTGAGTCTGACGGTAGAAACACGAGCTGGACACTTTCTGCTCAAGTGCTAAAGCCCTCCTTATGAGCGTCCCAGTCGGGCATAGATTACTTATTATTCCAACAAACACAATACCCTGAGGATCAATATTTATCAGGCCCGATCAATATAACTCCTATTATGAGTTTCTGGGGAATAATATGTGGATTTTGGGTAGCTCCGTACCAACAATTTGCAAGAAGTGAACTTGCATAGATTCTAGGCATTTTTTCTTAAATGTTGACAGGATCGGTGGTCTCTCTTTGACAACTTCATGACAACCTCCACTCTAGTTCATGTACATGAATGCCTCCATTCTTTCAAGATGTTTTTAAGGGTGGGTTTGATCTGCTTTTCTGTTGGTACTCAAGCAAGCAGCAATAGCTTTCCTGACAGAATAAGTGCGGCTGGGTAATAAGTATTGCTTTAGTACTTGCACTTTCTGCACTCAGCCAGTTCCAGACCACAACACATGAATGACTGAAAAGTAGCACTTTACTCCTATCAAGGAATAGCTACCGCTGCCCAAGATTGTTGTTGTATTTCTCGTGTTTTTCCCAACGCACAACTTCATTTATTTAAATAGCACACTGAAATCCTGAATAAAATATACATGGGATACCAACAGATCTATTGTTTTGTTCTTCATAGAATTGAAAAGAGATTCATTGTGTTTCTGAAGAAGACAATTGAGCAATATAATATTATTGATAGAGCCCCAAGCAAACATTGCTATGGTAGAACGTTAAGTGGTGTATCTAGGCATGGTTCACTTACTACCGTCAAAGGCCATTATATGCTTTTTTCATGCACTAAACGCACTCTTAAGAGACACACAATACATCTTCTTTTCATTGTTTGATTTTTTCTTGGTCACATGCTGACAGCATATTTGTCCTTATGAATGGAAGAAGGACTTTTTGTCCCCTTTGTATGTGAGCTCAAGTGTTTTGTTTGACTATACTTTTAAAATGATGCACAATATTCTTGGAGAAAACTACATTTATTCCGGGTTGTAGGTTTGGAAACTGTGATTAACCACTTTTTCAAAATACATATTGGGAAACGACCACCAAGACCTTTAGATCTTTTAAATGAACGCTCTCTATTGGGTTTTCAACGGGTTCAACGGAGATTCAGGCTGCTGCTTCTCTTATATATCTTGTCTGGAATCCTAGGATGTGATTCCTTGCCCCTACTGCAACGTGCTACCACTGTCACAAAATGGTGCAGGTCATTTCTAAATGCGTTCCAAATGGCATAATTTTGTTTTTGAAATAATGCCGACTGATAAAAAAATAATTCAGCATCATGTGTAAATTAGGTGAAATTCACTTTGGGGTATCTCAAGTGAAAATTGATAACTAGAGCATACTTCTGAGAAGAGTCATTTCTCTTTGTTGCTGAAAGGGTACATATATAGGATGTTGAATTCACCAGTAAACCAATGAACTCCAAAAACTGAACTGGTTGTAACAAGGACTTCTCCTGATTGACTTCTAAATCCAAAGTCCCCACTAACGAAATTGACAACTGAAGATGCTTAACAGACGTAACTTTGTTATGTGCCAAGATCAGAATGACATTGAGATAGGCCAATAGGAGAATGTCCAATGATTTGAGATGAGCTAAAACTGATTTCAGCAACTTGGCAAAACATCAGGGAAATGAAGACAGTCTGAAAGGTAGAGAACATAACTGATAAACCTGATTCATCCACTTGAACTGAAACTATTTTCTGTGACAGTAATAAGTGGTAACAGAAAAGCGCACGTCTTTTAGATCAGCGGTACTCAATGTAGGACTGCAGGCTGCTGGTTCAGTCCTGCCAAGTACCATGCATCAGACGTTAGTCTAACACATTTCAGTGTTGTGCTCGGCATCACTACACTGAAATGCTTTGTCACGCATAATGCGTAGTCTCAGCTGTCACAGAAAGTGCTGCATACTGTGTGTGTGGCAGCTGGCAGTGCACCCTGTGGCCTGTGCGGGTTGCTCCCGCAGACTTGGGGCGCTCCCAGCAGCTGAGAAGGCTCACAGTGCTGCCACAATGTATCTTTTGTGATTACCGCAGCACTGCAGGGCTCTGAAACAGACAGCCTGACCTCACGGCCCAGCCGGGTAGTGCCCAATAGCTACTACTGAGACAGCCGGGGCCTGCCCCTATCAGGTTGTGTGACACAACTTTCTGGCCTTGGCGCCGCGGGGGACGTGGCGTCACGTCCTGCTGCCAGAGAGTGGGGAGTTACATTTTGTGAGGAAGGAGGAGGACTGGCCGGCTGTTCACTGGTTTTCGGGCGGTGCTAGGCATGGTAATCATGGTGCTCGGCTGGCTTGCAGCACTGCTGCTCGCACCACCCCTGCTGCCCGTGCTGTGGGGGGCTAAATTATATCTATGGCTGCCGCGCGCCGGTGAATAATTTCCAAGCCCTGCTGAGGGAGAGAGCTGCAGCCAGTGACAGGTCGTCACCGTCACGGAGTCACTGACCGGTTGCAACGGCCGCCAGGAGTAGAGGACAGTTGGCGAGCAGTTCAAAGCCTGAACCGGAATCTTCAGTGCCGGCTTAGCCAGGGGGCTGTTTCTCAGGCCTCATTGGTCAGGAACTTACTACTGCTTGGCGGATGCAGTGTCTAGACCCACCACAGATGAAATCGATACCCACAAGATGAACATGAGAAAGAGCCATGAAGTAAGCGTGATAACAAAGGTTTATCAGTATTTTTAGTAACAAAGTTGTTGACACACTTCAATGGATGGTGCGTTGTGTGGTATGATAATACAACTCCACAATTCTGAGAGAGGTACCCTTCTACCAAAAGGGACAGGGTTTAATATTCATAGAAACAATAATGGATCCCTTTTGTGAAACTTACTCTATATCTTACTCTTTTTATAAAGAAAACCACATACATTTAGCAACCACACTACTATCAATACACTGGATCCTGTATGATGTAAAAATATCTCTCTTTATTATATTTAATGAATCCTCAGTACATAAAAAATATTTCATATATATACTCTGTTTACGAGTGTATACAAAGTAATATAAAATCTCATTAAATCCCTAAAACTTTTTTTAAAAATCATGTTCAGTCAATATCTCATCTCATCACTTTAAATTACGGACCTACATAACTTTCTAAAACACAGTGTTATCTATCTTGGTACATTTAGTGGTTCTTATAAATCACCCAAGGGCAAGCGTTACATTCCTACTTGTCGCGTAATGGTATAAAGTAAACATTATAGCAAGAAATCCATACAAAAACAAACACAAAATAATGTTAAAAAATTATTTTATATCACAAATTATCCGATGATGTCACAAGATGTTGACGGGGCGTTTCAGTGGTATGTAGATGATTCACTCCACCTTCTTCAGGACAGAAAACAATACACTTATCTTTGTTTTAGGTCTTTCTCTGGTCCTTTTAACATTGGCACGTCCCTTAGAGTTCACTGGTTATATTCACAGTGACCTGAAGCTCAACTCGGAGAAGACAGAAGTCCTCGTCCTCAGACCCACCCCCTCAGCATGGGACATCACCTGGTGGCCCACTGCCCTCGGAAACCCCACAACCCCCACGGACCACGCCCGAAACCTCAGCATCATACTCGAACCCTCCCTCACCATGACCCGACAGATCAACGCCATCGCCTCCACCTGCTTCAACACCCTACGCATCCTTCGCAAGACCTTTAAATGGATATCCCCAGAATCCATAAAGACCGTCACCCACACACTCATAACTAGCAGACTGGAATATGGTAACGCCCTCTAAGCCGGAATCAACAAATCCTTGCTACGCAAACTCCAGACCATCCAGAACATCGCAGCCAGACTCGTCCTTAGCATCCCACGACATGAACACATCACCCAACACCTGTGAAACCTCCATTGGCTCCCCGTCGAGAAGAGAGTAACCTTCAACCTACTCACCCACGCCTACAAATCCCTCCACAACACCGGACCCGAATACCTCAATGAAAGAGTCTCCTTCCACATACCCAAGAGAAACCTGCGTTCCACCGACCTCGCCGACACCCCGCACATCCACAGAGCCAGAGTAGGTGGAAGAGCTTTCTCCTACATCGCGGCAAAGACCTGGAACGAGATCCTAATCGACATCAGACGCTCCCCTCTCTGCACACCTTCAGGGAGAGCCTCAAGACCTGGCTCTTCAGCTGACCTGGAGCTACACCCCCCCCCCCACCAGTGCCTTGAGGCCCTCACGGGTGAGTAGCATGCTTCCACAATTCCCCGATTGATTGATTGACAGTAGACCAATTTCATTTTTATAACTGATTGCCTGATGTTCTTCACCAATAGTGAACTTTCCGATAATCTGCAGGGAGCTTGCTTTCCTTTCTCACTCCTTTTCTTCTTCTTCTCAACATCCCATCATTGGTCACAACCAATTGGTCTACTGTGAATATAACCAGTGGGATCTAAGGGACCTGACGATGTTAAAAGGACCAGAGAAAGACCTAAAACAAAGATAAGTGTATTGTTTTTAAATTCTGCCCTGAAGAAGGTGGGGTGAACCATCTACATAGCACCGAAACGCCGCTTCGACAACTTGTAACATCATCAGATAATTTGTGATATAAAATAATTTTTGTATATTATTTTGTGTTTGTTTTTATATGGATTTCTTGTGATAATGTTTACTTTATACCATTAGGCGACAAGTAGGAATGTAACCCTTGCCCTTAGGTGATTTATAATAACCTTTGAATGTAAAAAGATAAATAACACTGTGTTTTAGAAAGTTATGTAGGGCCGTATTTTAATGTGATGAGATTAGATTTCGACTGAACATGATTTAAAAAAAATTGGGGGATTTGATAAGATTTTATATTACTTTGTAAACACTTGTAAACGGAGTATATATATAGAAGATTTTTATATACTGAGGATTCATTAAATATAATAAAGAGAGACATTTTACATCACAGAGGATCCAGTGTATTGATAGTAGTGTGATTGATAAATGTATGTGGTTTTCTTTATGAAAAGAGTGAGATATAGAGTAAATTTCCCCAAAGGGATCCATTATTGTTTGTATGAATATTGAATCCCATGGGAATCTGTAAACAGCAGCATAAAGCTAAGGCTGCTCGAATTCCGTTTTTTTTACTGTTGCCAGGCAACACCGTCTTTGGATTCTGGGCTTCTTTTCAGTTGTCAGTTCAGTTTTTTTATGAGCAGGGCTGCCCTGCTTATAGAACAAGCTGAAATGACTGTAGAAATAAAGCTCAGAATCAGAAAACTAAAAAAAGGATGTTGCAGGCGTACATTTGTTTGTACTCTTCTGGTTGTTGGCTTTGTTTCTACAGCCAGTTAAGCTTGCACTGCCATCAAGGAAGGCCTGGTGAAAGGTGAGTTGAGTGTACTGTGGAAGGGCATAGAAACTGTGAAAAGGAGTAAAACATGATTGGGTTGGGTTAGTGAGTGTGAGGAGACCTAGTTCAGGTGTTGCATTTGCACTCTGGTACCTGCAAAAATGTTTATTTCATGACTATAGGCAAGGGAGTGCAAAGAAATGTTGTGTCATGGGTAACTCCTAACACATGGAAATGCTAAACCTGAGAGCCTTAAAGCAGTCAGCTTCATATCCATCACTCTGGCATCATTTTACTGCTGTGTATGATGCTGGTACTGCCATGCATTCCATCATTTTAGAAGAGTAAAGTGGGAGATTAAAAATACATAATCAGGAGAATATATTTCCCCCATTGACTTCTATTGCAGGAGAGGCCATTTCAGGTGGGAGACAGTCAAAATAAAGCCATTTTGGCTTTAACAAGCATGAGTCTCCCTCCTGAACTGAATCAGGTCTATTGGCATTAATTGGTACTGCATGGAGCAACTACAATGCTTGAATAAAATTGGATAAACTACTGAGGGTAATACTTTTTGCCATTAAGGCTGTTTCTCTGCTTCAGGTCAATACATTTTATGAGGAAGTGTCACTTGAGGTGTCACACTTAAAATAAGAAAATACCACATGTAGGCACAATGCAAACATGGAAATGTCACACATAAGCAGGCTGAAAACTTGGCAAAACTTTCATATGTGTAAATGCTTGATTTTGGTTGGAAAGCTCAGTTTTATCACTACAAACTTCAAATCTCTGTGTGTAACTGGAGGGTCACTGCCTTTGATCCTGGTTGGTGCACTGGGGTAAAGCTATACATATTTATAATGCTATTGGCTGTGATCTTGTGTCAGTAAGCATTATAAATATGTGAGTCATATGTTGTTATTTATTTAACGATAGGCTACAACTTTTTAAAAATGTATAGGCTACACAAACTTGAAGATAGGCTGCTGCAAAATGTGTAAACAAATTGAAATAAAGCATTTTGTCATAATGTTTTGAAAAGATGTATGTTTCTTTTCTGTCCCCATAGTTCCCCACACCATCATTCTCTCTGGGGTTACACCCTGCTATTAATGCGGCCCTCGTGTACACCCCACACTGTACTCATTAATTCTCATTCATCCACTCAGCCTCACTTGCAGTCTTTCTTTCTCTCACTCATACTCCTTTATTGAGATTGTCTTAGTCATTCTCACTCAGTATCTGTTACTGACTCTCACCCACTCACTTTCACCTATCCACACCTGCTCACATGTACAGACATGCATGCTCTAACATACACACTGTCTCTCACACACAAACTCTCACCCACAGACACACACATAACATACTTTTAAAAGAACTGCCCTGCTTACCTTAACTGCCTGGAAAATTATCGTTCCAGCTCCTGGTGATCCATTGTTTATTACGCTAATATTGAATAGTAACCTATTATTCACTATTAGTGTAACTAAATAAATGGGCAGTAAGCAAGAAGAGCTGAGTGCAAACATCCAAAAGTTAAGAATAAGGGCATAAGGATAACATCATATTTCAGAAAGGAAACTTTTCACTCAGCAGCCAATTCCCGGGAGCTTAAAGTCTTGCTCCTACATGCTAGGGCATCCATCTCTAGGAAACAGATGTTGGGTGATGCTGAGCCTCACCTCTGGCCAAGTAAGGTGGTATTGAGGAAGTTTATCCAAATTTGTGAAGGGGGAAATTTTCCTTTATTCACCTCACTCCAAGATTAAAGTTTTAATTTCATCTGCTTCTTATTTTGGTATGGATCAAAACTGGAAATAAACATGAAGGGCCATATTTAACACTTTCATGGCGCAGGGCAGCAAGTCACCTTGCTGCGGTGCTCTGTGTCATAGAGAAAGGGCAGGAATGTGCTGTATTTATCCAATATGGCACATTCCTGTCCTTTCCCCTTCTGCTGGTGCCATTTTAGCAGCCTAGCACCAATGAAGGCACCCTTGCACCATGGTGCAAGTGTGCCTGTGTTGTAGGCAGGATAGTTTTTCTGCAGTAAAGGGCACCTTCCTGCACAAAAGCAATCCTGAGAGGCTTATTCCTCTTCCTATGTGTGCTACAGAATGCAGCACACATAGAAAGAGGAAAAAACGAGGAGAAATAAACATTTTTGGGGTGCATTTCCAGATTTACAAGGTCATGTAAATGTGGGAGGGAGTAAAAAGTCATGGGAGTTGTGTGGGAACACCCACGCAAGGCTTATGGAATGGCTATCCAGGGTAGAGTAATGCAATGCAGGAATTTGGGGTGCATTACTCCATATTTAAGGAGCAACTCAAAGCTTCAAAATATGACTTAAGGCTTGCGTTGCTCTTGCACCACATTGCATGGTGCAAGAATGACTCAAACCGGGTCATAAATATGGACCTAAATGTAATAGCTTCAGTGTGGATAAATGTTACAAATTGGCCACTCTGAGGGTCAGTACCACTAGAACTGTGTTGTGATATAAGTATTGTAGTATAAAGGACACCACTGAGAAAGAAATTAAATATACCAGACGGCAGAGCATAAGTACAAATGATGCAAGGGCAGAAGACTGCATGGCCAGTGCAAACGGTATTGAGTTTAATCCATAAACACAGAGTCGGGCACCTAGGGCATAAGAAACAGACATGTAACTACAAACTGAGTACCAAAATAGGTAACTTTAAGAAGCATCTGTGTATGGTAGTAGACAACAAAAAAGCAGAACACATCAATGCAATAAAGTAGTACATCAAGCAAATTCAGTGTGTGGGCCTTCTTAAAGAATAGGTTATACATAGGCATATTGAATTAACATATTTTGCTAAGGCTCCTTTATGATTTTTTACATTGATCATTTGTATAGTGCTATCATGTGAGAGACGTTACCTCACAGTGCTAGATTTGTCGAAGTCATGGATTCAATTTTCAAAACTTCATCTGTTGAGGAAGAAGTTGTTGTTCACTGGTACATTTGGTTGTTGTACATTCAAAATTTATATTTTATCTAATAAGTCCTTTTAATACTCTCCGGTGAGTTTATTTTGATGTTATTTCATTTGGATATTTCATTTGAAAGTCCAGTGGATGGTCTCTTCTTGTGAGGGAATGTCACTTTTTAATTCTTAACATGTATTTATTTATTTCCTATTTGCTTTATTTTCTTTCTCTTTTTTGGGGTAGTCTTGAAGAATGTTTGTGGGATTTTTAGGAATTTTTTGATGTTAATCCTTTGGTCCACCTCATTTTATTTCATTGTCTTCTTATTCATTTTATTATATATATATATATATATATATATATATGAAGATGGAGGATCACAAGAAAACAACAGCCAGCCAGGGCAAAAATCTGGATCCCAAAGGATACAATGAGTCA
This sequence comes from Calotriton arnoldi, assembly GCA_963921515.1. Taxonomy (NCBI): domain Eukaryota; kingdom Metazoa; phylum Chordata; class Amphibia; order Caudata; family Salamandridae; genus Calotriton; species Calotriton arnoldi. Next base: position 1,333,902 of record CAWUFW010005113.1, read on the forward strand.
CAAAGAAATAAAATATCCAAGAAAGAAGTGACTCAAACAGATAGATTCACCAAAGAACAAAAATATATTTCAACTACCACGTTTCAGCTTCCGCCTTCCTCAGGTAGTACAAGATGGTTTGCTCAGTGGCTGCACAGATGTGTCATCTGTGCAGCCACTGAGCAAACCATCTTGTACTACCTGAGGAAGGCGGAAGCTGAAACGTTGTAGTTGAAATATATTTTTGTTCTTTGGTGAATCTATCTGTTTGAGTCACTTCTTTCTTGGATATATATATATATATATATAAATATATATATATATATTTATTTATATATATTTATTTTTTATTTTTATTTTTTTATAATAGCTGCAATATTATGAAGTACGAACATTAAGTATGGCCAATTGTGATGTGAACAAAGTACATAAAATAGTATGTTTTCAATGTCTATGACCATGTGATGTCCCAATGGTATGTACATTTCACTTTAAATATTGCACCAACCTTTGCGTCCATGTCATGTGATCAAGGCTCTACGGAGTTGAAACGCGTATTGGAGACGGTTGAATAAACACCTGAGCACCGAATTGGGTCTGTGTCCGTGATTTGGGAGAGAAGACGCTTCCAGTGTGCGGAGTTCATGCTATATATATATATATATATATTATCTACTGGCGGTCGCCAGTAGATAGTTATAGTTAGGACCTATTTTCCATAGGAAATCTGCGACATTCTATTTGAAATAACTCTTGCGTCGGTTGACGAATCTTCGCGAAATTTTCAAACTTTATGGCCCGCTCCGGTCCGCTCCTACCCTGAAAGTCTCAGGGTGATTCGTCAAGCGGGGGCCGAGAAAAAGGGGGTCCCAAAACGTGTTTTCCCCATTCATTTTCCCATAGGAAACTTTAGACACGGCTACAGCCCGAACTGCTGAACGGAATTACACCAAATTTGGCAAAGAGGTAGTTCTTGGTTCAGAAAGAACCCTTTTTGTTAAATGGTGTAAATCCGTTCAGTAGTTGCGGAGAAATTAAAAAAATAAGAGTCAAAAAATCAATTTCCCATAGGAAACTTTATGCAAGGCTACAGCCCGAACTGCTGAACGGAATTACACCAAATTTGGCAAAGAGGTAGTTCTTGGTTCAAAAAGAACCCTTTTTGTTAAATGGTGTAAATCCGTTCAGTAGTTGCTGAGAAAATCAAAAGTAAAAACACATATATATCTGGGCGGAGCCTAACCACACATGTCATCGTGAGATCTGATTGGCTATCAGCACTTCATCCTGGAATTGCTGGCAGCCATCTTGGGACCAATATAAATGATAGTACCCCATTGAAATGCATTGTAGTGAATCGAAGATTTTGAGGGTTACCAAAAGGAGAACTATAAAGGGTGATAACAGACTTTAGTTACATTAGAATTCATTTGTTGATGGTACCATACTAATTTCAGGAATTGTGGTGTGTTCTAAGGTGATTTTACCCTGTGAAAAACCTTCTGCTGGGATATCATGAATCATGTTTGAGAGAAAACTATTTTCACATGCTTGTCCCATACAGTTTTGGAAGGTGCCCCAGAAGCTAAAATGAGAGCATATTTTCTGTAAATTCACATTATCTTTCTCAGTCATGTGAGAATGAAGTCTGACATTCTCAGTAAAACATGTACATCCAACAAGGGCAGAGACTGTCAGTTGATTCCTTTGTGTTCTACTGCAGCTTCCCAGAGTGTTCTAAAGAACAACTAGAGTGCTAACAGCCTTACTTATGACAAAAGTATGGCACACCTGAAGCCATCTTGATTGGAATAAACTGGTAACACTTAAAACATTTAACTTAAAAAGGAACAAAATGATGGGGTTCATCTTGTCATAGAAATTATGGTTAGTGCTCTGGAATGAAAAATTAGGACATGTTTCAAGTGTGATCTCAAATATCTTCCTGTTATATTTCAACAGGAGCAGCCTGTCAGTTGATGCCTTTGTGTTCTACTGCAGCTTCCCAGAGTGTTCTAAAGAACAACTAGAGTGCTAACAGCCTTACTTATGACAAAAGTATGGCACACCTGAAGCCATCTTGATTGGAATAAACTGGTAACACTTAAAACATTTAATTTAAAAAGGAACAAAATGAGGGGGTTCATTTTGCCATAGAAATTATGGTTAGTGCTGTAGAAAGAAAAATTAGGACATGTTTTAAGTGAGATCTCAAATATCTTCCTGTTATATTTCAACAGGAGCAGCCTGTTAGTTGATGCCTTTGTGTTCTACTGCAGCTTCCCAGAGTGTTCTAAAGAACAACTAGAGTGCTAACAGCCTTACTTATGACAAAAGTATGGCACACCTGAAGCCATCTTGATTGGAATAAACTGGTAACACTTAAAACATTTAATTTAAAAAGGAACAAAATGATGGGGTTCATTTTGTCATAGAAATTATGGTTAGTGCTGTAGAAAGAAAAATTAGGACATGTTTCAAGTGTGATCTCAAATATCTTCCTGTTATATTTCAACAGGAGCAGCCTGTCAGTTGATGCCTTTGTGTTCTACTGCAGCTTCCCAGAGTGTTCTAAAGAAAACTAGAGCGCTAACAGTCTTACTTATGACAAAAGTATGGCACACCTGAAGCCATCTTGATTGGAATAAACTGGTAACACTTAAAACATTTAATTTAAAAAGGAACAAAATGAGGGGGTTCATTTTGCCATAGAAATTATGGTTAGTGCTGTAGAAAGAAAAATTAGGACATGTTTTAAGTGAGATCTCAAATATCTTCCTGTTATATTTCAACAGGAGCAGCCTGTCAGTTGATGCCTTTGTGTTCTACTGCAGCTTCCCAGAGTGTTCTAAAGAACAACTAGAGTGCTAACAGCCTTACTTATGACAAAAGTATGGCACACCTGAAGCCATCTTGATTGGAATAAACTGGTAACACTTAAAACATTTAATTTAAAAAGGAACAAAATGAGGGGGTTCATTTTGCCATAGAAATTATGGTTAGTGCTGCAAAAAGAAAATTTAGTGCATGTTTTAAGTGAGATCTCAAATCCTCTTCTATTTCATTAGAAAATTCTGACATGCAGACTGAAACAATCACTTTCAATACCAGCAGTAGACTTCCAGTTAACTCCTTGGTGAGCAGTAGCTTTACTACAGTGATCTAATGAACAACTAGATTAATAACATTCTGAATTTATGGCAAATGTGTGACACATCTGAATGCCTTCTTGATGGAATCAAAGTAAAAAACTGAAAGCATTTCCTACTGAGGAGACTGCAGTAAATGAGGAAATTAGGAAACTTCATAACAAAGAAGTCTTCCAAGATGGCCACCAGTGAAAAAAGAGCCCAAATGTAGCACAAATATTACCCAGATGTAGTCCACATATAGCCCAATGACAAAAGTGTGCAAAACACTTTATTTTTAGTTTTTTTGCAGTTTTATGTAGTGCAGACTGGTCAGGTATTGGAGCGTTGCATCTTAAAACATGACCCCCTACACTACAAAAACACCACTGCACTACCCTAAACCCTAAAACACTACCCCAGCACGACCCCCTACACTACACAAGCACCACTGCACTATCCTAAACCCTAAAACACTACCCCCAGCATGACCCCCTACACTACACAAACACCACTGCACTACCCTAAACCCTAAAACACTACCCCAACACCACTGCACTAACCTAAATCCTAAAACACTACCCCCAGCACGACCCCCTACACTACCCAAACACCACTGCACTACCCTAAAACATGACCCCCTACACTACACAAACACCACTGCACTACCCTAAACCCTAAAACACTACCCCCAGCACGACCCCCTACACTACACAAGCATCACTGCACTACCCTAAAACCTAAAACACTACCCCCAGCACGACCCCTACACTACACAAACACCACTGCACTACCTTAAACCCTAAAACACTACCCCCAGCACGACCCCTACACTACCCAAACACCACTACACTAACCTAAATCCTAAAACACTACCCCCAGCACGACCCCCTACACTACCCAAACACCACTGCACTACCCTAAAACATGACCCCCTACACTACACAAACACCACTGCACTACCCTAAACCCTAAAACACTACCCCCAGCACGACCCCCTACACTACACAAGCACCACTGCACTACCCTAAACCCTAAAACACTACCCCCAGCACGACCCCCTACACTGCCCGAACACCACTGCACTGCCCTAAACCCTGAAACACCAGCCCCTGCATGACCCCCTACACTGCCCGAACACCACTGCACTGCCCTAAACCCTGAAACACATACCCTAGCACGACCCCCTACACTGCCCGAACACCACTGCACTGCCCTAAACCCTGAAACACCACCCCTTCACGACCCCCTACACTGCCCGAACACCACTGCACTGCCCTAAACCCTGAAACACCACCCCCAGCATGACCCCTACACTGCCCGAACACTACTGCACTGCCCTAAACCCTGAAACACTACCCCCAGCAAGACCTCCTACACTGCCCGAACACCACTGCACTGCCCTAAACCCTGAAACATCACCCCCAGCAAGACCCCCTACACTGCCCGAACACCACTGCCCTAAACCCTGAAACACCACCCCCAGCACGACCCCCTACACTGCCCGAACACCACTGCACTGCCCTAAACCCTGAAACACCACCCCCAGCACGACCCCCTACACTGCCCGAACACCACTGCACTGCCTAAACCCTGAAACACCACCCCTGCACGACCCCCTCCACTGCCCGAACACTACTGCACTGCCCTAAACCCTGAAACACCATCCCCAGCACGACCCCTACACTGCACGAACACCACTGCACTGCCCTAAACCCTGAAACACTACCCCCAGCAAGACCCCCTACACTGCCCGAACACCACTGCACTGCCCTAAACCCTGAAACACTACCCCCAGCAAGACCCCCTACACTGCCCAAACACCACTGCACTGCCCGAAACCCTGAAACACCACCCCCAGCAAGACCCCCTACATTGCCCGAACACCACTGCCCTAAACCCTGAAACACCACCCCCAGCTAGACCCCCTACACTGCCCGAACACCACTGCACTGCCCTAAACCCTGAAACACCAGCCCCAGCACGACCCCTACACTGCCCGAACACCACTGCACTGCCCTAAACCCTGAAACACCACCCCCTGCATGACCCCCTACACTGCCCGAACACCACTGCACTGCCCTAAACCCTGAAACACCACCCCCAGCACGACCCCCTACACTGCCCGAACACCACTGCACTGCCCTAAACCCTGAAACACCACCCCTGCACGATCCCCTACACTGCCCGAACACTACTGCACTGCCCTAAACCCTGAAACACCACCCCCAGCACGACCCACTACACAGCACGAACACCACTGCACTGCCCTAAACCCTGAAACACTACCCCCAGCAAGACCCCCTACACTGCCCGAACACCACTGCCCTAAACCCTGAAACACCACCCCCAGCAAGACCCCCTACACTGCCCGAACACCACTGCACTGCCCTAAACCCTGAAACACCACCCCCAGCACGACCCCCTACACTGCCCGAACACCACTGCACTGCCCTAAACCATGAAACACCAGCCCCAGCACGACCGCGTACACTGCCCGAAAACCACTGCACTGCCCTAAACCCTGAAACACCAGCCCCAGCACGACCCCTACACTGCCCGAACACCACTGCACTACCCTAAACCCTCAAACACCAGCCCCAGCATGACCCCTACACTGCCCGAACACCACTGCACTGCCCTAAACCCTGAAACACCAGCCCCAGCAAGACCCTCTACACTGCCCGAACACCACTGCACTGCCCTAAACCCTGAAACACCACCCCCAGCAAGACCCCCTACACTGCCCGAACACCACTGCACTAAAGCCTGAAACACCACCCCCAGCAAGACCACCTACACTGGCCGAACACCACTGCACTGCCATAAACCCTGAAACACCACCCCTGCACGACCCCCTACACTGCCCAAACACCACTGCACTGCTCTAAACCCTGAAACACCACCCCCTGCACGACCCCCTACACTGCCCGAACACCACTGCACTGCCCTAAACCCTGAAACACCACCCCTCAGCACGACACCCTACACTGCCCGAACACCACTGCACTGCCCTAAACCCTGAAACACCACCCCCAGCATGACCCCCTACACTGCCCGAACACCACTGCACTGCCCTAAACCCTGAAACACCACCCCCTGCACGACCTCCTACACTGCCGGAACACCACTGCACTGCCCTAAACCCTGAAACACCACCCCCAGCACGACCCCCTACACTGCCCGAACACCACTACACTGCCCTAAACCCTGAAACATCAACCCCAGCAAGACCCCCTACACTGCCTGAACACCACTGCCCTAAACCCTGAAACAACACCCCTACACTGCACGAACACCACTGCACTGCCCTAAACCCTGAAACACCACCTCCAGCAAAACCCCTACACTGCCTGAACACCATTGCTCTGCCCTAAATCCTGAAACACTAGCCCCAGCATGACCCCCTACACTGCCCAAACACCACTGCACTGCCCTAAACCCTGAAACACCACCCCCAGCACGACCCCCTACACTGCCCGAACACCACTGCACTGCCCTAAACCCTGAAACAGCAGCCCCAGCAAGACCCCCTACACTGCCCGAACACCACTGCACTGCCCTAGACTCTGAAACACCAGCCCCAGCAAGACCCCTACACTGCCCGAACACCACTGCACTGCCCTAAACCCTGAAACACCAGCCCCAGCATGACCCCCTACACTGCCCGAACACCACTGCACTGCCCTAGACTCTGAAACACCAGCCCCAGCAAGACCCCTACACTGCCCGAACACCACTGCACTGCCCTAAACCCTGAAACACCAGCCCCAGCATGACCACCTACACTGCCCGAACACCACTGCACTGCCCTAAACCCTGAAACACCAGCCCCAGCACAACCCCTACACTGCCCGAACACCACTGCACTGCCCTAAACCCTGAAACACCAGCCCCAGCACGACCCCCTACACTGCCCGAACACCACTGTACTGCCCTAAACCCTGAAACACCAGCCCCAGCACGACCCCCTACACTGCCCGAACATCACTGCACTGCCCTAAACCCTAAAACACGACCTCCTACACTACACAAACACCACTGCACTACCCTAAACCCTAAAACACTACCCCCTACACTACACAAACACCACTGCACTACCCTAAACCCTAAAACACTACCCCCAGCAGTACCCCTACACTACCCAAACACCACTGCACTAACCTAAACCCTAAAACACTACCCCCAGCAGTACCCCTACACTACCCAAACACCACTGCACTACCCTAAATCACTACCCCCAGCACGACCCCTACACTACCCAAACACCACTGCACTACCCTAAACCCTAAAACACTACCCCCAGCACAACCCCCTACACTACCCAAACACCACTGCACTACCCTAAACCCTAAAACACTCCCCCAGCACGACTCCCTACACTACCCAAACACCACTGCACTGCCCTAAACCCTGAAACACCACCCCCAGCACGACCCCCTACACTGCCCGAACACCACTGCACCCTAAACCCTGAAACACCACCCCTGCACGACCCCCTCCACTGCCCGAACACTACTGCACTGCCCTAAACCCTGAAACACCATCCCCAGCACGACCCCCTACACTGCACGAACACCACTGCACTGCCCTAAACCCTAAAACACTACCCCCAGCACAACCCCCTACACTACCCAAACACCACTGCACTGCCCTAAACCCTGAAACACCACCCCCAGCACGACCCCCTACACTGCCCGAACACCACTGCACTGCCCTAAACCCTGAAACACCACCCCCAGCACGACCCCCTACACTGCCCGAACACCACTGCACTGCCTAAACCCTGAAACACCACCCCCTGCACGACCCCCTCCACTGCCCGAACACTACTGCACTGCCCTAAACCCTGAAACACCATCCCCAGCACGACCCCCTACACTGCACGAACACCACTGCACTGCCCTAAACCCTGAAACACTACCCCCAGCAAGACCCCCTACACTGCCCGAACACCACTGCACTGCCCTAAACCCTGAAACACTACCCCCAGCAAGACCCCTACACTGCCCAAACACCACTGCACTGCCCGAAACCCTGAAACACCACCCCCAGCAAGACCCCCTACATTGCCCGAACACCACTGCCCTAAACCCTGAAACACCACCCCCAGCTAGACCCCCTACACTGCCCGAACACCACTGCACTGCCCTAAACTCTGTAACACCACCTCCAGCACGACCCCTACACTGCCCGAACACCACTGCACTGCCCTAAACCCTGAAACACCACCCCCTGCATGACCCCCTACACTGCCCGAACACCACTGCACTGCCCTAAACCCTGAAACACCACCCCCAGCACGACCCCCTACACTGCCCGAACACCACTGCACTGCCCTAAACCCTGAAACACCACCCCTGCACGATCCCCTACACTGCCCGAACACTACTGCACTGCCCTAAACCCTGAAACACCACCCCCAGCACGACCCACTACACAGCACGAACACCACTGCACTGCCCTAAACCCTGAAACACTACCCCCAGCAAGACCCCCTACACTGCCCGAACACCACTGCCCTAAACCCTGAAACACCACCCCCAGCAAGACCCCCTACACTGCCCGAACACCACTGCACTGCCCTAAACCCTGAAACACCACCCCCAGCACGACCCCCTACACTGCCCGAACACCACTGCACTGCCCTAAACCATGAAACACCAGCCCCAGCACGACCGCGTACACTGCCCGAAAACCACTGCACTGCCCTAAACCCTGAAACACCAGCCCCAGCACGACCCCCTACACTGCCCGAACACCACTGCACTACCCTAAACCCTCAAACACCAGCCCCAGCATGACCCCCTACACTGCCCGAACACCACTGCACTGCCCTAAACCCTGAAACACCAGCCCCAGCAAGACCCTCTACACTGCCCGAACACCACTGCACTGCCCTAAACCCTGAAACACCACCCCCAGCAAGACCCCCTACACTGCCCGAACACCACTGCACTAAAGCCTGAAACACCACCCCCAGCAAGACCACCTACACTGGCCGAACACCACTGCACTGCCATAAACCCTGAAACACCACCCCCTGCACGACCCCCTACACTGCCCAAACACCACTGCACTGCTCTAAACCCTGAAACACCACCCCCTGCACGACCCCCTACACTGCCCGAACACCACTGCACTGCCCTAAACCCTGAAACACCACCCCTCAGCACGACACCCTACACTGCCCGAACACCACTGCACTGCCCTAAACCCTGAAACACTACCCCCAGCAAGACCCCCTACACTGCCCGAACACCACTGCACTGCCCTAAACCCTGAAACACTACCCCCAGCAAGACCCCCTACACTGCCCAAACACCACTGCACTGCCCGAAACCCTGAAACACCACCCCCAGCAAGACCCCCTACATTGCCCGAACACCACTGCCCTAAACCCTGAAACACCACCCCCAGCTAGACCCCCTACACTGCCCGAACACCACTGCACTGCCCTAAACTCTGAAACACCAGCCCCAGCACGACCCCTACACTGCCCGAACACCACTGCACTGCCCTAAACCCTGAAACACCACCCCCTGCATGACCCCCTACACTGCCCGAACACCACTGCACTGCCCTAAACCCTGAAACACCACCCCCAGCACGACCCCTACACTGCCCGAACACCACTGCACTGCCCTAAACCCTGAAACACCACCCCTGCACGATCCCCTACACTGCCCGAACACTACTGCACTGCCCTAAACCCTGAAACACCACCCCCAGCACGACCCACTACACAGCACGAACACCACTGCACTGCCCTAAACCCTGAAACACTACCCCCAGCAAGACCCCCTACACTGCCCGAACACCACTGCCCTAAACCCTGAAACACCACCCCCAGCAAGACCCCTACACTGCCCGAACACCACTGCACTGCCCTAAACCCTGAAACACCACCCCCAGCACGACCCCCTACACTGCCCGAACACCACTGCACTGCCCTAAACCATGAAACACCAGCCCCAGCACGGCCGCGTACACTGCCCGAAAACCACTGCACTGCCCTAAACCCTGAAACACCAGCCCCAGCACGACCCCCTACACTGCCCGAACACCACTGCACTACCCTAAACCCTCAAACACCAGCCCCAGCATGACCCCCTACACTGCCCGAACACCACTGCACTGCCCTAAACCCTGAAACACCAGCCCCAGCAAGACCCTCTACACTGCCCGAACACCACTGCACTGCCCTAAACCCTGAAACACCACCCCCAGCAAGACCCCTACACTGCCCGAACACCACTGCACTAAAGCCTGAAACACCACCCCCAGCAAGACCACCTACACTGGCCGAACACCACTGCACTGCCATAAACCCTGAAACACCACCCCCTGCACGACCCCCTACACTGCCCAAACACCACTGCACTGCTCTAAACCCTGAAACACCACCCCCTGCACGACCCCCTACACTGCCCGAACACCACTGCACTGCCCTAAACCCTGAAACACCACCCCTCAGCACGACACCCTACACTGCCCGAACACCACTGCACTGCCCTAAACCCTGAAACACCACCCCCAGCATGACCCCCTACACTGCCCGAACACCACTGCACTGCCCTAAACCCTGAAACACCACCCCCTGCACGACCTCCTACACTGCCGGAACACCACTGCACTGCCCTAAACCCTGAAACACCACCCCCAGCACGACCCCCTACACTGCCCGAACACCACTACACTGCCCTAAACCCTGAAACATCAACCCCAGCAAGACCCCCTACACTGCCTGAACACCACTGCCCTAAACCCTGAAACAACACCCCCTACACTGCACGAACACCACTGCACTGCCCTAAACCCTGAAACACCACCTCCAGCAAAACCCCCTACACTGCCTGAACACCATTGCTCTGCCCTAAATCCTGAAACACTAGCCCCAGCATGACCCCTACACTGCCCAAACACCACTGCACTGCCCTAAACCCTGAAACACCACCCCCAGCACGACCCCCTACACTGCCCGAACACCACTGCACTGCCCTAAACCCTGAAACAGCAGCCCCAGCAAGACCCCCTACACTGCCCGAACACCACTGCACTGCCCTAGACTCTGAAACACCAGCCCCAGCAAGACCCCCTACACTGCCCGAACACCACTGCACTGCCCTAAACCCTGAAACACCAGCCCCAGCATGACCCCCTACACTGCCCGAACACCACTGCACTGCCCTAGACTCTGAAACACCAGCCCCAGCAAGACCCCCTACACTGCCCGAACACCACTGCACTGCCCTAAACCCTGAAACACCAGCCCCAGCATGACCACCTACACTGCCCGAACACCACTGCACTGCCCTAAACCCTGAAACACCAGCCCCAGCACAACCCCCTACACTGCCCGAACACCACTGCACTGCCCTAAACCCTGAAACACCAGCCCCAGCACGACCCCCTACACTGCCCGAACACCACTGTACTGCCCTAAACCCTGAAACACCAGCCCCAGCACGACCCCCTACACTGCCCGAACATCACTGCACTGCCCTAAACCCTAAAACACGACCTCCTACACTACACAAACACCACTGCACTACCCTAAACCCTAAAACACTACCCCCTACACTACACAAACACCACTGCACTACCCTAAACCCTAAAACACTACCCCCAGCAGTACCCCTACACTACCCAAACACCACTGCACTAACCTAAACCCTAAAACACTACCCCCAGCAGTACCCCTACACTACCCAAACACCACTGCACTACCCTAAATCACTACCCCCAGCACGACCCCTACACTACCCAAACACCACTGCACTACCCTAAACCCTAAAACACTACCCCCAGCACAACCCCCTACACTACCCAAACACCACTGCACTACCCTAAACCTAAAACACTCCCCCAGCACGACTCCCTACACTACCCAAACACCACTGCACTACCCTAAACCCTAAATCTACCCCCAGCATGACCCCCTACACTACACAAACACCACTGCACTACCCTAAACCCTAAAACACTACCCCCAGCACGACCCTCTTCACTACCTAAACACAACTGCACAATTTGTTACAGGCGTTGCAACGCAGGCCTGTGGTGCTTACTGGAAGTACCTAGTGGGCTAGTTGGGCCCCAGGGACCCTCAGGATTCAAGGTGACCAACTTAAAACGCACCACGGGGCGCGTTTGCACAGTGGTGAAGGGAGGGGGCGGGGCCTCAGGTGACATGTGCGCAAAGTTTTAAGTTGGGGAATTAATTCCCTTTGAATCCTGAGGGACCCTGGGGGCCAACTAGCCCACCAGGTACCTTCAGTAAGCACAACAGAGTTGCGTTGCAGAGAGGTGAAAAAAGGTGTGTGGCCTCGGAACGCCTCTCTGCAACTCAGCTCTGTGGTCCTAACTGTAGGTACCTGGGGGGCTAGTTGGGCCCCAGGGACCCTCAGAATTCATGGGGACTTAATCCCGCAACTTAAAACGCGCCACGGGGTGCGTTTGCACACATGTCACCTCAGGCCCCCCTCCCTTCACCACTGTGCAAACGCGCCCTATAGCGCGTTTTAAGAGGTAGTTTTAATCCCCCTGCCCTATTATGTACTAGGGACTTGCAGAGGAGGTCATGCTAATCACAGGGGTACCCCAACGCATAGTGTTCCCTAGTGTATGTAGGTGTTTTCACTGTATTCTAAGTGTCTTTTAGCATAGCACTGGCTCTGGTTAGTCAGAGTCAGTTACCACCAGTACCCGTCTGAAAAAGTTGTGGGCACAGGATGATTTTGCAACAAGGCCTCTTTCTGCTCCTCTGTTGGTTCTTTCTGCACATCTTTTGCTTCTTTCTGTGCGTTTTTTCTTCTTTCTTCACATGTCCTACCTCTGTAGGCATAGTTAGAAACTAGCATTTAAAAAAACCTTTGAAATTCACTTAAAAAATCATAGGTTTCAGGCACGTTATAGTTAGAAATTAGCATTTAAAAAACCTTTGAAATTCACTGAAAAAACCATAGGTTTCAGACACGTTATAGTTAGAAATTAGCATTTAAAAAACCTTTGAAATTCACTGAAAAAACCATAGGTTTTAGGGACAGTTATAGTTAGTTGGACATTTCACTCGTACAAAACCATAGAAATTCCCCCGTTATAGTTAGTTCAGCTAACTATAACTCGCGCCCCGCAATGCACTGCTGATGACGTCACATATTACATCACTCATGACATGGTCAGTGACATCACTGATGACATCACTGATGACATCTCAAATGACATCACTGATGACATCATCCATGTGATAATTTCATGCATCTTCTCACACCCTAATATAACTTTTGATACACCCACTCTAAATTACAGACTGCCATTCTCAAAACCATAGACACTCCAACACCAAAAACTACATACCCACTCACTGATTCTTAGGTCTACACACACATCCACTCACTCACCCGTACAGTCACTCATACTTAGTCACTCAGTACAGTACTATCATATGCACTCATACACCTATATAAACACTCACACACCGCCACTCATCCATAGAGGTACTCACACACCTAGTCAATCATGCAAAAAACTTAATCACACACCCATTTACTCACCTATACAGTTATACACACACCAGCTCACTTACTCAACCAAATACTAGCACATTCTTACGCTCTTATACAATCACTGATACAAGTACACACTCATCCATACAGCCACTCTCACAATCACACACTCACTTATAGCCATTTATATACTCCAACACACATATAAACTGCCTTTCACATATGTAGTTACTCACACATGTACCACTGAGATATACATTCAATCACTAACACACCCATACACACACTCACCCACCCATACAGTCCATCACAGATGCACTCTTGAAACCATGCACCCAGTGAATCACCAACTCACACTTCTATGCACAGAGTCACACACACCCCACCCACACAAACACTCAGGCACCCATACAGATACTCAGACAATCAATCAATAACCCATGTAGACACTCATGTAGCTATTCAGAAAGCCATGCAGCCGCTTACAAACCAACAGACAGACGGATACAGACATTCACACAGTTTAGTCACTAACCCATGCATTCAGTAAGATACATTTAATCACTCACTTGTAGAGTCAGTCACTCACGTACTAATTCATCCATTCAGACACTTATACACCCACTCATTCTTCAATACGCCTTTCCCTATATATATTAAACATATTTAAACTTTACAGAAACACACAGTCACTGGATGATGTCATCAGTGATGTCATCAGTGATGTCATTTGAGATGTCATCAGTGATGTCATCAGTGATGTCACTGACCATGTCATGAGTGATGTAATATGTGACGTCATCAGCAGTGCATTGCGGGCGCGAGTTATAGTTAGCTGAACTAACTATAACGGGGAATTTCTATGGTTTTGTACGAGTGAAATGTCCAACTAACTATAACTGTCCCTAAAACCTATGGTTTTTTCAGTGAATTTCAAAGGTTTTTTAAATGCTAATTTCTAACTATAACGTGTCTGAAACCTATGGTTTTTTCAGTGAATATACATATATATATATACTTACCTTTCCTGCCAGCCGCCACAATCTTCTGCTCCTGTGCCGTGCTACTCCACTGCTCCCGTCCCTGCACTACAATTCCCATGGGCACAGGCTCCCAGACCCCACCCAATCCCAGCGCTTCTCCCAGCATGAGAGAAGCCCTGGGATTGGGCGTAGCGGGCCTGCCCTACCCTTGACTTGGCGGAATGGAAATTTTAAAAAAATGACAATAAAATAGTTTAATTGTCATTTTATTTTTCTTCTGACTGCTGCATTTCAGCAGTGGGGTCACGGGAGCCGCCCCTATGTACCTGGTAAACCTGGTAAGGCTCTGCCTACTCATTATAGTCTGCTCACTAAGATTATCCCTAGTGGGGCACGGTCTTCTATTGAGAGAGAGAAAGGGTTGTCCATCTGGCATCGAGGAAGGCTGAAAAGGCCTGTCTGGAAAGACCAATTTGGAAAAGAATATTCGGTGTGTGACACTAAAAAAAGTATGCAAATATATAAGCCATGCCTCTTGATACTCTTACGATTTATACTGATGAGTGGCCCTGAGTAAGTGATTTAAGATCAAAAGACTTTTGTGTTTGGAAGTTAAAAATGAAAGAGGCTCATTTGACTTGTAGTAACTTTAATTGAACTGGCATTCATTTCTTGAAAGAATTCCAGTGCAGTATAAGAATTTGTGTCCTTTCAAACTAGAGGGGAGAATTGAGTACAGGGTACGCCGAGTAGGCAAATCAGCACGTATCAACAGGTTGTGTCGTGCAGGTCAAATTTAGGATTCTCTCTTAATTGCAACAGAAAAAGCATAGGCATTTCAACATCACTGTAACAAAAATTGTGCTGCACAACTGGCTTTCATGGCTGAGTAGCAAAATCAGCATATTTCATCAGAAAATTCTAAAAATATTGAAAAGAGCAGCTTTCATAATCAGCAGTACTATAAATGAAAGTTTCCTCCACAGTAGCCACAACACAATGGACGTAATTTGATGGCGCAAGTGGCATTATTCAACAGTGCAACTGCATTAACTAGGCAACGTAACAACTAAACTTGTGTAGCAAAATTGCCATAATTGAGGAACAAAACGGGCATAATTTGGCAGCGCAACATGAATAAAATTGAGCAGAACAAAACATCGAGCATATTTCCGAAGCACCACATGCCTAACTGAGCTACATAAATGACCAGTACCAGAGCAAAATAAAATATATAATAAGGCATCAACCTAAGCATTAAACTCAGATGCAAACCGGACTTTATTTGAAAAAACAACTGGAAAATGTATGATAATGTGCGTAAAATGATAAGTATAAAGTGCTTTAGACCAAATACTGTTTGAATACATGATTTTAATAATTGTTTTTTTGAGGTACAATGTTCGGGCACTATTTCTCTTGTAGCATAAACCTTATCTATGCTGTACACTGATTTTTTTCTATAAAAAAATGGCTTTTTTGCTGATGAGAAATAATGTTTCTGAGGATGGTGAGAGACTTTGAGATCTTGAATTCTTTTATGAACTTTGCTTCTGAATCGCTTATAAAATGTGTTGTTCTTCAATTAATATTTTTGGGAAATATATAAAGTGGGATTTATGCATTTTGTAGTGAAATGAAATGGTTGAAACATGTTTCCAAGGAAACTTTGGCCATGATTTAAAGTTCGGGGTAACCACACTCCAAATTTAGGCTTGACGCTCAACCTGGAATAGTAGCAGCCTGCACCACACCATAACAAAATTTTCTTTTTAGCTACTAATACTTTTTGGTTTATTTGTAGTTTCCTTAAAAGTGTTCTCTTTATAAAATTGCTTGACAAACTATTTTTCAAAAACTTTTTAAATTTTCTTTTTACAGACAGTTTTCTCTCAAATGTCGCTGGCCCCGTTTAAAGTCGGGTGGTAGAAAGTGTTGAATGTGTCTATTGTCAAACTATTTATTCTCCTGCCAAATTTAGAGGTGGGCAAACCAATGTGTTTCTGACAGAGAAGCCTCAGACAAGTTCTTTCCCTCATATCAACTGGCAAGAATACCACAGTGTGGTCTGTCTGACATCATTGCCATCAGGTTTTTCTTTCTGCCCAACGCCACCTTGTGCACTGTCCCAGGCACAGAAATGTCTCCAGTGTCCCTCACATGCTTGGTGAGAACACACTGAGGCAAACAGAAGTAATAGGTGGAATTCCTTTATTAATCTCAGCCATGGGAAATTATTCTGGGCCTCAATCCATTGTTTTTTTGTCCTCGGTACCGCCTTAGAGAGGAAGCAGTCATGTACAGATCATCCTTTGTCCCCCTCAAATAGAAACAGTCTGGCCTGAACAGCCAGGTTAGTTCCTCCCAACCAGGAACATTTGGAACCCAGGAAAGTTTTGACCTATTTGGGCACTGTCAGAAAGGTGCTTTGTGGATCCTGTAGCACAGTGAGTATGGAACCCACATCCTGACATACCAGTCACACATAGGGCATTGCACTGAGGAAAACAAAAAAGTGATGGGCGAATTTCCTGAATTAATCACAGCCATTGGGACTTGCACTAGGCTCCAAACCAGTCCACTGATCTTTTGCCCATGATGCTGCCTCAATCAAGAGCCAGCCATATGCAAACCAGTCATGGTCCTGTTCCAATATGAATGGCCCAAAGTTTGTGACTTGTAGTTCTGGTTCTATATTGGAATAAACAAGACTACAACTCCCAAAATTCAAAGAAAAAACCGGGCCTGGAGCAACTAGTCACCCATGTACCTGCAGGGGTGGCTGCTGCCAATCCGAAGCAGGGGGGGAAGGGGGTGCGGGAAAAAAAATAGTAATAAAAATCTAAACGTACATTTCCTGCCGCCTGCGTCGATCTTCTGCTCCTGCACCATGCTGCTCCTCTGCTCCCGTCCCGGCACTACAATTCCCATGGGCACAGGCTCCCAGACCCCACCCAATCCCTGTGCTTCTCCCAGCATGAGAGAAGCGCTGGGATTAGCCGGTTTTGCACTCCAGCAGGGTCTAAGAGCCTGTGCTCCTGAACACTAGGATATCTCCAGGGAACAGCTTGGAGATATTCAAGTGGGCATGTTGGCTTGGCCGGCCATGGACGGCCATCCAAACCGACATGCGCACTTTTAATGCTTAACACTCCTCCTCCCCCTGCTGTGAGATGCTGCAGCCTGGCCCCATAGAAATACAAGCCTCCCCAGAATGTTTTTAATCAATCTAGGCATCATCAGTAAAATGCAGCTTGAGTCCTAGGATGCAGTGAGCACTATACCTCACTGATGAAACCTAAGTAAGTCGAAACCAGTCTGAGGTTGGATCTGTTGCCTTCTGGAGAGATCCTGGCCGCGCAGTTTAGGCTGAATCGTTGCTATTAGAGCAGGACCAAGGCAGATTTGCACATGGCAGGTGTCTGTCTAGGGTGGCATAGTGGGCAAAAGACTATAGACAGGACTGAGAGATGTGGCGCAGCGGCCAGAGCGGCTGACTCCGGAACACGGGGCTCACGGCTCGATCGCCGGTAGCCGCTCAGCTCAACATCATGTGACTCTAGGCAAAGTGCACTTAATCTCCTCAACGGTCCCCAGCGCCTTGAAAGCCTTAAGGGTGATATGTTTGCTCTTTACAAATAGGAATTATTATTATAATAGGAATGCTGCCATAAGCGTTCGCCAGTGGCTTAGATTAATTCAAGCAGTCCATCGATCGCCTATTGATTGATGCAGAAGAGAACTCCCAGCACATCAGAGATATTGCTTTTTTGTTTTTCAAAAATAAAACACTAGTTCGGGGACTGTCATGGAAAACAAAAAGAATTGCCTACAGGCTCACCATTCGACCATGCCATGGTGGACTGCCTGAAAATCCCCTCTGCTAAAAGCACTTCCAAGAAATACATTGAAACAGGCTGTCTGAGGTGTAGGCTGAGCAGCTGTTCCCCACTCGTTCACTTGATGGTGTCCCTCCAGCACCCCAGGTGCGTGATGACCGGTAGCTTTGCCGAATTGATAAGTAAATAAACAAACCCACGTTGCGAGAGTTAAACTGAGTCGTTCCCGTATGAGCCTGGCATTGCCACTGCTGTGCACTGCCACAGCTGCACTGCTGCCATGCCGACCCATCATGCCACATTCACTGCTCGCACCGGCTGACAGAAAATGCATTAAACTCTGCAAACAGGACAATTACAGAAGCACACAAAGAAACCTCTAATCGCATGGCAGGGGAAAGAGGTTGACATTTCTAAATGCCAGCGGAGCAGGCGCCGCCACGGATTTTCAGAGCAGCTTTAATGATTGAGCTCCCGATGCTAATAAACGAACAATTGACACATTTAGCATAAATGAAATACTTTAGCAAAGCACAAAGACTGAGAACTGGGCGAAGCCACAGAGCTGCGAAATGTATAAATAATAAAGGAACTGTTACTGCAGATAAACGCACCGGAATTTTTAACGAGAAATTCTGTCAATCGCTGTCACCAAAGGAAGATGGCTGCATAAACAACACTTTGTGCTTTTTTTGTCTGGAGAGCCCAAAAAAAGAAGAGGTCAAAAGCAATTTTTTGGATGCGCCCCTAAAATCTAGTACCTCCAACGTACGTAGACCTGAGACTCGCGCATTCGTAAACGAGTTCAAATCCTATTGTTTCAAGGTGACACATCTCTAATTATTGGATTTAAAAGTGTATGTTCAAAATATTTTGTGCAATGTCTACAATCATCTGAACCTTCTTGTATTAATTCAACCATTTGTATCTCACCAAAAACTTAAAGTGAGGAATGTGTATATACACACAAACACACACACAGACACCCGCACCCACCCCCCATCACTGATGACATCATCCAGTGGATGTGATGTTTTCTAAAAGTTACTGAGGGGCAGATTTGCCATTTATTCATGCAGCGCAGTGCAGCAGCCGAAAATGCTGCAATGCGTGAGAATGAGAGAGCATGAGAGCACCAAATTTACTCAAATATGGCACTCTCCCCCCCTTTCCCTAGTGCCAGTGCTAAAATCAGCTGCCGTGCACCACGGAGACACCTTTGCACCATGGTGCAAGGGTGTCCCTGTGAGTCTAGCATAGGTTTTGTACTGGAAGGGTACCCTTCCAGTACAAAATACGATGCTCAGACTAACTTTAGCCCATTTCCATCTTTGTATGTGTGCTGTAAAGTGCAAAGTCGGAAAACAAGGAGACATGAAAGTATTTCTCCTTCCTTGCGTCTACTTCAAAAGGGCTCAGTTTTCTGACGCTAAACCCTGTCTAGTTTATTTAGTAAATATGGTTTAGTGTTAGAAACCTTGGGTGGTTGCATAGCAATGCCCATGCTCCACCCATGGTACGCTCCCTTGGTGCTAAGTAATGCATAGCAGCGCTGTGCGTTGCTTTGCATTACTCTCACGTTATTTCTAGTTTAGCAAGTTTAACGCTGGAAAGTAAATTGGAAAAAAATGATTTTGCGCTGCCAGTGGGTCATATATATATATATATATATATTCACTGAAAAAACCATAGGTTTTAGGGACAGTTATAGTTAGTTGGACATTTTACTCGTACAAAACCCGTGAAATTCCCCCGTTATAGTTAGTTCAGCTAACTATAACTCGCGCCCACAATGCACTGCTGATGACGTCACATATTACATCACTCATGACATGGTCAGTGACATCACTGATGACATCACTGATGACATCTCAAATGACATCACTGATGACATCATCCAGTGACTGTGTGTTTCTGTAAAGTTTAAATATTTTTAATATATATAGGAAAAGACGTATTGAAGAATGAGTGGGTGTGTAAGTGTCTGTATGGATGATTTAGTAGGTGCGTGACTGACTCTATAAGTGAGTGATTTAACGTATCTTACTGAATGCATGGGTTAGTGACTAAACTGGGTGAATGTCTGTATCCGTCTGTCTGTTGCTGTGTAAGTGGCTGCATGGGTTTGTGAATAGCTACATGAGTGTCTATAAGAGTTATTGATTTGTTGTCTGAGTATCTGTATGGGTGCCTGAGTGTTTGTGTGGATGGGGTGTGTGCGACTGTGCATAGATGTGTGAGTGGGTGATTCACTGGGTGGATGGTTTCAAGAGTGCATCTGTGATAGACTGTATGGGTGGGTAAGTGTGTGTAAGAGTGTGTTAGTGAGTGAATGTATGTCCCAGTGGTACTTGTGTGAGTAACTACATATGTGAAAGGCAGTATATATGTGTGTTGGAGTATATAAATAGCTATAAGCGAGAGTGAGTGATTGTGATAGTGGCTGTATGGATGAGTGTGTGCTTGTATCAGTGATTATATAAGAGCGTAACAATGTGCTAGTATTTGTATGATTAAGTGAGCTGGTGTGTGTATAACTGTATAGGTGAGTAAATGGCAGTGTGTTTAATTATTTGCATGACTGACTAGGTGTGTGAGTACCTCTATGGATGAGTGGCGGTGTTTGAGTGTCTATATAGGAGTAAGAGTGCATATGATAGTCCTGTACTGAGTGACCATAAGTATGAGTGACTGTACGGGTGAGTGAGTGGATGTGTGTGTGTAGACCTAAGAATCAGTGAGTGGGTATGTAGTTATTGGTGTTGGAGTGTCTATGGTTTTGCGAATGGCAGTCTGTAATTTAGATTGGGTGTATCAAAGGTTATATTAGGGTGTGAAGAGCTGCATCAGATTATCACGTGGATGATGTCATCAGTGATGTCATTTGAGATGTCATCAGTGATGTCATCAGTGATGTCACTGACCATGTCATGAGTGATGTAATATGTGACGTCATCAGCAGTGCATTGCGGGCGCGAGTTATAGTTAGCTGAACTAACTATAACGGAGAATTTCACGGGTTTTGTACGAGTAAAATGTCCAACTAACTATAACTGTCCCTAAAACCTATGGTTTTTCAGTGAATTTCAAAGGTTTTTAAATGCTAATTTCTAACTATAACATATCTGAAACCTATGGTTTTTTCAGTGAATTTCAAAGGTTTTTAAATGCTAATTCCTAACTATAACATGTCTGACACCTACGGTTTTTTCAGTGAATTTCAAAGGTTTTGTAAATGACAATTTTTAAATGTATTAATTGTTATATTAATTTTTTTCATACTGATTTACTACATTTTTAGAAACAATTTTTTTACATATTTTATTTTTTAAATTACATTGTAATTACATTATACATTACATTACAAAAATACTTTCTCAGAATGAATTACTTTAGTTTAAATACTTTGCACATAGGCAATAGACTTTTAAGTACAGTAGTTACAGTTGTTGCAATGGGCAACACATTTTCAAACACAATGCAACATTCAGCTCAATGTGAATTTCTAGTTAAATGCAATTAGTTACTTTATGGATTACTTTTCTAACCACAGGACTGGATCCTAGATTCAGTCCTGGGACATCTCCTGTAAACAGTTGAGTAAAAGCGTTTTGGTTACAGTAGTGATTTTTAAGGAATATTATTGTATTTTAAAAGTTGACACTTTGAAACTTTTTCTCATAGAATCACCAATGTTATCCTATGGAAGGAAATTCACTTAGCAGGTAAAAACTGTTATCGTTACTTTTTCTTACTCAGTGTTGGATCCTGGATCCAGCACTGGTGCATCTCCTGTAAACAGTTGAAAGAATGCGTTTAAGTCATACAGGCGATTTTTAAGGAATATTTGTAGTTTGTGAAAATCGACACTTTGAAACTTTTCTGCTGAAAACCAGACAATGGATTCCTATGGAAGAAAATATAAGTTACTGGCAAGTACGGTTAAAATTACTTTTCAGGGTCAGTGCTGGGCTAAAGATGCAGCACTGAGGTCTCTCCTGATAACAGGTGAGTAAATAGGAATTCGTATTTCGGCTGATTTTAGAGGAATATTTTAAAGTTCCAAAACTCCACACTTAGAAGAATTTCCAAGTGAAACCAGTCAATGTTAGCCTATGGAAGGAAATTCAAGTTACTGGTAAGTACGGTTAAAATTACTTTTCAGGACCAGTACTGGGCTGAAAGATACAGCACTGAAGTCTCTCCTGATAACAGGTGAGTAAATCAGAATTCGTAGTTCGGCAGATTTTAGAGGAATATTTGCACAATGGTGAAGGGAGGGGGCGGGGCCTGAGTTGACATCTGTGCAAACGCGCCCCGTGGCGCGTTTTACGTTCGGGGATTAAGTCCCCTTGAATCATGAGGGTCCCTAGGGGCCAACTAGCCCACCATGAACCTCCAGTATGCGCCAGGGGGCTGCGTTGCAGAGACGTGTGAGAGGCCACACCCCTTTTACACCTCTCTGCAACGCAGCTCTGTGGCGCTTTCTGGATGTACCTGTTGGGCTAGTTGGCCCCAGGGACCATCAGGATTGAAGGGATTTAATCCCCATCTTAAAACGCGCCACGGGGCCTGTTTGCACACATGTCACATGAAGCCCCGCCCCTCCCTTCACCACTGTGCAAACGCGCCCTGTGGTGCGTTTTAAGTTGAATCCTGAGGGTCCCTGGAGTCCAACTAGCCCACCATATACCTCCAAAGCGCCACAGAGCTGCGTTGCAGAGAGGTGTAAAAGGGCGTGGCCTATGTACACGTCTCTGCAAGGCAGCCCCTGGCGCATACTGGAGGTTCCTGGTGGGCTAGTTGGCCCCAGGGACCCCCAGTATTCAAGGGAATTCGTTCCCCCTCTGCAAACGCGCCAGGGCGCGTTTGCAGAGTACTACAGGGAGGAGCGGGGCCTCCGGCACGATGCCGGTCGTTTTTTTTTTTTTTAATGGGAGGGGGCTGCGTGGCCCCCTTCCCTTGCCCACTTTTGGCCCGGGGACCCCATCCACCGGGGCCTGAGCATTTTTTTTTTTTAATTTTTAAAAAAAAACGGGAAGAGAGCCGCGTGGCCCCCTTCCCTGGGCCTGTATTGGCCCGGGGACACCATCCCCGGGGCATGGCCTCGATTTTTATTTTTTTCTTTGGAGGGGCTGCGTGGCCCCCTCCTCAGGCCATTTAAGGCCCGGGGACCCCATCCCCGGGGCCGGCCTTTCCCTTATTTTTAAAAAAATCTTTTTTGAACTTTGGGGAGGGGCTGCGTGGCCCCCTCCCGGGCCACTTATGGCCCCGGGGACCCCATCCCCGGGGCCTGGCCTCACGTTGGAGACTGTGGGGGTCCCCAATCCCCCACAGTCCCAGCCAGCTCCCCGCCTCCTGCGGAAGCCGGCATTGCTTTCCACAAGGGGAGCAGCTAACATGCTGCTCCCCATGTGGAAAAGCAATTGGTTTGCATTTTGAAAGAGAGGCAGGTTTCCTGCTCTCTCTTTCAAAATGCAAACCAAGATTGCTATGACAGGACGGGAGCCGCGAGGCTCCGTCCTGTCATAGCAAACAGCAGTGTCCCGGGGGTAGGCACCCGGGACACTGCAGGAGCCGGCCCTGGGGGTGGTGGTCCCCAGGGCCATCAAGGGCTCCAGGAGGGGGCGCGCGGCCCCCTCCCATTCAGTGCACAGCCCGGGAGGTGGTGGTCCCCGGGGCTTGGGAGTTGTTTAGTGCCCCGGGGAGGTGGCGGTCCCGGGGCATGTGGGAGGCTGGAGCCCCCACACACGTTTAAAAAAAAAAAAAAAAGAAGCCCGGGGAGGTGGCGGTCCCCGGGGCTGCGGGAGGGCTCAGAGCCCTCCCGCCATCATTTCTAAATAAAGCCCCGGGGGTGGCGGTCCCCGGGGCTTGGGAGCCTAAGGCCCCCTACATAAATTAAAACCCCCCACCATGCCCCCGGGACTTGGGCCACCCGGGGCCAATTAACTATCGAAGCGCGGAAGACCGCGCTTCGATTTTCTTGGTAGGATCCGCGCTCCCTGAGCGCATCCTGCCGATTTTAAAAAAATAAAAAAAATTTGCTCAGGGGGTCCTTGTGGGACCCCCTGAGCAGACCTAGAGGTCAGGGTGTTTCTACCCTGCCCCCTTTGTGCGTTTTGCGCACTTGTTTCTGTCCCTCGGTTCTACCGAGGGACAAAATAACTGCCAACACTTCCTGATTTGGAGTGTTGACAGCCAATTAGCATGCAGCTCGTGATCGGGAGGGTGCGCGAATCCGACGCGGCCATAGATATATATGTACTTTTACTTTTGATTTTCTCAGCAACTACTGAGCGGATTTACACCATTTAACAAAAGGGTTCTTTCTGAACCAGGAACTACCTCTTTGCCAAATTTGGTGTAATTCCGTTCAGCAGTCCGAGCTGTAGCCGTGTCTAAAGTTTCCTATGGAAAAATGAATGGGAAAACGCGTTTTGGGACCCCCTTTTTTCTCGGCCCCGCTTGACGAATCACCCGAGACTTTCAGGGTAGGAGCGGACCGGAGCGCCCCACAAAGTTTGAAAATTTTGCGAAGATACGTCAACCGGCAAGAGAGTTATTTCAAATAGAATGTCGCGGATTTCCTATGGAAAATAGGTTCTAACTATAACTATCTACTGGCGACCGCCAGTAGATAATAGATAGATAGATAGATAGATAGATAGATAGATAGATTATATATTATAATAAGGTGAGCAAATTTAGAGTGTCACTGGTGTTGAGGGTGCTCTGTATAGGAGCTGTTCTCCACCTAAACTTGGAAACTACCCAGCTTTCTCTGCTTCATATATATATATATATATATCTTAGAGCAGCCCCTCAAAGAAAGAGCAC
This sequence comes from Calotriton arnoldi, assembly GCA_963921515.1. Taxonomy (NCBI): domain Eukaryota; kingdom Metazoa; phylum Chordata; class Amphibia; order Caudata; family Salamandridae; genus Calotriton; species Calotriton arnoldi. The sequence continues at coordinate 1,359,176 of CAWUFW010005113.1, forward strand.
ATGCAGGCACACCCGGTAGGTAGCATATTCTTTTTATTTTTTAGTCATGGCACGATGTCCGTCCTGACGCGTTTTGGCTGTAGACAGTCTTTGTCAAAGTAATTTTTTCGTTAGATTTTTTCTTTTTTAAAGGCACAGTCCAATAAACATAAAAGAAAGCACAACCATTCTCATTATGCTTTCCCACTCATGTAATCTGTTACCTTGCACTCTTAGTGTTTCAATACAGTTTCCATATTTTTATATATTTCTTCCAGAACATACATTTTACACTTTTTTTCACACATTTTTATATATATAAAACCAAGCCTCTTTGGCAACATCAGAATAATCTAACGAACCCTGGACCAGAGATCGAAAAAAGAAAGTAAGCATACTCTAGGGCCAGTGCCCAATGATCAAAGGATTGCGTCAGAATGCTAACCGGAGGTCAAACATTTGACAATATGCACAGCATCAACACTCTCGTATTCGACAATTCAACAGAGAGCAAGCACATATAAATAAATGATCATTCATTGTTAGGGTAATGCTGTAGGGGTGTCTAAAAATGAATCAATACTTTAAATGGTAGGATATGATTCCCCATTGGTCAATTTCCATAAAATATGTATTATATAGATCATTATAGGTTACTTCATTATCCCAACGTTAGATTTCATTTAGAAAAAAGGCATCCCATCCCACCCATAAATACAATAAATAACTATACATGTGCAAAATCTGATAAGTATACGTAAGGTGCCAAAGTCTCACACCGTTATAAACTGGACAGATAACATCACAATATTTAAAGTGCTATAGTGCGGGAATCTCCCATCTTATTTTGCACTTACTGTATTTCAACCCAATTTAGGCTGCGCAAAAACTGCTATGCATATATAAAGTGCCTAAGTGCAAAAAATAATCCAAACATAGAGCCCATACAATCCAAATATAGCAAAGAGATATTCTAATAATGAGGATAAAGCTATATCTTATGACATGGATTTCTCTTTTTCAAACATCTACGAATTACCTCATTATAGTCAACCGCCACTGGTTCTATTAGTCTCTCATGGCAAAATCTGTCAAAGTGCAAATGTGCCAGGTGTCTTAAAATACAAATAGGGACCAACTTTCTATATAAAGTGAAATGGTGCAAAAGCTAAAATCTACTTCCCATTGCTTAATATTACAATATTTAAGACCCATTCACATTATAATACTAAAACAGCATGAGGCATAATTCAAAAGAATAGGAAGGGAGCAAGGCAATATTGTCAGTTATCATTCAGCCTAGATGGACCTCTAGCTCCTCATCCCTATTGAGGCCATATGGGAATTTTGTGTTCAGGGGAACTCTATCAATGGCGAAGAACATCAGTAGGCCAGGATCACTGTCATGTTTATCATAAAAGTGCTTTGCCACGGAATACGTGAAATCCTGATTCCTAATTGCTTGCTGATGCTCTAACATCCGTTTTTTCAAAGGAAAAATCATGCTCCCTACATACATCAATTGGCATGGGCAGCTGAGTACATAGATACAGTGGTCCGTGTTGCAGTTAAAAAAGCCTTTGATCTTAAACGGATGTCCATCACTAGATTTAAAAGTGAGGACATTTTTCACCATCCTACAGGCCTTGCAACTATTACATTTATAAAACCCTTTTATGGTGGATAACCACGTCTCAGACTTACGACCTCCATCAAAGTAACTATGCGTTAAATTGTCACTCAATGTCCTCCTTTTTCTATACGTCACCGGGGGCGCCATGGGTAGATCTTTACCAATGACATTGTCTCCTCTGACCACCTGCAAGTGTTTTCTTAATATCTGATAGACTTTAGGGGACATTCGATTAAAACAAGTGATCAATCTAACTGCCGTACCTCCCTTTGACATCCTGTCATTGGGATAAAGCAATTGATTTCTCGAGACACTTTCTGATTTACGCTTGGCTTCCATTAGTGTCTTAGGATGATACCCTCGTTTTCTGAACCTCTGATTCATTCTTTGCACTTGTCCCTGAAATTCTGAATCTTGACTACAAATTCTCTTTAGCTTCACGGTTTCACCATACAGGATGCTAGCTTTTAAATTATTGGGATGTTGACTATTAAAATGCAGAGTACTGTTACCAGCTGTTGTCTTGCGGAATACAGTGGTATTGATTTTACCATCCTTTACTTGCAGTAAGATATCTAAAAATCAAATCTCATTGACACTCATCTCCGCAGTGAGATGTAGATTGTAAGGATTGTTGTTTAGAATCGCCACATATTCTTCTGCTTTCTGCCTGGGCCCGCTCCATAACAAAAATAAATCGTCAGTGTAGCGGGTCCAGATAAGAGTGTGTTGGACATAGTCAGCATTGTCATTTGCCCAGGCCACCTGCTTCTCCCACCAGCCCATCACCAAATTGGCAAAGCTGGGGGCGAAGCAGGTGCCCATGGCCCTCCCCATGATCTGCCTGTAGACCCTCCCATCATGCATAAAGATATTGTCCTTCAGACAGATCCGGATCATATCCAACAACATGCGTGTATGTTCCATAAAACATGCTGGCTTCTTCTTTAAATAGTACTCACATGCTAGCAATCCCAATTCATGACCAATAGAAGTATAAAGGGCAGTGACATCCAACGTAATCATAAGATATGAGTCGTTCCATGCCAGACAATTGATTTTTGTGAGAAAATCCCCACTATCTTTACAATATGAGGGAAGTGAAGTAACAAAGGGAAAAAGAAAAGAGTTGATATAGATGGCTGCATTTTCTAGAAAACTTTCATTTGAGGAGACAATCGGTCTACCTGGGGGGTTGGATAGTCTCTTATGGACCTTTGGCAAAAGGTAAAAGGATGGGATTCTTGGATGTTCTGATCGTAGGAAGTTATACTCACCCTGATCTAAAATTGAAACATCATACCACACTTTTAGCTGAATTTGGAATTTCTTAACACAATCGCGATATTCCTCTAGTGTAATCACTTGGTAACATTCCCCATCCTGTAATTGCCTCATGGCTTCCTGATTATATTGCAACGCGTCCATAATTACTACATTGCCCCCCTTATCACTGTTTTTTATAACAATAAAACTATCTTCTTTCAAAGTTTTCAATGCCTTCCTCAAATCAGGTGTCAAATTGTCATAAAATCCCACATTTCTATTTCTCAATTCAACCAAATCATGTACCACTAATTCATGGAAGCAATCTAAATTGTCATGTGCTGTGATGGGGATAGAGTGAGACGTAGGTTTGAAGCCACTCATGCTAGCTGATCTAGTGTCAATTCCCAGATTCGACATCAGATGTTCCATATCAATATTGGGGTCCAAGCCCTCACTTTCTCTATGTAATATCTCCATTGCTAGCAACACCTCAGCTTCACCAATTGCCAAATTGCATGTTGGTATATTAGTAGAGACAACAGGCTTGTTTTTCAATTTATGGATTTTGTTTAATTTTAACTTTCTGACAAACAGAAAGAGATCAATTCTTGCTTGGGCGTAATAAAATCCCAAAGAGGGACAAAAGGAAAGGCCAAATTGCAATAGGGTTGTTTCTTCTCATGTCAATTCTCTCTGTGAGAGATTGAGCACAGTCAGATTGTCCTCTATGTTTTCTTCTTCTGGCGCAGGTTCCGTTTGCCTTGTGCCCCCTCTCCATTTGCTTCTTCTGATCCAACGTCTTTGATTTCGCCTCTTCCTCGTCTTCTCCCCCTTCCCCTTCCTCGGGGTGGTTTGTCCTTCTTTGGCTTCTCTGCTTCCCTTGTTAGACGGTACTTGTTTTGAAAACCCGATGCGCCAGCTCTGATCCCAGAGTTGTCTCCATCATTGGTGTTGATATACGAGCTAGATCCGGAGGAGATCAGATCTTGTTTCCTATGCACATCCTCTTGGATTAGACCTTTTCTATGGATGTCATATTTCTTGGCAAATGTCAGAATATGCCCCTCCATGTAATCCTTCTTGTCTCTTTGGAATTTTTGTTGCTTTTTAAATTTGACTTCATTTTCATGTCTTCGCAGCCGTTCCATCATTTTGTCAGTAAACTCACTCACTGACCGGAGCATGGAGCAGAACGGAGTAACTGCTGGAGAAACAGGAGTAATTTTCCCCGTAGATTGTGGCGGCTTGGCAGCAGACGCGACTTGACCGGCCCTGGAATATCGGGAGGCTGGTCCTGGGGGCCGAGTGTTCGGCGAATGTCGAGTGTGGACTTGGCGGTCTTCAGTCTTGGAGGAGCTCGTGCTTTTGTGGCGGTTTGATGCCGGCTGCTGTTGTGGGCAATTTTCATTGGAATTAACTGTCTGAACCATTCAGCAGATTCCTTTATGTGTACAGTAAGAGATTTGTGCTTGCGAAGGTTATCTGCACTCGCTCACAGTTTAACCGGAATCCAGCGATTTTAAGAAAACCTGCACTCATCTCCTGAGAATAGGAATTTATTCTGAGTGTTTGGTCAACAGCGGTTTGGCGGATTGCTGGAGGAGCTCATGCTGTCCTTGTGGCGGATTGGTGTTGACTGAGAGCTGCAGTAGGAAGCTGAAGCTGGGGCTGACTGCTGGAGTCTGAGGGGGAACACGAGGTATACGATTTCGTGAGAGGAGTGGAGCAGTGCACGGGCGGCTGCTTTCTGCCTTCTGGAAATCCCTATGCTGCATTGACTGTTGCTGTTAAGTTACCACACAGGGGGACCCAGACTAGTGGTCCCAGCCCGCATCGCGCCCGCCCACGTGGTTTCTTCGCGCCCGGAGGCGCCACAAAAGCTTTCGCGGGCCCGGGTCAAGGGCGGGCCCGTCTGCGCCCGTCAGCGTCCGGAGGAGGTCGGGCTGGGCCATATCTCTTGGACGCCCCTCTTTGGAATGCTGGGAAATTGAGAACGGCGAGAACAGTCAAAAAATAAGGTACCTGGGCCACCATCAGTTATTTTGTACTTTGTCCTGGTTTCAGAGATACTGGGGTTAGGAATATTGTTTTATTATGGGTAAGAGGAAAACCCATGTCTTGCAGGGGGGGGCCCGGGAGCTAGTGTGACTGGCACAATTGATGCTTTTCTAACTAAAGCCGCACACGTGCTCACACAAGAAATAGCATTGACGGAAAGAAGGCTGTCACTGGAGACAGTGAAGTGCGCCCAGACATCGGCCGGCAATAGGGATGGGACACAAGCAGAGCAAATTAATCCTGTAGTATCCCCGGCCCAGTCTTTGATTGTTACCACCGTTGCTGTGCCTTTATGTCAAGCGCCAACCCCGGAGGACCCCGGTACGCTATTAAATACCCTGGCTGTTAAAACAGTAGAAGGGAGTGATGTGGCCTCGGATTTACCCCCACCAAAGAGAAAACGACTTGCCTGTAATAAGCTTATGAGAAAGTCTCCACGGAAACAAACACGGTCACAAACATCCCCGCAATCTGGTTCAAACTTTGAACAACTATTGGATATTTTATTTGTAAGGCTGGAAGAAATGACAAAGGCCCTTTTAACACCTATATTGCATAGGATAGAAAAGATTGAAAAATGATGCCATGATTCTATCATAGCTAATAAACATTGTGCTGTGACGCTTGTGCCTAGACCTGTGGGGGGAGTGGCGGAAAATTTATCAGAGAAAAGGAACCAATGTCCGCCTGGCCTGGGTGAAAATGTTTCAGGGACTAAGGGCAGGGCTAGGGAAAGTAGACAAATAAATGGGAGCGAGGAAATAAGACCTGTAGTCCAGAATCCCATAACAGATCAGATAAATATGCCCCTAAGTATCGAGAGGGTTATTCCGCCTGTATGTACCCAACCAAATACTGTTTTACCTAAGGTCACTAATCAGTGTATACTTGACCTGCCCCCTGCAACCGCTCCTTTAGTAGCAGTCTTATTGAAGGTCCCTCCCCTTTCCCAAAATTCCAGGGAATCCGCTCAGGATTTAATACATAAAGTTACCCATTGGTGCAATAATAATGTTATAAATGGCTCAAGTATTTCATCTGATATCATTATGGCCAGAAGAGTGGGGTGGATAGGCCAGCAAACAAAAAGGATTGATGGTGAAGACTGCATAGTTGTTAATTTTGAGAACCCAGAGAAAGCCAAGATGCTAGTGGGCTGTGCATATAAGAATAGTTCAAACTCCAAATTAATAGCAGTTTCCTTACAACATTTTTATCCTCCGAGCCAGCGCACGTGCCCTATGCAATGGCAATGGCAGCTACCCAGGAATCCGGGTAGGCTTGTAAATGAAACTATCAAAGATAACGCCATGTTAACGAGCAATACTAGTCCCCACAGTTTGGATGAAAATGACTGACTAGGGTTAGAAGGGAAAATATGTCAGGATATACCCTCAAATAACGTGACCCAAAACACTGATATACCACTAGTTTTAGATCAAGGTGATACAGTTGATAACCATCTAGGAACCGTCCCAATCACTACCTCCAGTCTGGTTGTTCGCGAAAGAGTCCTATCGTGGAACATAGCGGGAATTAGGTCCAAAAGAGGAAACCTGGGTTGGGAACATTTTCTTACCACGTATCATATTATTGCCCTCCAGGAAACTTGGGACGCAAATGAGTGTTTTCACTTAGATGGTTTCACTTCGTATTGTAAATATGCCACCCCATCAAATATGGGTAGAGCTAGAGGGGGTTTGCTCCTTATGTTTTCGCTGAAGCTCTCCTGTAGGATAAACTTGGTTGAATGTAAATCACGTAATATTTTGGCGGTAGAACTGTCTTTTAAAGACCGTAGTACTGTATTAGTGGTGAATTTTTATAATTCCTTTTATAGAGGGCATGAGTTGGAACACCTACAAGACCTGAAGGATTTTCTGGAACACTATGAGGAGATTAGACAATTGTATTATGATGTATTAATTTTGGGAGATTTTAATGTTCATCAATGTTATTTAAATTGTTTTTTAAATCAGGACCAGGATGAGTTTTTGCCCTTGCCTACCCATTTTGAGCACACACCGTCGGGCGTCCTGCTTGAAGGCATCCTCTAAAATCAAAACCTATGTTGTCTTGAGCAAACAGGTAGTGTGACACCGATACCCACCTTTGTTGGGAACGGTAGGCAAAGTATTATTGATTATATTTTATTGTCAGTTCCATTATCTTTGTTTGCTGAGGACCTAATTGTTACTTGGGCGGCCCTCAGTGACCATAATCCTCTTACCGTCACTATATCGCTTTCTATTATTAGGACTGAAGAACCCACCACTTGTCTGAATAATAAAGTTATCCGTTCCAAAGACCAGGCCCGTAGGCTAAAATGGGAAGCAGTAATCCCAGACAATTTTTTAAATAACTTATACACAATCTGTTCCTCGGAAATTGAAATCTGTTTAGACTCTGATACACAAGGTAGCTCTATATTGATAACCTACGGGAATTTAGTAAGACAAATACAATTTGATCTCACAGTGGTGGGTGGGACCAAACGCATGAAGGCTGTAAGGTGGTTTGATGGTGCATGTTCAACAACCCACACGGAACTCTTACAGGCGTTGAAATCGATCCCCAGAGATGAAATGGAAATTAGGGACAAAAGAAAGGTCTACAAGATAGCAACCCAGAATAGGAAGAAGGAATTAAAGGAACAGGCATGGGACGTTTTACAACAAGTTAGTGTCTTGAAAGACAGTTCCAAATTCTGGTCAGTAGTCAATAGTCCCTTCCTTTCTGAAACCCCTGATTCTAAGATTGATTGCTTAATCCCTGCGGAAAAATGGGTTTCACATTTTGGCCAAATCTTTAGCGACGCAAACTTAGGGAAAGCGAAAAAAATTGGAGAAGATGGACAATCAAGTATATCGCTTCACTTCAGTGTAGAGGAGGTGGAAAAGGCAATTGTGTCTACATTGGGAGGTAAGGCCCCGGGCTCCGACGGGGTACCGGCAGACCTATATAAAACTGATCCTAAGGTCTGGGCTAGAATATTAACTAATGTTTTTAATGCTGCAGGTCAAAATGGATACCCGATATCCTGGGGAAAGGCAGTGATTGTTCCGATTTTTAAAAAGGGTGCGAGGGACGAACCTACATGTTATAGGCCGATCTCACTCATAGATTCAGCTGCCAAAATAATGGGTGAGGCCGTACTCAGCCACCTAACAGCATGGCTGGATGACCGGAATGTTATCTCTGAATTACAGTACGGTTTTAGACCAAAGAAAGGGACCTTAGATCAATGCCTAAATTTACATTTGGTGGTAGGAAAGTATACTGTCGCAAAAAAGGGTTTAATACATCTGGCATTCATGGATTTGACCCAAGCTTTCGATTGCGTCAATAGATCCAAATTATGGGCAATTCTAAATGATATAGGCCTTGAATCGGAGCTTGTGTCTTTTCTACACACCATTCATGAAAATAATACAGCTGCCGTAAGATATAACAGCAATGGTGATCTGACAACCCCCTGGGACGTGAAGAGAGGAGTACGCCAGGGTTGTATTCTGGCTCCCCTCTTATTCACGTTATACATAAATAAGTTGGGGGAATTCCTAGAAGCCAGCTGTAAAGATGTTCCTAAACTTGGCGACAAGATGATTCCCGCACTCTTGTACTGCAGATGATACGGTTCTATTAGCCAGAACCGCAGTGGGCCTCCAATCACTTTTAGATGGTTTTATTGTTTTTATGGACTCTTTAGATCTTTCAACTAATTTTAAGAAATCGCATACTATGTCGATTGGCCCTGGAAAGACCCAAAAAAAGTTTACATTTTATTGTAAAAGGGTTGAATTAACGAAGGTTGCCACCTTTCCCTATTTGGGGATACTTTTCGATGAGCATGGAACATGGTGCCCACAAATCACACAGAAAAGGAATACCCTTTCTAGAGTCACGGGGCCACACTAAACTTTGCCAAGAGAGTAGGGACCAAACCCATTCCGGCACTGATGAAAATATATAAAGAAAAGTGCATTCCCATGACAATCTATGGCTGTGATATTTGGGGCTACAAGGATGGAAGGGACATCCAGCGTGAGGAAGACAAGTTTTTACGTAAAATTTTGTCAGTCACGGTTTCCACCCCCACATATATATTACATGAAGAATTAGGGGTGGGATATATATCAGACCAGATAGCGGTAGCACCATTTGCTGCGCTGGCTGAGAGTCTGGAGCTAACTCCACCGCAAATCTAAATCAAACAATAATTACTGATTGTTTGACGCTTGATAGAGGCGGTAGCATCCCATGGCTAAAATACTTAAGGGATTTGACAAAATGGTTAAGTTGTCCTGAATTATTTTTAGACCTAAACCTCTGGACAAAACTATGATCAGAAATATAAAGGAACAGTTCATGATTAAGCGCCAGGGACTTAGAGAAGAGAATGAGTTAGCAAAACCAACAGTGAGGAGATATGTAATGCTATCTATGAATAATCAAATTCAGCCATACCTACTCACCGTCTGCAATCCTTACCACCGCTTTGTATTAACAAGATTTCGCTTAGATTTGATTCCCTGGCTTTTGGCTGTCCCACAAGGTTTCCACAAACTAGGCACCTTAAAACCTTGTCCTTGTGACAACTTCTCTGAACAGGATACTATTCATTTCATTTTTTTCTGTGATTATTATATTTCTTTTCGTAAAAGGTTCATATTCCCATTACTCCGAGAGTGTCACTTTGTCCAAGTTAGGCCCGCCTTATTGTACCTCCAAATGTAACCTTCCACCTCGATCAGTTTTGGCGTTGCGAGCTTCCTGACTGGAGACATCAGGCATAGGAAAAAATTGTTTTTTTAAATTTTCAGTTTTTATATTATGTTTTAAAACTTAGGCATTGCCCGTATTTTATTAAGCGGGCCCACTGTTTTTAGACCGTATCTGATGTTTTGCACATTGCACTTTATATAACGTGCTTGGACCCTATGTATTTTATGTTTTGAATTCTATGAGTAACAAGAAGCATGTTTCCCCCTAATGTTGGCCCTTATGTTTAGGCTCCTTCTGCGCCTTCAAGGTGGCCCATTGCATTAGCATTAAACTGATTGCACTTTATACAATGTACTGATCCTCACGTATCCAGAAACCTGGCTCTCCGACTGATATTATGAAATGTTCTCCTTTTTTAAACTTTATGGTTACGTTTTTAAAAGAAAATGTATATATATATATATATATATATATGAAATGTACTATATTGTTATGTGTACTTTTATGGCATTAAGTTGTTGAATAAAGTATTTTTGACTGACAGTAAACTCTTTGACAAAGTTGGAATTTTCCTCATTTTCTATCTCCTCATGTAGGCTTTTAAGTTCTTCCTTTATTTTTGCCAGATCTAACTCCGCATACTTTACCAGGATCTCTATCATCCCAGTACTGGTCTTGGCCAAAAATATTGGCCATTCTTCCAATAATCCTGGATGGGGGAATCGTAGGTGGGCACAGTAAAAATCCTAAGCCCTTGAGGTACTCGTTTAACCTCCAGGTACTTAATCAGCGATGTCAGCTTCCACCATTTACTTATTTCTTTCTTACTCAATTTTTCAAATTTGAACAATTTCTGTTTCAAAGTTAATGTACCAGTGTCTCCTGATGGCATTCCACTGATTCCACTGGTCTCTCCCTCTACATCGCTGAAAATGAGCTTTGCTTCCTCTAAACGCTCCCGGTCCAGGTCAATTGTGGGCACCGTCGGATTTTGTGACGTCATTGCTACTCGTCGTGTAGTTCAGAGAGCGTCCTCTCGATCCAAACTACAAACACTGCCACGAGCGTAATCGCTTTAAAAAATAACTCCCCACTATCTTGAGACAATATCAATGTCCCGATGCAACTCGCCACAGTTCAATCATCGATTTTCCGTGAGCCATGGTCTTAGTACGGGACAAACGCGGGAAGGTTGCGGCGGCGGGAATCGCTCCTGTCCGCAATGCGGATATTTTCTTCCAAGATATATAAATGCAGATATATCTATAGAAATATATAGATATGTATAAATGTATTGGAAGGCCGTAATACTAGGGTTGGGACAAACTTCGAATATGATGATAACAAGAAATTCAGTTGTTGGCTGACAAGGGTGTGAGCCCTGGTCAAGCAGCAACCACAATCCTTGTTAGGATAAGGCACCAGCAAACCCTAAATTAACATGTGCTAAACCCCCGGTAGCTTGGCTCAGAGCAATCACTTAGAAGCAATATGTAATGTATTTGTGCAACATTTCAAACAGTAACAGAGTGAAAAAACACCACGAAAGGAGCCCACAACAGAGTTAGAAAATTGAGTATTTTTTAAATAAATAAAACAAGACCAAAACCTCAAAAATGCAATTTGGGGAGGGGGCGTTGCCAAGCCGCTCACAAGATGGCCGCAGGCTCTTGAGTCTCCGCATTGCCCGGAGCCGTCTCTTTTCTTTTTCAGCAGCGGCTGGCTGTTGACGGCAGCACACATGTCTGGCATCGAGAGGCGAATGTGGGGGGTCAGGTATTTGTGGCTCCATGGTTTTTCTGAGCCTTTGTTCTTATCTTTTGCACCGTTTCGTTTCCTCTCATGTTGATGGTTACAGCCGCCATTTTGAATCCCTCAGAGCGGTGGCGCTGCGTAGTGCCCCGCGTACTCGCTACTCCCTGGCTATTTCGCTATATGCTTGCCACTTTTTCTCTAATCTTCTGAGGTGAGGTTTCCCTTATGTTGGAGAGCATTGCTCCCTGGGAATACCTGATATAAGGAGTCTGTTGGTGATGACTGCGCTGTTTCTCTAATACCTGACTTTTTGCTTTGCACTCTGGCTTTGGTCACCTTTTGCCTGATCTACTGGGGTTTTTCCTGGAAACTGTTCCTTGCTGAACCACAAGTGCTTGCTGTTTACCTTCCTTTTTGACTGGTCTCTTTTTCAATGGAGCATACTACCCCAGCTTCTCAGAAGGTCTCTGTGTCCTCTGGGGCGATGTCTTCTTCTTCTCGCAAAGAGTCTGGAGCATCAACTAAACGGCAGAAGAAGGATCCTGCCTCTCCTTCGAAATCTCCTCTACCTCTTACCCTTGAAGACCTCATGGAGGAAATAAAATTAATGAAACCCTTTATTATGGAGACCAATGCTACACTCCAATGGATAGAAGAAACTTGGTTTAATTTGGACTCCAGGGTGACTGAGGTGGAGCAAAGACTGAGTGATGTTCAAGATGCCTCCAGCAAGATAGAGTCTATGTCTAAAGAAATCTCTCTTTTGACACAACAAACTGAGGATTTGGAAAATAGGAATAGATGTAATAATCTTAGAATTTATGGCATTCCTGAAATGGCGGAAGGGTCAGATATGATTGCTTTTCTTAAGATACATATTCCAAAAATAGTTGGTCTTAAGTAGGGCGTAAGCCTTAATCTGAAAAGGGCCCACCGCATTGGCCCTCAGTCATCTGGGTCTTCATCATCGGGTCGCCCCAGAGGAATTATTGTTCTTTTTCTGGAATATACTGAGTTACTAATGGTTTTGTCTGCAGCTAAACAAATGAAACAAATGTTATGGAATGGTCAGAAAGTATTTTTCTCTCTAGATGTGTCTCGTGCCACTGCAGCTTGTCGCAAGGAATGTCTGTCTTTCCGTCCTGCTCTGCGGTCCATGAACGCTCGATATGGCCTTGTGCACCTTTGTTTCTTTAAAGTGACCTACAAGGAGAGATCGTTTTCCTTTGACTGCCCGGAAGATCTACGGAAATGTATTCTTCAGCGTCAAGGAGATGCTATGGAGCTGGGAAAATCCAGAACTTTTTTCCTGTCTGCAAACAAGTTCTCTTGTTCCTTATTATATTTAATGTTATTGTCTGCTTTTACTTGTATTACTGTTTAGCTGCACAAATATATTAATACTAACAGGATTTTTCTCCTTACAGGTGTCACTTCTCTCCTTGGATTCTTCTCCCAGATGTGTTGATCCCATGTGTTCCCCAACCCTGACCTTTTGCATATAGTCTGTCGTCATTTGTTGGTAAGTATCTGCCTGATGTTTTTTATTTTCTCTATGATTTTTATTGTTACACTTGCTAGTTCCTCTCCAACCGCTTTCTTTCCCTAAGTGTATCCTTTGACGGTCTCTGTGGTTCTGTCTTCCACCTTTGGTCGACTTTTGTCTGCCGTCCATCTCTCTCTTTTGCGCGTTTCTTCACCCCTCCTTATTATTGTTGAACCACTCGGTGGATTTTTAAGTACATCAATGGCTGAAGTCGTTGGGCTTCTTGTCATCCTTTCCTTGTTTATTCATTATTCCTTGTATTTTCTTCTCTCTATTTTTCTCCCTTTTTCTATTCTCCTTTTCTATTTCCTTTTTGCAGATTTTTGCCTCCTACTTTCCTTTCTCTCCCTCTTCCATTTACCTCTGATGTTCTTTTCACTTTTTTTGATTCTGTACCCTGTACTTTTTCCTATTGCAGGTATCTCTTCATGGTGGTTCTTTTTTTCCCACTTATTGTATTCACACTGTTATCAATTTTAGAATGTCTACGGTTGTTTCTAATGCCTTTTCCTTTTTTCTATGACTGGTAATGTTCGTATTGTGTCCTGGAATGTGAAGGGTCTACGCAACCCTATAAAGAAACAAAGAGTTCTTACGCATTTATCCAGACTACAATGTAAGATTGCAATGCTACAAGAGACGCATCTTACTGAAAATGATATAGACTATCTCAAAAAGCATTGGGTGAGTCATGTTTATTGCTCCCCTGCGAAAGAAAAAAGAATGGTGTGGTGACTTTATTTCATAAGTCTCTTTCCCTAACTATTGAACAGGAGGAGAAGGATGCTGATGGTAGATGGCTTTTCCTTCACATTGTTATTAACGGCATTTCATTTTCCCTCCTTAATATTTATGGTCCCACTGGTTTACACGCACAGTTTTGGCAACACATGTCACATGTCCTACACTCCTGTTTAAACCCTAATCGTCTTGTTGATGGAGACTGTAACCAAATTATGGATCCTTTTATTGATAGGAAATCTGTTTCCAGACATGTTCGAACATAATGCAAAAAACTTTTGCAAGCTCTATCCATCTAGAGGTTTGGTTGATGCTTGGAAGATTTACAACCCGGAAAATTTGGAATTCACTTTTTATTCTCCCACACATAATTCCAAATCTAGAATTGACTACATTTTTGTGACCCCTCAACTCCTTACTAACTTAATTCATGCGGAAACTGGATCCATACTTATATCAGATCACGCACCGGTTCCTATTGATATAGATCTCCCATCCGAACCCTCTAAACCTCGTAGGTGACGTTTTATTAACTATCTTCTCAAGGATCCTATTTTTGTGGAACATTTCAAAAGTTTTATAGTGGACTACTTTCATACTAACACTACCCCCAACTTACCATTTCACAGTGTATGGGTTGCTTTCAAGGCAACTGCCAGAGGTTATATTATTGATTATGTTGCTGTTAAGAGGAAGAAACTTCTCAAGGAATCCTCATCCCTATTAATGGCTATTAAGCAACTCGAACATGCTTATTACACTTCTAACAATGATGATACTCTTAAGCAACTTGTTCAGGCTAAATTGAATTTCAACAGAAAGTCTACAGAGGAGGCATCTGATGTATTATTAAAGATCAACTCTGAATTTTATGGTGGGCGTAATAGAGCGGGTAAATTGCTAGCGAATTATTTGATGGTTAAATCCCAAAAACCCAAAATAGTCAACATCATTGATGATAAAGGTATTAACCATCTTAAAGATGAAGAAATTTTGCTTTGTTATACAGAGTTTTATTAAAATGTATACACTCCTGAGTCCTCTCCTTCAGAAACTGCTCTGGATGTGTTTTTTGACTCTCTTTCTCTCCGTTCTTCCCCCTCACCGGACTGCTCTTTTCTTGATCAAGACTTATCTTTATCTGAGATTAAGGCCACTTTGGCTCAACTACCTAAAGATAAAGCTCCTGGTCCGGATGGTTTTACAGCTGAATTTTATTCTTGCTTTTCGCAGATTCTTCTCCCACATCTCCTCTCCCTATATCAGTACTTCATTTCCCAGAATGAGGCTCGCGGCACTTTTCTGGAAGCAATGATCTATTTGATTCCAAAGAAGGACAAAGACCCCTCATCTTGTGCTAATTATCACCCTATTTCTCTTATAAATTTAGATTACCAAATTTTTGCTAAAGTGTTAGCTCTCCGCCTTAATCAGGTAATTCCCGACCTGATTGGTATTGAACAAACTGGGGGCATATTAGCAAGACCCACGTTAAAATTATCGCCGTTTTAGCGGCAGGAAACTGCCGCTAAAACGGCGGTAATGGGCTTGCTAATATGCGTTATGGAATTCCAATAGAAGCCCAGGTTAGATGTCCTGCACATCTAACCTGGGCTTCTATTGGAATTCTATAACGCATATTAGCAAGCCCATTATCGCCGTTTTAGCGGCAGTTTCCTGCCGCTAAAACGGCGATAATTTTAACTTGGGTCTTGCTAATATGCCCCTGGGTTTGTTAAGGGTAGAACTTTGGCTGACAACTCTAGAGCTTTTTTGAACATTATACACCTTGCATCCAAGAGTTCCTCCCTTTTAGCTGCTATTACCCTAGATGCTGAAAAAGCTTTTGATCGCCTTCACTGGTTTTTCATGATGCGGGCACTTAAATGGCATGGTTTTGGCCCTGTTATTCTTTCTCTTATAAGCTTGCTTTATTCTTCCCCAACTACTTCGGTTTTTGTTAATGGATTCCAATCCCCTTATTTTACCCTTCAGAGGGGCACACGTCAAGGTTGTCCTCTCTCTCCTTTACTCTTTAAACTATCTCTTGAACCCTTTCTTCATTCTTTTAGACACTCTCCCGATTTCTGGGTTTTCTTTACAAAAACACTGAAATCGAATTCACAGTTCATGCTGATGACATTTTGTTATATGTTTCGGATCCCTTAATTTCCATACCTGCTTTTACTGATCTTTTATCCTCTTATGCTACCTTATCGCGCTATAAATTAAATTTCACAAAATCTGAGGTACTTCCATTAAATAAATACTGCTTAAAAGATATGTTCGCAGATAAGGGTTTTAAATGAAACTCTTATCATATTACATGTCTGGAGATTAAATACTCTTCCTCAATTGCAAAGATGATTCAACTCAATTTGGATGATGTCCTACAAAGAGTGCTTCAGATGTCAGAGAAATGGTCTCCCTTATACCTATCTTGGTGGGGTAGTTTGGATACAATCAAGATGATGATGCTCCCTGTTATTAATTTTTATTTGTCTATGCTACCAGTTAAGATTACATTAAAATGTTTCAAATCCCTTAATAGTGCTCTAGGAAAGTTTTTATGGAATAACAGAAAAGCACGTATTTCTTTGTCTTCTTTATCTGCACCTAAGGATAGGGGTGGAGTCAATTTTCCGAACTTCCGTCAGTATCATTCTTCGTTTTTAATACAACAAATTTTACCTCATCTCTCTTCTTCTGCGGATACTCCTTTGACGGTCTGGCGTAGATTTGAAGATTCCTTGATTTGGCCTTTTTCTTTTTCATCATTGGCTAACTTTTCATGCCCTCCACGTTCCCTTTAAATCACCCACTACTTTACTTTCCATATCGGTTACCTACCCAGTCCTTACCAAATCTTTTTCACCACTGCAAGCATTCCTCGATTCCTCTATATGGCATAATAAATCTATTAAACTTTCAAGTCATACCATTTTCTGGAAGGATTGGGTAAGCAAGGGAATAGTTCAAGTTAAACATTTGCTTCGAGGTACGCACCCTCTTTCCTCTTGTGAAGTTCGGTCTAAATTCGACCTACCCGCTGCCTCGATTCTTAAATATGAATCCTTAAAAATGATCCTCACTCAACAGTTTTCTCTTCTTTCCCGATCTTGTTCTCCTCCACCGCTGTCCATCTCCTCCTCCCTTCAGGCCTCCCATATTTATAAATACCTTCATTACTCTCTTCCGAATCGCCGTAAGTGCAAGGTTGAGCTTTTATGGGAATCGGATCTCCAACATACTTTTTCTGTACACACTTGGAACTCCATCCGGTCTCGAATACATCATAGATCCTGCAATGCTAGCACCACTCAGACTCTATATTACTTTTATCATAGGCTGTTTTTAACCCCAGCGTCTATCTCTAAATACAACCCCCGGATCTTCACACGCTTGTTGGACCTGCTCAAACACTCCTGGCACTTATCTCCACTCTTTTTTTTATGTCCATGCATTACCTCTTTTTGGATATGGGTTTGTAAAACTATTTCTTCTATATGTGCTATCAATTTTCCATTTGAGATCAAATCTATATTTTTGGGAAGTTCTTCCCCGATTTGGTCTGGTGCTCGTAATTTGGGGTTGTTTGCTGATTTATTACTTGCTATCGGCTTTCAAATTATTACTTCTAACTAGAAGGACGCCACTAAAGTCACTTTTACAGGTTGGTGGAACCTTCTCTGCCATCATCATAGGTTGGATAGAGCTTCTGCCACTTCCACTCACCAGCTCCTTCAGAAAGAAACCTTTGGTCTCCGCTTACTAATTATTTATCCTATCGTCCAACACAGATCCTCTGTTTTTCAACCGCCATGAGTTTTCCTGTATATTTTTCTATATTGCTCATATTGAGGTTTTTTACTGTGTAAATTATTTAATTTCAATATGGATTGTTTTTGGTACAGTTGTTGATTTTTCTTGTCCTCCTTGCTTTTTCCTCTTTCTTCCTCTCCCCTACCTATAAAATATAAAATGCTGTTTCATTAAGGTACCTTTTCCCTTATGTTTTTTTTGCCTTCTGTGACCAGTAATGCTAGTATATTATGTGACATTGTTATTTTGGTTATATATTTTTTGTACTATTTTATATTGTTTTCTTAAGATCGTTCCTTAACCCCTTCGCTGCTAGGCCTTTCCCCCCCCCCTGGGCTAAGCCTTTTTTTGGCTATTTGGGGTAGTTCGCGCTTAGGCCCCTGTAACTTTTTGACCACATAAGGTATCCACGCCAAATTTGCGTCCTTTTCTTCCAACATCATGGGGATTCTAAAGGTATCCAGGGTTTTTTGATTCCCCTGGAGGGGTCCCAGAAATTAGCCAAAATACAGCTACATTTTGGTTTTTTGGGAAAAATGCGAAAAAAGGGCTACAGATGAAAGCGTCTGTTTTTTCCCCTGAAAATGGTATCAAAAAAGGGGTTGTGGGGCTGAAATCACCATCTTCAAAGCTTTCAGGGACAAGCAGACTTTTGTCCGAAAACCAAAATGTTTTACACAGTTTTGGCATTTTTCTGGGACATAGCCTATTTTTGCTATTTTTTGTGCATTCAACCTCCTTCCAGTTAATGGTAGCAATGGGTACGAAAGCAATAATGGATCCTGGAAAGCTATACATTTTTAAAAAGTAGACACAATTTTGAATTCAGCAAGGGGTAATTTGTGTAGATCCTTTAAGATTTCTTTATAGAAACTAGCAGTTAAATAAAGGAAAAATTGAAAATTAGTTGAAAAAACAGCCATTTGCGTCAACGTTTTCACCTGTAACTTCTTCTAATTATGACAGCCATTTGAAAGCAATATACCGTTATATTCGCTGGACCTTTCTGGTTGTGGGGATATCTAGGACTTGTAGGTTCACCAAGAACCCGACGAACCCAGAGCCAATAACTGAGCAGCGTCTTGCAATGGTTTTTATTATGTACCGGGTACATAGCAATTATTTTGGGAAAATGTATACATGGAAAAATCGGTATGAAAGACACATATGTATTTCTGAAATGGGAACAAAATGTAGAGTTTAGAAACAGTAGATATTTGCACATTTCCGAAATTGGGAGTACCCATACTAGCATGTGAATTATAGGTCATTTTTCAAAATGACTTCTTTTTACACATTGTCTTTCATTTGGAAGGCAGAAATGCATCGAAAGTCAATCGGTAATAACAGTTGCTCTACAATTCTGTGTTACCCTAAGTCTCCCGATAAAAATGGTACCTCACTTGTGTGGGTATGCCTTGTGCCCACGACAGGAAACGGCACAAAACGCAACGTGGACACACCACATTTTCACAATGAAAAATGACCCTTTTTTTGCAAAGTGCCTAGCTGTAGTTTTTGAACCCTAGCTCTGCCGGCACCTAGGGAAACTTAGCAAACCTATACATTTTTGAAAACTAGACACCCAGGGGAATCCAGGATGGGGTGACTTGACTGCGTCTCACCAGGTTCTGTTACCCAGAATCCCTTGCAAACCTAAACAATTGTCAAAAAAAACACATTTTCCGTACTTTTCTGTGGTGGAAAGTTCTGGAATCTGCGTGGATCCACAAAATGCCACCCACCCCGCGTTCCCCAAAGTCTTCCGGAAAAAATGGTACCTCACTTGTGTGGGTAGGCCTAGTGCCCGCGACAGGAAACAGCGCAAAACGCAATGTGGACACACCATATTTTCACAGTGAAAAATGACCCTTTTTTTAAAGTGCCTAGCTGTAGTTTTTGAACCCTAGCTCTGCCGGCACCTAGGGAAACCTAGCAAACCTATACATTTTTGAAAACTAGACACCCAGGGGAATCAAGGATGGGGTGACTTGACTGGCTCTCACCAGGTTCTGTTACCCAGAATCCCTTGCAAACCTAACAAATTGTCAAAACAACCACATTTTCCTCACTTTTCTGTGGTGGAAAGTTCTGGAATCTGCGTGGATCTACAAAATTCCACCCACCCCGCGTTCCCCAAAGTCTTCCAAAAACAACGGTACCTCACTTGTGTGGGTAGGCCTAGTGCCCGTGACAGGAAACAGCGCAAAAGGCAACGTGGACACAACACATTTTCACAGTGCAAAATGACCCTTTTTTTGCAAAGTGCCTAGCTGTAGTTTTTTAACCCTAGCTCTGCCGGCACCTAGGGAAATGTTGGACTTGGCCCTTTTTGCAGGGTCATCCCTGAACTTTTTGCCTTCCTCCCGTATTTTTCTCTGACCTGTTTTTGTTGGTTTTATGACTCTGGGCACTTTACCACTGCTGATCAGTGCTAAAGTGCATATGCTCTCCCTATTGTAAATTGACGTATGGATTAGTGACTCCATGATTGGATTATTTGATTTACTTGTCAGACCCTAGTATAGTGCACCAGTTGTGCCCAGGGCCTGTAAATCAAATGCTGCTGGTGGGCTTGCAGCACTGGTTGTGCCACCCACAGGAGCAGCTTGTAAAGTGTGTCTCAGGCCTGCCATTGCAGAGCCTGTGTGCAGTCTGTGCCTGCCATGTCGACTTGGCAAGTGCACCCACTTGCCAGTCCCTAAACCTTCCCTTATCTTCATATCAGACGCCCCTAAGGTAGGCCCAAGGGCAGGGTGCATTGTAAGTATAAGGTAGGACATGCCCTGGTGTGCGTGGCATGTCCTAATAGTGAATTACAGCCATTTTCGTTTTTCACTATTGCAAGGCTACCTGTTCCCCATAGGCCAGAATGGGCAGTTTGATTATAACATCTTATAATCCTAACTGACCCAGGGAACATGGTAGAAAAACGAATTTAGTATGCCTCAACTCAGAATGATAAAATATATCTTTTAGTAAAGTTGGTTTTAACATTCTGTGTTTGAAAATACCACTTTTAGAAAGTAGGTATTTTCTTGCCTAACTGTCCAAGCCTGCCTCTGCTAGGTTGTGTATTGTGTGTCTGGCTTTGTGAGTGAGAGGGTATGGGGGATTCCAGGAGGCAGGGTGAGTCAGCACAGGGCTGAATAGAGAGATCTGCATGTAGATGGGTGGGAGGAGTTGCACCTGGGACCTGAATAGGGCTGTGCCTTCCCTCCACAATGCTGGCTCCACCTCCTGTGGTGCGTCTGATGTCCCTGGCCTACACTGTGAAAGGAAAGAAGGAGTCCTGTAAACAAAGTGCTCCAGGACTGCACAGAACTGGTTTTGACTAGGCAAAGGCCCCTCTGCCCTCAGAGGACAAAGGATTTTGCAGTATAAATATTGGGGCCCTGACCCCAGAATTTTAGATCACTTCTGGAACAACAAGACGAACCTCTGCCAAGGAGAAGAACCAAAGGAAGCTGTAGGAGTTGGACTGCCCCCCTGCCAGTGTGATGTGTTGCTGGGTTGGCCTACAGTGGTGTCTTCAGTGCCAAGGAGAGGAGAAGGAACTTTTAAAGAACTTTCATCATCTTGCAGAATATTACTCCAAGGGCTTGAACTAGAGCTTGCCTCCTGCTGAAGTCTCAGGGCTACAAGACTTCACCACCAGCTCCCTCCTGAATTCCCTTGCTGGGGATTCTGTCTGCAGAAGCCTGCGTGTCGCTGGGAGCTGGAAGCGCGACGCAACGAGAAGAAGCGTGTCGCTGACGAAGCTGCTGCCGTCGAATCGCAGGAGAAGCGCGTCGCCGCCGCATCACCAGAGAAGCGTGCCTTCGTCGCAGCTGACTGCCATCGCATCACTGGAGAAGCGTGTCGCCATCGCAACTGCCTGCCGTCGCATCAACAGGGAAGCGTGTCGCCACCGCAAGGGTCGCCGTCGCATCCCCCGAGAAGCATGTCGCCGTCGCAGCTGTCTGCCTTTGCATCACCGGAGAAGCGTGTCGCAGGGCCTGTCGCGGCTCCAAAGATACAGATCGCCGCACGGCCGTCGGCCGTCGGCCGTGCACGCATCATCTTCACATCGTCGCATCGCATCAAGGGCGCACTTTCATCGCATCGCACCGGATCGTCGCACCGCATCGAGGCGCTTGCTCGCCGCATCGTCCTCCCTGCGGACCCTTTGTTTGTTTTGCGTTACGCATCCCAGGTACTTTTGAGAGAAACGTGTCGCATTTACCATCAACTTGAACTAAGTTACTTCTACCATCTTTAAGTCTATTTTTAGTACAGTATTGTGGATTTTTGTCGTTTGTGGTCTTGTGGTAAATCTATATAAAGAATACTTATTTTTATAAAAACCTGTGTAGTGTCCATCTGTAGTGTTTTCACTGTATTACTGTATGTGTTCACAAATGCTTAACACACTGCCTCTGAGATAAGCCTGTCTGCTCGTGCCAAGCTACCAAGGGGGTGAGCAGGGGTTATTTTAGTAGTGTATCCCCCTTACCCTGACTAGAAGCAAGGGTCCCTATTTGGTCAAAGGTGTATACCATTGCCAACTAGAGACCCCCAGTTCTAACATTGGTGGTCAGCGGTGGGGATTTGGACCTGCATTTGTGACTCATATACAGTAATTGGTGTACACTACTAGTGAGTGCAGACCAAACGCAACCACATACTTTTGTTGGTAGAATTTTTTTTCCGTGGACTGTTATTTTTCCTGAGAACTGCCAATTCTTACTGCCATGAGTAGACCAGCATCTGTTGCATCTATGGATCTAGATTTTGAGGAAGAGAGGTTGGAAACCTACACTTTGAAACAGCTCAAGCATCTCTGCAAGAAATTGAACGTTGCTACACCAGGCATTTCCAAAAGGATGACTACCAAAAGGCGCTGAGGGCCTGGGTAGAAGCAAGAAATGCCCCTGAGTTGGTGGTGGAGCCAGTTGGGGATGCAGATGTGCAACTGGATAGGCCGGAGTTTCCAGCCAGGGGAGGGGTACCGTCCCCACCTGGCAGTAGCATCTCTTCCAAAGACCTGTCCCCCAGAGAGTTGGAATACAGGGATCGAAATATGGCGCACGAGCTGGAGATGGCTAAGCTTAAGATGGAGGGTCAGAGGGAAATAGAGAATAACAAGTTGTCCTTGGAGAGAGAGAGAATGAGATTGGAACATGAGTTGAGAATGAGAGAGCTTGATTTGGAGCTCGAGAGGCTTGAGGCCATGAGGGTCTCAGCCCAGCAACAAGAAAATTGTGTAGCTCAGGAAGTGAGCTTTGCTGAGTTGGAGGTGGAATCCAGCTCAGATGGTGGCAGCAATATTGAGTTATCTAGTGCTGAGGGGGTAGTGCACACACCCAGAGATGTGGCGCCTGACTTGGAGGGGGTTAACATACACCAGGAGGTTCAAGGATCTGAGGTAGCTCCAGTGGTGCGCAGTGTCCCGGAAGTAGATTGGGGCACTGGCGCAGGGGTTCATGGTCCTAGTGTTGGGAGGGACACTCCACTGACTCTAGCTGAGAGGAGCAGGGAGGGAGGTTCCCCCATGGTTGAAGTCCTGGTGTGTGAATGTGGAGACCGCCCAGAAGAGTGTGGGTTGAGTGACAGATACTGTCTTGCCAATCTCAGGAGAGTGGTGTGGAGTACATGTACGAGGCACTGGATGGTGAGGTGGAGGATAGTTTGGTTAACCCTTGTAGGGGGCTGTGTGATCCAATTGTGGGAGAGCATATTGTAAGTCCCTCTTTTCCAGAGCTATGCCAACACCTGTTGGAGAGTGAGTTCTCTGACCCCAGGGAGCTCACCAGGGAGGCAGACCTTTTGTTGGATTCCAGAGGGTCTAAAGAGGCATTGGGGAATGACCCTAAGGGGAGTGGCTCAGGTATCTTCCAACCCAGAGTGGTGGAAATGGTTCAGAGTAGCCCAGCTAGGTCCCGGTGTAGTGGGAGGGGTGTAGGGGCTCACGTCCTGTCTCAGAGGAGACAGAGTGAGTGTGGGGCTGCGTGTCCCCAGGTGACCGAAACCCAGTCTCAGGGCCTGGATGGTTCTTTAAGGGAACACCAGGTGGGGAGCCTAGTCTGTGCTGATGGGCCGCCCGTTGAGGGGGATCCCCTAGTGTCTGGTGAACTGGGAGTGTCTGTAAGCAGGCCTCCATCAGTTCTGGTGTCTGGCAGTGCCACTCCTAAGGGGAGGGTGCAGAAGTCCAGAGTAAGGGGTGAGAGGGGGAAAGAGTCCCCAGTGGAAGAACCAGTGGGTCAGGGGCCAGCCAGAAGGGCTGAGTCACCAATTAATGACCATGGTGACACCGCTTCTGTCCTGGGGGATCTTCACGCGCTGTCAGATGGACAGGGGTCGGGAGATCTGCGCCAGGCAGACTGTCACACGACACATGAGTTGTGTGTCACCCTCGGGGGGCATAAGTGCTCCCAATGAAGTCCTGGTGCGCCGGGCAAGTGTTCAACTGCAGAGGTTGGTCCCTGGGTTGGGAAGCCAGGTTCAGGTGTTGTCTGACCTGGAGGGTGGGACAACTGTAAACAGTGTCCTGACCGGTTTGTCTTCTGGGGGTACCGCTCCTGATGGGAGGGTGCAGTACTCTGGAAGGGGGTGCAGAGGGAGGGAGCCCTCACCTCTGACCCCGGTTCAACTGGAGGGTTGAGACCCTAGGTTGGAGGGCCAGGTTCGGGGTGTCCCCCCTGACCTGGATGCCCAGTTGCAGGATAGAACCCCTGAACTGGTGGGCGAACTGTGCAGGACACCTGCCACAGGTGCCCTGGCAATTCTGGAAGGGGTACCACTCCAGGTGAGAGGGTACAGAGCCCCAACGAGGGAGGAGGAGGACCGGGTGTGGGAAAGCCCACCCCAGTCTCCAGTCCAGCTGCCGGGTACAGGCCCGGGGCTGGTAGGTCAGTGTCAGGATGTCATACCTGACCTGACAGGAGGAAGAGTGGACAAAGGGTGCCAAGCACCTGGGGCTACAGCCCCCCACTCTCTGATGCCACAGAGGTTTGAGAGCCCTGAGAGGCATAAGGCCTGGGTCTCATCACTGACTACGGTCAGTGGCCACTGTGGCTTGCTGTCTGTCTGTTGGGACACACCTGTGAGCAAGATAAGGTTAGGTGCTGCACAGATGGTGTCCACAGGTGAGGAGAAGGGTTCCCCAGGGGTTAGCTTGGTGGGCCCTGAGAGTATGGACAGAGGGACCCAAATAGGCTCAGATTGGCGTAGAACTGGAGTATGCCCCTGCTGTTGCGGGCCAGGGTCCATGTTCTATCGCCCAAAGCAGAGAAGCCCATCAGGGTAGTGATTGGTCTCCCTGCGTTTTGGCTGGAAGGGGTTGTGTTGGACTTGGCCCTTTTTGCAGGGTCATCCCTGAACTTTTGCCTTCCTCCCGTATTTTTCTCTGACCTGTTTTTGTTGGTTTTATGACTCTGGGCACTTTACCACTGCTGATCAGTGCTAAAGTGCATATGCTCTCCCTATTGTAAATTGACGTATGGATTAGTGACTCCATGATTGGATTATTTGATTTACTTGTCAGACCCTAGTATAGTGCACCAGGTGTGCCCAGGGCCTGTAAATCAAATGCTGCTGGTGGGCTTGCAGAACTGGTTGTGCCACCCGTAGGAGCAGCTTGTAAAGTGTGCCTCAGGCCTGCCATTGCAGAGCCTGTGTGCAGTCTGTGCCTGCCATGTCGACTTGGCAAGTGCACCCACTTGCCAGTCCCTAAACCTTCCCTTATCTTCATATCAGACACCCCTAAGGTAGGCCCAAGGGCAGGGTGCATTGTAGAGTATAAGGTAGGACATGCCCTGGTGTGCGTGGCATGTCCTAATAGTGAATTACAGCCATTTTCGTTTTCACTATTGCAAGGCTACCTGTTCCCCATAGGCCAGAATGGGCAGTTTGATTATAACATCTTATAATCCTAACTGACCCAGGGAACATGGTAGAAAAACGAATTTAGTATGCCTGAACTCAGAATGATAAAATACATATTTTAGTAAAGTTGGTTTTAACATTCTGTGTTTGAAAATACCACTTTTAGAAAGTAGGTATTTTCTTGCCTAACTGTCCAAGCCTGCCTCTGCTAGGTTGTGTATTGTGTGTCTGGCTTTGTGAGTGACAGGGTCTGGGGGATTCCAGGAGGCAGGGTGAGTCAGCACAGGGCTGAATAGAGAGATCTGCATGTAGATGGGTGGGAGGAGTTGCACCTGGGACCTGAATAGGGCTGTGCCTTCCCTCCACAATGCTGGCTCCACCTCCTGTGGTGCGTCTGATGTCCCTGGCCTACACTGTGAAAGGAAAGAAGGAGTCCTGTAAACAAAGTGCTCCAGGACTGCACAGAACTGGTTTTGACTAGGCAAAGGCCCCTCTGCCCTCAGAGGACAAAGGATTTTGCAGTATAAATATTGGGGCCCTGACCCCAGAATTTTAGATCACTTCTGGAACAACAAGACGAACCTCTGCCAAGGAGAAGAACCAAAGGAAGCTGTAGGAGTTGGACTGCCCCCCTGCCAGTGTGCTGTATTGCTGGGTTGGCCTACAGTGGTGTCTTCAGTGCCAAGGAGAGGAGAAGGAACTTTTAAAGAACTTTCATCATCTTGCAGAATATTACTCCAAGGGCTTGAACTAGAGCTTGCCTCCTGCTGAAGTCTCAGGGCTACAAGACTTCACCACCAGCTCCCTCCTGAATTCCCTTGCTGGGGATTCTGTCTGCAGAAGCCTGCGTGTCGCTGGGAGCTGGAAGCGTGAAGCAACGAGAAGAAGCGTGTCGCTGACGAAGCTGCTGCCATCGAATCGCAGGAGAAGCGTGTCGCCGCCGCAGAGGCCGCCGCCGCATCACCAGAGAAGCGTGCCCTCGTCGCAGCTGAGTGCCATCGCATTACCGGAGAAGCGTGTTGCCGTTGCAACTGCCTGCTGTCGCATCAACAGGGAAGCGTGTTGCCATCGCAAGGGTTGCCGTCGCATCCCCCGAGAAGCGTGTCGCCGTCGCAGCTGTCTGTCGTTGCATCACCGGAGAAGCGTGTCGCAGGGCCTGTCGAGGCTCCAAAGATACAGAGTCGCCGCACGGCCGTCGGGCGTGCACGCATCGTCTTCACATCGTCACATCGCATCAAGTGCGCACTTTCATCGCATCGCACCGGATCGTCGCACCGCATCGAGGCGCTTGCTCGCCGCATCGTCCTCCCTGCGGACCCTTTGTTTGTTTTGCGTTACGCATCCCAGGTACTTTTGAGAGAAACGTGTCGCATTTACCATCAACTTGAACTAAGTTACTTCTACCATCTTTAAGTCTATTTTTAGTACAGTATTGTGGATTTTTGTCGTTTGTGGTCTTGTGGTAAATCTATATAAAGAATACTTATTTTTATAAAACCTGTGTAGTGTCCATCTGTAGTGTTTTCACTGTATTACTGTATGTGTTCACAAATGTTTAACACACTGCCTCTGAGATAAGCCTGTCTGCTCCTGCCAAGCTACCAAGGGGGTGAGCAGGGTTTATTTTAGTAGTGTATCCCCCTTACCCTGACTAGAAGCAAGGGTCCCTATTTGGTCAAAGGTGTATACCATTGCCAACTAGAGACCCCCAGTTCTAACAGGAAACATAGCAAACCTATACATTTTTGAAAACTAGACACCCAGAGGAATCCAGGATGGGGTGACTTGACTGGCTCTCACCAGGTTCTGTTACCCAGAATCCCTTGCAAACCTAAAAAATTGTCCAAAAAACACATTTTCCTCACTTTTCTGTGGTGGAAAGTTCCGGAATCTGCGTGGATCCACAAAATTCCACCCACCCCGCGTTCCCCAAAGTCTTCCCAATAAAATGGTACCTCACTTGTGTGGGTAGCCTAGTGCCCGTGACAGGAAACAGCGCAAAACGCAACGTGGACACACCACATTTTCACAATGAAAAATGACCCTTTTTTTGCAAAGTGCCTAGCTGTAGTTTTTGAACTCCTAGATCTGCCGGCACCTAGGGAAACCTACCAAACCCACACATTTCTGAAAAGTAGTCACCGGGGATTCCAGAGAGGTATGGCTTGCTTGGATCCCCCAACGTTTCACTCCAGAATTCACTGCAAACCTGAAATTATGCTGTAAAATCACTTTTTCACACATTTTTGTGTGGAAAAGTTGTGGCATCATCGGGCTGACACAAATTTCCTACCACCCAGCGTTCCCCAGGTCACCCGATAAGAATGGTGCCTCACTCGGGTGGGATGCCCAGTACTCGTGACAGGCAAGGCCCAAACGTGATTGAGCGACATCAAAATTGCCTATCACAAAATGACCTGCTTTTGCAAGGGGTCCCATGACTTTTGGCCCGGGGCTCGGGCAGCCACCTAGGGAAACCTACCAAACCCACACATTTCTGAAAACTAGACACCTGGGGGATTCCAGAGAGGTATGGCTTGCGTGGATCCCCCAACGCTTACCCAGAATCCACTGCAAACCTGAAATTATGCTGTAAAAATCACTTTTTTCACACATTTTTGTGTGGAAAAGTTGTGGCATCACCGGGCTGACACAAATTTCCTACCACCCAGCGCTCCCCCAGGTCTCCCGATACAAATGGTGCCTCTCTCGGGTGGGGAGGCCAAGTACCCGACGACAGGCAAGGGCCCAAAACGCATTGAGGCTTGACATCAAATTGCACTATCACAAAACGACCTGGTTTTGCAAGGGAGTCCCATGACTTTTGGCCCGGAGCTCGGCGGCCACCTAGGAAACCTATCAAACCCACACATTTCTGAAAACTAGACACCCGGAGTTCCAGGAGGTATGGCTTGCATGGATCCTCAACGTTTTCTCCAGAATCCCTGCAAACCTGAAATTTTGCTGAAAAAATCACTTTTTCACAAATTTTGTGTGGGAAAGTTGTGCATCACCGGGCTGACACAAATTTCTCTACCACCCAGCGTCACCAGATCAATGGTGCCTCACTCGGGTGGGATGCCTGCAGTACCCGTGACAGGCAAGGGCCCAAAACGTATTGAGGCGACATCGAAATTGCCTATCACAAAATCGATCTGCTTTTGCAAGGGTCCCATGACTTTGGTCGGCCTCGGCGGCCACCTACGGAAACCTATCAAACCCACACATTTCTGAAAACTAGACACCGGGATTCCAGGGAGGTATGGCTTGCATGGATCCCCAACGTTTCTTACCCAGAATCCCCTGCAAACCTGAAATTTGCTGAAAAAATCACTTTTTCCACAAATTTTGTGTGGGAGAGTTGTGGCATCACCGGGCTGACACAAATTTCCTACCACCCAGAGTTCCCCCAGGTCTCCCAATAAAAATGGTGCCTCACTCGGGTGGGAGGCCCAGTACCGCGACAGGCAAGGGCCCAAAACATTTTGTGATAGGCAATTTTGAAGTTGCCTCAATACGTTTTGGGCCCTTGCCTGTCGCGGGTACTTGGGCCTCCCACCCGAGTGAGGCACCATTTTTATCGGGAGACCTGGGGGAACGCTGGGTGGTAGGAAACTTGTGTCAGCCCAGTGATGCCACAACTTTCCCACACAAAAATGTGTGAAAAAAGTGATTTTTTCAGCAAAAGTTCAGGTTTGCAGGGGATTCTGGGTACAAAACTTTGGGGGATCCACACAAGCCATACCTCCCTGAATCCCCGGGTGTCTACTTTTCAGAAATGTGTGGGTTTGGTAGATTTCCCTAGGTGGCCGCCGAGCCCCGGGCCAAAAAGTCATGGGACCCCCCTTGCAAAATCAGGTCGTTTTGTGATAGGCAATTTTGAGGTCTTCTCAATAAGTTTTGGGCCCTTGCCTGTCACGGGTACTTGGGCCTCCCACCCGAGTGAGGCACCATTTTTATCGGGAGACCTGGGGGAACGCTGGGTGGTAGGAAATTTGTATCAGCCCGGTGATGCCACAACTTTCCCACACAAAAATGAGTGAAAAAAGTGATTTTTTCAGCAAAATTTCAGGTTTGCAGGGGATTCTGGGTAAGAAAATGTTGGGGGATCCACGCAAGCCATACCTCCCTGGAATCCCCCGGGTGTCTACTTTTCAGAAATGTGTGGGTTTGGTAGGTTTCCCTAGGTGGCTGCCGAGCCCCGGGCCGAAAAATCATGGGACCCCCCTTGCAAAAGCAGGTCGTTTTGTGATAGGCAATTTTGATGTCGCCTCAATAAGTTTTGGGCCCTTGCATGTCGCGGGTACTTGGGACTCCAACCCGAGTGAGGCACCATTTTTATTGGGAGACCTGGGGGAACGCTGGGTGGTAGGAAATTTGTGTCAGCCCAGTGATGCCACACCTTTCCCATACAAAAATGTGTGAAAAAGTGATTTTTTCAGCTAAATTTCAGAGTTTGCAGGGATTCTGGGTAAGAAAACGTTGGGGGATCCATGCAAGCCATACTCCTGGAACTCCCGGGTGTCTACTTTTCAGAAATGTGTGGGTTTGGTAGGATTCCCTAGGTGGCCACCAAGCCCCGGGCCAAAAAGTCATGGGACCCCCCTTGCAAAAGCAGGTCGTTTTGTGATAGACAATTTTGATGTCGCCTCAATACGTTTTGGGCCCTTGCCTGTCGCGGGTACTTGGGCCTCCCACCCGAGTGAGGCACCATTTTTATCAGGAGACCTGGGGGAACGCTGGGTGGCAGGAAATGTGTGTCAGCCCGGTGATGCCACACCTTTCCCACACAAAAATGTGTGAAAAAAGTGATTTTTTCAGCTACATTTCAGGTTTGCGGGGGATTCTGGGTAAGAAAACGTTGGGGGATCCACGCAAGCCATACCTCCCTGGAATCCCCCGGGTGTCTACTTTTCAAAAATGTGTGGCTTTGGTAGGTTTCCCTAGATGGCCGCCAACCCCGGGGACAAAATCTCATGGGACCCCACTTGAAAACCAGGTTAGTTTGTGATAGGTAATTTTGATGTCGCTTCACAACGTTTTGGGCCCTTGCCTGTTGCAGGTCCGTGACCCACCCACGCGAGTGAGGTACAATTTCTATTGGGATACTTGGAAAAAGGCGGAGGGGTAGGAAATTTGTTGTTTCTGTCTGCAGCGTGAAAATTTTGGCACAATAATGCAAGAAAAATGTGACAGACACAATTTGAGGTTTGCAGGACATTGTGGGTAAGATAACTTGTTGGGATCCACAAGAGAGACAGCAGCATGTACTCCCATGGGTGTTTAGTTTACGACAATATCTACAGTTGGTAGGTTATTCTTAGATAGAATGTACACCTTGGCAGAGAGACAAAAAAGACAAAGATTACTGCACAGCCATCTATTCCTCAAGCACACACACATACTGGTTGGATTTGGCACGAGGGCGAGTGATGGTTCAGTATATAAAATGTTATTAACAAGAGATTTCACAAAAATGAAATGCACTGTCAATAATTGAAAGGACAAAAAACTGAACCAGTGACTCGCAGCTCGTGAGCTGTAAAGCCACGTCAAGGCCCCAACCGCTTTACAGGCCATTCACACACCTGTCATACGTGATACACACAAGACCATTCACACCACCAGGCACGAAACCAACACATTACAACATTCATAAAAAGGGACAAGGTACACCCGGCTTGAGAAAGACAGAAAAGACAAATATTTCTGCACAACCACCTATTCCTCAAGCACACAGACATACTGGTTGGATTTGGCACGAGGGTGAGTGATGGTTCAGTATATACAGTTGTATTAACCAGAGATTTCACAAAAATGAAATGCACTGTTAATAATTGAAAGGACGAGAAACTGAACCATTGACTCACAGCTCGTGAGCTGTAAAGCCACGACAAGGCACCAACCTCTTTACAGGCCATTCATACACCTTTCATACGTGTGACACATACAAAACCATTCACACCGCCAGCCGCGGGCCCAGCACATTACAACACTCACACCAGCAGACAGCGCCATTCAAGGGCCCATCACTTTCACACACCCACATTCCTGACAGAGCAACCACACCAGCTCACGGATTGCATGGAGTGGCGTTTGGCTAGCAGTGTGTGTAGTGACCAGCAGCAAGTCACTCCACCCACACCGCCAGCCAAGCGCCAGTCCACGCACACCGCCAGCCAAGCGCCAGTCCACTCACACCGCCAGCCAAGTGCCAGTCCACTCACACCGCCAGCCAAGCGCCAGTCCACTCACACCACCAGCCAAGCGCAAGTCCACCCACACCCCCAGCCAATCGCCAGTCCACGCACACCGCCAGCCAAGCGCCAGTCCATGCACACCGCCAGCCAAGAACCAGTCCACGCACACCGCCAGCCAAGTGCCAGTCCACGCACACCGCCAGCCAAGCGCCAGTCCACTCACACCACCAGCCAAGCGCAAGTCTACCCACACCCCCGGCCAATCGCCAGTACACGCACACCGCCAGCCAAGTGCCTGTCCACGCACACCGCCAGCCAAGCGCCAGTCCACTCACACCACCAGCCAAGTGCCAGTCCACTCACACCACCAGCAAAGCGCAAGTCCACCCACACCCCCAGCCAATCACCAGTCCACGCACACCGCCAGCCAAGCGCCAGTCCACGCACACCGCCAGCCAAGCGCCAGTCCACGCACACCGCCAGCCAAGCGCCAGTCTACGCACACCGCCAGCCAAGTGCCAGTCCACGCACACCGCCAGCCAAGTGCCAGTCCACTCACACCACCAGCCAAGCGCAAGTCCACCCACACCCCCAGCCAATCACCAGTCCACGCACACCACCAGCCAAGTGCCAGTCCACTCACACCGCCAGCCAAGCGCCAGTCCACTCACACCGCCAGCCAAGCGCCAGTCCACTCACACCACCAGCCAAGCGCAAGTCCACCCACACCCCCAGCCAATCGACAGTCCACGCACACCGCCAGCCAAGCGCCAGTCCACGCACACGGCCAGCCAAGCGCCAGTCCACGCACACCGCCAGCCAAGCGCCAGTCCACGCACACCGCCAGCCAAGTGCCAGTCCACGCACACCGCCAGCCAAGCACCAGTCCAAACACACTGCCAGCCAAGCGCCAGTCCACGCACACCACCAGCCAAGTGCCAGCCTACACACACCGCCATCACATTTAGGATTTTTTTATACAAAAAAGAAAACACAAACAAATTGCAAATAGAAACAAATCTACTAACACAAAATCTGAAACTAAATACATTGCACAAATGCCAACCTTGAAACTGAACAAAAAATATAAAACAATAGAGACCAGGCAGTTCACTTTAGCACTCATGGATGCTCCCAAAAATTCTTTTGTGTGTGGTACATTCTAAAACAAGCAGGCACACACAGCCCAGGGTTAGAAGGACACTCGGGGCAGGACATACGAGTCTCCTTCCGCGTACCTCTTCGCCAACAGACTCTACATCTCCTACTGGGAAAGTCTTTTGAGGGTGTGGGAGGAATGTGATCAGGAAAGTGGCGATCTTTCAATCTAGCCACATCCTCCACCACTCCAACTCTAGGAACACTTGCCTGTTCCACTAAAACAAGGCTGCCTATTACAGACTCCTGAAACTTAGCAAAAGTCATCTTTGACTCAGGACAAGAATCCTTGAATACAACAAAACCATTAAAGGTTGCCAAGTGGAAAAGATGGATAGCCAACTTCTTATACCAAATGTAAGCCTTACGAAGAGCAGCATAAGGTTCCAACCTCTGATCTACTCTGTCAACACCACCCATGTGCCTATTATAGTCTAAAATGCACACAGGTTTGCGCGCTTCAGCAACCTGACCCCAAACAGTCACAGGTGAAGTGCTTTCATCATGGATGGTAGTCAGCATGTAGACATCTCTCCTGTCTGAAAACTTCACAGCTAGAAGTTCCTCGCAACGCAACGCACTGCACTGTCCCCGCACAAGCTTTTGACAAACTAGTTCTTTAGGGAAACCTTTACGGTTAGAGCGGATTGTGCCACAAGCAACAGTGTCCACTTTGGCCAATTCCCTGAACAACCGCACACCAGTGTAGAAGTTATCTACATATAAATGGTGACCTTTGTTAAAAAGTCCTCTACCAAGTTCCCACACAATTTTCTCAGTCACTCCAAAAGTGGACGGACAACCAGGGGGTTAATCCTGGATTCCTTACCGGTGTACACCCTGAAATTAGAGACATATCCAGTCCTACTGTCACACAGCATATACATCTTAATTCCATAGCGTGCCCTCTTACTAGGAATGTATTGCCTAAAAACCAAGCGTCCCTTGAACAGGACCAAAGACTCATCAATAGCTATTTCTTTGCCTGGAGCATAAATCTCAGAAAATCGATCAACAAAGTGATCAATGACAGGCCGAATCTTAAAAAGACGGTCACACTCAGGGTGATCTCGTGGCAACGCTAAACCATTATCGACAAAATGCAGCATCCGAAGCAGAAGCAAATACCTATCACGACTCATGACTGCCGGAAATATAGCCGTTGCCATCAAGGGACTAGTAGACCAATATGAAGACATTGATGGCTTCCTTAGCAAGCCCATCAAAAAAGTTAAACCCAAGAACTTCTTCATCTCTTCCAGATTTGTGGGAGTCCACCGGGTAGCTCTAGAGTGGGGCTTAAGGCTGGCACTGTTGTCCCTCAAAAACTGTTCGGCATACAAATTAGTCTGCTCAACAATCTCTGCCAAAAACACATCGTCCATAAACAACTGAAAAAAATGTATCGGCAAAAATGTTCTGTGTTCACTCTACACCCTGGAACACCACGAAAGTCTGGCAATGCCAGCTGCACCATGCTTGGGGCAACCCAGATGTAATCACTTTCAACTGGAAGCCTTGCAGCCCCAGGCTGCAACCCAGATGCCTCTTGCCGCACTATACCAACGGGAAGTCTTGCAGCCCCAGGCTGCAGCCCAGATGCCTCTTGGCGCACTATCGGCACATCAATGTCCTCCTCTAACACAGGCACTTCATCCGCACTAAGAGTAGCTTCATCCGCACTGAGAGTAGCTTCATCATCCGATGATTCCATGTGGAGAGAAAACTCACTGCCTGAATCTTCCCTCCCTCCTCTGCTTCAGATGCAGAGTCAGTCTCTGAACCATGGTCAGAGGAAGACTCAAAGAGCATACCAACAACCTGCTGAGCAGTAATCCTGCGGCTAGCCATTATCCTTACTAAGAAAGGAGACTGCACAAACAACTCAACAACAACCAACACTGTGCAAAATAAGTAAGTAAAAAAAATGTGTGCCTTTATCACAAAGATCTATATACTCAAACTATACAATTCACTTGCAAGAGACAGCTACACTCACCAGCACCTACTCTGCAGAGAGACAGCAAAAACCAACGATATCCCACTAGAAAGAAAAAAACAAAACCAATTACTCACAAGACAACAAAATACACATCGAGCACAAATGCAAAAAGTTTTTGACACTCAAAAAACAGAAGCCAAACATACTGCTATTATTACACCATTTGCAAAAAACACATTCATGCAGAGAAAAAAACGCATTTACATTGTACAAAAAAAAGTCTCTTACCAAACACAAGCAACTACACAAACAGCAGAACCAAAAGTAACGAAACCGCAACCTGGAACAGTCTAAAGAGCAAAAGCCTTGAACTAGAACAAAAAGGAGAAATAAAGCATTACAATTGCAATTCACAAGAAATAAAACAATTAACATTATAACACGCTATGTCACTACCCAAATGGGGGCAGAAAGGCCAAATAAACAGGCAAATCTGCCCCCAGGGGGGCAGAATACACATAAAAATATATGTCCCCTGGAAGCGACCCTTGCCCAAGGGGTCGCTTCCAATTTATTTATTTTTAAATCCCTGGCTCTAGTGGGCTTTTCTGCCCCCCCTGGGGCCAGAAACACCAAAAAAAATTGGGCGATCTGTCCCCAGAGGGGGCAGAAAAGTCTTAAAAATAATTATCCTCCATAGGAAGCGGCCCTTGCCCAAGGGGTCGCTTCTATTTCAAAATTAAAAACACCCTGGTGTCTAGTGGGGTTTTCTGCCTGGGGGCAGAAAGGCCAAATAAAAACCGATCTGCCCCCAGGGGGCAGAATATACTTTTAAATAATTAAGGCTCCTGGAAGCGACCCTTGCCCAAGGGTCGCTTCCAATTTAATTACAAAAATTCCCTGGCTCTAGTGGGCTTTTCTGCCCCCCTGGGGCCAGAAACGCCAGAAATCCAGCCAATCTGTCCCCAGGGGGGGCAGAAACGTCTTAAAAATAATTGTGCCCCTTAAGGAAGCGACCCTTGCCCAATGGGTTCGCTTCCATTTAATTTTTAAACACATCCCTGGTGTCTAGTGGGTTTTTCTGACCCCTGGGGACAGAAAGGCCAAAAACAGGGCTGATCTGCCCCCAGGGGGCAGAAAACACACACAAAAATTGTAGGCCCCCTGGAAGCGACCCTTGCCCAAGGAGTCGCTTCCATTGTAATTTTTTAATAATCCCTGGCTCTAGTGGGCTTTTCTGCCCCCCCTGGGGCCAGAAACGCCAACAAATTCGGCGATCTGTCCCCAGGGGGGGCAGAAAAGTCTTAAAATTAATATGCCCCTAAGGAAGCGACCCTTGCCCAAGGGGTCGCTTCCTTTACATAAAAGACATCCCTGGTGTCTAGTGGGGCATTCCTGCTGCACGATCGCGACGCTGTGCGCGATCGTGCAGCAGGAATGCCCTGCATTGAGCCATCAGGGAGAGGAAACACTGTTTCCTCTCCCCGATGGCTCAAGGCATCGTGGAAATGCCCCCCGGCCCCACCGGACAAACCAACACTCACCCTCCTCCTTGGGACGCCTGGAAGCAAATGGCTTCCGGGCGTCCCAGCGCTCCTGATGACGTCGGCGCGCGCTGTGCGCGCTGACGTCACAGGATCGCCGAGGGTGGTCGGGGTGGCAGCGGAAACTCTTCCGCTGCCATCCCCTTTGTGGCAACATGTTGGGCTGCGCCAGCGCTTCCCCATGGGTAGGTGCCATGACGGAGCGGTTCCGTCATGAGCACAGCCCAAACGATGCTCATGACGGAACCGCTCCGTCATGAGCATCGAAGGGGTTAAAGATGTACCTTTGTTTCTTATATATTTCAATAAAGCTTTCTTAAACAAAAAAAAAATGCAATTAGTATAACTGGAGATATTGATTTTTAAGGTTTTTAAGTAAAATAGCACCAAAAGGCATAAAGCATCAATTGTGGAAATGGGGAACTTTCCCTGGATAGGATGTCAGCCTTGCATGCACAAGCCACTTATACAACTGCTGCACCATTAGCCTCTGGATTGTGGAGGCCCACGCTATGAGGTCACCATCTATCTGACATCCCCAGGTATAGTCTGTGGATATGACCTACTGTTGTCTCTATACACTGTCGTCAACCTCACTACGGTGAAAATTGTATTAAAGTGACCCTATGTTTCCTTGAGAACTCTTCATAAAAACAGTTTTTAAAAAAAGCGTTGACTGTAGAAATCTGGTGGCGCTGGACCGGGAGAAAGTCAAAAGTTCAGGCCGACTGCGATGTAGTGCAGGCCTGCTACAGGAACCCAGTTAGGCCTGCTGAACAAAATTACCTTCATCCTGGTTTGAAGAGCATTACATGGATCTGCATCAAAGATGTACCTTGCAGCTGAGGCGATGCATCAGTTTTGAGATGAGCCAAGGTTATGGTACAAGGTCCTGTTGCAGCGACATTGAGGATCCCATCCACGAGGGTTTGCGATGCAAAGTCTGGTGTCGTGAATGCAATGCTCCGTTAGGGTGATGCGTCGATTCCAAAGAGCTGGGAGGCTGCAATGCGGAGTCCGGCATTGTTGTCAAGGCTGCCCCCGACAAGAGATGGGAGGGCCTGTGCGGAAGATGCGTCGTGCAGGGGCAGCTGCAAAGGCAATTGGGACTGCGACAGCGATGCATGTCTTCATGATGGAGCTAATCTACGCAGCAGCGGCGATGCATTAGTTCTATTTGGGTTTGAGCTGCGCAGAAGAGGACATGCTTTGGTTCTGCTGGATTCACAGGCAGGCAGAGCACTTTTCGGCCACTTCCAGGGGTCCAGGACTGGGGTGGCAACACTTGATAGGGTAGTCTCAAGATGGCAGAGTCCAGGTGCAGATGCAAGATTGTTGGAAGCCTGTTTTATTCCTAAAGCTTCACATCGTGGGCCAGTCAATTAGCCTTTGGAGTCACTCTGGGTTCAAGAGATGCAGTCCTAGTCCTTCTTGTCCAGTCAGGAGGGCAGCAGGTCAGCAGAGCAAAGCAGTAGTCCAGCAGAGTACAGTCCAGCAGAGTGGAAGTCCTTCAGCAGCACAGCAGTCTTTCTTCCTGGCAGAGTGTCCACAGGTCCAGAAATATACTAACGTAGTGGTGTCTGAGGTCCATCTTTTATACCCTGGTGCCCTGATTTTGGAAGGTGGGAGAAGCTTCTAGACAGTGGTATTGAAGTGCAAGGAATTCCCTGCCTTCTCTCCATGGCTCCAAGCTGGCTGGAGTGACAGTGCAGGGTTGTTTGGCCCTTTGTGTATGTACAGGACACAGCCTATTCAGATGTAAGTGAGGCTTTGCCTAGCTCCTCCCTCCAATCCTGGCAGTGATGACCCATCCAGTCACACCTAAGTTCCCATTGTGAATGGCTGTCTAGGAGAAATACACAAATCCCAACTGCCAACTACATCCAGTCATGTGGCCAGAGACAGGGTGCAGGTACCAAATAGCTACGGCAAGAAAATGCCAACTTTTTATAAGTGGCATTTTCAGAATTGCAAATTCAAATCCAACTGCACCATAAGTTAGGATTTAAAGTTGTGATCCCAGAGACACCAAACATGAACCAGTTATCTCTTTCCATTTCGAAATTACACTCACAAAATGTAACAAAGCAACTCCAATAAAAGAGATACGCTTTGCAGTAGTGAAAAACGAATTTAAGAGTTTTTCACTACTAGGATATATAAAACTCTGGGCTTTCAAGGGCTTTCCCTAGGGTGACATATTTATTAAAAAGGAAGGTTTGGGCCTGCCATAAGGTTTATTTTGCCAGGTCGAAATGGTACAGAGGCTCTGCAATGGCAGGACAATCAGCGCTGCAGACTCACTAGCTGCATTTAATTTACAAGCTCCTGGCACAGGTAGTGCCACCTTACTGGGGACTTATAAGTAAATTTAATATGCCAGTTGGGATATAGGCCAACATTACCATGCTTAAAGAAGAGAATACAATTACGTTACCACTGGTTAGCAGTGGTAAAGTACGCAGAGTTCTAATACCAGCAAAAACAAGGTCAGAAAAAGTGGAGGAGGAAGGCAAAAAGTTGTGGGAAGACCGCCCTAGGCTGACAGGTCTAACACAGTCTGTGTGTGTTTTTATTTGCTTTATGAACTATTAAACAAAAAGAAACAATCTGAGGAATAAACAATTTGGAAGTTACATTTTTAAACACCTTATTACCGAAATTAAAAATGATGTAGTCTTCACTGAGACAGGTGACTGATGTATATTGCGATATTTTTATTGACATTTTAGTAAATACTTTAATATTGAAAACATAAATAAGTGTAGATTTTTGTGTGATTAGAGCACTGGCCAGTGGATTAAAGTACCACAGTTTCAAGTAGGTGAGGAAATCTAACCTCACCTACTTGAAACAGTGATAGTCACAGTTAGGACATAAAGATAGTGTAGTTTGTATTAATTGCTGGAAAATAACTTTTATTCATTCATGTAACATTTACTGAGGCTCCTCTGGATTAGAACAAGGGCATCGGACAAGGAGAAAATAATTTTACCTGTGCACGATTTTAACTGATTTGGCTGGAACCCAAATGTCAATCTTTTGTTTGTTGACCCAGCAGTTGTCTTCATTCCCTATGCCCTTTTCAGTATTGTAGCCAGTGTGCAATAAGCACTAGTGCAAGGAAGGAAGCAAGTGGGCCCCCTAGCTTCTGACTGAATTGTAAACTGCAGCAATAATCAGGGTTGAATGGTCCATTCAGGCCTCCGGGCCCCGGTGCACTGCACCTGCTGCACCAACAGAAACTGCACAACTAGCCGTCTTCCCCCTTTGGTAGGGCAGCATATGAGATTCAACTGCACATCCATCAGGCTATTTGCCAAGGGTTCAGACCCTGCCTTCCCCATGGTCACCTCGTGGATCAACCAAGCACATCTCCCTCCCCGGCCCCTCCCTGCCTGAGTCCTTCCTAAATATTTTCTGGGCTAAGTCAATCAGTGCCTCTGCCTGACCTTGCCTTTTGTTTTCCTTGGTGACCTCTTATCCTTCTTGCTCGCCGGTCAGATTTGAGGAGTGGCAGCGTCAGGATCACCCAATTAAGTTTTGTCTAGCTTCCTTGTCAGTGCGGTTCTTGTATCCGCCCAGCACGGTTTGTTAATTCTGCCGCTGGCGCGCGGATGCCCAGCAGGGCTCCCCACATCTCAGATCTCGCTCTATTTTTGTTCCTCTGAAATGCCCGACAATTAGCAGCCCTGCACCTGCCTCCTGCCTTCTCTTTCAAGTGGGCCATGTTTCATAGTTTTATATTCGCTGTTTTTCTTTTGCGATGTCAGATGTTAGCAGGTCCCTGGATATAAGCTATAAATAGGCCTGTAATTAGGTCTGATACCTGCTGCTAATATTGGTTTTCTAGCTGTCGCTGTTGCACAGAACATGGTTTTTCTGGTCTCGCTTTTACTCCCTGAGACGTATCAAGCGGAGGGTGCGCTAATGAGCACAGACAGTATCCCAAACGTCGGTGTTGAACCGGGAGGACATCAGAAGAGGAGTCGTTGGGATTTTGTCTTCCAGGGTGTTCGGCTTCTGATCAGGCAACTTGTATTGTTTACCAACTTTATAATAAGTTAACCGTTTGGCCCACTTTACTTCACAATGCATAGAGAAAGGGTCAGATGTATAGGTTCGAATCGTATGGGGTTTGTTTGCACCATGCATGGTGAACCCACTGCATT
This sequence comes from Calotriton arnoldi, assembly GCA_963921515.1. NCBI lineage: Eukaryota > Metazoa > Chordata > Amphibia > Caudata > Salamandridae > Calotriton > Calotriton arnoldi. The sequence goes on from CAWUFW010005113.1 coordinate 1,399,586, forward strand.
TTATACTTACCTGAAAGAGATCTAAGCCAGCCTCCTTCAGGCACTGGCTTCTTTTGCTCTGTACGGTAAAGCTATTGGCTTGAGACAGTGTCAATCACTACTTTGATTAGCTTACGGAAGGTTTTTACTCTCACCGTTTTTCTATTGGCCCCTTAAATGCATGCAGGACTATTTTACTTCTGAAAGGAGTAGCAAACAGTCCTGTAACACTGGGGTTTGAGCTCTGACTAAAGCATCTGAAAACTGTGTGCTAGAGAAAAATAAGTCTCTTTGGGGCCTATTAGCAATAACCGGCGATAATTATCGCTAAGCGCAGTTAGCGCTAGGATAATTATCGCCGGCTATCGCAGGTTTCTATCGCGGAGATAGCGTGCATATCAGCAACGCTTATCTCCAAAGCGATAGAAACTCCTGGAGAACAGTGTGAATATCGCTTGAAAAACAAGCAATATTCGCACTGTGACCAGTGTTAGCTTGCTAATAGGGCGAGGGGGATTTAGCCATGTAATCCACCTCCCATTGGATTACATGGCTAAGTCAGGTCTGGACCAGGCGTAACAAACCAGCGCTAAACGTGTTTAGCGCTGGTTCGTTAATCACCTCCCCTGCCTCGCTAATAGGCGATATAGCGACCTTAGCGACTGTTTCCAGTCGCTTTAGGTTGGGAACGCCTACTTTGCATGCCATTAGCGTATAAATATCGCTGGCATGCAAAGCGGCACCCAACCCGGTCGCTATCGCTTAAAAGCTGTCGCTAACAGCAGTTAGCGACAGCTTGCTAATAGGGCGATTGAATTATCGCCGCTTTAGTGGAAAAAGTCTCGCTAAAGCGGCGATAATCACGTTGCTAATATGCCCCTCTGTTTTCTGTAGGATACATCTATCTGAGGTTTGTCTTTGTTTTAGAACAAATAGTGTTGATATTTACACAGCATGTGCAGTCTGATCCGGATGCCGTAAAAATGTCAATCCTGTTGGCTTTGATAATGCTTGTTGAGTATGGCAGACGTTACTGAGGGGGATATTCTCAAGAACGCGTGTTAACTATCGCCAAAATCGATTAACGCAACTTCTCACATCGCAGTCCATCGCGGGAAAATAACACTGTGTCAACGCAGCATCCACAACCCGGCAGCACCATGTGATAGCCTCACGATAACGCAACAAATGCCCGCGTTAAAATCAACGCGACGCCGAAAAAATGCGAAACCCCAACGCGAGAAAAGGTGCGATGACCCCAATGGCGATACAAAAAGCAGCGACAGGCCGGCGATTCCCACGCGCCATGCGTGAGAATGCACTATAAAAGCAGAGAAAAAAAAAGACAAATAAATGCAACTGCGTAGCACCATGGACGCTCCCGGACCCAATGCAGAGGACAACGCGAACCCCACAAGCCACACAGACGACCAGCCAGGAACCCTGGGGCCGGACAGGGGCAAAGAGAAGAGGAAGAGGAAGACGGGGTTCACTCCGCAGGAAAACCGGATCATCGTCACGGAGGTGACCGAACACTACAAACAACTGTATGTCACCTCCACTGTGTCATCGGCAACACAAACGGAAATATGGCAGTCCATCGTGAACAACGTGAATGCAGTCAGAGTGTCGAGGAGGTCAAGAGGCGCTGGCATGACGTCAAAAGCCAAACCAAGCAGAAACTCGCTGCCAACCTGAAGGCAGCAACGGCCACTGGAGGTGGGAGTCCTGCGCCACAGGAGGAGCTGGATGAGCTGGAGGAAATGGTGGCCACAGTCATCAGTGCGGAGCCGGTGCAAGGAGTTGGGGGTCCGGACACTGCCCGAAATGACCTGACCCAACAGCAACAGGGTGAGTTACCACCAGGGACTGATGGGACGGGGGAGACGGGCACAATGGCACACATGCACAATCAAGGATAGCACACTGCACACCCACAATGAAATTTGAAATTTGTACTTGTAAAGCGCACTTATACCCCCAAAGGGGTGTCCCGGCGCTGTACGCATACCGCTGTGGAACCCTTCCTGGCTTTTCCCTGTGAAATGTCCACTCCTGGGCACCCCCAAGGTGAAGCCAGGCATCCCAGCGCTGTTGGGGCCGTTGTGAGATTAAGCAAGCTATTGCCCAGAGTTGCAGAGTGGGACCCATGATTAGAATAGGCACCGAGGCGAGAATTATCAGGTCCGAGGTAATTGAGCCCAAGACTCCGCCGAGGCGGGAATTGAACCCTGGTCCCGGGCCAGATCTCTGCATCAGGGTCTGCCGCTCTAACCATTGAGCCACACTTCTCCACT